>JAWNNR010001007.1:0-600000 GCA_035044725.1 Scaptomyza caliginosa | reverse complement strand
TGAGGGGGGAGGATGGTGCGTCTTGAGGTTAAAGTCTTGCGCATTCAATGGGGTTATATTGTAAAAGTTGCTGTTGATTTGGTTTTAGGCTTTTGTTCGGCATAGTCGGGCCAAAAGAGTTGTGGCGCGCAGCTTCATCGCCTCGACTTCGACAATTCGCAATTTGCTTGCCTTAGTGGGTTGCCCATGGAGACTGGGCTGAATGACTGGGCACAATGTATTGCTAAGAATTTAAAACAGTTTTGTTGTTTATTATGATGAGCAGAGTATGTAGATGCTGGCTTTCAAGCTAGCTATGAGTTCTTTGGAGGTTTTCTGCATTATCCTATGGTTTTTCGTGAATTTTACTTAATATACTTTATACATTTATCTTTGCAGAATTAAAACTGTCCTTAGAATAGAGCTATGGGCATTTAAGCCGCAGCGTCTATAAGCTGGTTCACATTACAATTATATTGAAATATTGTCCGCCTTCAATAGAAATCATGGAAATAGTGGTAAGTAAAGTTTTCATTAAATAATCTAAATAATTCCCATGCCTACAAGTTTCGCAGGCTCCCGATTGGTAGCTCACTATAGATATACCTAAAGCAACCTTAACCTTACATTATAATCATAAATCAACTTTGCCTGGGCTCGAAGGCCATGCACAGCAAATTGTTAACATCCGGGTAATTTGAATAAAATTGTGTTTATCACTCGCTCGACGCGCCAGCTCTTGACGTTGCTCGAGAGCAAAAGAGCGAGAGTTGAGTGATAAAAATAGACAGCAATTAAAACTCGGGTATTTGGGTGAAGTTGCGGCACCAGCTACTATATATTTAGGCGCGCTTAATTATGACAAGAGTCGCGTCGGAAAATGGATAAAATAGTAAAAGTAGGCGTTCGTAATGAAGGTATTGAAAAGGCGGTGACATGCAACCAATAATTAAGTTCCCCAAAAATACACACACATTCACACAGTTCCCACATAATAAGGATTTAGCAATAAATACTTTGTAGGTGTAAATATATAAATACGCTGTATGTAAATTTCGTTCCCCGAGAGAGAGAGAAAGAGGGATCGTTGCAACATTTCGTGTCTATGCATCTTGAGCGGGGCAACAGTTGCAGTTGGTTAACAGTTTTTCCCAGTTACGTTAGAAACGTGTACCCGCACATAATGTGGAAAACATACAACGAAAAACTAACAGTGTCAATTTTTTTTCGAAACGTCTGCCAACCCCAAGCAACCAACTCCCCTGTCCCTTGAGTTGAGCATTTGTTTTCTAATTTGGGCACACGCTCAGCTTAAAACTTCCGAGTTAACGCAACAACAACGGCGAGTGTTTTCCGTGTGAGGGGAAGGGTGTGCGGGGTTTACCGAAAATGGCATTTCCGTTCTTCACACAAACATTCGAAAGGCAATTTTTCAAAAATTGAAATTCATTTTCTATATATGAGTCTAGCAACAATAATAACCACACACGCCTGTCTACGCGTCCATTATTTCTTATATCAGCCATTCGTATCTTTATAGCATAGTAAGATCGTTTAGTATTGATAATGCTGGTCTCTCTCTCTTTCTCTTCTGGGTCTATCACACCCTCTAGCAAAAAAAAAGCAAGTGTTGTAAATTGCGCCAAGGGGTGACAATTGTCAAGCCACCAGCTGCTGATAACTCTGGATGAGTGCGTCTGTGTGTTGTCTTATTGTAGATGGAAAAAGAAACTCTATCTTCAAATTAGTTCCAGTGCTGTCACAGTAAATAGTTATTTCTGTGCACAAGTCTCAAATCAACATATTGAGATCTTACTAACCCTGTTTAAAGCATGTTCACAATTTTGAAGATTTAATTGTTAGATTGAAGTACAAGTTTCATTTTTATATAAGTCTTATTCTTGTCTAGTGAATATTTAGTAACGAAAAGCGTTTGCTTTCCTTACCAGAAAACCCATAGAGATTCACAAGTTTTTTACTCTGATTTTTAAACTATGTAGAGATCAATTGTCTATAAATTTTTCTTGATTTATATTGGCGCCTCAACAGATGTCATCAAGCAAGAGACAGGGTGCGGAAAAAAGGGTTGGAATGCATTGGGTTAAAGGTCTTTTAGCGTTATTTAAGTCTGTTGATTCCATTATCTTGTGGCCACAGAATGCAAAAAAATGCTGCCATCTGTCACAGGGCAGCGATTCTGTTAGCTTATTTACAAAATATTTATGCCAAATGTCTGGCCTATATATAAAATACAATGGCATAGCAAGCGTAATTAGATAGTCAAATAGTAAGTGCAGAAAAATCAATACCAGGCCAATACCATACCTTGTCCTACCCCCAGAAACTAGCTTGAGTCGTGAGCTGACAAAAGAGATGGTTCTCGGGGTACGTCCATTAAATTTGTCACCCGCGGCTAAGCTAAATGTCAAATACTACACTCGCATACACACTCGCGCACGCGCTCACACACACAGATGTACAATACAATAACAGCATCAATTTGACACGTACAGGCGCTAATGATGGGAATGACCAGCCAACTGAGCGATCGAATCCCATTCATTGACCAACCGACCGCTCAACATGCCCACAATTGTGCCAACCCCCTCCCTTTGCCATAACCTTAGTTCTCTTCCGCTTTCGGGAACTTTTTCCCTGGCATCCTGCCGCTTTCCTGACTATACGTAGTGTGTGTGTGTGTGTGCGTGAGTTGACATTTGGAGTTGAGTTTGAGTCTCAGCAACTGACTGCCAATTTAATTCCCATTGACAAAATGCACAATTGCTCTCATGCGTCCTGCTTGCCTGCCTGCAAGCCTGCCTGCCTGCCAGCTATCCTTTGTCCTACTAACTCACTCTCCTATGTCGCCTCCTTCCCCATCGTCCTGGTTGCTTTTGGTTACGTTTTGCGCCTTTTGTTCGGCTTGTTGTAACTGTTGGTTCTGTGTAATTTCTGCTTGTGACAGCAGCAGCGAGCCGTCTCGCACACTTGCTATTAATTATTTTCGCAAATCGCTTGTAATAACAATAAATTTCTACACTCAAGAAAGACTTTTCTTTCTAACCCCTCTCGCTCTTTTGCTTTCTCTATCCTTGCCTGGCTTAATGCAAACACACAACTGTTAAACTTTGCACAACATTCAAATATTTGTTTGACAAAAAAAATTTGCTATCTTTACTTTTTAACAAAATGCAATCAATGCAAATGTTTATATTGGGCTTTCCACTGTCTGCAGAGGGGATTTCCCCTCCCTTCTTCACCTCTCTGTTCTTTTTTTGGGCTGTATCTGTCAAGGTCCCAGACATGCAAAAGCAACCACTTTCAATTTTGACGGCATATCGATTTAATAAATTTGCGTGTGCGTCCCTCGCGACAATTTGATTGACAAGCCACGTCCGTCTGTTCAACTCTCTCTCTCTCTCTCTCTCTCTCTCTCTCTCTCTCTCAAAAGTCCGCTGTTTGCATGTGGAGTGTTCGTTCGTTGGGTCAGGTTTTTTTTGTCCTGTAGCTATGATACTTCTACTTTTCCATTTGTTGGGAAATTGGTTTAATTTTGTTACAAATGTCACTGTTTGAGGTTGGGGCTGCAACAGCAACAAGAACCACAAAAAACGTTTTGGTAACGAATCGTTTTTTGAGATAGGGTAGAATCGACGGATAGGATATTAGGCCGTTTTTTTAATCGAATTGGTTACACTTTGAGTAGCGTAATAAAGTTGATTTAGTCATAATTTTGTGCTAATTCCATGGGAAATACTCTTTCACCTTTTGAAAGTAGTTTTCTTTTAATCACTGCTGCCAATAAATCAGTTAATTGAGGACAGCTTGTAAGCAAATCGAGCTCATAAATAATAAAGAGCAATTGACATGCATACACAAAATGTTAACACAAACAAAGACTTTGCCACGAAATGCATTTATGTTTTGAGTTCTTAGGTATTTTCTTGTTCCCTTCTAGTATTTCTTTTTTTGGGTAACGTGTCTTTAGGCAGAGTTTTGTTTCAAAGTCAAAGCATGAACTGTAACCATTAACCATAACCAAAACGCTATCTAAGATGTCCCAAAGCACGAGCTTTTGGTTTTTGGTTTTAACCAACTGCTCTTGCTGTTGCTGTTGCTCTCATATAAATTATATTTGATTGATGTGGCTCGTAGTGCAGCACGTGCAGCAGGCAAAAACCCGTCAAGAGAAAAGCGTAATAAAGAAAGAAAATACAGAACCAAAGCGAACTGCTGATGATTAAAATGCAGCCAAGGTTACGTGTGGCAGCACAGAACAGAACAGAAAAGAATATAAAAAAAATTATTTTGCTTTAATTGTCTTGGTTTTTGGTTATTGTTCATACATTTTATATATATGTATATATGATTTCCACAGTTCGTAGAATTAACGAGCGCTCGACGTGCACGGCATTCCCATTCGTTTCTCACTTGAAGCACCTTGTGCATGACAAAATATTCGAAAACTAGGCATCTAAGTACAGTTCTTGGTACTATTCCCTTAACTGCTCCTCCCTCTTAGTTTTTTCGCGCCACAACTAAATGAAAATTGAAAAACGCTCTGGCAACTTGCACGTGTCCAAAATGAAGGCACACTCCCGTTGATTAGGGGTCCGACTCTCTGTCCGTCTGTCTGTATGTCTGTCTATAGAGAACTTTGTTTTATGTACACACTTACAGGGCTCTTAAAGTGCTATAAACGCGCTCAAGTGCGCTTCAACTAACTTGGCCCAAGACAGGCGCTGCTGCGGGTTTTATTAGCTCGAACCCGGTCATATGTAATTGCTATTATTTCAACTTATACTACAATTTTTTATTTTTTTTATATTTTGTTCAGCTGTACTCCATTTGCTTCCAAGAATTATTACACTCTGCGCATTGCTGCTGGTCGAAAGGCGGCTTAGTTTCTTTTCCTATGAATGAGTTAAACACTAGTTGCCAGAACTTTAATCTTTGATCATAGATAAACGTTGATTTTTTCTTATTAAATACGTGTTGGCCAAGATGCGATAAAGATTAAGCACACAACAGTTTGAAAATTGTCATTTTCTGTAGATAAACTTACACAACTTTTGTTTATAGTTTGTCATTATAATTTTAATCGAATGCAATCTGTTGTTGGCTTAACACTAACAATTCTAAGAGTTTCCCCATTCGAAAAACAATCAGTGTCAACCTGTTCAGTTCACAACTGGCAAAGTTTACCAAAGGATTCAAATGCATTCTCGATAGCTATAACAATCCAGGCAATCCTACAATTGCAATGGGCTGCAAATGGAGAAACGTGTGCTGTGCTAGCACCAAAAGACAAAAAAGCTGCACTTGTTCGAGTTTAATTGGAAAAAGGCAAAATGCAATATTTGCCTTTTGCCTTTTGCCTGAACGCAATACTGAAAATGGACATGTTTCTCCAAGCCAAGCAAAACAACAACAATAACAGACTGAGGAAATCGAGAAAAGAGAAACTCATCAATAGATCAAAAAGTGGCACAGGAAACGTTGGTTGCGTGAATGGTGGCTGCCCCACACACCAACACACAATATAGCAAAGCGCGAAATAGGCCTCAAAAATCATAGGCAAGGACGAGAGTAAAGGAAACCTTCTGGCCATGATGTCTAAACAAAGTTAGACAAGATTGTGCAAAAAACAGAAACAAGCGAAGCGGTTAGCAACGGCTTGGAGGGTATGAAGCTAAAAAGAATATTGCAACTGGCCATTGCATTGTGTTTACTCCCTTTCTCTCCCTCCCTCTCTCTCTCTCTCTCCCTATCTCGCTGTTGATTGGAGTCTTAACTCGCTGCCCAGCCCAATGCAACCCAACCCACACTCACCTGTGAGTGCCAGCTTGTTGGCCACGTCTTCTACCTCGTTCGTCTCGCTTCAGTCCCAGCTCAAACTTTTCGCTTCCAACTTTTGCTCCTGTTGCATTTCCAGCTGAGTTGTTTGGTTGCTTGGCGGGTTTTGCGCAAACTTCTTTCACTGTTCTGCCTGTTGTTGTTGTTGTTGTGATTGTGAGTGTGTGTGTGTGTGTGTGTGTGTGTGGGGCATAATTGCATGCGATTATGCTGCCTGCTCAGCTGTGCAATTTATATCATGGCTGCAACGGCAACAACAGCAACAACAGCAGCAGCAACGCCAGCAACTACTATAATAATAACAACAAGCTGAAATGATAAACCAGATGTAGAAGAAGAAGAAGTGGAAATATACAAAGAACTACAACAATTCAGCAATCTTCACACTTGCTGCTTGAAGCCAGATTCTACCGCCCACCTACCGCTCTTCCGCCCTCAAGCAAAGTGAGCAATGTGCAATGCACAGTGGTATGAAATTGTAGTTGTAGAGGTCAAAGTTATTGAAATTGGTTTGATATGGAACCATCTTGTGCTTAGTCAATTTTTGCTCCACTGTACGATTGCTCCATTTAGTGGCATCCTGTACCACAACCAACAAAGAACAATGCATTTGTATATACGTCAATTTCAGCTGCTGTTGAAATTTGTTTTCCAGTTCAATTTTTGGCTGAAATCCAGTGTCCGGCCGTGAAACTGGCTCCAGCTTTTTAGATTTTTGGTTTGTTTTTGGGCATATTGTACAGTATTTCGTTTTGCACCATGACAAATTCTTTTTAGTCTTTTATTTTTTGCTGGTTTTGAAGCTTTTTGATGCTGCATTGAGCTTGATAATGCAAACCCAAACCAAATTGCAATTGAGTCCATGCTGTGCTCCATTGAATTGGAAGCGCTTTTGGTGGCGCCTTTAATCGACATTTGTAGTACCATTCGGTAATTAAACTTTGTCGGAATGCATGTGCAGATACTCATACTTATAAAATATGATCTATAAATTGAAATATAATACCATATTATAGTAATATCAGTGACAGCTGATAACCTTCGACTTGTTTTCCTTCTCTTGATGTCGCAATGTTATACTAATAGCTTATTTTATTCAGCCTTTGTCCGCCGTCTTCAGTTGATACTTCATGGTGGGTCTGCGAAGACTTTAGACTCCAGAGACTGAGTCTGTGTCTGAGTCTGAGATAACAAGAAACTACAAAACGCACGCAAACAAGTGATTGCGATTGCTGTTGTCTCGGCAGAGTTCATTGTCGTTGCTGGCTATTAACATTTATTTAGATGAGTTTCTTAAATGTCTTCCTTTTTTTTTTTATTGTATGCACTGAAAGATATATCTATATATATTTATTATCAAATGATTATTAAAGCAAACATGAGAAGAGCTAAGGTTGACGTACTAGTTTATATTTAATCCATGTAGAGATCAAACAAATTGTTTAACCGGAAACGTCTGCATTGAAACACTTTTGCTTTCTATCTCTCATCAACTGGTACGAGATAATGCCTTGCTTAATAGAGCTTTACGAGTTGATAACAAAATAAATTTTGAATTTTTTTTTGATTACTTGTTGGTTGCTAACCGATAACAATGGATGTCCTGTGCAGCAGCAGGAATCAAACAGCAGCAGCTTCAATAAGAGCCAGCATTTTGCCATGTTGCTATTTTAACAACCAAACACACACACACACACACACACATATGTACGTACAGTACACACATGTAAGGGGGGGGAAAAAATAGTAAAATGGAAACAAGTTGAACAAGTTTCCGACACCTTAGCACCAGTCAAAAAAAAAAGTAAGAGAGGAGAAGAGAAAAAAACCTATATATGAAACAATGCCAATGTGTTGAGACTTTGTCTTCGTTGTCGTCGAGTTGCAGGAATAAAAAAAGAGAGAGAGGTAGGAGGGAAGGAAGTTTAGGTTAAGCTAGGCTAGGGGGTTGCCCTAACTCAGTTACCCAGTCTCGCAACAAAGTTTTTTTTGTATTGTGCGATGGGTATTTTTGGTGCACCTTTAGCAATTTACTTTGTCGATTTGTTGCCGATGACGACTGCCAAGGGAAGGATGGGTGGAAAGGGCAATAGTGTAAAGCATCTTCCGGTCATGTGTGGGCGGGTGTGTGGCGGTGTGGCTGTGTGTGTGTTACCCGCTCATGTCAGTTAATGAAAAAGTTGCCATGAATAATAAATGCATTTGAGCAAAACTTGTCTGTGTGTTGCATACAAACAAAACTTTTCCATATCATACATATATAAATAATAAATTATTAAATGCCATGCAGTGTGTTATATAATGCTAAAGTCGCCAAAGTAGTTGTAGCCAAACTCATGGCCTTGGCCTTAAACAACAACAAATAGTAGCACATAATGCAAACATCTTTTGACTAAAAATACTTTTTTCTGAGCGATATGCATTCGCGGCTTTAGAGTCTAAACAATAGCCGTGCTAAAAATAACTTTTATCTTGCTTCACAGCTCGCGCTCTCAGCCAACACTTGAGAATTGTCTAATGTAGTATGTTTAAGTGCGCGTGATCCTCGTGCATCCATAAGATACGATGCATACGCATTGTGTATCTTTGTCCTAGCAATGTGTTAAACATCTTTTAGCGTTGACAAAATTGCCAGCCAGGCTGCCTTGCTACTACACGTTCTTTTGCTATCTCTATCTCTTTCCCTTTCTATCCCTGTTGCAACGACCCGCCTTTCCATTTGCAGCTGCAACAATTAGAAGTTGCCGCTCGCAATAGGAAACGTATCTGACGGATGCGTCTTCAAAAGTTGTTGCTGTTGCTGATGGCGGCGCGTGTGAGCTAAAAGCAATAACAAAACAAAACAAAATGTGCATTGCACAGTTAGGAGAGGGAGTCGCACAGAGTGTTAGAGCGAGAGAGAGTGAGTGCTGAGTGATGTCGAGTTAAAGAGCGCACTGATTGAATGAGTAAGACTTATATGGAAACAGATTGTTATAAATAATGTTTAATTTTTATGAATAAAAATTTTATTTATTGAATAAAATTGAGAATTATACATTATTATTATTATAATTTCCTTATGCCTACCTCATTTGCCTATTTATTATTTTACAAACCGACTCAAAAAACACTCAAAAAACCACTCATGCTCTCAGCAATTCATTGGACTCTCTAGTTCTCTCTCTCTCTGCTTTACTAGCGCCATTCGGCCACGTAGCGGCAAAAAAAGCAACTAAACAATAGGGAGAGACCAAGCAAGAGAGCAAATGTACGAGAGTGTGGGAGAGAGCCGTTAATTGTTGTATCTTGTCGTTGGCTGTGGTCGTTGATGTTCTTCTTCTTGCTTGGGCACTAAAAACCCACCCGACAAGCCAAACATGCGCCTCCTTCGGGACCGTAACTCTCACACACTCGAGCTCGTTTGCTGGCGCTCTGTGTTTCTTTCTCTCTCTCGATGTGTGTGTACGTTTCGGCTGTTTTGGATTTTAGCTATCGGTTAGCGGGCAGTTGGTTAAGCGAACTAGCAAACAGTTCGAGTGCGAGCGCCGTACGGTACGGACGTGTGGAGCACGCACAAAATTTTCAAATCAATTACAAAATATACAAGAAAAGCAAAATACTAAAAAAAAAATCGCAAGTGTGTGATGCATACAAAATTTGTAATACAACAGAAAACATGAAAATCAAAATATACAAAGTGAAGTGAAGCGCAAGTGAATGCAAGAATAATTCAAAAGCAAAGCAAAGCTAAGAAATTTAAATGAAATTAATAAAAAAAATTATTTTTCAAGTGCTGAGTTTCAAATAAATAGCAAAGCAAAACCAAACCAATAACCTTTAATAAAAAAATGTTAACTATGCACAAAAACTAAGCAGTAAGAACGCGTTGTGTTAAACAGTTAAGAAAATTACGCAAACAAAAATAAAAAAAACCCAACAAATCCCTTCCCAAAACCAAATTAGCGCCCAAACATGGAGCTCAGGCTGCGGCTGCTGCTCCTCGTTGGGTTGCTCCTCATCCTCAGTGAAAGCTGCCGGTGTGCTCTGGTAGCAAAGGAGTCCGGAAGCGATAATAGTGCTGCCAATGCCATGTTAGGCGGTGGCGCCGGCGCCGCCAGCGTTAGCCTTTCCAGCGATTATTCATCGCTGTTGGCAGCCACACAGCCGGTGGCAGCCTCCTCACCAGCACCGGCACACAGTGGGCCCACAAATCAGTGCACCTGGACCTATAACGGCACCAGTGCCGTATACTGTGCGTTGCGACTGATTGAGCGACAGCCTGGACTGGATTTACAGGGTGCCGATGGCAGCAGTCAGTTGACCATCAAATGCAGCGATTTGTATCTCTTTGAGTCGCAATTGCCTGTGGCAGTCTTTGCTCGACTGCAAACGTTGGAAACGTTGCGTCTGCAATCCTGCAAACTGCTTCAGTTGCCCAACAATGCCTTTGAGGGTTTGAGCACACTGAAAACGCTCAAGCTGAGCACAAGGAATGCTGATTGGGGTCCGGCCAAAGCACTGGAACTCTATCCGGATTCGTTGAATGGCTTGAAGCAGCTCACCGAGCTCGATTTGAGTGATAATAATTTGCGTGCATTGCCCGCTGGTTTCCTTTGCCCCGTGGGCAATCTTCAGACACTGAATCTTACACGGAATCGCATACGCACCGCAGAGCAGCTGGGCTTTGCGGACATGAACTGTGCCAGCGGTGGCAGTGGCAGTGGCAGTGAGCTACAACTTTTGGATGCTAGTCACAACGAGCTGCGTTCCATAACGGAGAGTTGGGGTATCTCGCGGCTGCGTCGCCTGCAGCATTTGAATTTGCAGCATAATAACATTTCGGAGCTATCGGGTGAAGCGCTAGCGGGTCTGGCCTCCCTACGCATTGTGAATCTGAGCAACAATCATTTGGAAACATTGCCAGAGGGTCTATTCGCTGGCAGCAAGGAGCTGCGTGAGATACATCTGCAAAATAACGAGCTATACGAGCTGCCCAAGGGTCTCTTTCATCGACTAGAGCAATTGCTTATTGTGGATCTATCGGGCAATCAGTTGACCTCAAATCATGTGGATAACACAACGTTTGCGGGCTTAATACGTTTGATTGTCTTGAATTTGGCACATAATGCACTCACACGCATTGATTATCGCACATTTAAGGAGCTTTACTTTCTGCAAATATTGAATTTGCGTAATAACTCAATTGGACATATTGAGGATAATGCTTTCTTGCCACTGTATAATCTGCATACATTGAATTTGGCCGAGAATCGTTTGCATACACTCGATGATAAGCTCTTCAATGGTCTGTACGTCTTGTCCAAACTGACACTAAACAATAATCTAATCAGTGTTGTGGAGCCAGCTGTGTTTAAGAACTGTTCAGATTTGAAGGAATTGGATCTGAGTTCAAATCAATTGAACGAGGTGCCACGTGCTCTGCAGGACCTGGCTATGTTGCGTACTCTGGATTTGGGCGAGAATCAAATACGCACTTTTGACAATCAGAGTTTTAAGAATCTGCATCAGTTGACGGGTTTGCGTCTGATCGATAATCAAATTGGCAACATTACGGTTGGAATGTTTGCGGACTTGCCACGTTTAAGTGTGTTAAACTTGGCCAAGAATCGCATTCAGAGCATTGAACGTGGCGCTTTTGATAAGAACTATGAATTGGAAGCAATACGTTTGGATCGAAACTTCTTATCGGATATTAATGGTGTGTTTGCCACATTGGTTTCTCTGCTGTGGCTGAATCTTTCCGAGAATCATTTGGTTTGGTTCGATTATGCCTTCATACCATCAAATCTCAAATGGTTGGATATACATGGCAATTATATCGAGGCACTGGGTAATTACTACAAACTTCAAGAAGAGATACGCGTCAAAACGCTCGATGCCAGTCATAATCGTATCACAGAAATCGGTCCCATGTCCATACCAAATACCATTGAGCTGCTTTTCATTAACAACAATCTGATTGGCAATGTGCTGCCAAATGCATTTGTGGATAAATCAAATTTGGCACGTGTGGATCTCTATGCGAATCAGTTGAGTAAGCTGCAACTACAGCAGCTAAGAATCGCGCCAGTCTTGGCACCGAAACCCTTGCCAGAATTCTATTTGGGTGGTAATCCCTTCGAGTGTGACTGCACCATGGATTGGCTGCAAAGGATTAATAACTTGACGACACGACAACATCCACGCGTCATGGATATGCCCAATATTGAGTGTGTTATGCCACATGCTCGTGGTGCTGCAGTGCGTCCGTTGAGTGCATTGCGTCCCCAGGATTTCCTATGTCGCTACGAATCGCATTGTTTTGCTCTGTGCCATTGCTGTGATTTTGATGCATGCGATTGTGAGATGACGTGCCCACATAATTGCACCTGTTATCATGATCAGATATGGTCGACGAATGTTGTCGATTGTGGCAATCAGTTGACAATGGAGCTGCCACGTCGAGTTCCCATGGATTCCAGCATTGTTTATCTGGATGGTAATAACTTTCCGGTGCTTAAGAATCATGCATTCATTGGACGCAAGAATCTCAAGGCCTTGTATGTGAATGGCAGTCAAGTGGCAGCCATTCAGAATCGTACTTTTGCCAGTCTGGCCACACTGCAAGTGCTGCAGCTCTCCGATAATCATCTACAGAAGCTCCATGGCTATGAATTTGAGCAGTTGTCCGCGTTAAGGGAACTCTATTTGCATAACAATCAATTGGCCACCATTGAAAATGGCACCTTGGCTCCGTTGACTTCGTTGGAACTGTTGCGTCTCGATGGCAATCGCTTGGTCACACTGCCCATCTGGCAACTGCATGCAACACAGTTTGGCCAGCGCCTACGTGCCATCTCGTTGGGCAGGAATCAATGGAGTTGCCGCTGTCAGTTCCTGCAAGCGCTGACCTCCTATGTGGCAGACAATGCTTTGATTGTGCAGGATGCCCAGGATATCTACTGCATGGCAGCCCCAAATACAGCTGCCTTCGAGCAGAATAGCGGACTGGGCACACAGAAGCGAGAATTGGATTTCAATTCAACGGGTGCAGCGTGTACGGATTATTATTCGGGTGGTTCAATGCTGCAACATGGCATACCCGAATCCTATATACCCTTACTGGCAGCTGCATTGGCTCTAGTCTTTCTCCTGGTCGTCATCATCATTGTCTTTGTGTTCAGGGAATCGCTAAGGATCTGGCTATTCGCGCACTATGGCGTTAGAGTTTTCGGGCCACGTTGCGAGGAATCTGAGAAGCTGTACGATGCTCTCTTGCTGCACTCTGCCAAGGATTCAGAGTTTGTGTGCCAACACTTGGCCAGTGAACTGGAAACGGGTCGTCCGGCACTGCGTGTGTGTCTTCAGCATCGTGATCTTACACTCGGACACGATGCTACACATTATCAACTGCTGGAAGCTAGTCGTGTCTCTCGACGTGTTGTTATTCTGCTAACAAGGAATTTCCTGCAAACGGAGTGGTCTCGCTGTGAGCTACGCAGATCCCTGCACGATGCACTAAGGGGTCGTCCCCAGAAGCTCGTCATCATCGAGGAGCCCGAGGTGGCCTTTGAGGCGGAGAGTGACATTGAACTGTTGCCGTATCTGAAGACTTCAGCGGTGCATCGCATTCGTCGCACAGATCGTCATTTCTGGGAGAAGCTGCGTTATGCTCTGCCCGTGGATTATCCTACGTATCGAGGCAACAACTATACATTGGATCACAATCATGAACGCATCAAGCAGCCAGCTAGTCCGGGCCTCCTCTATCGTCAGGCACCACCGCCCGCTTACTGTGGACCGGCGGAGGCAGGTGTGATGGCCGCAGCCGCCGCTGCTGCTGCAGCAGAGCAAAACTATTCTACGGCAACCACAGCTACGCCCAGTCCAAGACCACAGCGACGTAGTGGTGGGGAGATGGCATCCACAGCCGTGGGTGGTGGTGGACAGCAGCATCAGCATCATTTGCATGCACAGTATTATCAGCATCATCATGGTGGCATGCGTCCACCCTCGGAGCATATATATTCCAGCATTGATTCGGACTATTCCACGCTGGACAACGAACAGCATATGCTGATGATGCCAGCTGGAACAAATGCTTTGCCACCTCCTCCTCCTTCTTCCTCTACCTTGTCGTCAGTTGAGGCACAACAGCAGCAGCAGCAACAGCAACAGCAACGTGCACAAACCTGGCGAACACAGCCCAAGCAGCAGCAGCAGCAGCAGCTGCAAACGTCACATGCGGGCACACTGAATCCCACGGCGGTCAAAGCAAATCCTCAACAACAACTACAACAGCAACAGGCAAATGTTTCGGGCCAACAACAGGGACCACATGTGCAGGCATATCTCGTTTAGAGAGAGAACAAGCGAGAGTAAGAGACAGCGAGGCAGAGAATTGTAGTCGAAGTTGGACTCCTGTCCAAGAAATGTTTGGGTCAGCAGAGTGACAGTGATTTCTATAGGGACTGGTTCCTGGTGCATCATTTTAATTACTAAAATATGTGCGAGCTAAAATTAAGACAGAGCAAAAAAGAGTTAAAGGCAAAAAGTGTGATGGATCGAGGATGAGAGTAAAGAGTAAGAGTTATCGTTACACAGTCAAACAAAACTATATATACATATAAAATATAGAAAAGCAACAACAATTATTTCTACAAGTGCAAAATTCCCATCAGCTTGCAGTAGTACAGCAAACCCTTTGCCCCAAAAGAGAAACAACAAAATAGAAAATAGTTTAACAGGGCGCCCCGTTCTAGTGGTCTGACCAGGCCGCACTTTTCCCCTACAGGCAACATTCAGGAAGTGAGCGCAGCGTAACAAATATTTTGTTTACCCAGTGTAAAGTCATTTTAGTGCACTGTACAAACATAAATCCAAGTACATTAAACATACACACACACACACACACACTTACTTGCCACATACAGAATGAAAAGATACAAGATACAAATACAGTTGCATTTGTTTGTGTTATATTGTGTGTTGTGTTTATGTAACAAGTCGCATGTGGAGCATGAATTGTGCTAAGGGGGCGGATTTCATGATGAGGCAAGGGAATGGAGGCAATGTCAAGTTGTACTCTGTATGTGTATGTGTGTGTATTTTATATTTTTCAAGCAGCTGAGCAAGAAGTTTCCCTCGAAAGTTCTTACCGCCAGTTGTTGGAAAAGTTTTTTACACCACTGGAGAGGGCATTTTCATTTCATTTTGCCTGCAAATGCGTTTAGTACATTTTCCAGAGCTAACTTCTTAATATGCTTTTAATCAGTTAGACCAACAACAACAACAACAACAAAGAGAAACAAAATGCTTAAGATTTATGAACTACAAACTATGAACTTTAGCCCTGATTTCTGCCATACTCAAAGATACATTCGTTTGTTGCTGTTGCATGTTGATTTATGCAGCTATTTTAATGAGCGAACATTTCGGTTATGGTTGTGATTTAAGTTTAATTTGATAAATACTTAACAAATCTTTTCATGATTGACTGTCGTGACAACTTAATTACTCCAACTTAAAGCTCTCCTTAAACACAAAGCACAACTCCTTTGTAAATATTGCAGAAATTTATTGAAAAGCAAGCAAAACAACACTTGATATGCCTAAAAATAGTTATTTAAGCAAATGCCACTGCAAATACGTAGTCTCCTAACAATTAACACACACTTAAACACAAATAAACAGAGATATACTTGTGTATAAAGAAAAGCATTCAACAATTAGCTAGCAAACATAAACAACTAAAAGAACTAAACTATGCAGTAAAGCTCATTTTAAACACTTACGCTTACCAAAATATTATAATAATAATAATAATAATATGTAATAACTAAAAATGAAATGATTACTACATGGCGTATACACAATATGAATATATATAAACATACAAGCTGCAAGTAAATGATGATAAGAAATACTAAATCGATATATGTGACTGTAAAAAAAGTAATAACTGATATTATATAAATCAATAAACTTTATATGTGTACATGATATATATATATTTAACAAAAACAACACGACACGAGTAAATGTTGAAAAACGGCCTATAGCAAGTAATTAATGAATTACCAACACTTGAAGCATTTATTTCAAATTGTAATACTTTTTATGTATATGTAATATTTTGGATCATAAACTCGCCTACTTGTCATTACATTATTACGCAAACAAAAAATTCATTTCTAACTAACAGTAAATTAATAAAAACACACAAGCAAACATATAAAGTAAAGGAGAGCAGTGTTAGAAAGCGTTAGCAGAAGATAGATGGACGAAGAGAGGATGAGAAGGAGAGAAAGAAACGAAACACTTGTACCAGTATGAAAGCCCAAAACTGTTATTTATTTTTTATTTTGTAATATATACATATATAAATATATATATATATAATACCTCATAAACTGAATGCTAAGTTTTAAGTTCTTATTTAATGCTACTCTTATAACTCTATATATATATATATATGATGTACTCTAATGAATAATTCGAAATTCTTGTGAATAACTATTTATATATTGATCTATATACATGAACATATATATATATATATAGATAACTATTATATATATATATACACATCTATGTACGATAAACAAACAAAGATATTTTTCTGTTTCGCAAGCGAACAAATGCAAAAATGAATAATGATGAAAAAACCTTTTTTTAAAAACTAAAACACTGTGTAATTATTTTATAACTCATTTTCAGATTTTGGTATGTATTAAAATAAGAACTCTTTTACAAAAACATTTCGGTATTGTTCCAAGCTAAATGATAATGATGTTGGGGCAGGTTTTATAACAATAATAATGATGATGTTGGTGTGTTTTTTATTACAATTTTCAAGCTTTGTCTTTTGTAGCTTTGTTGTTGTTGCCGCTAATTTAATTCATCATGCACATGAGTTGCTGTTTTGTAATCCTCCACGTATAAAATAGACTATATGAAAATGAGAAAGAGAGAGGCACGGCAGAGAGAGGGAGAGCTGTACACAGTCGGCGGCCTGTCAAAGTCAACTGAGCAAACGTAACTCTAAAAGTGATAAATCATTTTTTTGTTGTTGCTGTTTTCTCTATATAGTATAAAATATAAATATTGCAGACAACTTCCCTTTCCTCTAACAGCCTCACCCCTCCCTCATATAATGGCTGTCTGTCTGTCTGTGTGTCAGTTTTTGCGTTTTGCGGAGTGTTTGTCTGCCTAAATGATGGCATGGCTGTGCATCACATTGAAGGGTAGCAAACACACACATACACAAGCAGAGTTTTATAGACATTCTCCTCGTCACATACATATGTGATGGATTTTTTGGCATTTATGCCAAGCTCAGCCTCTCGAGTGCGTCCCCAAAAAGAGCTGAGTAAGTGTGCCTTGTGCCAGCTCAGAGTAGGCGCTACTTGATGGCCTACAAGTGTTATGTGTGTGTGTGTGTTGGCAGTAACAGTAGAAAAGCGTTAAAACAATAAAATGGTAAAGTCTTTGTTAAATGTTGTTTTAAACTAAAGGGATTCATTCAGAAAGGAATTTAATTAATGTATGGATAATATTAGAGTTCGATTCTTTGGTTTTATTCTGCAATTGAAAGCAGAACAAAGCACAACAATCATTCGCTGCACTCAATATCAAACGAAAAACCTTTTTTAGTAAAAAAAAAAAAAACAAAATAGGGGCAGCTACTACTATTTGTTTGTCCCTCGATTGCTGGGGTAAAAGTTTTTTAATTTGCTTTCATTGAGGTTGTCGTTGGTTGTTTGCGTCAACGAAAAAACAAAAAGAAAAGAAAATCGAGCTCACACTCGGCAACAACTTGCAACTAATAGAATTACACACAACCTACAAAGAAACAACAACCCTACACAGCTACACAGTCAAACATATCTGTAGATACATGGGATTGCTACTGTGTGTGTGCGTGTGTGTTTAGTTAGTAGGAAGGGGTCGTGAGGTCAGTTGGTTGGTTGGCAGGAAATGAAAAGCGTAGCAGTTTCGGAATTTTTCGTAAAATTCATTTAACAATTTCTTAATTGTTTGCTGATACGCATCTGCTGCTTGTGTTCTTGTTACTTTTTCCAACATTGCTGGAGCACAAAATCAATAGATACTAAATAAGCTTTGCACTTTAAATCAATGTAAGCATGGGAAGGAACAAAAAACCAGGGCATAAAAAGATACAATTTATATGTATGCATGTATGTATGTACGTATATATGGCATATTACTTACTAGGCAACTGATCAAAATTCAATACGTGTTGCAAATATCGAATTTCCATCAAAACAGCAAAACAAAAACACACATAAAAAACATTTGAGGGTTGCAAGAAAAAAAAATATCCGTATATTTCTCATATGGGAAGACGATGTTCTTGTGCTGGGCCTGCTGTTTTTTTTGTTTCTCTCTATTTTTTGGGCCTGCCTGCTTATTATGATAATAAATTTTTATGCTGCAAGAAGAAATAAAACTGAGTGCCCAAGAAAAAAAGAAAAAAAAAAAACAGTAAGAAAAATTAAATAAGAAAATGTATCTCAGAAGACGCCCACACACATAGAGAGAGAGAGAAAAAATACAGAGAGAACATCACATCATTCACGTAAAGTGAATTAAATTGAATTGAAAACTGTAGCAAAAAATAATAATAATAATAATACCAAAAAGGTCTTGGCATGAGATATGAGCGAATGAATTGGGGGGGCCAAGTTTAAATGCTTCGACTGGACCCTGTCAGCACTTGCAATCAAATTATTTAAATGTAATATAAAAAAAGGTTCTGCCGATACAAAAAAAAAAAAAAATAATATAAGAAGAAACAACTTACATATATGTATACGTTTATTTGACACCGAGCAAAATAGGAAGAACAAATTTTGTTTTGGGTGTCAAATGTCTGGACAGATAATGTGGGCCAGTTCATTTGCCAAAACATTTTTGCATAAAGATTCATCCTAGACTGACTTTTATATGTGTATGCTTATATAAAATTGTTGCTGCTGGGCATTTATATATGTTTATCCATTTTTTTTTTTAAAACTTTTGTGTATTTTGTCACAGAAATGAAAAAAAAAAACAAAAAACACGACAGAAAAACGCTTTTCGTCACGTTCCACGCACTAAAATGGGCAAATAAATCTGTGTAATGAACAGCCCTTGCTACCTCTCTATATATATACATACATAGATATATATGTATATATCCACGACCCAGTTTTTTTTATTGTTTTTTACCTACAAAATTCTGGCAAAAGGTGAGAGTAGTTCATTGTAACAGAGTGCAAATCAAAGTCTGTCTGTTTGTCTATCTGTCTGTCTCGCTTGACGTTTTCGCGCCTGTCTTTTATATTTTGTTTGGTCCCTAAATATACATTGATAAATAAGTCAACTTTAATTGGGTTTACCTTTCGATCTGCTGCGTTTTAAAATAACTGAAATATGTTAATTAGTGTGCAGCTATGGCTGTCAGCTTACAATTTTTGAAATATATTACAGGAAATGTGAAAAACAGATAAGCTTTATGAAAAAATGCAAAGAAATTAAAGGTTTTTAGCATAAAATGCTGTTAGCAATTGTTGCAAGGACTGCAAATATGTTACAAACCATTCAATATGAATTGAAGGACTGCTTTTCCCTTTTCGTACACTTATCAACTTTGACCTGCTGAGGCCATATTGCTACACTTGAAAAACCTTTCTGAGCACATACAAAAATCAACAAAGGTGACACTTAGGCGTAACAACAACACCACAACAACATCAGGAAACAAAAACAATTAAAAAAGGTAACCCGAAACGTGACAGGGAGCAAGGGGAAACCAGGTTGCAGTTGCGTTACGTTAAGGAAGCTCCTAAGCGAACACTGAGCCATAATTTGTAATTGTTTGAGCCCACGCAAAAGACAACAAACATTGTGCGACAAAAGTGTAACAGTTTCTTTTTTTTATTGTTGTTGTTAAAAGCAACAAAACAAAAATTAAAACACATGTGCACAAACAAATACGCAAACAAACACACACACACACAAAACACATGTGGGGCATGCCACACAACAGCAACGACAACAACGATAGCGACAACGAAACCCTTGCCACGGGGCCACAAAAGCAGCACATGCAGATTTTCTGTGTGTGTTTTGGAGAGTGTGTTTGTGTACGTTCTTTAAGGGTTTTTCTTTTATTTTACTATGGAGTAAATGAACCCAGCAAGCCAAAACAAATAATTTAACCGTATAGGGAGTGAGGGAGGGCGGAAGTGAGGGGAGTGGGAAGAAAAGAGCCCAAAAAACAACAAAACCAAGGCAGGCTCAGCAGCCAGGACAATGCGTTGCTGATGCTGTTGCTTTTGCTCGTCCTGCGACATTTTTCTCATGCTCGCCATGTTGAATGCGACGCTGAATAAATGCTGACAATGGACGTGAAATTATGACAAAACACACACCCAGTTATACACATGCATATGTATGTATGCTTAGTATATGTGTGTTTGTATGTTTTTATTATAGCTGTGTCTGCCTGTTGGCACTTGTCACATTTGCGTTATGGCGGCCCTTTTGAAGCTTATTAAATTGGCCCAGCTTAGCATTTGGCCAAAACCAACAGACAGATAGAGACACTGAGACAGAGAGAGACGAAGAGAGAGAGAGAGAGAGTTCCTTTGGCGTTGACTTCATACAGTTTAAGTTAAGAGACTCAATTGGTTAGATTCAATTTGGGTTAAACTACTTGAGGCACAAGATAAGTCTTGTTGTTGTCTGCGTGTGTACTTAATTATCCATATGCTTAATTGAGTTTTGTTAAGTTAAAATATTTATAGTTAATTTGTGCAATTTATGAGAATAGAAACAACAAACAAACCGAAATAATAACAGTTTCTCTTTGTGCTAAGTTTGCATACTTTTACCAACGACAAAAATCAATTAGCAATCTTTAGAGAATCTTGTAACATGAGCTTAACCACAATTGATGCAATTTTAGTTGGATAAATGTAAAGCCAAACCAGTTTTCTTTAGTCCTATATAAAAAAACACAACACCTATCGAATATATTTGTATGTATATATAGACTATATATATGGAAAATCAATAAGTACAGGACATGGTTTTTAGCTTTTAAAGTCAAGCTTCACATGCTTTTGGGCACTCCAAGGCACAAACCCAAAATAAGAAGGAAAAAAAAACAAGTTTAATGAGCCGGCTGCTTCACTTGATGGACGTCTTACACGCAATGCACAAGGCGAACAGGGCGTTGAGAATGGGATGGGGAAAGGGGACGAGGACGAGGACGACACCAAACATGTCCTTTTGCTTATTAAATTTCGTTCGAGCAAGTGTTGAGGCACCCCAAGCTGAATGCAAGCAGAACGGAACGGATAAATAAAGAATAAAAAAAATAAAAAAAACGCAAACAAAGCAAAGTCAGTACCTGCTCAGGACAAGACAGGTTAGGACACGCACACACACACACACACACAACGAGGTCATGCAAGTGAGGGAGGCAGAGAATGGGAGCGAGGGAGTATGGAGCTTGGGTGGAAATATTAGAAACATGTACTAGAGACTACTTGCTCGATTCGAGCAATGAAGATTGAAGACAATTCAATTGAAAATTGAAAGAAATAAATGAAGACAACGATCGATAATCTTTACACACACTGACCGCTACAAACGATGCACATGCCCATGTCTCTCAACTTGGTCAGTTGGCCTTAAAGACAAGCTGCAACGAGTGTCTCATTTGTGTGTTTGTGCAGCTTGAGTATGTGTTTGCTTTTTAATTCGGTTTACTTAGCGCCAAAGTGTGCTTCAAGCAACAAAAAAAAAAAAATAAAAGTTGAAGAAGCATGTCTTTTGCTTTCCTAATTTAGTTTGACTTTGGCTCAAGTTGAGTGATAGGACTTACCAACTTGTTGTTGGCCCTGTGTCTAAGCAAATGTAGCACAGAGAGCGCTGCACATATGCTAAGAGTACTACTCTTTGTGTGTATGTATGTAGTCTAAAGTGCTTTGTAATCGCCTGTAATCAACACCCATCAGCGGGTAAAAAGAGTTGACTTAAGTTTACATTTGCTTGAATAAACGAACAGGTTAAGAGCACTCCTTGAAAAGTTATTAACAACACTTTGAATAAAAGCTTCTTTCAATTGTTTCTTAATCCAAAAACTTACTTCCTAATTCTTGAAATATGCTAATTCCTCTTTTAATTCGTGCAGCGCATATTTTTGCTCAACTATACCCGAAACTTTTTCACACACAATACACACACACACACACGTGCAGGCACTCTTATTTTATGTAAACAAGGAAGTAATTAACATTTTCGGGGGCATTTTGTGTGTTTTTTTTCTTCTTATTTATTTTTTTGTGTTTTGTTGAGCTCGTTTCTACTTCATTTACTTTGCTTACTCAAATTTCGGGTATGCCTATTTACATGCAATCAGCAGAAGCCGAGAGAGAGTAAGAAAAAAAGCTTGTTTGGGGCCCAGGGCTGCACTTTTATAAAGTGTTAATTTGCCGTTGTATAAACGGGTTTAACCCTTTGCCATAGCCCCAAGAAATCAAATCCAAACCCAAACCCAAAAAAAAAAAAACACAACTAAACCCAAACGCGACCATAAACTGCATGTTTATTAAAAAAACTTTGATTTGATGCGTGTGACAACAACTAATGCTCCGTTAGACCGAAAATTTATTAATACATTTTATTCAACAATAAAATTGTTTATGACCAACAACAACATAGGTAACAACAATAAACTACGTGCGTTTCCTCTAATCAGCTACATTTTATGTGAATCTTCGGATCAGAAGGTGATTTTCTGTTAAGTATATATGTTTGTATTAAAAATGCATAAAACTATAACCACATAATTAGCTATTATAAGCGACGCTGAGCTAATTTTGCATGCAACCATAACCAAGTTGAACAACGACACAGCAACAAGAAACCAAAATGTTTAACTATGCTTATTTTTTATTTAAATATAAAGGCCATAAATGTTTTTATATGGCCTGAACTAACTTTATGGCGCTCATAAAAAATGGAGCATGCATTGTTTATGTACGGTTGTGTGTGTGTGTGGCAAGCTTAGGAAGAATTAGGAGAAAAAGCTTTCTTAAGCGAAATAATAAATGGGATTAAAGTGAACACTGGCATTGGGATTAGGTGTAAGATTTTAATAAGATTTTTCTTGCATAAAAAACATGCTTCTAATAAGGAAAAACATTTTTTTTATTTTCTAAAGCCATTGATAGACTTTAAAGTACATATGAAACTTTTTTCAGTGTCGTAATCGAAAACCAGTGCCTAGAACTTTTTTTTGAGGCTTCATTGAACTGCCAGACTGTCAAACACTGTCTGTCTATCAATACAAACTATTAGCAACATCAAATCCATTGAGTAATATCGCAAATCCGCCAATGAAACGTGTTTTTTTTTTTAAATTTCGTGTCTGTCATAAGCATTTTGAAGATCTTATCTCGCCAGTCGCAACTCAAGTTACAAATTAACTTGACCAACGAATATTTGGGCATTTTATATTCTATTGTTGTTGCTGTTGATCAAAGCAGCAATAAAGAAGATGAAAAAGAAAAACAACGTTTCTGATTTCATAAGCCAAAGATAAGTTATAAAATCAGCACGCGTAGCCAAAACCGTTTAAAAATTAAATGCCCAGCAAGAGAGTTGGCTAAAAACGGGGAGCTGAGGCGAAGCGGTGTAAAGTGGAAAAAAATGAACACCCCCACAGTGAAATTTATTATCTGACCGATAAGCATCTTGGGGTCCGAAACCACAGAGAGAAAAATAAACAAACTCTTGACTATTGATTGATATGCGAGATATTTCGATGGCAACAATAAAATAAAAGCCATAGCTTACAAAGCCAAAAGCCAAAAGTTGTGGTTTTTTTAGATAATCGAAGACCTTATGGGTTTTTGATGTTGCCTTTTGCATAGTTGTGGTCAAAAGTTTGCCCATTGTCTTGCTCGAGCTAATAATAGAGGTTAACTAAGCTAATGAAATGCTGTGCTTTGTTTCTTTTTGTAGACATGGAAAAGAACTAAGCTTTGTTCATTTCATTCATAAGAAGTTGTCTGCATTGAAGTAGAATTCATAAATATAGACACTTGGCTTATATTTGGAGCTGTCTAGAATGGTCTCAATATGACTTTGAGTATTCAGCTGCAAAGCATTTAAGCGAGAAGATTGAAAGTGAATTTTGTTGGTATAGACAAACTATATGAAAGATGACCTTTTCTGAATTTCGCACGTAAGAAAACAGCTGAAATTCGCTTGAATAAAATTGTTTACTTTCTTAAAGAGTCTTCTGACATACTGCTCAGGCTTAAGACAAGCCCTAACCTCGATGTGTTTTAGACAAGACCCTGATCTTGTGTGCCCTGCCCTACATAAAAATAATCAAAACAAAACCAAAACTATTTTCAAATCATGGCTCAATTAATGCCTAATACAACACACTATTCAATGTTCAAATCATTAGACTCAATGATACATTTTTTATATCAAAAAGTGGCATCTGGAGCCCGCATAACATATTTTTGGTTTCCATCCTTCTTTCAAATTTTATACGATTTTTCATTTGATTCGCTATGCAGTTTGAAATAGTTTGTTGTTGTTTTATCTGTTTTAGTCTTTTTTCTCTCTCTTTTTGAAAGCATATTTACCTTGATCGGCAAAATGAAGCTGTGCCATCATTATTTTAGCCTATCTACGCACATATCTAATTTGGTTTAATAAACATGCACACAATATACATACAGATATTTGTTTATTTATTTAAAATTCCAAAATTTACTTTGGCAACTGAAGACACAAACTAAAACCTAAATCAAAACTGAAACATTTGCTTATCTAACCCAAAACCAATGTTTTGTTAATGCTAACAGCCAAACCCAATACACCAAGTAAGACCACCTGACCAAGTTGATCCCTTGGTCAGTAAGTCCCCACCCTTCCCCTCTCTGTCTGTGTGTTAAACTTGAGCATAAATAGATGGATGTTGGCCGATAAGAGCAGCTCGTAATGAGTACACATTTTTTATTATTATTGAAATTTTTGTTTAATTAACTATTGCACAATCAACGAGACAAAAAATGAGTGGAAAAAAAATATATGTATGAAAATATTGCCAGACATTGTCTTTTATTAAAATTTATGCGCGTTGACAGTATGAACCCCACTAAAAAATTAACCCATCTCCGGTCATAAAATGCATTAAAATTTTGACTTAGTTGAGCAGCAGTAATATACAAAAAGAATAAAAAAATAAAGAATGGTTTTTAAATAACGTTCCGTTAAGGTTGGGGACTTATGGCAATACCCTTTTAACAAAGTTTTTGCTGGGTATGTTAGGAGAGTAGATATGTTAATTGGTTTTTCCTTTTCTGCCTTAAATAATATTTGATATACTTTGTTTTTGTTCATTTAAATCGATG
This sequence comes from Scaptomyza caliginosa, assembly GCA_035044725.1. Taxonomy (NCBI): domain Eukaryota; kingdom Metazoa; phylum Arthropoda; class Insecta; order Diptera; family Drosophilidae; genus Scaptomyza; species Scaptomyza caliginosa. The sequence continues at coordinate 574,732 of JAWNNR010001007.1, read as the reverse complement.
GCTTGACAGGGTATCTTTAAAGTCAAATCGCTTTGCCTAGCTCAATGCTACTTGCTCTTTTTTTTCATTCTAGCTGCTCATTTCATATTTTACGATTGCGTTTTTTATTGCTGCTACCCCCGAGACTCAAACGGGCTGAAGTGAAGGGGCAACGCGCGTTGATTGCACACACACCATGCAGGTTGGCATTTTATTAATGAGATTAATCAATTTTTTGTTCATTCTTTGTTGTTGTTATGTTTGGTTTGAACTTGTGGTCTCTAAGTCGTTGGTGGAGTTTGTCTTTTGGTGTGTGTGTGTGTTTTTTTTACGATGCCTTTGGCCAAGGGCTTAATATTTATGTGGGAGTTGTTGTCGTCTAGTTGGCCGGGTTTTCAGTTGACGGCCTTTTACGATCTGTCAACGCCGTCCCTATGTGTAGAATATATATGAGCTCAATTGTCTTTGTTTTTTACGACAGCAGCTCATTTGACTCGCTCTCCTTTCGCGCTCCCGTTTGCGCTGCCTGTCAACAGTTTACACAAAACAAAAACAAACGTCGCTATTTTATGTTCACTACAAAATGTATGAAATGTACTGCTAATAGCAATACTCTCCCTCAAGGGTGTGTGTGTGTATGTGTTGATATGTTGTAGGCGGCTGTTGTCTTCACTCACACTCTAACCAGCCAAGTGCAAACAACTAAAAGGTAAAGCGGAAGTTTTATGACTCTATGCAGCAGCTGAGTGGCAAAGGAAAGTTGCAACAACTACCAAAAGGTGTACCAAGATGTTGTTGTTTAATGTCTTTGCATATGTATCGAGGCGCCACCAGAGTTCATATACGACACACGCCTATGACTTTGTTGTGACTCCCAATGGTGCAAGCTGGAATAGACAGTTAACAGCGCGTTCAACAGTCATAAATCTAGGCGACAAGGTGATATCATTTAAGAAGTTTATGCAGCTAAAACTGTACGATGTGGTTAGCTTTTATCTCTTTCGGATTTTACCTGTAGTACTGCACCAAATATTTGTTATTCCATGTCTTTAAAACCTAACTGCATCATTTTTTCTATTTGCCTATTTAATTCTCTTTTTTCTTGTCTGTCGCAGAAAAAAGGCAGAGTTCCCTACTGTGCCTTGTATCATGAGATCCGTAAAACCACCATACAAATTGTTACAAAAACGCTGCGGGCCATTTGCCAAAGAGAGCTCAAAGAGCAACGTTTGACAAACGTTAAGATTACTGGCAAAAAAAAAAGGAATTGGGTAACAATTGCTTAACAAAAAGGCAATTAAATTCCCAGAAATATACGGATATATTATTACTATTTTTTCTTTTTTTCGGCATCATAAACCTCTGTGGTTCACTCCCGCTGCAAGCCACAATGTGCAACAATGCACACGTTTGTTGTTGCTGCTGCTGCTGCTGCTGTTGCTGTTGTGCATAAAAAGCGCAAAAACAACGTTGAGAAGCAGAGGAAATCGGTAGTCTTAAGTAGGCTCTGATTTAACAATGCAATCGTTGAGCGAGCGATTTAAGGTCACAGTTAAAAATAGCAAAACAAATACAATACACCAACTGAGTCAGAGGCTGAGCGTTTTGTTGCTCAGGTAGATGGCAGAAGTAGAAGATAATGATGACGATGATGAACTTCATTATGAATGGGTCATCAGGTGGCATGACAATTAAAATTAGGTAACACGGTGAAAATTGGAAAGTTACCGCCTCTGCCAAGAACTTTTGAACTGAACCGCTCTAAGATCTGAGATACATTTTATGACTTTGATGCTGCCGACATGTATTTTTTTTACTATGTGGCCTTTGTTGCACGCTTGATAGAGTAATTTTTGTAGCTGCTGCTGCTGCTGCTGCCTCAGCTATTTAACAAAATATTTTGATTAAAGCCATGCTGCGACTTTAAGCCGCAAGCATAGACGGAATGAGGGAGAGTGAAAAAAAATCAATAGATTTCACTTCCGTCTTGCTGTCGACGCTTTATTTAAATGGCAAGTTCACGCCCAACGCTGTCGCCTTGACTCAACTCGACTCCCCAACATCTCGTCTGTCCATTAAAAGTAAATTCCTCAAAATATATAAAAAAAAAAGCAACAACTTTTTGGCTGTCAGCAGCAAACAATGTCAACATGCCCCAAACATGCAAAAGGGTCTAGCGTCCCTGTTACGGTCACCCTTAAGAAAGAATCAACGAAATATTCATGCGAAAATTTGTTAACTTTTTCTCATACTTTCTCTTTCTATCTCTCATTCCCTGACATTCTGTTGGACACAAAAGGGCTAAGCTATACAATTTTGGGGCCATCTATGCTGCCCCGTTAGCTCGCTCGCTCGCTTCGGTTTTTTTTCTTCTTCTTATTCATGAGCAAACAAAAATAATACAAATGAAAATAATAAAAATACAAATTGAAAGGAAAACAAAACACTTTTTTGCTGTTTGTTGTTGGTTGTTGTTTGTTGTCCTTGCCCCTTTTGTTGGCCAAAATAAAAATAAATATATTATTTTACACGCTGCCAAGACGCACGCCAGACGCAACACACACACAGCAAAAAAGAGAGAGATCTAATTCAAATTCAGTTGAAGAAGTGGCAAAATAATGTGCCAGCAGGGCGTGCACCATGTGGGTGGAGTTCTTGCCACAATCGGGCGTTCTAACCATGGGCGATGGGGTTGTCTCGCCGCGGGGCGGCACCCGTGACGACCATAAAAAATAAAAACATACCATGGCAGGCAGGAAAAAGGCGACGCCGGCACGGGCCACCCATTTGTTGTAACAGTTCTCCCCTTTTCCCCGTTCCTGCTCTCCCCTCTCACAGTCCTACACGGCCAAAATAACTCAACGCAACTCAACTCAACTCATTCTAAATGCGATGCTAACGATTGCAGGCTGAACGAAACCAATACGTGTCCTTGTGCCTTACATTAACATATTTGTTTTGTCTGCTTTACTTGTACTGCCTTGCGCTCTCTGCCTCACTGGGGGGTGGTCTAACAAAAGTGCGCAAGAAATTATGGCGTCTAATGGAAAATATGAAAAGCCACTGAGACACCTCGCCAAACACACACATAGAGATACACTCTGAGTCCGATTGTCAAACAAAACAATGAAAGTGCCTTTGAAGCGTTCTGGGTTAAGCTTGAGTCGACTACAAAATACGCTTTCAATGTGTCAACAAATCTAACAATACTTTTTAACATTAAACTTTCACCAAGTTCTTTTGTGTTTAAAGTATTTTCATTTTAACTATTTTCATAGTGCTTTTAATATTTATACTCTTGCAGGAAGTACTTTGCATTTTAATCAGAATTGAATCTTTACGGTTTTTCTCTCAATTCGTGTAAGAGCTGCTTTTGACTTTCGTTTAGATATGAAACATCTATGTTAACATTTCTTAACCCTATATGGTCACACAATATATACAATATATCCTTTTATCTAGCTACAATTTATGCAAGTACAAACATATAATCCATGATTGCTTTCACGCTTCTGAGCTACACTTAGACAAACCCCAATATACATAATGTATATATATATATGTATATATACCACCCAATCAAGTCATGGACATGTGGGTCTCTAACGAATTCTGGCAGCTCTCTTTCACTCCTTCCCATCCTCGCTGACATCCACTTAGAGAGTTCAGGCATAAAAAACATATGTTGCCATTGCTGTGAGTGTGTGTGTGTGTTTGGTTTTTTGGGTTCCTTCTTTTTGTTTCCTTCACTCCTTTCTGGTTGAGTCGCTTGGTTGTGCTTTTCCCAACAATTGGTTTTTAGGTGGCAGTCGAGCACATTTTAAGTGGTAATCATTTACGCTTCGCAAATAAATACCGAGTTTGTGATTTGAATTTTCTCCAGCTACCCACCTCTCCTCCCTCTCTCCCAATTCAAACCCCCTTCGCTGTCGACCATACAGTTTTGCCAGAGAGTTCAGCGTTTGCTTGTTTCTTTTTATTCGATTCGCTTCTGTTTTGTTTTGTGCTGTGTGTTTTTTTTTTGGGTTCATCCTTCATTGTTTTGCTTTTTGTTACGCTTTTTTACGGTAGCTTTCTGTTCTCTCTCTCTCTCTCTCTGGTTTTGATTCGTTTGGGCCGCTTTCACTGTCCGCCCTGTCATAAAATTCGGCGGGCCTTTGTGTATTGTACATTTTAAAGGTACGCCTTTCGATTGTTTGGCAAAGCTGCAATGGGTTCGTTTTATTGCGATTCTACTGCACATTGCAGATTTCCAGTTAAATCAAAAGCTGGCAACTTTACACCTTTGTTTGGCCAACATCGTTGCAAAGGCTTTTGGTAAATGAGGTTTTAGGCATCAGCATCAGCATTACCATCGATTTTATTTTAACAACTTGCTGTCAGACTGCAAATGAATCATTAAAATTGTAACGCTCTCGTTTTATTTAACGAAATGTTTATAAAAAGGTAAAAAATAACGAACTGTTTTTAAATCTTTTTTAAAGTTCTTCAACTTTAAGTACTCTTTTTTTTTGGTTTCCATCTGTCTAAAATAAACAAATTAAGTTTATAACTTCTTATTTGACTTCCTTCTTATCGGTTTCACTTGGCTATTATTTTTCATTCCTTTTCACATGATTATTCTAATTTGTATTTATATGTATCTACCCAATTACCAGAACCCAAAAAGCATTAAACTCAATTTGAACTCGTTTCTCGTGGCTTGGGTGCTTTGTACTTTCATTGCAGACTAAAAGTAAAAACCAAAAACGAAAGTTCAATTTGTGGTCATAGAAATTGTGGCTTGAGAGAACCAGACGAACAAGTCAGTCACAGCTGGGCCAAGTCAAACGGGTCAGAACGTACCTATGTCTCTGCCTCTGTCTTTGTACCTCTTTCTCCCTTTCTTGCTAACCTTAATGAATTGGCCGCGTGTGCGCAACCGCAGTTAATGACGCACACGCACAAAGCGCAAAAGCAGAAGTTGAAGAAAACTGAAAAACACAAAGAAAAAAGTCGAGTAACACGATCAGGTGCGAACAAAATTATCAAGACCCGCTGCGCCGATGCAGATGGAGTTCGAGTTGATGTTGAAGTTAAAGATGAAGATGAAGGCCAGAGACAGAGAAACAGAAAATAAAAAACTTAGCCTATGGCTATAAAGAGAGCTAGAGAAAAGAGTACAAGAAATGAAATAATAAAAAATCAAAACTTGCCGCGAAGTTAATTATAATTGCCTGGGCAAAACCTTAACAAAAAAGAAAGACAGAAAAAAAGGTTTCTCAGCAAAGCAACAGCAACAAATGGCTGTTCGTTGGTTTTATTGATTCGGCGCTTGAAGTTTTTATATATTTTATTTAAGAGTTACTTTTTTTTTCTTTTTTGAAGTGTGCGTGTGCCGGCATCTTAAATAATTTTTCATTTGAGGCACGTCTGGCATAACTCTGACTTATGAAATATCATTCAACTTCTGCTGCTGCGATTTTCGGTTTCTTTTCCTTTTAGTTTTATATTTTTTCTCTCTTCATAATTATATTTAATTTCAAGGTTGCTGCTGCTATGTTCGACGGCCAAAGCAACAACAAATAATTGACTGAACATAATTGACAACTCTGCTTAACGCCTTGTCAGAACAATGGCCTTAGCTCTATGATTAGCTTAAAAGTATATATGGATATGGTTAAATAGACAATTGTTTTTTTTTTATCATTATTATTTCTCTAAAGTTGTTATTGTGTGGGCGTGTGCCAGTGGGACCGACTGCTTGGGAATTAGCTCAAGTGCAAGCGATCACAAAAAATAATCAATCAGCGTCATCTGTGGATAATGGATTTGCTATTGAGAGGCAACTGAATTGAGGTCTCTGCGAATTTATTGAAATACTGGTTGATTGTAGCCGTAAGTGCCATATGTGGACAATCAAAGATGTGGCTATACAATTAGATGGCAAATTGCTTTCAATTAGCTAGCAAAACGAATTGTGTAGTATTTAAAACAAGGTGCAATTTATAAATCAGCCAAGAAGATTTTCTCTGACTATTCAAATTTAACATTCTTCTTTACTTTCTTCTCTTTAAGGTTATAACTATGTGCGCCATTTCTAAAAGAAAATCATCTCTACAAGCTCAAGTGGTAAGTTTTTGAATATCAACCTACATACCTAGAAATAAAAAAAAGACCTGCTAAAAGCACTTGAAGATGCTTGAAAACACAAAACAAATACAAGTTGATAATAGAGTTGTCTTCTAATTGAAGTAAATGCACACAGCCTACAACAAATATATTGGGTCTTTTTTTTCTTCATTCATTTGTTACTCATTGTATTGACATATCAATTTCCCAAGCCATGTAAACATATCAAATCGATCGAGCAACTTGTCATGCCCAAATAGATCGAAAATGCCAAATGGATGTCAGACACTAAATAAAATTGTAAACAAACACACACACACACACACATTGAATGGATATACTGTGACGCATTTGTGTTGAAAAGAAATTAACACCAAAATCGAATCGAAAACATCGATTGAACAAACAAAACTTGGCAAACATTGAAAGAGTTGCAAGTGGCAGCTCAATTGGATATTCAAAGCGCTCAAAAATCCAAAGTCTATGGCTGTTGTTGGGCTTTCAACGCCTGCGCAAAAGCGCCGAGCGCGACAAGCGTCATAAATTGAACTACAACATGCTAAACAATAGTAGGCAACAGCAACAGTAACAGCAACAACACGACTTCAACTTTGTTGCTGTCGTGCATTTTGCTGCCACACCCAACAACAGCAAGTTAGTCAATACACATAGATATGCATCAATAGTTTAGCATGGTTCCCGGGTTCAAGCTGGGGTCTCTCTTTGGTCTAGTTGCTCCATTCGCTGCCCTCCCCCTCTCTATCTGTCTTTTCCTCTTTGCATTCAGCCGTCAACTTATTGAATTTCACACGCAAAAGTAGAGTGTCTAAGTGGAGTGTCTAAAAGCTGTGTTGCGCTGTTTGTGTTGTGTGTTGTGCAAGGTGATCTAGAGCTCCACCTTGTCTATAACAGAGTCATGTGTGTGTGTGTGTGTGTGTGTGTGTGTGTGTGTGTGTGTGTGGAGTTCGAGTGTGTTGATCGATCGCTTAGTCATTCATGTATGGCTTGGCGATCAGTTTAGAACAGCAAGTTTTCAACGCCAGCTCCAGCTGCGTTTTTGTGTTTTTTTGGTGCAGCGCTTTGAAACTGATTAGACGATACATGCATGTATATATAAGTACAGGCTATGTATAACAGACTGTAAACATGAATCGATAATTGTCTAAACATATGTGTATTGTTTACACTATGGATTTTGGTTTTCAGTTTAAAACTCTACCAAATAATGTTGTAAGAGGAAGTGCTTAAACTTGTCTGTTAGACATGAATTCAGTAATTAAACCTTTAATTAGCAAATATTTGACATACTTTGAACTTTTGATTGTATCCATTACTTATGTCCGCTTTATTTTGACACTTGGTTACAAGGAAATAATCATAATAACTATGCATCAGAAATGAAGAAAGAACCTTTATGAATGAGAGCACAAAGAGCAAAGAAATAGAGGCATAGATAATTATAAATATTCATGCAACACACAACCACACACACACACACACACACACACACTGCTCGTGTCATTTAGAACGCTTGTGTGCTATAATAAAATGCAAATGTGTCAATTAAAGTGTGCTTTATTTTGACAACATCAAATGAACTAGCCTACCCCTCGGCCAATACTCAATGCTCGCTCCAGTTGCAAACCCAGTGCTTGGACACTATTGCGTGGATGTGTGTATGAACGTATAGATAGATAAACATATGTATATATATATATACATACGTATAGTTTGCTATATGGACAGCACAAGCACTTGGATGTCAGTTTGATGTTGAGTGTTGCTTGCTTCGGTGGCGTTGCCTGCCTGCCTGCCTGCCTGACTGCCTGGCTGGCTGGCTGGTTGTTGACCTCACTCAATGAAAGTACACACACACACACAAGGCAACAACAACGCACACCCACAGTGACAACAAAAGCGTAGTTTCACTTACAATTAAATGACGTCGACGACATTTGTACAATTGTTTGCCACAATAGCAACGGGACATCAATAAAAACGAGACCCCAGAGCTATGTGTGTGTGTGTGTGTGTGTATGCATGTTCGTTTTGTGGTTTCTACAAAAGGCCAGCGATCGGTCAATGTGCTAGTTGTGCCCGCATCACAGCACAACACAACGCATCGAAGGCAATCAAATCAAATCGCTTAGCCAACTTATGCAATCTGCGAGAGATGACAACCCGGAGTACAAATGAATACGACAAAAAAAATATTTAATTGAGTTATTATTACAATTTGCATAAGCAAAAAAAAAAAGAAAAAAAAACCTACACGTAATTAGTGAAACCAAAAGCGCCACACGTGCGCAACAGACTCCCCTCTCCCTTCGGCTCGCTGCTTGCACATTTTGTACATTTTTGATTGACGCAATGCATCGAAGTGGCAACGTTGCGGTTTCCGGTCGTCTGCTTGGTCCACTCGGTCCAGTTGATGTTGATGTTAATGTTGTACACGATTCGGTTCGGTTCGGTTTTGCTTTGCTTTGCTGCACACTCACACACACGCATGAAAATTTATGTTTATTGACGTTTGTCAACAATTTATTTAAATTTATTGTGACAGTCTTGCCTCTTTTGTTTTTGTGCTCTCTCAATTTCTCACTACTTGCATAGGTATGCAGGTTTGGAGTACAATAAATGAATGTATTTATATAAATGTGAAGTGCCTTCTGTCAATTCTTGATATATTCATCAGAAAGGTTGCACAAAGTGAGAGGTTGGGGGCGTTCATCAAGCGCAGCTGATAGATGCCATGTGTGTTATTTTGTTAGTTGCTGAAGACATATCTCTTCGTATGCAGGTGCATCAATTAGGTAACATTGAGCAGGGATGGAAAACTTCTAAATATTAGTCAAACTCTATTGATCATGCTAAATATGAGAGGCGTATTTTAATAGTTGAGTATTTGTTATAGTCGATCGATCATTTATGAGGCTAATTAGTAAGAAATGCTCAACTAATGAGATGAGGCGACTAGTAGAACCGAGAAATTAAGTTTTTTTAACTTCCTCTTTCGCTTTTGATCAATAACTTATTGACCTATATTACAGATAGTCTAGCCTCTTTTGTCTAAATAAAACCTTAAAGCACTGTGCTCATACAATTCTCAGGGACACGGCATGACTAATGCAGAACTTCTTCATCTCTGTTTTTTTTTATTGCTTCCCAGGAACTTTTAACTGAGTTGCAATCATCGATGACTAAAACGTAAACGAAAAGTTTAGTTTAATTCCTTTTGCATTTAATTCATTGTTGTCTGCGCCTGCGGCCAACTGCAGAGAAGCTGAAACGCAACCCTTTTTTCTTCTTCTTATTTTTTTGTTTAACGTTAAGTTAAACGTTACGTGTTGTGTTGCAAGTAAGCAGGCAAGCAAGCGGGCAACCAACCTGTGCCTGTGCCTGTGCAACAACAAACCATGCGCACACATAAATCATAAGCGTCGGCGGCGAGTTACCCAGAAACGGTCAAAGATACACAGCTATCTAGAGGGAGCAAGAGAAAGAGTTGCAGATACAGATACAGATAGAGAAAATGGCAGTCAAAGTTTTTAACAAGCATTTAACGATTTAATTTGGCAAATACAGTATACCAAACAGAGAAAAACCAAACACAGACAGAGAACGAAAGAGTTAAGTTTGCCACAAATAAAAAAAATAAAAGGGTTTCAAGAACTCTAACCAACGGATATTTATGGATTGAAGGCGCAACCTTGCCAAAAAAAAAAAGCAACGAGAGAAAAAAGAGTGCAGAATGCCGCGACTGGGGAATTGCTTACTGCGGCAACTGTTGGCTGGAACTAGTAGTTGTTGTATTGGTATCCCATATGCAAAAAGTGCCCTAAATGACCGAAAGGGATAGAAGAGAAAGGTTGGCCGGCAAATGGACAGGGCTTGTGTCCCGTATGGGATGTACCATATGTGTGTGAGTGTTTGTGTGTGCGTGTGTTGAACTGCCGACTGCAAATGGAGCACATAAATTATATTCCATTCGATGATATTTGCGTTTTGCTGCTCTTTACTTAAAAAGCAGCGCAAAAGCGACGTTTTGTATTCGTGTGTAAGTGTGTGTGTGTGTGTGTATCTGTGGGGCACAGAAAAGGGACCCCGTGGACCGAGGCACACAGGACTCCAGCGAGCAGGATTGGGATTCTTTACGTTTTTTTTTTAGTTTTTGCCCAGAGTCAGCAATTTGCTATGGCCATATTTCTTTAGACTACAAACACACACATGCATTTTAATGTGTGTTCGTTTTTAGTTATAGTGTGTGTGTGTGTGTGTGTGGGGCGATACCCTTTGGCTGCTAAAAGCAAGTGGGTTAAGATACAAATGGTTATATAGTTTGGTAACAGTTGTAGTTAACGCACTTGCAGTCAATAAAATAAAAGTAATTACAAAATAACACTAGACTTAATCGATTTCTTATTCGTTCTCATTTGTCAAATAATAGGGTATATGTTAGTCTCTCTCTTCGACTTGTTAAGGTTTGCTCACATGTTTTCTATTTGCTTTCGACATTTGTGAAATGTGCCTTTGACTTGGCAGCCTTTGGCTGGCTGCAGCTGAGTTTGGGTTTCAAATTAAAGGATTTCGAGGCTCGACCGCAATCATTTATCGACTCGTAACGTTTTGGCTTTTTCCTATAAACACATATACACACACATCTATCTATCTGGCTAAGTAAATGCGCCATAATTTATGTTGCCTGCACTATGTTTATATAGATAAAAAGTTGTGGTTAGCATTCGATTTATTATGTTTTTTTTTTATATCTCTTGCTGCTAATTGCACTTCTTAGCAATTGATTTAAATTATCTACCAAATGTGCAACGTTATAAATGATTGTGTGTTGTTTTTTTTTTTTAGGGTTATTTATTTATTTCTTTTCATATATGTATACATAATAAATATTTCATAAATTTACGGTCACAATTGGGGTTAACCAGCGTTGAAAAAGCGTTGCAATTAAGCTCCACATAAAATACACACAAATTATGACCCAAAACCAAAATGCAAAATAAAACAAAAAACACAATTCGCAAGTTTATTAAAAACTCTGTCACTGGCATATGCGAAATGTATGTGTGTATGCATGTATTTTTATTGTTGTCATTGGTTTGCATTAATGTGACATAAACAAATGCATAAATTACATTTTATGTGCGACAAAACTTTTAAATGCATTTTTTTCCACTATTTTTATTTTTTTGTTCTGTTACACAATTCCCGGCGCCGCCTGTTGCGGTTTTGTCTAAAGGACATTCGCGTAATTTGCAAAGCGAATTTAGCTGGCAAAGTGAAAAACAATCTATTTAAAGTTAATGCTGCTGCTGCTGCTTGCAATCATTTAAATATGTTTTAATATTAGTTAATTGATGTCTGTCTATATAAATGATTATCTTTTGACTGGAACTTGGAATGCTCCACTAATGACATCTAACTACAGCAGAGGACACAAACAGCAACTTGTTAGCCATAATGGGCAGTAAATTAAACATTTAATTTATTAACAAACAGCTTTGCTGCCAGTCCGACAACAAACAACAGCAACAACAACCATTCAGTGGCGACTGCAATAAACGACTTATAAAAGCTGCTGCTGCATCTTGCTGTTGTTGTTGTTCTGGCTACTACTGCTGTTTATTTTGCATTGAGGCGCATTAAGTAGAAGCAGAAGCAGCATGCAGCACTGAATAGCTGATGTTTTATTATTTGTGGCGCATAACAGCAGCAACATCAGCAGCAGCAGCAGCAGACAACTCGAACTTTTTAATAGTTTAGAAGCACATACACACACGCACAAGCACACACTCATAAAAACTTAATAAGAAAACAAATTAAGGCAGTTAAGTCATAACAAACATAAGAGCAAGAGAGAAAGAGTATGTGTGTCTCTCTACTACTTGAAAACGTTGATTTGTTTGCCCCAAAAGCTCAAAATTGAAATGCTCACTTTGCCCAAGCTCCCCAAACAAATTGCACTAAATTGATAATTAGCCGAAGCGCAAGCAAGAATTTGTTACTCACTGCCACAGATTACGGCTTGTATAACCTAACGTATATAAAAGTATATATATTCTGTTCTGTTCTGTTGAAGTTCTGTTCTGGGGCAGCAGCGTTTCAAACTAGAACACAGTTTTTGAGCGAGGCAAACTAAATTCTAACTAGGCTAATGCCGATTTGAGCATAGATAATGAGCTATAGCATTTGGCAAACATTCAGAAACGAAAAAGCTAGTTGTATATAAAAAAAGTAACAGAAATATCGACAGGATGGTGGCCTGAACCACAAAGCTAGCCCTGCTATGTTAACAAAAATTCAATTTTCGGAAATGCTTCTAATTGTTACCCTTTTCTTCTTTTTCGTGTTATAAGGCAAACATTTAAAATAATTTCAATATGTTATCTTTGCCAATTCCGCTGAAGCAAAGCATTCAAGTGTTTTTAAAAACTACTCTAATTTCAATAAATTTTCTTTTTTATTGCACATTTACGGCTTATATTGCCACTTTATTTCTTTTGTTGTGTATGCGTGTTGGGCCATTTAGCAAATTGCTTGCTTGCAATTCTTGAGCTCGTCACCCACTTAAAAGGAATCACATACTCGTATGACCCACAAGTAGCGACATTGCTCCAGATTTCTTTTTCGTATTCTTCACTTGGCTGGTTAATATACTTACTTACTTAGTTACTTGCTGACTTACCCAGGCGATTGGCTTCGGCTCAATTTATGACTTTCAAGCAATGCATTCTCATATATCATTATAATTGTCAATAATCGTTCGATTTATTTATATTTGCTCATATGTGCTATGGCATTTTATGGCCATTTGCCGTTGAGAACGGAACTCATAAAACTGCGACAGTCTTTTTTACTGTATCTTTGCAGCTGGCTTATAAATCATGTGAATACGTGAAAGCAGCAAACAATACAAGCAAAAAAAAAGAATGAATGAATAAAAAGAATAAGGATAAAGTGGTTGAACTTGCTATACCCTTTGACGAGTGGCAGGGAAACTTAATGTACAAACTACTTTACTTTAAACTATAACAATATAATTTATATGTTAAACTTAAACATTGCCCAAATACGTTGTCATTTTGTAAGGCATACCACTATTCTCTTTCTTTTGCCATTGGTTAGCAAAAGCATTTGCATAAGCGCAGGTTCATTCATATGATTATTATCATATTTGGATCGTTCTGGTCCCTTATGGTCTGAGATCAAAGAGGCAGGTCGCTATTGAATGGCATATTAAAAAAAAATACCCTAAAAGTCAAGGTCACATGGCCATAAGCAACAGTCTCCGACCCTGTCGCTAAACCAAGCGAACAACAGCACGAATTATGAATGAACAGCAACTGAAGAGAGGGAATATTTATATATATGTATGTATGTGTTGGGAAAACTAGCTAACTGTCAGCAGCGGGCTTAACTTTACAACGTTGCATGAATAAAAAATTTAAATAATTTATAAAATTTGTTACTTATGGCGCCAGCCAAAAAACACCCCTGCCATAAACAGACCCTGCAGGCATGAGAAACAAACAACAATACTGCGAGTTCCCCGAAAAAAACAAAAAAAAAAAAAATATTTTGCTGCGAAACGGTGGCGTATGCGTAATCCCAAATACCGGTAAACGTGCAATGTGCGTGCTCTTCGCCTTCTCCCTCCCTCTCTCACCGTCTCTCTGTTGCTGCTGCTGCTGGCTACTGCTTCTTCGCTCTTCTTACCAAGACTTAAGCTACACGGAAGTCGACACTCGTCCCCCTTCCCCCCATGCCCCTCTTTGCTACTGCTGCTTTTTGTGTTGTGGCGTGTGTTTTATTTTTAACGAATTTTTATGATGTCTATGGCAATGGAGCAGACATTCTTTGTGCCACCGCCGTTTGGTACATTAAAAACCGTCTACTGGGTCCACTTCCAATCCCTACCAACCTCACCTTTTCCCCCCCTCCCTCGCCGAGTCTCTGCATATTTTAGTGTATAGTATGTGCGGCGGAGTAGCGTAATTTTTTGTTTTGTTTTTTGTTGTTGTCTCCTCTCTCGGAGCGTGTGATAATAGCATGAGTTTTATGCTAAATGGAAATTTTTCAGCATGCAATTTGCTTGGCTTAGCTGCGAGTCTTTGAAAGTCAGGCACCTGTGACAGCTCTACTCCGCCCCTCCTTCAGCCAGCACTTCAGCCCTCTTTCCTTTTCCGGTCTTTATGCTCGCAGCGCTGTCTATTGATTTGTCGCGCTCTTACGGTGCGTATGCGTAATCCCATTGACTTTGGCTCGCCTGGCTGCCTTATTTTTGCGTAATTTAATAACTTTGTTTAACATAATTGTCAATTGAAGCGGCGACATCGCCGTTTATAGGTCGTTTAATGCCTCACATCGACATTGATAACACCGTCGTCGCTGCGGCTTAAGCCCATCCACATAAAGTGTAATGAGCTTTGAAATTTGATAAAAAAAAAATATAAATCCAAAGAAGATACAGGAAAAATACAGCAACGGAAACAAAATAAACATGGTAAATAAAACTGCTGCTAATGTTGCGGTGAACAAGCAATCAAAAAAAAACACCTTATCAGTAAGCTTATATCATAAATTATGACTTTAAGCAAAGACTTTGGTATCAAAAAGAGTTTTATTAAAGCTTTTCAATTCTCAATAAGTAAGTTCGTTTTAACTACGCTCTTCGTTCGTTTGAAGGGTTCTTGTTATTTACTATCAAATTTGCCAATAATCATTGAATAAGTAAACATATCTAACCACAAATTTTTCCTCTCACATTGATGTAAGTCCTGTACATATTTAATTTGAACAAACAGACATTTTACTAATTCCCCAATCAACGCAAGGATATCCACAAAAAGCAAAAAGCTTAGCTCAAAAATGCCACTATATACTTTATATATGTATATACTTTTAAGTCTGGCCAAAAATGCCAAGTCATTTAATATTTAAGTAGCTGGAAAGCATTTTGACAAAATTGTTATGAATTTGTCACACACACACACACACACACGCTCACGCACACACATTTTTTGCTGAGTTTGGGTGTTATAAAATTTTAATTAGTCGACTGTGCACTGCATGCCACCAATTTGAACGGTTTGGCAAAGTGTTGTGGCACACACAGTGCGTATGCGTTATTCATATGACTTGAAACTCGTCTGAGTAACTTTTGATACCCTGCTTTACAATTTCTGTTGGAGTCTTCAAGAAATGCAATCGAACCAAAAACAACGATTACAGAGTACGTTACTGTCTATAGCTTAATAGTTGCAGCATTTTTACTTATTTCATACTTTATGGAAGGACCCAAGTGCAGCGTTGTCGTGTTGTCGTTGGCGGCTGCATCTTTTACACAAATGACAAACTGACGTACGTGACATTTATGCGAATTGGCAGCTGCTGCCAAACGAGATGAGGCAGCAGGCCTGCGAGCAACATGCAGCATCAGCAGTAGGCTCTCCATATACTTATAAATACATTACATACATACATTAATGCATGACTATATACATATCAATATGTGTATACGTATTAATGTGAGCAGTAGCTGTGCGCATAAAATGTATGTCAACTTTATATGAAATTTATGTCATGCTTAATGATATTTGTATGGCGCATTTAGTCGAATGTCTAAGTGGAAGGCAGCAAACGAATTTGCAAGGATATTTCAAACTGAATGACAAGTCAAGGTTCTGGTTGTGACTTTGCTAAGGACACGTCGCCGGTTTGTTAAGTGTATGTGTACTGATTTCAATGCTGCCACAAATGAGTGTTGAACATTTGAAATAACTGCTCAATAAACGCATAACAAAATTGAAGATATTGAATCGAACTGTTAGAAACTCAACTTTTAGCTGGAAATAAGAAGAGAACTCCTTCAAGTGTATGTGCCATTTCATTAAAATGTAATGAAAACCTTTTCGATCGATTGCGCATCAAAATGTTTGCTATTAAATTTTTAAATATACACACACACACAAACACATCGATTGGCTTTGCACGTGTGTGTTTCTATGTGAGCCTGCAATAAAAAGAAGTTGAACAAATCGCATAATAAAACGAAGAAGTACAAGATACACACACACACACACACACACACACAGAACATTTGTTTTTTTAAGGGTTCTTCTTCTACACATTTTTCGGTGGGTGGCCATAAAATTTTCGCCAAATGTCGTTTGATACGTACACGCTTATCACACACAAAAACACACACATACACATATGTATATTATTACGACTTCATAATGTGAGTGTATGTCCTAGTGTTTGTGTGTGTGTGTAATGTAAGCGTAACGCACATGTTAAAGGGACACAGCAGACACGGAAAAACCGCACAACAAATATAAACATATCGAACACAACGAAACACACACGGCAACACGGCAATGACAACAACAAAAACAACGCAAGGAATGACAGCTACAATAATAACCCCATCACGTATACGCAACGTTGTGTGCACGGCTGCCACACACGTGTGCGCTTTGTCCCGAGTCCCAGGTTCGAGGCTCGTTCTGAAGTCCGCGACTCGCCTTTGATAAAATGACATTAAGAAGTCGTGACAATGCCACTAACTGAACGTGAACCCAAGAAAAGAGGAGACGACGACGCCAAAAGCCGTCAGCTTGAGCAACACTCGAGTTCAAGTCAAATTGACAACAAGAACAACAACAAACCGCATCACACCGCACACTGTTACGCAATTCAGTTGTAAATTAATGAAAATATAAACGAGTAGAGCTTGAAGGCTACACAAAGCACGTACACGATTTTTTTGAAGCATATTGTTGATATTTTTTGACAATATTTCTTAGTTACAATATAGTTGAAGTGGATTTCTCTACGTTGTGCTATACAAAATGCTGTTTTTTAAAGGCATTCTGATAGCAAGTAGAGAAACAGGCTCAATAGAGTTTTCTTTAATAACTTTTGGCTTGTTTGTTAGTAGTGGATGTTGCGTGCATTGTCTAATCCAGCTTTACACTTGTAAATACATTGGTTTTTTTGTCTGAGTACTTGGTATTTACTCATTTTAAGCTTTCGCATAACTTCTATGGTGATTCGACCTCGCTTCATACCACCGCGTACACAGTTGTCCACGCATTTAAGTACTGGGTAACTCTGTAAAAAGTATTTGAATAATTTCAACACTTATAGTTTCATTGCATAATAGGCTTTGCGTACATATTTTGAAGATAGAGCCAAACAGGCAAACTATATTAAAATTTATGTATATTTCATGTTGAGACAGAACTAGAAACTAAAACTTTTCTTTAGCTTCACCTGGAAACTGAATGCTTCAGATTAACATTCGTTTTGCTTGTTAAGCTAATTTAGTTAAAAATACCAAGAATGTTCTCTATTTTTCTACGTGATCTGGCACCACTGTGCAACATGTACTGTGTTCCTATCCGCTTGCTAACCAAACCAGGGCTTCAACTCTATTGGCTGTGTCGTTTCAGTCACTCACTCGTCTGGGTCTATCTGCATTGTAATGTCCTTTGAGATACGACAAAGCGGCGATTCCACTCGAAATAAACTTTGCCCGCACCCTTCGGCATTGGGGGTAGCCGGAGACTCATTGTACAGTTGTGTCAACAAAGTGAACGTGCCAATGTGCACATTAGATGGAGTTTTCCATGACTGTTCGCTTGCACAGTGTGTGTGCGAGAGATAGAGAGTGAGAGAGAGAGAGATATGGGGGTTTGAGGGTGTGCGCCAAATTAAATAGAATTTGTTTGGCAGCACCCTACCGAAAAATGTTGTGGTCGCCGGTTGTGTTGTGTTCTAGTTGCTCTTGTTTTTGGGGCCGGCATTAAATTGAATTTGTCTAATGACAAGTTGTTGCCATCTTTTTTTTTTGGGTGGCAAAACGGTGTCATTCTAATGGCCCAAAAGTACTGAGAGCACAATAACTATTTGCCTAACGGTCGACAGTTAAAAGTAACTACTATAAGCTACAGGTACACCCTAGAGAACAAAACTATGGGGACAACACGTTTAGATATCAACAGTAGAAGTTAAAACAGTTTTGTGGTTTGCCACCTCCTCCCGCTGTCATGCCAGCAAACTAACCAATGCAAAAACTCATGTTACAACATTACAATGGCCTTTTAATTGTGGTCAAGTTAAAAAGCTATTGGCATGGTATATATTCAGTAATATTTGAGGATATTGAAAGGAAATTGCTATGCTTGAAGGAAACAATCGTTTTGTTGTGACTGCGGTTGGGCTTCATATTTGAAACTATGTGGAAATATCAATTGTAAAGCAATTAAAGTAGTTTTAACAACTGAATATATAGCTTTGTTTTGTTGCTTTTAAGCTGAGTGCTGTTTAATAACTAATAATTTCAATTTGAAACAAACTTAATGTTTTTTTAAACAGCGAGCTCTTTCAATAGCTTAATGCATAGTTAATCGGATTCATTAGTTCAATTTGTTTCAGTAACAGAGCTAAATGTAAAATTGCTTGCTAATGCAAATTTACTCAGCTTATGATAAAAAAAAAAAACAATCGTAATAGCAATATTTATGACTCAATTGCATGCCTGGACTTGTTTTGCAAGCAAATGTCAAAACAAAATATGAAATCTGAACCGATTTAAATGCAATTGTGTGCGCCCTGCAGCTGCTGCCTATACTATAGCTGCACTCTCTAGATGCTCTTGTGTTGAACAAAGAAAACTCATAACGTATGTTTGGGTAGTTGAGATTCTCTGACACAGATAACAGCAGCTCGTGGCTTGACCAAAAACTCGGCAGTCAACTGGCCCACAACACAATGACGTTGACCAGCAGGAAAAGCAGAAGCAGAAGCAGGACACGACATGCCAACGGTTACACAGATATTCATAGCTATAGCGACAGTTGACCACCAACCCTCTTACAGCCCAATCCCAAACCTCAACAATGCGCTCAACCGCCCCTGCATTTGCTGTATGTGTGTGGGTGTTGTGTGCTGGGTTTCGAAAATTGTATGAATGCGAAAGTGATGAAAAGTCAACGATAACGTGCCAAGGTCGTTTCCGGCCGCGTGCATATGAACCGTACAGCCGAAGCGCCCTACCACCCTTTCGTCCCTTCTTGAATTCAAACAATGCATTGTGGTTAGTATGTAGGCTTTAACCAGCCCCCAATCTCATCACAACTGGACACCCTGCCGAGGCGTTTAAGTCTTTAAGTAAGAACCCATTTATGTGGGCACGTTCCTGTGCAGGAGTTTCAATTTGCTTTACTTAATACTTGGCTGTGTTTGTTTTCCTATTTATGGCTATTTTTGGAACCAGGCCCCTTCCCTTGCCGTAAGCTTTTTATTAAGTTGTAGTTAATGAGCCTATTCTATAACCCAACTCAGGTTGCACTTGAAATGAGCTAATCAGAGCTGGCATGAAACTCAAAACCGTCAAAAAGAAGTATGTTGGGAGAATCAGTGAGAGAGCATATTTAATTACCGTAGACAAAGAAAAGAAAAAAAATGAAAAAATCGTCAAAATTAATTATGACAGCTGTCAGTTGAGTGAGTGTGCCGAAGCTCAACTGACAAACAGTTGAAGAGCAATGTAGACGAGACAAAGACAATGACCGAGTTGACTGCATAATGGAATGAATGAATGAACAAGTGAATGAGTGAAGAATGCATGATAATCATGAAATGGGTCAAGCATACCAAAAGTGACAACAGACAAAATTCTCGCTCTTTCTCTCTCTCTTCTCCTCTGATTATATTCCCGTAATTCAGTTTGTTATGTAGTTTGGTTATGCTCTTTTGCTTAAGGGCAGGTGTCCGAACAGCAACAAACCAAAGCCAAAAAAACTGTTGCATTACGGCACATTAAAACTGTGTCAAAATCTTTTAACTGCTTTAACGTTAAGCCACAGAGTGTAGCTAAACTAATCGTCTGCTGTATATAATGTATATTTCTGTCTTTCCTAGTTCTAGTTAAAGCCTAAAGCAAGCTCAGCTCAGTTTGTTAAACATATTTCAAGTGAAAATTGTTAAGCACTGGCTAGCCACTTGCCAACCTACGGAATTTTCAATATCTTTCCAGGTGAAAACATTACATTACACTCAATTGAAGCTACAATTTCGCATGCCAGCTGGCTTCACAGGTGTTTTGAATTCCTTAACTAGCTTAATTACATCAAACACTTGTATTTATACAAAAATCCAACTATAAATATTCAACCATTGCAATGACTCAGCTACTGTCTACACGCGTGTCTGGAAACAAAGGTGTTACTTATCCAATTGATCTCAAGTACCATCTATATCTATCTGAGCATGAACTAAGCAGAAATCTCTCACTCCTAACAACTCTTTAGTCTATCTGTCATTCATAACGCATTTATGGCTTGATTATGCGCAATTGTCATGCATAATATCAAATGAGTGTGGCATTAAGTTCGGTTAGCAAGGAACTGGGGGGTATGGAGTATTTTCAGCTGATAAGCAAACTAACTTCATGTCTGCAGACCAAAATGGCAATTAACGCGCCAGCTCGATTGCAACTGTGAGTTTTGTGTCTTAGACTAGGTTTGTGATACACTGAGAGAGAGTTTCTGTTTTATAAACAAAAAGCTACTGTCATTCCAGTCAAGGCTTCGTGTCCTTTTGTTTCTCTGAGTGTACACACATACATGACAAGAGACATGACAGATGTGTCAGACATGGGTAGGTTGTGAGGAGGCATTATGAAGCACTTGAAATGGACGCATGCATAAACGAAATTAAGTCATTATTTTAATACGCGGCATCGCCGACAGACGGCAGACGACGACAACGACAACGACGACGCCGATGCGCAGCAAAGCGTCTTGTTTTGATATATGGCTGATGTTTTGTATGTATGCATAATTTCATTATAATAAACGCACTACCAAAAACACCCCACTAGACCCTACAACGCAGCGACGACGAACAGACTGCGGAGTGAGGAATGCGGAGGGAACAAACATAATCGTAAGTGCGGCCTGTCCGCACGGCTGACCCGTCGATTATAAATGGACGTCTGTTTAAGTACGCAAAACGAGGCAGCCAAGCATAGACATACTATGTGTTCAAGAGGTTACTAGTACAGGGTAGAGTGTGGTAGCCCTGGCCTACCACGCCTACCAGCTGCAATGCGGGTGACGCCTTCATTTTGAGACGAACGAAAGACTTCCGTTAGTGGACCCAATTGGGCATTTGCATTTGTCGTTTGGCTTAAGTCTCGCTCTTTCGTTTGTTTTTCTTGTTTTGCTATCTCTATCTCACTTGTACATAGTGTTCTTTCTCCCTTTCTCTTTCTTCCTTGCTTTTGATTACTTGCCTGCACCCACGTCATTTTGTGCGTAATTATGATAAGAAAAGGTTTTACTTATGCTCGCTCTCTACCTGACCAACTTTGCCTTCTACCTTTTTTGCCAGCCTATTATTTCACTTGAGCTACCGTTAATGCGGCACATTGTTGTTGTGGCTGTTGTTGTTGTAATGATAAACTACCTTTTTGAGCTGTTAATGTTGTTGTTTTTATTGTACTAGCTGCTGTTGCTCTTTTGCTCTTTTGCCTGTGCTGATGTGTTGTTTTTGTTTGAATTTGACATGGTAATTAACCCGCGACGCTCAACTTTGCCCAAAACAATTGGCCCAGATGTGTTTGTGTGTGTGTCTGTGTGTGTGTGTGTGCAAGCCAAAAGTTAACTATATATGTGTGTGTGTGTGTTTCTTTGCTTGTGTGTTTGTTTTCATGGCCATGTGCGCTTCCTTAAATTAATCAACATTCGCCGCTTCAGTATTCAATTAATTTAGCCATGTGACATTTATAAATTTGGTTGCCTAATGATTTGAATAATTTGACTATGTTTAAAAGTTGTGCGCTACAAACGTTTAACTAAATTTGGTAGCACAAACAGCAGGAGTTAAATTCAAGTTTGCATTGATTTTAAATACTCTTTCTGTACAGATGTGAAACAAAGCTTGAGCTTCAGTCATCTATCGCTACTTTATAATCGCTAGATTAATCTCTCAACAAATGTTTCAAGAATATAAAGCATAATTTAATAAAGCTGAGCACCAAATAAGTAACAAATTCCAAAATTTGCTGCGTGGGCAGCATTGGGCTAGCACAATATTGATTTTATTAATTGGATTTGTTGTCGCGTTTCACTATGCCTTTGAGAGTTTATCAAGTTTTTCGAAAGTGTTAGATTGTTTGTTATTGAGCTTGTATTACAATTTTGATTAATGCGCCAATGGGCAAATATCGATGGGGCCTCTTGAACCCAGTTCACATATTTTTGTACCTGTCGCTGTTCTGTCTGTTTTCGTTGGTGTTTTGTTTGTTGTTTGTTGTTGTTTGTTGTCACGCCGCTTGCCAAAGAAATAAAATGTTTTTTAATTTTTCTACCACGGGGGGTCACAATTTCGATGAAAAAAACACTTTTAACATTTAACTTATGCAAACGCATCTTGTCCAATCCATTGGAGTCAACGATTTTTGGTGGCGCCTTCTGCACAGTGGGTATACATTTTTTGTGAGAGAAGGGAGTATATTTTTATTAAGGTGTCACAAACTCTGTTGAAAAAAAAATTGATTTCAAATTGAAATTGAGTTTTTAGCTCAGCGCGTTCTCAGCGAGTTCGTTTTTCTTCTATTTTATTGTGCAGCATTCAAGTCATTTGCCCAGGCGCCGAAATCGTAATCAAAATCATAAAAAAACATAACAATAACAAGAACAAGAACCACAACTTGAATTTAGAATTAAGCGCCGGAAAATGGAACCGTTTTAATTGGTCACCAAGCGGGATGGCAACCAGACGACAGCAATTATCAATTGTTTGTGTGTGCCTTGCCATCATAAATTCCTGCATATAATTGATGGAACTTCTCTATATACATATATATATTTGTGATAATTTATGATGCTGATTTTTAGTGTGGGCTTCTATAGTTTTTAGTATGATTACATATATACATATTCTACTACTATTCTTTAGAGTAACTGGAAATTATGCCACGGCTATAATTTATATCTGGGTGGTTTATGATGATCACAATAGCGATACGATATTTTTGAGTGTTCAAGTTTATGGGCTACGAGAAAACTTTATCATCAGACAATAACTATGAAAAGGCAGCGATTTTTATGGATTATGTTTGAGTAGCTTAAAGAATTATTTATACATACTGAATGGATAAAGTAAGTAATTTCTTGTTCATACTGTTTTAACGACAATTATCTAACCGAACATTTTAAAGCTGCGCAGTCTGGGTAATCGTATACTTTTTTTTTTAACTTAGGCAACGTTTGCTCACATAAATTAATAACAAATTTAAAACAAATATATATCTGTTCGAGACTGCACGACCCATCATTAATCACACGGCTCGAATAGATATTTGCCTGTCTTGTGTCATTCTCTCGCTCCTTCTCTTTCGCTATCTCTCTTCCCACTCTTGTAAACTAGTATGTCTACCTTTGTTTGGCCATATCTTGTTCATAATTATTTGGCTGTTTTTTCTTTTCTGGCGGCTTTGGTTCGTTTTAATTATTTGGCTCAGCTGCAGAGGCATAAATTTTGTATAAACGTCTCTGGCTCTGTGGCTTTTTGGCACGCGATGTTTCTTGTATTTTAACTGTGATATCGTTTTGTTTTTGGATTTTCTTTTTTGGTTTCCACAAATGTCAAGCCCTTTGCCTAGATATTGGGTCAATATGTCAGCGCTTGCATGTTTCGTTGTGGCCTCAGACTTGCATTAATTATGTAGATAACTGCGACTCCAACTCCAACTCTGGCTGCGACTTCGACTCTGACTTTAACTGCAATGAATAGCAAGAAGAAAAACAATGAAAACAACCAGATTATATGCTGTAACAAGAACTATTCGACTTTAAATTGCTCTGTGCCCAATGTGTAAGCTACAATTGTGTTTCGATTTCGATTAGAGACATTTTTCGTTTTAGTGCGTTAATACAGCAGCTAAGTTTTAGGGGGAAAAGCTTACAAAGCCACAAATAACAAGTACATTTGTCGAATTTTGGCGTTTCTATTCGGTGACACGGCTGCACGTCAGTTTCGAAAGTTTAATAACGTGGACTCCCTGAGTCCACACCGAAAAATCCCCTTCTCTACCCGCTCCACAAACATTTGCAACTCCAGCGACAAGTTTGCATACAGTTTTGGCCACAAAAAAACTCTGAAGCTAATCAAGATACATTAAATGCCAGCTAAATGCAGTTGCAGCTAATAAAAAACAACAAAAAAAAAGAAGAAACTGTCGTTGTATCTATATTTGTTGAGCAGAGTATAAATTATAAAATTTATCTGTCGCTTATTGATGATGTTCCAGTTGAATCGAAAATTTATTTGACTGCAACGTCGTGTTTTATGCAAATCTTTGTCTGTTGGGCTGAATTATGTTTTCATTTGTAGGCTCAATGTTGATTAAGATTTTTCTCTTTCTTTTCTTCTTTGAAAATTTATGCAGGTCGTGCGTTTGAATGTTGTTGTTGATGCTTGTTTGTTTTGTTTAATATATATATATAAAAAGTGAAAATTAGTTGCATGTTTTTCACTTTCGGAATTTTCTTTTTGTGTCTATAACTATAATTTAAATGTAGATTGTGAAGTTTTTTGACTGTATTTAAAAGCTGTTCATTGATGTGTGGAAAAAGTTGTCAAAGTTGCTTTTGTTTTGATTGTTTTTAATGGTATAATAAATGACTAAATATCTACCTTATAAATACCTTTTATTTGTTAGCCAGAACAATTTTATAACAACAATTATTTATAAATACTTTTAGCATGCCACCTTGATGTCAGCTTAAAACTTGACGATAACTTGACAACTATTGCCAGCTAGGTAATTTAATGTTTTGCGGTTGAAGGCAGTTAAAGCATTCAACATGCAACATTTGACTCATGCAACCCACGCAATTAAAACGACAAGAACAATAATAAACAAACAAACAAACCATCGACAGTTGTGGAAGTAATTAAGCAAAAATCAAAGCCAAATCAAAGTGCATGGCAATTGTCGCAGATTGGGGCTTAGTGTAGATGGAATGAGGCGAGGGGCGGGGCTGCGATTGTCATTAATTTGTAGCGCATTTAAAGCTGTTTGTTGTTGGTTGGCTGGCTGATTGGTTGGTTGGGTGGTTGGGTTTTTATGTTTTGTTGGGTAAAAGAGAGAGGCGCAAGGCGCATTAAGCCACAAGCTCAAATCCTGAAGACAAAAGGCACAATGCGAAATGGGAAATGCGAAAGCCAGAAGCAAAGTCAAAACGATTATCTTAATTTAATTGTCTTTTATTTATGTCAGCCCTGGCATTTATTTTGCCAAATGGATTTACTGGCAAACCAACAGCAGCAGCAGCAGTAGCAGCACCATAGCAGAAGCTTCTGCATATTTATGGCGCCTTCACACACACACACACACACACACACGCACATACACTTCGTATCTGTGTATGTGTTGTTGCCTGCCTTCATGCGGCTGTCTAGAGAGGAGGCTCATAAATAAGCTCCATACGATAAACTGGCATTAGAAATTGACAAATTCAACTAAACCAAAGCAGCCACATATTGTCTTTATCCCTATATAACCCCTCTTCGTTCCCACTTCCCACTCCCCTTACCCCCTTACTGGGTCTGCTGTTTATGTAAATTGTATTTTCTATCTTCGCGCATTGTATTTCAATGCCTAACAATAATCATAAAAACTAATTAATGTGCGTCATCGCTTGGATTTAGTTACAAGTGCGTGGCACACACACACACACACACACACACACACACACACACAAGGAAACTTTTGCTCGTATAATTAACGTTCCAAGTTTTTTTTTTTGGCCAGCCGCAAGGGGCGGCGCCCCATTCCCCCTGCATGTCATACGACCCGTTGGCAGTCGTTTGTTTTTGCTTATTTTGTGCTCGATTAGCAGATAGCAGTGAAATTAGTAAATGAAGCTGCAATCTGAAAGGCCATTTATATATTTTCTCAGCATTTGCCTTTATTTTTGTCGTTAATTTTATTGTTTTTGCTTCTTTTTTTCTCTGTGGTGTCCTCACAGAAACAACAAGAAGAGTGGAAAAACTTTGGTGCTTGTTCTGCTTATGGCCATAATCAAATTAAAGAACATATCTAAGTTGGATATTGCATTTGTTTGGATTATATGCATAATGGAGTGTTATGACTCATTCAAGGTATTTATTTTGTATATTTATCGATAATTTAAGCTTGATTATAATGGTTTCTACAAACTATACTTTCAATTTTTGACTTTTCACTTATAATTTGATACATATGCTTTAAAAAAAGCTTTGTATCGCAAATCGTTTGATTTTCCAGTTGCTTTGATTTGATGCCAATTAAAAATGAAAATGTCACAGGACATTGCGTTTGAGCCAGAGGGACAAAAGTGCTTTTTAGCCTGAGCCCAAGGATAATAATATATCAGTAGTCCGAACCGGACATGACAGTTTTTGCCCATTTATTGGTTGATTTTAATTTGAGAAGCCCAACATGACAAAAACATCGATTACAATTTTCGGACATCTTTCATAAAAAAAACAACAAAAAAAACTGCTATCTGCTGCCAGCTTCTCAGTTGGTTGTCCACTTAAGGGCAAAGAGGGGGATGGAAAATTTGGCGCGTGTTTTGGGTCGGTCTTGAGCCGCGCTGTTGGAAAGTCGACATGTCAAAAAAAGAGAGAATAATGTTTGACAAATAAACAGTTGCGAGATGCCAAATTGCCTGCAGTTATTGTTTTGCCTGTTTTCGGCTGCTGAACCTTCGTTTATGATGTCTTTGGGCGCTTTTGACCTTTTTTTTCTTCTTCGTCTCTCTGAGCGTAGATATGTCGTCGTGTATACGTATATATTTATTTATATATGCGAGTTTTGTTTTTCTGTTTGTGTTATCACATAATTTTCTTCACATTGCTGGACTGTCGACCTGTCGAATGCTGTTTTATTATTTTTTTGTGTGCGCTTCTTAGGGGAAAAAAAAAACAAAAATGAGCAAAAGTCGCTTGAAGGCAACCAGAGGCAGGTTGCTAGCTTGCTACCACCATTTCGCACCAGTGGCATCATTCGCATTAACATTTACCATTTACAATTTACAAACATCGTCAACCTGTCGTTGCTGGGTGTCTCATCTTCTTCATCTGGGATCCTCGACACAGGGGGTCGAGTTTTGGGTCAGTGTTAGCATTGGTCGTTAACTTATCTTGGGTCTACATCGGTTAAGGTGCTAATGTGACAGCTACTTTTACTGGTACACATTTACTTGGAGTCGGGACTTGGATGGGCTTAGCATACCAACTTTTGGCTCATTAGGCCAGACAGTTCGACTTTGGTATTAATATTAATATTTCATAATTCATTTTCAGTTTCAGTTTTGCCATTCAAAAGTCATTTATTTAATACACACATACAGCTCTCATCACTTGGGGCGCCACAAAGCCGCACACCACTCTCTCACTCACTGTCCAATAATGATATATTGAAAATTTGTTGAGACATCTTGTCAAAATGCGACGTGTATATAGCATGTAAATCAGCTTAGTGACGTAAATATTGCTAAATTATGACAAAATGCAACATTAATTAGTTAAATCGATTAAACATTGATTACATAACTGAATTAAGCTTGTAATTTGTTGAAGTACCAAAGTAGTTTTGATTTAAAGTAAGTCTTTAACGTTTTTAACTCTTTCGAATGTTGAGCTTATAAAGATTGCAGACAAATTTAATTACATTATGTTCACTTTCAAAATTTAAAGTTAACTCATCTTTATGATTTGATTGTTGTTGTTGCTTAGATTCGTCAGACTTTCATCTACTGTATAATCACATTACATAATAATCACCTGAAATTGGCTTCCACACTTTTTGGCAGCCAGGCATTAAGAACTGCCTTTTCGTGCCAGCTTATTTGCCATTCAAATCTACAATGCTCTCTCGCATTTATACCCCATATACATGCGTATATTAACAGAACTATGGAGAGAAGCTTCTTTTCGTTCCATCATCAACCATCTTACCCCCAATCGTAAGCCAAACAAACCGATGAAAAGAACAAGTTATGCCTGGGTTTTGTGTTTTTGAGCTTAATGCCGCAACTCTCTGTAGCCCTTGGCTATAATTACTATATGGCTGCCCTCTTTGCGGCGTCTGCAACATTTATAAGTTTATCGTCTGATTGCTTCCCATTCAAAGTGCAGCCCCTTGCCCTTGTTCCCCATCCCAGCGCCTCTTTACCTATTCCTCTGCAACTTGCAGGGCTGCTGTGGTACAAAGCACAAAATATACAGAAGAAAAAAAGGGTCCAGACTTGACTTTCGGCTGTGTGTTTGTCTTCGGCTGTGTGTCTGGCAAAACTTTGCGTGTCCTTTGTGCATTTAACGGCTATTCTTAAGGGCAACAGCTCAGCATTTAGCTTCACTTACCCCCGCACTATTCTCGCTGTTCCTCATATTAAGGAATTAACCAAATTGTTGCAAAATTGTTTATTGCTATGCTGTTGCTTGAAAATTATGAAATGATTATAATGGTAAATGCTTTGCGCCTAAAACTGAAATCTAAGCCAAGTCAATAAACCTTGGCCAACATACAGTTTATTTAAACCACATTAGACTCTCTCTCTCTCTCTCTCTGTCTCTCACTCTTTCTCTCTGTTCACCTCTGTTGTTAATTTGCGTATAATTACACCAAATTTGCCTCACACACAAATGGGGGAAAAAAAGAAGTGAAAAGTTTGCCAAATATTCTCATTATATATGCATATGTCTTTTTCGTCTAACCTTTTTACTGTTTCTCTCCTTGTTGTTTGCTGTGTAAAATTATGCATTACAAAAACGGTTAAGTCCTTGCGGAAGCCGGCCATAACACCTACAAACAGACAGGCTGGCAGCCAGACATGACTTGAGGCCATATTCATATGTATGTTACGGCTTACACATGTAATGTGTATATATACGTGTGTGTGTGTTTCTGATAGTAGCGATAAAGAAAAACTTGCCAGACATTGGCCTGACTAGCTTGACGTACGCCACCTCACCACACCCCAACCTTAAACAAAATACGTGTTTATATGCATGAATTTAGCTGGCCCCAAAAAAGGACTCAGATAATTACCATGTTTTGGCCAAAACGAGGTTTTTTTCGTTGGTTGGAATGCGCGTGCCAAATCAGTGTTTACCCTTTTATTTGTTTATTGTTTCAGAAGTGAAACATCTCAATTATCTCTTAACATTTCAAGCTAAATAAACAATTCCGAATGTGTTTTAGACGTTTTCAGTATTTTTTTTTAAGTGCCAAGAACTTTAGCAATATTTATGGCAATGCAGCCCTGGCTTTCACATAAATTGGCAGCTGTACCCGCATACAAATTAAACATAATTTGGGTGTAACTTTACACTAGAAAAATGAAAGGGTGCTGCCTTGCTTTGCCCATGCAAATTCGAATGCTATCTCAATTTGGTTTTTTTTTTGGCTATCTGCTGCCCCCTAGGCCCGATAGTGTTTAGCCTGTTCGTAATCAAAAAGAAAACCCACCCTGTCTTTAGCGTCTACTATAATTTGTGGGCTTTGGTTGCCTTGAGGGCGTCTTA
The DNA here is from genome assembly GCA_035044725.1 of Scaptomyza caliginosa. Classification (NCBI taxonomy): domain Eukaryota; kingdom Metazoa; phylum Arthropoda; class Insecta; order Diptera; family Drosophilidae; genus Scaptomyza; species Scaptomyza caliginosa. Next base: position 545,035 of record JAWNNR010001007.1, on the reverse strand, counting down.
TTTATAGCCAGGCTTAAATATCAATGCAAGTTTTATGTGTACGCCAAGCAGCCCTTTACCTGCTTAAAGAGGGGATTGTTGGGTGGTGTTTTTTTTTTTGCCGCTGCCACTGACTGTTACGCATTTATTGATATTGATACACAAGTTGGCGTTTTACTTCCGGGCATTTTATTTCCACCTGTGCCTCTTGACTTGTAATACTTTACTTTTGGTTTTGGCTTGTGGCCGACTTTGGCTTTTGCTTAAGTATCCAACCATACAATATATCTTCAATGAGCGTAATGGGGGGGGAGGGGTATTTTTGCGGTTATAATCGGATTTTATTGCAAATTAACGAGCGCAGCGAACAACCCAACTCTCCGCCCGTTTGTTGTCTTTGCCTTGGTTATTTATACGAGTTTTATTACCATTGTCGTCGTTGTCGTCGTTGTTGGCGTTGTTGTCTTTCTCTTTGGCATGTTGTTAGGCAGGTGTGCTTACTGTACCTCCATCTTTGCCAAGCCACTTCATTATCCCTTTAGCCGCAAAAGTTGGTCTGTTTCCCAACTGTAGCCAGAAAACCACCACCCCACGCATTGCATTTATTATTATGTGTATTTGTTCTATATTAATTTGTTGCTACTGCGGCAAAGCAGCGCTTGCTCCTTTTAGTGGGCCCTCAATATTCATTAGTACTTTGATTTGTTATGGTTTCTTCACATCTTGGCCTTTGCTTAGATCCCCCTCGGAGTATCTCTATCTCTCTCTCACCCTTTTAATATGAGTTCTTGTGTTGTTTTTATGAGCGCAAACATTTTGATTACCGCACAAGACTACTTCAATGTGTTTTTATTACTAGAAGGGGAGGCTGAACAACATGCTCAACTAGTTTATTTGCAGTCGTATTGCACCAGATTTGATTATTAGGTTAATAGCTACCCGCTTGGACTAGGAGTAGTTAACATATCTCCAGTTTGACCACTACACTTTTCGAGGCATTGGGACAAAATATTGTGCAAATCTATATCGCTTAAGAGCTTTAATTTTGCCTCAGTCAAGGTATTGACAACAGGTTGACCATCCTTTGTTGCATCACCAGTACACTTGTCCATGCAATTACCCCATTGTGTGGCAAGTTCCTGTTAATAATAATTATTATTTCTTTATCAGATTAACTGCCTTAAACTTTAGGTACATAACAAGCAAAGTGAGATGCAAACAGGAAGAATAACAATAAATACTTCATGTTTTCCAAACTATTTCCAATTGTATACTGTACTTTAACCTTTAAGAGTTTGAGCTTAGATTTTAGTCACAGTTTTTATTTAATTCGCTTTGCCGTTCGTTTCTAATTAACTCCCTCTCCCGTACTTCCTCTTCTAAATCTTGTACATATATATAGAAATCGCTACCTTAAGAAAAGGTATTTAATATTCGTTTTTTCATACTTAGTATCTCACATTATGCTATATTACTGGCACCAATATAAACAAGATTTTAGTTTTTTGCTGTTGCTGTAAGTTTTTAGCTGTCCGGGCGTTGGTTGTTGATTTTTTATTTAATTACCGCACCAAATTTCCGACACTTTAAACGATGGCAGCACTAAAATAATTGCAAGTGCTGAAAACATTAAGAAACCGGCTCGAAACGGGAGCTGTTGTTGTTGTTGTTGTTGTACGAACAGTTTGAAGCTTGAAACGCGACTTTCAGTTTCGTTTTTGCTGCTGCTGCTGTTGCTGTTACTGCTGTTGCCAATTGTAATTGAATTTTGTTGTGTTTGTCGGCAAAGTGGCAAACAGGCTGGGCCAACAGCAGCAACAACCAGCAACAACCAGCAACAACCAGCAACAAAAAAGGAAGCAATTTCAGGCTAAATTTAGTCTAAATGCCTACCCGTTCAGAGTCGAGCTGGCAAACAGCAGCCAACATAGGCAACAGCCAGCTCCTGCTGCTCCTGACAGACTGTCGTCCCACAACGTCGACTTGTTATATAGTATAGTATATATAGTTGGACAAGAAAGGCTTACCTCGTGCATCAGTTCCATCATCATGAGGAGTTCAGTTCCATGTGCACTGGCAAAAGTGTTGCCTGATGTTGCCAGTTTGCCTGCCTGTTGACTGGTTGGTTTGTTTGGTTGTTGGCTCAAATTATGCTTACTTTGGAATTCAATTAACTTGAATTTGTTGCACTGGCGCGACGTGATTTCATTTTTTCCCCAAGTTTTTTTTTTATATATATTTTCGCTTTTAGCCATGCAGTTTTTCAAAGCATCGAACATACGGCTGTCTGGCTGGCTGAATGATTGTGTTTTATGGCAACTAACGAGTGTTAGTGCCATTCAGTTTATTCGATTTCATAGCTGAATTACAGGCTGCCTAAATGGATTTGGACATCAGAATGCAGGCAACTTAATGGCAATATATGTATATGACTTTGCAATTATTGCTATCCATTTAAACTGTAAACTGATTCGTAGCTGGTAGCTTTTGTTATGCATAAATATATCTACTACACTAGCTAATCTCGCACTCATTAGTAGAAACAAAGTGTTTAAGTATGTCTGCCCTCAAGCCAAATCGATTTGTAGACTGTGCAGCTCTAAAATGGCTTTTTGGGAAAGTTAACTACTGTAAACGCTACTCTACTCTACTCGAAGCTGGCACTTTTAACTGCTATCTCTTATGTCTAATCCAAGCATATGGTTGAATGGTTATGAACGAGAATCTAACTGAAACCAAAACTGAAAATGGAACTAAGTGGAACTAAGCGAACGTTGGGCAAATGTTTGTTGTTGACGCTTAAGCTTAGAGCTCATTACAATTTTCAAGTACATTTGCGCTGATAGTTACACCAACAAGCAGACAGCCAGAGTATCAAGGGTGGTATGTAGTATCATCAACAACAGTTTGTTTGTCTCTCACTCTCTCTATCTCTCTCTTTCATTCATTTTCTGTGTTTCATGCATACAAACAAGCACTCGAAATATATATACACAGAAATACTATGCAAATATCATGGATACTAGATAACAAGTTGCGTTCCATCCGCAAAAACTCCATACCATTCCCCCAATTCAGTGGCGACCCTACTACCTCCTGCCCTTTCCTTTTGCATCCTGCTGCAACGTTTTACTATTATGTAAATAGTCGGGTAACTCCGTTTGCTCTCTGTCTCTCTCTCTCTCTCTCGTATATCTATCCAGTTTTTGATGTTTGTATGGCAAATGTCTGTTGACCATTAAATTCACTTCACTTCATTTAAATCTGAAGCAGTTTTGGCACTTGCCGCTCGAATTTGCATGCGCCTCGTAGCTTTGCTATACACAAAGAAACCTACCAACTTTTTCAATAACACAAACACACTTGAAAGACTATCTAACAAGAGAGGCAACTGCAAATAATAGTTTTCTACTCTTCTCAACTTATAGCATATAAAATTGGTTTCTTTTTGTTTTGCTTGAATATTTTCACGCTGACGTTGGCAATTTTTATCTTTATTGTTCGTGTTAGTTTTGCAAAAGCTTGAGAGTTTCCAATTCGTAGGCGTTGCCAAGGCAATCAGCTTTTACCAGTTAAAATCGAACCGTTACCAATATCTAATACCCTGTTTTTTTAGCATTTAAGTTTATAAAAGCAGCCGCTCAATATTGATAAAAGTTAACTTAAATAATACTCTAGGGTATCTGTTAGTGTCTAAGTATCAGAGTACATAGTTCGTATAATTCACTTTGATGTATTTAAACTAAAATGCAGCTGGGATTTATTCAATTCACTAGTCGAGCAGCTGTCCAACTGGCCACCAGGTTGTGCAGGATATGTGCAGCAGGGCCGCTCTGGCAAATTGGACAACATAGCTTCAGCAGCTGCTTTCGTTTTCTCGGTCGGTGCAGGGCACTAAAACCGCAAAACTAAATTGATTTTGTCTACTCAAGCCACGATATGGGCCAACAGTAGTCAGAGTCAATGATAGCAAGTGGAGTGAAGCGGTGTTTAAGGGAAATGCTGGTAATTCCCACACACACACACACACAAACATTCTTACAAACATATGTGCAGGTTCGTCAGTTGGTGGCGCAATTTTCATTACGCATTTTGGACATTGGGCATTGCTCATATGGCATTACGCATACGACCCATTGTCCAGCGCACACAATTGAGTTGCAGTCGATAAAGAGCGAGAGTGATAGAGAGGGAGATCGTTCAAAAGAGAGAGGGGGTGTTTGTGCGACAGCATTGTTTGGGCATCGTACATTGATGTATGCATGTAAACATAATCAGTATTTGCAAATAGAAGTGCAGACAGGACACGGTTTGGGGCGTTTTTGAGCGTTAAGAGTCCGGACTCGGTTTTGTAATCGAAATCGTCAATGACCATTCGCCCGTCGTTGCCACCACTATGAAATAACCCAATTCATCTCTCATCTCATCACAGCACAGCAATTGTCTATTTTATTTGTTATGCAGAACTAAAAGAGTAAAAAATATGCAAGATTTTGATGAATGGGTGAACTGATCGAAAAGTTGCTGCACAAGTTGAATTTAGCGATTACATCTGCACTTTTAAATCACAAAAAAACGGGGTTGAAAAGGGTTGTGGCTTGGTAAGAAAACGATCTCTGGTAGCTGATAGTTTTGGTATATTGTAAAACAGTTTAAAAGTTTTTTATGTTTGAATGACCATTTGACATTACATAACTCTTTTGTTCATGCATCATGGTAGAGGTGAATCTTTGTAGCTTCCTTCGATTAGACGTTAGTAACAGTCAATCAATCAAGCAGTCAGGTAGTCAATAAAGCAAAGAACCCACATGTTTTAAAATACCAACACACATTTCATATTCCTGGCATTTATTCGCTTGTTTTTGAAAACGAATAATGACACAAAAGGATTAAAAAAGGGACACAAATCAAAAAGGAAATTCAAACATATGTTGAGTAGTTGCACGAAGGATGTGTTGTTAGGCGGACCAAAGCCCATAATCAGATCTCAGCCGAACAAGCTACTGCAATTTAGTGGATAACAAGAAAGAGGAAAAGGTAGCAATTACCAAGATTGAACAGAAGGCCAAGTTGGCAGTTGCTGTTAGTCATGATCCGTATACGAATACAAATTTTCATATCACAGAACCACAGGAGCAAACGAATTTAAGGACAGCAGCTGTTTCCTCTGTTCAATGGTTGCACTTAGCGTGGCAGAGGACAAAACCCAAAAACCGAAGCCAAATGACAAATTTTTAAGGCCTCACAAAACAAAACGTTGATAAGATCAGCGGCTGTCAAACAAAGCGGAACAAAGCGCTGCAAAATCCAACACAAGTAAAAAACAACTCGAATAAAAAAAATTATAAATAAAACGAGAATGAGAACAAGAACACAAACAATTGAATGACAACAGCGACAGCGATGATCTGAAAAAGATCTTCGGGTGCTGATTTTAAGAATTAAACACGCGCGAATAAAAATCAATGAGCGACAACGACTACCTGCTGCCCAGGTCGAGTCGGGGAATGGATCATTATAGGGATATGGATACGAGTGAAAGATATGATACCAGGCACACTCACAGCGATGCTTGCGCTTAAATTACTAGAATACAAGAAGCCCAAGCACTTAAATTGTTAGTAAAGAAAAACATTGTGAAGGGACAAACACACTCGACGTTGAGACAGGCTGATAATCCAGCAGCAGGAGACAAAACAGGACATCATCACGACGAAAATTTCAGCTTGGGGTCGTAGTTGTCATCATTTACGTTGATTATTATTTTTTTTTTTGCTGCTGCTTTCGTTCGTTTCCTTTTTGTTTACGCTGCGCTGCGCACTAAAAAAAATATCCTTTAAGTGCACTTCAGAGCACAATGCACTCTCCTGGGCTAGCCTAAAGTTGAGCCTGTGTCGCAAACTGGATTTCATTTCTGCTCTGTGCTTGTGTCCATCTGAGATATGATTTAACAGCATGTGATTAGTATCGCCAAGCAGACTTAAGATGCGCCGCTGCCCATTATAATGGTTCAAATGCAACAAACGTTGCGAAAATCATCAAGAGACTTAAAGAGATTTTCTTAAGTCATAGATGGAAAGAGTAGATACCCGCAGCATTAGGCTTACATATAGTTTAAGGTGGCAACAGCTGAGTGTGTTTTATACAATTCCAAGCATATTTGATTTGATGATTTATTACAATGTTAAGTAAAATATGTTTGCATTGTATGCAAGGCAAACAATGAAAGAAAGAAACACAAAACTTAAATTAATTACAACATTTTGTCAGACACACAAGTTACACGTTGGCCACATCACAGCCCATCAGCATCGATACAAGTACAAGTCTTATTCAACCCCAACCCCCTTAGGCTCTCTCTCTGACTTTATACTCCCTATGTGGCAGTTGTAAGTAGTGATAGTTGCAGTTGTTCTTGCTGCTGCCAACATCTTTTGTCTGGGGGTCGCTGCTGTTGCTTCTGTTGCTTTGCACTTGCCAAGCATCCGTCAACACACACACACACATTAGTTGTTCTTTCTCTCTGTGGCAAAAGTCCTTGACTTGCATTTTTGATAAACAACGTGTCAACTTTGTCGACATAAACCATAATCTTCAGTGTCAGTTTGACTTACAACTCGTGTACTTTTCACTGCTGCACTTGCGAACTGGTAATCATGTCACGAATGAAGCACCAAACAGGCTACCCAAACCTCCACTTGGGATCCACAGCACTACTCCAACGAGTCTCCCGAAAGTGAAGGAAATTTTTCATCTTTTCAGATAAAAGACCAAAAACACCGACAAATGGCAAACAAAGCGAGCAACTGTAATTGTCTAGGGATAGTTTGGATAAATATATACACTCTGTTCAAAGTTCTTTTAAAGATTAGTTGGAAACAACAACAGCAACTGTCAGTCTTTAATATTAGACACTACATTGTATAAACCCATCGCTGCTGCCTGACTCTGCTAGATCATTAGCGTAATTAAATGTAGACGAAAAATTTCATTTAATTTAGTTGCCTCTTCCTTTTCATAACTCCAAAAAGACAAAAAAAAAAACAACACGAGAACAGAAGTTACATAAAATATGTATGTTGGTAGTATATAGAGAAATATAATTAATCAGCAAGGCATGTGGCATGTTTCTTGACTTGAAGTTCACTTCTCAGTTTTATTTTTTTTCGGACGCCCTCGACGGCACCTAGAAATTAAACTAAGTGTCGGGCGTTTTCGGGTCCAAGCGACAGCCACATGACGCACGCATGTCTCATTTTGCCACCTCTCTCTCTCTCTTGCTCGCCTGCTCGTTTTATCTTCCTATCTCTTTTGCTTTCGGTTTGTCATTTTCTATATGACTACAAGTTTAATTTTTTTTTGTGTTTAATAACACTAAATTTAGCCAAAGGGCGCTACAATCAACAAGTCTTGTCTTTTGAGCTGCCATGTAATTTTGCTAAGTGCAACAACAAAAGGCAACCCAGCAGTGTTCCCGAATTGTTAGCCAGTTTTCCAGTTTTGCTGCAAGTCTACACATAGTGCAAATTTATCGTCACTTGCATGGAGCGTGACATTGAAATTGCAAATTAGCCACGCATCGTAAGCAACACGAAATACATATACATATATATATATATATATATTTAAACATGCATTTACATACATATATACATGACAATATACAAGTCGAGCGTGCAGCAAGTGCTGAGGAAGTGCAAAGGAGATTGGAGAATGGGTATGAGAGGCGCCAGGCTGAGGAATGTTGAATGTTTTTTGCCTAGCTGATGGATTTGTTTCAGATTTGGTAGTATAAATATAAAAAATATAAAAATAGCTGTCTACCCACTATCATTGCAATAAGGAAACCATAACACAGTTAAGAAAAAATCGTGTAAAAAATCCAAAAGGAAAAGGAAATACTTTGAAGACTGTTTATAGATTCTAATGGTTTCCGCGGCTGGGTTCATAATGTGCTTAACACAGCTTGTTGTCCCACATGAAGTGTAGCGGTTAATGATAATGCCAAACAAATCGCATGCTGCCCATTTAGATGACATAACCGATAACCGATAAACTGTAAATTGCCAAAAAGTAAGAAAGTTCAAACTTTTTGTCGCACATTAGAATGAACCTTGCCTTAAGTGCGTCGATTGTTGTCTCTGTAGCCAGGACGATGATAGATATATGCAAATACTTATAGGCAAACCTTCGTAAAGTCAATCAGCGACGTTTTTATGGGCATGTGAGGTGCAGAAGGGAAGCAACGAGGGTCGATTGCTACCATTTTCACTTGGTTGACTTATTCTGATCTTTTGAGGATGGGGAAAGGCTGGCAACTTTTTAGTTATATGTATATATATATTTATACGTTAAATAAGTCCCCGTTGCGCGGCGAAACTTTGTTTACGACAATAAAAAAGTTTCTCCTTAAAAATATATATGTATATACAAAATAAACTCAAGAACAGACATGGGAGAGAGAGATAGAGAAAGGGCCTAAGAGCTGCTGAGAGTTGTTGATGTGGCATGTGCAACCTTTTGGGAGCTGTTGCCAAAGCGCAAATGTAATATTTGCTAATTTTATGTGAATTTAGAAAAGAAGAAAGTTTTCGTTTGCTCTTCTACTTTCCAAGAGGGAGGAGAAGGAGCAGCAGCAGCAGAACATAATCCTCTTGAGTAAAACGCAAATCTGGCGCATTTATGGTTATACAATATTTTTTTTTCGTTGTTGCTGTTTGTTGTAAATTCCCAGAAATACCAAAAAAAAAACGAAGAGAGACAAGCCGAAAAAAATAAAATTATAGAGAGAGAGAGAGAGAGAGAAGTGCAAATCAAACAAGCACCTTACAAAAGTCTAATGTATGAGATTATCCCTAAACAAAACAAAAACATCAGCAGCGGCAGCAGTCAGCACCAAAGGCACATCAATTTTACATATCTTATATGGGTGTGCTCTGGCAAGGATAAAATCCTTTCGCATGGTGTGTTGATGTCTGTTCGCGAACTTGGGCAAAACAATAAACTCTTGGCATCTAATAAAAGGTGAAAATCTTTTGAAAGCTGCCAAAAGGTTTTTTTGTTGCTTATTCTTCGTATCCACATGCTCCCACTCCCGAACGAGAGGGACGAGAGAGTGCAGAGAAACTTGGGGTACACCTATGTGTATCTAAGGTTGAAAATCTTGAGTTTTGCCAGCTGGCATGTCTTCATAAATGCGGTTAAAAGTAAAAGTTTTTGCATCTTTAAAAAGTGCGTGTGCGTGCTGTGATGTTCATCGGATTGACTATGATGTTGATTGGCGACGGGTGTCGGTTGTCGGAGGGTATGCAGCTTAAGAAACGCTCAGGTGTTTGGCTGATGGCATGCATAGAATATTCTTTTAATAAAAAAACAACAAATGTGGCTTTGATGTCTAAAAATACAGGTTTTTCTCGAGAAAAGCTTCTATAGATATTTGCTTTAAAATCTTTAAGCCTTTATCCCATCGTATGGTAGCATTTATTCACCTAAAAACTAAACATGTTAACATTAACTCAGTTAAATGTATATATCTATGTATATATATTAATAATCAGCCCATGACCAAGAAATATCCATTACATAGGTTGATAACTATGTAACCGCATTATTCTTTAAACAGTTCGATGTTATTTGGCCTTAGGCCAACATAAAATGCATTTAAAGCCACAAAACACGCATGAGTTTGTAATTGGGAAATATGGTACCTTTATAAGGCAACACAAACACACACACACTCAGAAGGGGCATTGCGTGCCAGTCGATTGACGTTTGCTTGAGCGGGTTAATGCATATAGTATGTGTCTATACCACACAGACTGGAGTGTTATTGAAAATTATCTATGAACTGGGCTCAACAAGCAGCAGCTTGGAAAACTGTAAAACGTTCCCAAAAACTGAATGCTAATTATGGCCAGACAATTAACTTGGCGACCTTCATTGCCAGCTGATTTTGTTTGTCTATAATTGAGGCTGAAAACCACACGCAGGTGCTTAACAGTATATTCCCAAAAGTATTCTTTTAATATGCTTTTTTCTAAACTATTTGATTGATTAATTCAAATTGAACTGGGTTACGAATTGAATTTTTTATAACGATTTTGTTATTTAACAGCAATTTAAATGATTTAGTCAGAGAATTCGTATATCTTTTGAACTGTGATACAGTTGATTTCAGCTCACTTTGCTTGTTAGTTGTTCTTCTTGTTAAGAATGCGTCTTCAATCAAATTGACATAAACACATGTTTGGGCACTCAGTGTTGTCGCGACCAAAATTTGAAGTGAAAAACAGAAGACGCTGTTTGGGTAAAGCCTCTATTAATAGATCATTAATTGATGATTATGTCAGTTGAAAGCGTCGTTGACAAACTGTTTAGCTGATGGATACATGTGGCAAATGCACCCTGAAATAATAAAAATACAGTTGAAAAACTTTCAATGCACTTGCATTAAATGCTGCCATTAATCAAGCTGACGCACAAAATTTCCCTTAGCCCCTCTGCCGCCCACTGCCGTTGCGGAAAGCTTTGCTGTGGTTAAATATTTTGAATGGCAACATATGTTGGCTGCCATAAAGCACCATGAGATTTGTCATGTGTGTGGCCACAACGCACAACAGCAACAACAACGACAAGAAGAACAGCAGCTAAAACAGCTTGCAGCTAACAGAGATTACAGGCTGTGTTTTTGGCCGAGACACAACTCGCAACTCAACTATTTACCGCCAAAAATGCTCGAATCGCTGCAATCGCAAACTACGCAAAAACAATCTTGCATCCAACAGATACAATACAACGACGATGTAACGACGAGAAAACCGCAAACAAGTTGCAGCTGCATTTTAAGCCCTCACTCACTGGATTCTGATACAGGCCATAGTTCCAACTTCCATCCAGAGCATCCATAAGTAGTAGTAGAGCTGGGGCGGCGCAAATGTGCATTCTGCGGTTTGTTTCGTCGGCGCTGGTGTGGCGAGATTTTGCGTAAAAGTTTTTCAAACATTTGCAGCCCCAAAGAGCAACTATGCCAAACATTTTTGTATTCAAAACTATTTAGCTGTCAGCATTTATTTGGCCATAAAATAAAAAAGAACGGGGATAAAAAACAAATTCACTTTATATTTCAGATGCATATAAATGTAGCATCATACAAAATAGTAGTCGAAAAAGTTTCATTTTAACATCAAGTTTATGGGTATTTATTGATTTTGCAAATAGTTGCCACAGCGAGTTTCAGTTTTGATTGATAGCTTTAGCTTCTGGCATGTTGAACGAGACAGAGCGAGATGGCAGTTGTTCTGGTTGAAAGTGTTTTAAGATGTGTTGTGGATTTAACAGATTTGTAAACCAAATGCTGAAAAATTATAAAAATAATAAGTAGTGTTGTATTTTCGAATATGTTATCCAGCTGCCAGTTGTGAGTGCATTTTTCTTTTTTCGGTTTGTGTCAAGTAAATAATCAAAAATATGCATAAAACTTTGGGTAAGGTAGAAGCGCTTTCGGAATTATAAATACCATTTGAAGTGTTTACTTAATGATTAATTGGAATGGGTTTTGCTAGTTCTTATTAGCAAATGCTACTTAAAAACCTAACGATTGATTCAGTTGCATTTGTAAATCATTAAATCTAGAGTTTAAGTTATTTTTATTGTGGCATCAATGCTGCCTATCGTCATCATCGGTGTAGAAGCGTATTAATTGAAGCTGCCATATGCTGAAGGTGCACTTTAAAGTGCATATAAAACAAAGTCATAAAATGTCTAGTTGGCTCGTTGACTTTGACCAGAAGGCCAAGGCAGGCTATTAAAAGGAAATTCCTGGACGTAACTGAGCTAAGTATCGAGCGCTGAGCGTTGAGTGTTGAACGCTGCTCAAATGCCAAAGTGTCTTCCTTACCATCGTTGTTTATTCTTGTACTTATAACTACACAACAGACCATCATGATGATGACGATGATGATGATGATGATTATGTGCATTGCATTGCTCATTAACACGAAACTAATTAATTGCGCAATTCAAGTAAACTATCATGTTGCGAGCGGGTCTTTCAGCCATTACAAGCACTTGATTGATCACCGCCAACAGCCAACATGATCTGCTTGAGCAGGGCCAAGGCTAGGGCTTCTCTCTCTCTCTCTCTCTCTCTCTTTCTATCCCTGTCGCTCTCCCTCTGTACTTAAAGTTAGGTGGAGGGTGCCAAGGTGCCATGTGCAGGCCATTGCATTTTAAACGCTAATTTATTGTTAACAGCAACATGTTGCCGGGTATGCAAAAATGTTGCCTGGCATATGCAATTAATTGTAACAAGGCCCCGCCAGCCAAGTCAAGCCAAAGCCAACTAACTAGCCAGGCTGACTACAGACTAACCAACGCCGAAAGCTGAATGCCAAGCCAACCTTTAACGAGCCTTGCATTTGGCCCATTGGCAAACTGCATTTGGCCATGGCCAACACTTTTGCGGCAGCGCGTTAAGTTGCTGCAATTTACGTGTTAATTTGAAGTCGTGTCTCTTTCTCTCATTCCAAATGTTTCTTACTTTTTCGGCTGAAGACTTTTTACTTTTACTCAATGCGGCAGAGCGCCAGCGTCAGCGTCGACGCCGAGAAAGTCGTAAGTAATTCATGTGTTGCACGTAATTGCCAGGGTGGCGTTTGTTGCAGTTTGTGTGGCAGGCTCGTTGCATTCAACAGCTGCCTGCTGCTAGCCTTAAGATCTATCTAACAATCGGCGTGTATTTAGGTATCATGCGAGATTGGCGAAAGTTTGCCACTTAAATAGTAGCCAAATGCAGGGTTGAATGTGTGCCGACAACAATTGCATGGCAAATAGTTTATCGATAGTTTGCAGTTGATAGTTAGTCACGCAAATTTTTGCAGCAAGGAATAATTTTCACCTAAAATGAGTTTACAATCGATGTTTAAGTTGAAACAATGATTAGATTTTACAGCACTGATCTCTGCAGTGCCGATGAATGTGGTGGTATGACGATCTGATAGCAAAGTAAAACATTAAAATATATTAAAACACTAGCGAAACATGAATTTATTGTTAAGGATTGCCTGCTCATCATCATCAGCAGCACTAGCACCAGATGAAGGGTGACTGCCTCAAAAAACCTGATTTTACAGAAGTCAAAAGTTATGAGCAAACAATTTTCTGCTTAAAAGCGTCTGTCACAAAACTTTCGAGCGCCCCTTGTCAAATATGCTAGTCCTACACAATTTGTGTGCAATTACTCAAATGCGAGCGGGGAAGCGAAATGTATTGGAAGGCGGCCAGAAAAGTTGTGAGTAGAGATGGTGAATCCCTACGTGATTTGTTTTTAACGAGTAAGAAAACTATTGACAATGCAAATGTCGTTGTTTTCTGTGTAATTTACTGAACCGGAACCCAACAACACACAATGTTGTCCAGCTCAGGCCATAGTGTGCGCGTCTGTCCGCCCATTCCTTAGAAGCACAATAGAAAATATTGTGTGTCAAAAATCGTGAATGTGTTGCGTTTGCTGATAGAATGTTTTTATGTGTGTGTGTTTTGTTGTTGTTTGTTTGTTTGTGCGTGTTGTATAATATTTCGCATAGTTTCGCAGCTGAAGTGTTTCGTGAACGCCCCTTAAGGGTCTTCGCCTACGTCAACAGTTGCAAAAAGTTTCCACACACACACGAAAACACACGCACACAACAAAAGATTTTACAATATATAAAAGACCCTCACTCAAACACACATGTCCTTAACTTGCCACGCCTGAATCGCCCCGCAACGCCCAACGCTTTGCTTTTTAATTTGACAATCAATTGACAGTTCGTTTGGTAAACACAAACATACACTCAGAAATTTGTGCAAAACTATTGACAATCATAAAATACAAAACACAAAAAAAAAAAAAAACAAAAAACTAAAACGTATCAAATAACTTGGCCAAAACGATTTCAAAGCATTTTTCTCATCCATTGAATTTGGAGGACTTCTTATGTTTCAAATGCAACGTCAATTTAGCAATATTAATTGAATCTTTCTGATTGAAACTATTCAACCTATTGGGATTTTAAATCTAAAATGTTTTGTTACATCAAAATGGTTTCACTTTCATACATTTATTCTCATTCGAGTCGACGGAAGTTTGTAAATGTGATATGCCTACAAAAATTGCACTCCAAATGGAAAGAGAAAAGATGGCACATATCGAGTGTAAACAATTTTAGTTATTCTATCAAACATGTTAGCCAAAATGGCCATTTGCAAAGAGGACAAATCAATTTTTAAACGAGACAATTTTTAGAAGAAGCTACTTATTTAAACCAAACATTTGCAATACATCTTCTTTGGTTAATTTGTCATCGTCTTGAGCATTGGAGGGAGCCGGAGCTGATGCAGGAGGCTTGGCAGGGGCAGACGAAGGGTTAGTCTTAGGTGCCGGCTTAGGAGCTGATTCTTTAGTTTTAGTTTCCGTTTGAATCGGTTTTTGATTTTCTACGATGCCAATTGTATTTCTTTTGATTATGACAGTTGAAAGTCTTTTAGTTTTTTGCTGATTCTTCCCTGGTGAGGGATAATGTTGACTCTTAATCGTAATTTCTATACTTGGAGGCAAACTATGCGCAGCACTGAGCAGTTTTATATATGGAAATTCTTTACAAGCTTGCTCTGGTGAATCCTCGGTTGGCTCATTCCAGCACCGATAGGTTTCCCAGGAGATACCACAAGGTGGTACTTTGGGTTTGACTGTAACTGGCTCTTCAACTTTTACTGGTACTGGTTGGTTCTTAAATGGCGCTAAGTAGGTAAAAAGATGTGGTTGACTACGTCGCTTGTATTCACATGTGCAAACGCATGCATTAGGATCCACTTCCTCTTCTTCCTCCACAATGGGTTCCGTAGGTTCTTTGTCAATTCTGGGCGTGTCGCCTAATGGTGCTAGCCAGCAGTAATCTGTATCTCGATCCTCCAGCCCAGTCTTGGATAGTTTCTCGCCGTGCTCCTCCTCCATATCGACATAGGCAGATAAACATTGACATATCTCACAAGTGCAGGTGCACTCGTCATCGCAGGACTCTTCTTCATGCTGACACGGTTGACACACGACTTCCATGGGCGGACAGGGCACACGATGCTCCTTGAACCTCTCCTCTTCCTCGTTGTAGGGCACCCAGCGGCAGATGTAGGGACCCTGACTGCACTCGGCTGTTATCACTGGATTCAATCGCTCTCTGAAACATTGCAAAAGTGGACAGTTACATTTCTTATGCTTCTTATTTTTCTTCTTCCTTTTTGATTTTTGGCTCTGTGAAGTTTTACTGGGAGAGGCAAAAGCAGACGACTTGCTGGTCGGAACTGTATTCTTGCTTTTGAGCGAGCGTTGCGATGTGTTAACCGATACCATCACGTACTCCGTTCGAATCGAGATCGGCGAGTTTACCCTACTTATATTCATTTTTTGGTTATTGACGAAAAGCTCGATAGTCATCCCACTAACATTTGAAGTACTTATTCCCGATGCCACGTCCCAAGGAGTCTTTGACTGTTTTGCAAGTTCTTGATTCTGTTGCGACTTGGCAGCTGGCTCGCAGGTGCAATCTCGCAACGCTTTGCTATCTTCGTATTGCAAACGTGATAGAAGCTCCTCGTAGAGTGTCTTGTAAACACACAAGAAGCATTCCTCATACTGCTTCTGCTCCGAGTACATCAGGCCCGCATAAGCAGCATAAACCTCAGATGTACGCTTTGCCGCATGCAACCATAAACATTCGGAACTATGCTTCATCTGTTTGGCCATTTTCTCCAGACGCAAACCATCCTCTCCCGTTCCATGATAATAGGCTCGAAAGGCGCGTTTCGTAATCCCAAGTGCCAATTGACTATCCATGCGATTCATGCCCGCCTCAACAGCTAGATCATGCAAAAAGTTTTCCTTGTTGAAACGCTTTTCGGGCACTCGATCGATTCTATAGCGTAGCTGCTCATAATGTCGAAAGGAACGTTTTATTAGATCCTTGGTTAGATTCACTTCCCACGCATTCAGTCTACAGATGCACATTACTTTCATCAAACTAGTGGCAATGTCTTCAAGATCCTTCTCAAAGTCATCCTTTTTCTTGGCTATTTTAGCGGGACCGCAATTCGTTACTTCAGGGCGCCAACATTGGCAACCATCACGGAATAGTTCACTGCTGAAGAAAACGTTTGAAATCATTTTGTTTACAAAAATTTACTTGCTGAACTTTCGATTGTTAAGTCAAACACATACTGACAATGTATGTTTTGATCTATTCGAACCAACTTAATATCTTCGAACACATTCACCTGTTGACCGTTCGAGGAATTTCAGTTGAAAATAGAGTCGTCAGGTAACTTGTCGCTTCTTGAATAAGTGACTGACTGAATGCCTGTCTGTCTGTCTGTCATGGATTTGAATGTGGAAGTGCATTGCTGACATGCCCGGCTGTTGGAAAATGCTTTATTCGTGGCAGACACACACAAATTCATATTTATAATGGGCGTGTGGGGTTAGTTCGTCACTGTTGATGCAACATGCTGCAGCCAAGTGCACAAAGCCCGCAGCAGCGACTGTGGCACGCATCATTTCGATATTTGTTTACCCAACAATTTGCTGTGCGCGTTTGTCTATCCCGTATTCCATTTCCATTTCTTCCCGCCTTGTTTGTTTTGTAGCGGGGCATGCAACGGCAATAGCGAGCGCCGTCTGATTTACTACCGTTAATTCCAAATACTTTTGTGATGCACTGCAAAGCGGAAATGCAATGTGACACACGCACACACGTACATAAAAATATATATGTATATCAACATATATATATATATTTTAACAAGCGACTGCGCAAAAACAACAAACAACTCTAAAAATTTCTATATAGTAGTTGTTTTACTCACAACTAAAAGTAACACAAGTATATACACTTTAATTGGAAACTGTGTTGATCTAAGACAACTTATACATTGTATACTCTCTCTAAGTCTGACTAGATACTACCCAATAAGGGCTATGATCTTCTTTAGGATCTTATCTTGTCTGATTAACCCGTCTGTCATAGCTATTGGACTCGATTTGATATGGATTCCATTAAAAACAGAATCAAAGTCTGCACAAATATTGTCAGGCGGTCAGGACAAATATTTACATAGAAAGCGCGTGTGTATAGGTAGCATTTTTTTTTTTGGTGTACCACCCCTACAAAAACAAAAACAACAACCTAAAACAAAACAAAATCAAAACCAAAACCAAAAAGAAAAAAAACAATAGAAAATATAGGAATTACCACAGTACTCCGGGAAAATGCGGGCACATTGACAGTGCGGGCGATTGATTTTTCCTGTGTTTTTGGTCTATTTGCTTTTCAGCCTCAGAGTCAAGTAACATGAGCGCGGGGCAAGGGGAATGTTGAAGTGCAGTACTAGGCAAAACTAAAATAAATGCATTGCCAATGCAGTGACGCAGTGTGTGCGGGAGGAGAAGGAGGAGGATGTGATGGTAAAGAAGGGATGAAGTAGAGGCAAATAGGCCAAACAATGGTAACAGACAGTTTTAGTGCAGCTATAGGAAAAATGAGTTTAATTGTTGACCTTAGCTATTAGCCCCTGTCAAATGGCTTTGGTTGACAGCAATTTGCCTAGTTTTTAGATCACTTCGTTTTTTTGGAACATCCATTTTGGTTATGTCTCTTTGTTCTTTTTTTTCTGTTTTGTTTTCTCTCTCTCTCTTTTTCTTTATCTCGCTATCTGCCTTTCATTTATTGTGTCGGCATTCATTGCTCTTTAATTTATATGCAAAAAAGCACAACGTGCTGCAGTTTTGCAAAAGTTTCTCAGAATTTCTGAATATCCACACACATACATATATAGAAAGTACGTTTTGGTATGCACCAAAGGCGCTGACTGACAGGCCAGTATCAAAAGGCCCGGATTTCAGTCTTAGCCAGTGCCAGTGCTTTGTGTGTCGGCCACGTTTTGATATTTGTTTATGTTGCACCAGCAGCAGCAGCAGTGGCAAAAACGCCTTGTCTTGTTATTTCTTGATTTCCAGCACATTGTTTTTTTTTTTTCTTAACATTTATACTTTTGTGTCCATTTAACAGGGCCATGTGGTGTGCAAGTTGATGATTATTGCCTTTTGAGCAGCTTGATTTATAAATGTTGCATATAACAAAAGAAAATTGACTTGTAAGCAGACAATTGAAGCTTATTGATATTACCAACGAATAAAAAAGAAGCGCAAAATGGTGAAGACATTTTAAAAAGTAACTCAAAGTGATAAATGTGTTTATCAACGTACGCAACTGGATAACAAAGAAATCTGCCAAAAGAAGTGATACGAAAACTCTTTTTAGCTCCTGAAAAAGCTTACTTACAGTTTTTAATACAAAAAATTCAAATTGATCTTGTTGCAGTGATTTCAAACAGATTAACAATTCAGATTTGCGACACTTTTTCCTATGATAATATTTGGATTGCATATAATAAACTAATAAACTAGTTAAAACTTTGCTTGTTTTTCCACTCGCCTACAAGCTTGTTGAATACATGCGCAGTAAGGTGAATCAGTTAAGGAATTCAATGTTATTGAAAACTTTTACGCAACGGAACAGGTTTTCCAATAACATCTAAGACTCATTGCATGTTGAGTTCTAGGTTTCAGTATTAGTATTATTTAACCAGCTGTTGATTTGGCAAGTATTAAAAAGTTTTAAGCGACGGATCAGTAACATGTGTCTAAAGTTAATCGTTATGTTTCTTAAGTGGATCTGCTTGACCGTCGCTGTTCAGTTACGTAGGTAATATAAAAGATTAGTTCAAATACCAAAAAAAAAACCTAACTACTCCATATTGATTTACAGCTGATAATATCAAGAAATGTCATTTTGGTGATAGCATATGCATTGTGAATAGCACAAATCAGTTTATTCGAAGCTATGGCAAAGGTGATGCAGAGCTTGGTTTCCCACCTATTGATCAACTGAAAGTGGAAGATATAAATCTAATTAGCTCGCCAGGATCTATTTGGATAAGCTACAAGTTGAAGAATCAGTTGCTTAAGGGTTTCGAAAATGCAACTATCATACAAATGTTGGGTTTCGAGCGTGAGCCAGAGCTAAAACCAATGCAAATCAGCCTACAAATACCCAGCCTTGTTATGCAAGGCAATTATGAGCTGCAGGGTCGTGGGCTTATAGTTTATACGAATTCCACTGGTACTACGAAAATTGATATGCAAAATGTGCGCATTAATGCAAGAACCAAGCGATTCGTTGAGTATCGCAATAACAAGCGTTACCTAAAGATCTACGATTTTACGCCTCATCTCGAAATGGATCGGTAAGTGTCTTTAAAACGTTCTTGAAGTATTTGAAACCTATTTGTCTTTCAGTTGGATATTGTCGGCTGAAAATCTATTCAAAGAGAACACTGATCTAACTGTAATACTCAATAAAGTCATTAACACAAATTGGCTTGAATTTTGGAATGAGGTCGAGTCAACGATAGTGCCGGTGTATAGCAAAGCCATTGCAAATCTTATGTCACAATTGACCGCAAACATAGCCTATGATGATATGTTTTTAACCAACTAATGCATTTAAACTTGTTGTTATTAATATTTTCCTAAATTATAATGCGCTATTGTGAAAACTGTCCACACTCAACGCCTTTCAATTCCCACAGAGCAAGTTTAATTTATCACGCTTGATCTTGATTAAAAATGCAAACACCCGCAACCCGCAACCCTCAACCGTGCCTAAAGATAATAAAAATGGAAGAGGGAGAGAGTGTGTTAGTGTATGAGCCGTGGCAAATCCAGTCGGGCAGTCAGACAGCCAATTATAGACAGTCAAAGTCGCGTAAAGATGCCAGAATGAAGATCCACAAGACGCAACAAAACTGAATGAAAATTATAATGTGAATAACAAGAACAAGAACAGCAGCAGCCACTGCAATAAAGACATCAACAGTTCGGAGTCATCAAAGAAACACAAGTCGCAACGGTAGCAAAGGGCAAACACATAAGATTTCCAAAAATAATATTAAAATTAGCAACGAAGCGCAACAAATGAGATTTTCAACCAGTTGCAGTTGCACTTCTCCCTCATACGCCAGCTCCATTCCCGCAGTTTGCATCAGAATGATGGCCATAAATTGAGCAAGCACTGCTGGGCACGTCCAGACCTCGAGGAGAGAGAGAGAGAGAGAGAGCGAGGGAGGGAGGGAGAGGCGTAGATCAATCTGTGCCTCAGTAGCAAGAAGCAACCAGAAGACGCAGTCGAACAGACAAACAGCTTAGTCCCAGCAATTAGGAATGATAAATGTTTGGAATACGCAATGCACAAGAAGCTACAAAAAGCTAAAGCTTCCCATATGAAAGGGTTATAAATAAAGAGTCGACAACAAATTGGGCAATGTGTGTCTGCTGTTTAAAAAAAAAACTAGCTCATGTCTCTCTATAAAACATCAACACATAGTTGGTAAGGTGGATAGGCAATTAAATTTTTTAGGGGAACAATCTAAGGGATTTGCCAGGCTTAACAAAAAGTTATGATGTAAAAGAATTATTTGTGAGCCCAATGGCGTATTCTTTTATTGAATTGTATGTGTTACAGCACACTTGATGCGATTATTGAGATGTGTTAAAATGCCTTGCACGTTTGAACTGTTTGGCTGGGAGTGACAATTTTCAAGCCTTTAAGTTATCATTCTCGTCCTTAATAAAGACATTCATTTGACTATACACTCTTTTTAAGTTCTTTTTCTTAGCTGATTTTACCTCCTGGCAAATTGTCGAATATTCAATAGTCGGCTGGTTATCGTCTTCGATCTCATCGGTAACCTCCTCAAAACTAGCTTCACCATCCTCGGAACCATTGTCACCGAAGTCTTCTTCAGCTTCCTCAGATCCATTGTCACCGCAGTCTTCTTCAGCTTCCTCAGATCCATTGTCACCGCAGTCTTCTTCAGCTTCCTCAGATCCATTGGCACCGCAGACTTCAGCAGCCTCCTCAGGTTGCTCTGCGCAGGGCAAGATAGCTGCGCCAGTGAGTTTACCGCCATGGTCCTTTATCTTATAAAAATGATCTTTATAGACTACCCCACATGTATATAGATAGTAACCAATCAGCGAAACTTTCGCATCGCCTTTAAAAATAAATGCACATAATTAATTTTGCATATGTCTCGTTTCATTGACTTCACTTACCAATTGTTGAAAGCATAATCTTATCTTCAAGCCCAATATTTATATCCAGCTGCACTTGGCGACACGTTTTCATATTCAATTGTGCAATCACAAGCTCGTTTTCACCAGATGCAAGAAAAACTTTTGCATTTTTGCCCTTGTAAATGGTTGCTCCCGAAATGTGATAAGCCACAGCCCTGTTTTGCACATACTTGCGACGTGGCTTAATGTTTATTCCTGTCAATGAAAAAAATACATGCATGTATTGGTGCAGATAAAGCGACGAAAATTTTCGCTAAAGCATTTAATATTAATGTGCACAATGTTAACGCTTTTGTTTAAAACAAAAATTAATACTTACCCCAGAAAAGAGGCATTTCCAAATTTAAGTTTTTGTTAAGCAAGGAAAAAACGTGGACAGAAAATAATTCAAGAATATTCGACTAGAGCCGGCAACTCCTAATTGTAAAAGAGATGTAATGGCACGAACGATAAGTAAGCTACAAATCTTTCGATAGTTGTTGTATCGATAGCAACGCAGTGAACATACCTCATATATATTCATTTCCAGCTAGGTCTAGAAACTTCTAGAAAACTATCGATAGAAAATAACTGCAACTCACCGTTTAATGACTTGCATAATACGGAAATTAAATTGCCGTGCTGTGTGTGTGTGGGTTTTTGACTGTTTAGGAAACTTGTGAATAAGCATTATAAAAAATGATAGGTGAGATATCGTTGAATCCCGTGCGCATACTTAAAAATGAGGCACAAGAGGAGAAAGCTGAAATGGCACGCTTGTCGTCATTTATGTGCGCAATTTCCATTGGTGATCTAGTGAAGAGCACTCTGGGACCCAAGGGCATGGACAAAATCTTGATAGCCAACGGCCGCAATGCTGGCCAAGTTGAAGTGACCAATGATGGTGCGCATATCCTGCGTTCTGTTAGCGTCGATAATCCAGCTGCAAAAATTATGGTAGACATATCGCGAGTGCAGGATGAAGAAATTGGCGATGGCACCACATCTGTTACGGTGCTGGCTGCCGAATTGTTGCGCGAAGCTGCAAAACTGATTGAACAGAAGTTGCATCCACAGATCATTGTGGCCGGTTGGCGTTTGGCTACTCAAGCAGCACTCGATGCACTCACTGCCGCTGCTCAAGACAATTCTTTAGAGAAGGACGAATTCAAGAGAGATTTACTTAACATATCACGTACCACGTTGTCCTCGAAAATCTTGCAACAGCATAGGGACATCTTTGCCAATCTCGCCGTTGATGCTGTGCTGCGTCTGCGGGGTTCTGGTGAACTCAAATCGATACAGATTATTAAAAAGTTAGGTGGCACACTGGATGATTCGTTTCTTGATGATGGCTTTCTGCTGGACAAGAAGCCCGGCGTTCATCAGCCGCAACGCATCGAAAATGCAAAGATTCTTATTGCAAACACACCAATGGACACGGACAAAATTAAAATATTTGGTAGCAGCATTACGGTTGACTCGATGGCCAAGATTGCTGACCTCGAGATGGCCGAAAAGGAGAAGATGAAGCAGAAAGTGAACAAGATCTTGAGTCACAAGTGCAATGTGTTTATCAATCGTCAGCTTATCTACAACTATCCTGAACAGCTGTTTGCCGATGCAAAAGTTATGGCCATTGAGCATGCAGACTTCGATGGCATTGATCGTTTGGCTTACTGCATCGGCGGCGAAATTGTGTCTACCTTTGAGTATCCTGCATTGGTCAAGCTCGGCGAGTGCAAGCTTATTGAGCAGGTAATGATTGGCGAGGACACACTATTGCGCTTCAGTGGTGTCAAAAGGGGTCAGGCCTGTTCCATTGTTATTCGTGGCGCCACGCAACAGATCCTAGATGAAGCTGAACGCTCTCTGCACGATGCACTCTGCGTGCTGGCTGCCACTGTCAAAGAGTCGCGCATCATTTATGGCGGTGGCTGCTCCGAAGCTCTAATGGCCAATGCCGTCTTCAAGAAGGCCTCTGAGACAGCTGGCAAGGAAGCTATTGCCATTGAAGCCTTTGCTCGTGCTCTGCTAACACTGCCTACAGCTATTGCAGATAATGCAGGCTATGATTCAGTTCAACTGATCTCCCAGCTGCGTGCTGGCCATGCCCAGGGTAAACACCATCTAGGTCTGGATATGGAGCAGGGCAAGGTGGCCGATGTGCGTGATCTGGGCATCACTGAATCCTTTGCCGTCAAGCGTCAAATTCTTATGTCCGCTGTCGAAGCAGCCGAAATGATTGTGCGTGTTGATGATATTATAACATGTGCACCACGCCATCGTGGTCCCGATGCGGGCTATTGCTAAACACTGACACGGTGAAATACAATTGTTAAAAACATAAACTATATGCAAGTAAACTTAAAAGAAAACCATAGGCGCGACCATTTTCTTTGTATGATTTAGATAAATAACAACAACATGGCATACCTCTCTGTTCCCAAGCTGTAGGTGGCTTAGGACCTTCCATTTCTATCCAATATCCAATTGCACTTTATTTTGAACAATTAAATAGTCTGAAATGCAAGCAGACCATATTTATTCCCTATATTTCCATAAAAAGCTACTCAACCATTGCATAAACTTACCTTTAACCGTTTCACCACTAAGTTCCTTTAACACGGCCTCAAGTTCAAGCTTATAATGTTAGGGCTATATTTGACCACCGTGTGTTGGCCGTGTTGGCGTTATCATGACTCGACCAGACTACGTTGAGTAGCTCCGAGCTGAGCCGGACTACAATGTTGGCCAAAAAGCCGCATGAATTGGCCGTCAGGTGCAAGTGGCCGTGTGTGTGGTAAAGAGGGGAACGGTTCGAGGCAACATTGCAACATTTTGTGGTGCTTGCGGGCTTGCTTTACGGGCATTTGCATTTTGCATTCGGCATGGCACGGAATCTCACGGATATGTGTCTATAACAAAACAATTAGACGACGATGAAGCTATGGCAAAAAGACCTCGACGATTTGACGCTGATTTATGTGTGGTGCAGTAGGAGAGGGTGGTCTTCGGTACCTACATATATACATATATATATATAGGAAAATAAAACTCAAAGACAGGCACGTAGCAGCAGGCCAAGGGGATTAGTTTGAGGCAGAAGGCAAATAAAATAAAACACGTGTATATAAAAAGCCCAAGCCGAAAAGTGCTTACCATAGAGTGAAGGGAACGGTGAGCGGGGGCTAGGTTTGGTTTGGTGTGACTAAGCTTGGTTGGCTCTTTTTTTTTTGTTTTGTGGAGGCTTTTGCCACCCCTTGGGGCATAGTAAAATGCTAGTGAAACAATTATGCAATTACTTAATTTGATAGCCCAAGTGTGTGCCATCTTTCTTTACATATTACGTATACGTTGAGCTGCCACATTCTAGTTAACTTTGCTTTGTGGGCTGTAATTGTTTTAACTGACTTGTGCACGCGCTTTGTTTATATGTCGTGCGGTTGCTTCTTAGTCACACTAACAGTACCAGTAGCATTGCCTATGAGCAACTGTTCTAGTTTACTGCGACACTCAAATGTGCATGGTATTGCTTGCTTAAAGTGTGGGTGGTTTTATGGTAACGGCGTGGTTGCATTTATGAAATGCATTACTGATATTTGCATTTGGTTTCCATTACTTTTTAGTGGGCTCAGTTATTTGCAGAAATGGTGGGGTCTTTGGCTGGTTCTTGGTGGGAAAAGGTAATTGAAGAAGTAATGGGTGAGATATTGAATTCTCCAAATACAAGTCTTACAATTTTCACATTCGAGATTGAGCATTCGTGTCCGGAAACATTAAGCCAGGCTTACTAGAGACTTCCATTAGCAATAAATGTTCCCTTAAAGAACTTTCTCCTAATTTTTTTTTATACATTTGTCTTATCCTGTTTGGGGTCTATAAGTCGAGCACAATAACTTCCGCGTCATAATTCTCTGAGCAAAAAAGGGTAGCGAAATGTAAAGCAAATATGAATAGGTTGTTATTATCATGGCCAAAAATATGTCATACTTCATGTGTGTTTGTGTTTGCGTCTCTGAATTACACACTTGCGTTTCATGTTGCACGTTCCGGTCCGTCATCTGGTGCGCAAAATTTCAACAACAATCAACACCTCGACGCCTGGGCGAGGTAAGGAGTAACGGGTAAGGGGTAAGAGGTAAAGGGTAACGGTAAAGCTAAAGTGCTCGAAATTGCTAGAAATCATGGCTAATATAAATCATCTTGGCAAGCAGCTTTGCATGTTTAAGTGTCATACATAAGGCACAATATGAGCGGAAGAGCGCGCACATGTGAGTGGCACCGCCCCCACTCTTAAGTAGGTGTGGCATACAGCGAACAGTGTGACATTGGGGCAAGCCGAGTGTGGTAGTAAGACACAAACACTTGAGGCTTAACCCTTTTTTGACTTTGGCAAATGTGTATGTATGTGTGTGTGTGCCCCTAGCTTAAGACGCACCATCCAAACAGCCAAGCACCTACTAAACCTCCATCCACCCACTTGTCAGGCCTCACCTGGGCGCACCCTCAGACCCTGAGGAACGTGTATGTATGTGTATGAGTTTTGTTTGCTTTGCCGCTCAAGTTGTGTTTTTGTGTGTGTTTATTTTCGTTAGGATTTACTAAAGCAATTTTCTTTGTTGCTCCCTTAAAGAATTCAGGCGCTCAATGCAAGAGTGTGTGTAAATACACATTTGACATTTGCCATATGTACATGTATTTATTTTTTGTGCAAATAAATAGTTGCAACAGCTGTTGGCATATGCCTTATAGCCATAGTTTGCACCTCACCTCAACTTGACTCTTGCTTGCGGCTGATATATTCAGCACAATTTTTGCAATCTAACAAAACTAAACTCAATACTAACACAAGAGAGATAGAAAGAGCAAGAAAATACTACAAAGATTGATTCAATTAAGCTCTGCAGTTGTTCTGGCAAGTGTAAATATATATATATGTGTGTGTGTGTGTCTGTTTGTCTGTAGCTGGTATGTTTTCTCATAGAAACTATGTCAGCTGCATTTTCTAAAGAATTTTCAATTAAAATTGCGAGCTGTAGAGAACGAGATTATAAATATATTTTATATGTTTATTATATTAGAACTTTAAATATTTAAAAAAAAAATCCCTAGAAAAGGCATTTGTCATTGAAGACTTTTTAAAAAATTTTTGTCATAACAAATAATTGACATTTTGGCACACGCTTAAGATATTTTGAGATATCATCATTGAGTAGAAATGAAAACTTAGTTTGGCAATTTCATATGCGTTATGACATTTCCTTTGATGTGAGCTAACAATGCGTAACTATAGTTAAAATTCATGGGACGTCTGTGACACCTGCTCTTTGCTTACCACGACACAAACAAATAAGTATACGTATGTATATACAAACGCATCTACGCATATACATGTGTTGTTATGTAAGCTTCTGTTTCGCATTCAGTGTTGCCAGGGCTCATATAAGAATTAAGCCATAATGCTTTCAAGTGCAAAAACTTGACAAACGCAACATGACAATCATAAATAACCAAAACAAGATCGTACAAGACTACTCTCACATATGATTTTATGATGTGCTGCAACAGTAACAACACCAACAAGAGCAGCAGGTACACTGTAAAACTAACAACTCCGTCAAGTTGCCGTTGACATACGGCAAGAGTCAGGCAAAAGCTGCAAAAAACCAACACACACAAAGAATGAGAGCTCCCTCTTTAAACCCACTCCCTACTAAATATTTTATTGCAATGCTGTGTGTGTGTGTGTGTGTGTGTGTGTGTGTGTGTGGGCGTGGCAGCAGCAGCAGGCGGTGTAAAAGAAATTGGAATGCCACAGAGAAAGAAACGACGACATGAGTGAAAAAACAGAGAGAGAAATATTTAAATGACATTTACTCGCTCACTCAGAAGCTGTACAGCAGCCAGGATAGAAGAAGCAGAAGCAGAAGGTTGAAAGGGGTATGCTTCGAGGAAACAGCTTAACTAAATTGCATAAAATTTATTTAAATGATAAGGGAGCGAGGCTGGAGCAGGTTGATTCGTTCGAGCTAAGCTTTAAAACAATAACTATGCAATATGTGTATGGCTGCTGGCATTTTACCTAACAGACAACACATGGCCTTAGCCCCCTCTCCCCCATACGCTCCTCACACACCCGCACCTAAGCCAAAGCAGCAAAAGCAGCAGCAGCAGCCACCGAACCTGGCAGATATATTCTCCGAAAACAAAAAAACTCCCCTACAAACTGTCGTCAGTCAGCTTACAATTTATTGCTTCCTTATGTTGTGTTGCGTTATGAAAATAAATACCTTGCCACACAGACTGCTATTCTAATGTTTCAACTTGTGCCCATATATTTTATATGCGACTCCCTATGCGCACTTTTAACAAAAATATTATATTATATATTCCTTTTCGACGTTCGTTTGTTGTGCCAAACTTTGAAGCATCTCGTGCATTTGGTGCGAGGCTCCATAATTTGGTGAGCTCTTCCTTTTTTTCTGACTTATGGCAGTCCTTGAAGTACACACGCACATACACACACTCTTACCCATTGAATCGAATGGGAATACCCCTACTGTTCAGTGACTGACCTCATTTTTAATGGCATTTGTTTTGAAGCGGGA
The DNA here is from genome assembly GCA_035044725.1 of Scaptomyza caliginosa. Taxonomy (NCBI): domain Eukaryota; kingdom Metazoa; phylum Arthropoda; class Insecta; order Diptera; family Drosophilidae; genus Scaptomyza; species Scaptomyza caliginosa. The sequence continues at coordinate 517,246 of JAWNNR010001007.1, read as the reverse complement.
TTTCCGTTGTGCGGAAAGGGTTTTATGACTGACTTTTTATGGGCTTTTCCCAAACACATACACATACAAACATATATATATAAATATATCATTTATTTAAAAACTTGTGCATTATGACAGGCTCGTGTCATATATTTTGTTGGGCGTGAACGTGGCGTATGCGTATTGTGCGACGAACGACCTACTTTGCGAACATTCAAAAATCTAAAATGCATTACTCAAACATCATTGAAAGCGAAAAAGCGCTGCTTCTGCCAAAAAAAAAATGGCAAAAACAACCCAAAATTTATTCTAATTTGGTCAAAAAAGAGGAACACTTGAATAAATAAATCATTGAGATATGGAATAATTATTAATACAAATTTATTATTTACGTCATTTATCTTTTCACTTTTATTTGGACTAACAAGTACTCTCGGTGCTAAAGTTTACAGTTTTTAAAAATTTTAGTAACATAGATATTATATATTGATTAACTATTTAATAAACACCTGACTATTTAGTTTAATTAGTAAAAGCAAATACTATTTAACAATTGAAATTTAAACCAATGCCAATTAATTGTTTATTATTTTTCTTAATTGAATGCCAAGTTTAATTAGCAAAAATATACAAAATCAATTCAAATACTATACATACATAGTCTAAAGCTGTCATTTATAACTCATTTTGTTTATTGCTGCTTGTTTGCCTCAAAAACAATTTTCATTTGGCTCAGCAAATTCAGCAACGACTGTTTTCAAATCGTTTTCACATTCGATTTGATTTGATTCGATATGCCTTGCTCTCACTCTCTCTCTCTCTCCCTGTCCATTAATTATGTAAAGTTGTTGCACAAATAAAACGAAAATCGACCAAACATATGACAACAAATTGCCAACTGTCTGTCTGTCTGTCTGTCTCTTTACTCTCCCTCTCGCCTTATCTATTCAATGGCGCTGCCAATATTGAATTTGAAATTAAAACGCCTACCCCCAAAAAATGGACAATTGGGCGCCTGCCTGGCAACAGTTGTGCCAAATTGGCCAGCATCAGTTTGCTGCCCCCCATCATTCTATCCACAAGCACTCTGCATGGATTTAGATTCCCCACGCTCCACGCTCTGAAAATCTGCATGTGTTAATTACTGATGGGTTCAGAATCTCTCTTTCTATCTGCCCAGCATATCTGGTCAAGGGGTCGTTGAGGCAAAAAATTGTCAACATGGCGGCTGTTATTGTTGTTGGTTGCTCAGGGAGAGTAAAGCTGCCAGCGCAAGCTGCTCCACGGCGTTGATTTATAAACCCATCGGACACTAGCAACACATAGCATAGCTAAAGGGAGACGTGGGTGGCATGTTGCAAGTTGCGCCCACTTCAATTTGCATTTACCTACAGCCAAAAACAAATAAACGTCTAATCGACTTAGCGGTAGAGCAAGGAGGGAAGCGGCGGCCCCTTGTGCAGACAGCAACAAATTATGTGACGTAACAGCTGCCACAATGTGGCATGGGGTTGACATGGCCAACAACTGATGCTGGCCATAAACAAATAAAACTCCGTTTGGTTGCCAAAATTGATTTTTTGCGCCTAATCAAAAACGAATTAATTTCAGAGTTGCATGTGACAAACGCTATTTCATTGGCGTTTGGACGATGAGGTTAAAGTTGAAAGCGTCGACATTTATTTTGATTTTCGGCCAACTATCCCCCCAATTGAGTAAAGCTACCCCAAGCCCCTCGACCACACTCTCTCTTCGATTTGCTATCTAAACCAAACCCGAATTGATTAAATTGGCATGAAATGAAATTTATGCTGCTTGCTCATTTTGCCTCTTAGTTTTTGTTGCTGTTTGCGGTGGTTGCAAGGTGTTTGCCCATTCGGGGGATGCTGTTGCCTCTGTTCCACAAGCCACCCTTTTTGATGGCTTTGGCTTTAGTTAGCGTTTGCTTAAAGCTTTACCAAATAATTGCGGTGGCTATTTTTCGACTTTTTTGTGCTGCTCCTGTTGCAAGGTGCGGCACTTAAAGCTGTTGCGTGCCAGACCTTAAGAATTAGTTGTGCCGTAGTTAAGGGATGCTTAGTGCCTGACGTCATTCAATTTGTAATTATCAATGGGGTTTTGTGGCCCACAACGGAAGTCTAGACGAATTGATGTTCCAAAGTTTTGCAACTTTTGCGAAGACATTTGAATCGTGAATCATTTGAATCGAAATTTAGTCGAATTCATTCATTTTTCACTTATTGCTAAATTCAAAACAATATTTAATAGCAGAAAAAATTGTATGTCAACAATTCGTCAGTCCAATGTCATTTAGCATTTTCAAAGCTAAATACAGTTGGGTGCAGCTTGTTAACAGAGTTGTAGAAAAATGTGCCACTGCGGTTATTTTATTGATTTTTTCGTTTGGCCCTTTTACTTTTTTTTTTTTGTTTTTTGTTTTGTACTTTTAGGGTGGTACTAGGATGGGCCAAAGTAGAGTTGAGTTGAGTTGATGTGTTGATGGTCGAGCGGCATTTTGTAGCGTGCAATTCAATTTCATTAACGCGCAGCGAGCGCACTAAAATCAATAGTAATTAATATGAGTACACACACACTCCCTGCAACCTGTTTTGCGTCTCTCTCTCACTGTCTTCCTCATGCTTTTTACATTCCAATAAACCGTCTCGTCCCTTCGACTAACACACACAAGCACACAACACAACAACAGACCACAAATCAAAAATCAAATATTAAGCGAGCTAAATGTTTAGCAGAGGAAGGAGAAACAGAGGGGGTGGGGCGTAAGGTATGCAGGAAGTTCATATGTGATTGTGGGTCTGTATGTGTGTGTGTGTTTGTGTAAAATAAATACGTTTTAGCCATGAAAATCCCTTTTAATTGCCACGCAACGGCCAAAGGATTTGCACACAAACATAGACAGAGAGACAGCAGATAGACGCAGGGTTGAGTGGGAACTTTTGGCTGGCCTACGTGCAGCAGTTCATATATATATGTGTGTCTGTGTGTATGTGGAGTGTCGACCCAGTGGAGCGTTCGTTGGCCGTTCGTTGCCACACCCAAGTGGGATTTAGTGCAAATTGCAAAGTGTAACTTGTTTTTACGAAAAAGCACTTTAGCGCATTAGAAGGCCACGCTGGGGAAACCCGAGACTAGCTGGCTGGGAGGCACTGTAAGGGGACGCGAAAGGGAGGCACTGTAAGGGGACGCAAAAGGTGGTTACCAAATCTATGGCCTGGACAGTTGTCGATGATTAGAAACGAACATAAAAGCCGTGCCAGCGCCGAGCGCCAAGCGCCACCCAAACGGTGCGTGAGACAGCAGCTTGTCTGGCTGTGTGTGAATGTGTGTGAGAGTTTGTTGCTGCTGTTGTTGCATGTCCGCTACATGACTGGCAACAAACAGCAACAGTATGCAGTGTCCTAGCTGCATGCTTGAATATGCTGTGCAACAAAACATGCACACAGATGAGAGATAGACGGAAAGACAGTTAGACGAACAGAAGGACTGCAAATGCAAGCGAATAGATACTTCAAATGTTAACAGTGCACGTCTGTGTATGTGTGTGTGTGTGTGTGTGTGTGATAGGCTTTGGCGCTTAGGCAACAACAAACAACTTTCATTGAACAAACAGCATTAATTACATTAAAGATTTTGAATACATTATGATGGCTTGAACTAGTTGAAATGAGAGAACAGAGGCGAAACAAAACCGATTCATGTCGGCAGGACAACAACAGCAATTTGCTTGAGTACAAGTGGGAAGAGATTCGAGGGGGAAAAGCGTTGAGAGGAGGAACTTGTGTTATTTGAACTAGTTATGAACCAATTAAGGGGCTTAAGCAGTTGAAACTTAAATATGCAGTATTTGAACCAAGCCACTTAAGCTCAATATTGCTTAAAAGATAGAGAAGAGAGATAGAAAAGTACACACGCAGAGTGAGTTTGAGATCTTTTCGAGTACTTAATGTTCAGGTTTATCTTTAAGTATATCTCAAGGCAACTTCTTAACTATTTTTGACTCGTTAGCAATGTTTATTGACAATAGCTACTGCACAAACATTATAATGGTTCTCAAACTTCAGCTCTCTCATTCTGTCTTTTTCTCTCTCTCTCTCTTGAGCACACTCAATTTACTTTGCTATGGGAAATGATTGAAATGAAAATTAATTGAAGACAACGGCATGCAAAATGCATTTTCAATTAATTTTCATTCTTTATGACAACACATATTCATATCCTTTCTGCAAACACACGCACACGCTTTCAGATTATGCCAATATGATTTAAGGTGTCATAATTGTCCATTGTCATATATGGCACTAAGTGCCGCACAGTATTTAAAATATTTTAACCATTAAATGCTTGGCAACCAATATGCATGCATATATGTAAAGATTTCTTTTATTTATTATGTTTTTTTTGCAAAGCCAGGTTTTCAAAATATTTAATCAATAAATGGCAGATAGGCAAAAATATTTGATATTTGACATGATTTTATGTGCGCAACGTTGAGTTTATTGATTTTATCAATTGAATTTCAATTTTTGTATATTTTTCAGTCATTGTCACTCGCAGTCAGAGATGGAAACGGGCAACTTCAAGTCACGCGTAATGGGGTAAGTAAAAAAATTAAATTAATATTAAGTTAATTCTTGTAACTAAATTCTAAGCTATGCTTAATATTTCATGGCAAATATTGCATTGTGGCATTGAAGATATCATTAAAAACTGTTTAGGCATAATTTATATACAATTTTCTTAAAAGCTTTTGAAACTTTTCAAATTTTTCCAAACTTTTACAACTTGAGAATTTTTTATTACACGAAAAGTCCATTGCTAGCACTCACGACTTGCAATTCTCCCATTTGTGTGTAGACCAGAGCTATCGGTGGGCAAAAACAAAACCCGAAGACCACCCGCTATCATAATATGGTGTGTCGTAAAGCATATTTTCAAATTGACAACTCGATGAGCACGGCAAAAGCCAAAAGCGAGGAAAAAACGCAACCACTGTGATTTGTGTTTACGTTTGGGCCGGAAGCCGAAAAGAGTCGCGGAAATCACACCATGAATTTAATAAAAAACGCCCAATATCGAGAGGGTCCTGTGTCCGCATTTCTGCCAGCCTTTTCTGCCTGGTTGGTTGGCCATAATTGTTTGCAAAAAGTTTATGCACGTAGCGATAGCGTACATCATAAATGCTACGCTTCTTTCGCAGTCAGCTTCCCCCGCTGCCTTTTTTTTGCTCTTTTTAAGTAGAGGCAGCACCGAAATCGCCTTTCGCCTAAACTTCAGACATAAAACGCCAAATTGCACCATTAAGAAATTCGTTGCGCATCACTGAGCATTTAAAATGGTTTGGGCAGGGATGGCGGGTGGACAGAGGGAGCGAGACAGACATGGTCCAGGGTCCAGGGTCCACCACATAAATAATAGTTATAAATACCTAGTGGTAGTAAACTTTGTCATTGAACCCCGTCGAGGTCCAAAATACTTACTACACTTAGCGCAACACAAACAACAGGGCATCTTAAGAGGTTTGGATGCGGCGCTCGATATGATGTTGCCCTATACATTATTATGGAGTTGATGGGTAGTTAAGTTAACCAGGTATTGAGATAGGTTGTTCGAGAAAATAATTATGTCAATCTATCCATTAGACTTTCTATGTAGCAAAGATAGAAACTCACTGAATGAGCTCTAAAATCCCTCTGCCTTGTCTTTAAATTATATACACTACATTATGGTCAGTTGTTGTATAAGTGTGGCATGTCCGAAACCAAGTCGAGTCTATGTATGAATGAAATCAGCGCACGTCAGCATAAAAGTTGCCAGCGCACTTTGTTGCTTCCTGTGGAGGCTGCTGCTGCTTTGGTAATCACTTGAATATTACGTAGCGGAAATCGAAAAGTACGTTGGAAAATTTTTCAGCGTTATCTCTTCAGGATGAAGGCAAAGCAATAGCAATGGGCAAGGCAGACGAAGATGTCGCCACAGCTTATGACAATAATGAAAGCGTTTTGAATGTGCGCCAGTCGCCATCAATTTGCAGCTTTTGGCTCGCCGCATTGCTGCAAGATGACAGCCAAATTGAAGGGGCGGCTGCGGAGGCGGTCGGTTGTGCAAATGGCCGCCGGAAGTGGCAGTCAGTACTGCTGCTGGTATTGCAAATAAAAATGGCGGCGCCTTGTTGCTGGCAGAGCGCATTTTGGTCATTTTTGCGGCGCCATTGAACAATTTTGGTTTGTGTTTTGCAAGTTGTCGCAGGTTGCTCATAATGATGATGATATCGGTGCCCAGTTCTTAGTGCTACAACTCGGTGGTGATGGCAACCCTAATTTTGTGCTTGACTGCAGCTCTGTGGTGGCGCCACATTGGGCCGCCAACGTTGCCATCAGCTTGTTTATGGCATATAACTAATATGCTGTAAAATAAGTGAAAATCTGGAGTTTCGGTTTAAAAACACATTTGCCATCAGCTTGTGGCCAAGAAGTGTGTGCAAAAACTTCTACAATGAATGCAGTGATAATTTTCGAGCAAAATAGTATTTGAAATTGCAAAAGAAGTAACTTAACGTGTCTGCAAAAACAAACTCAATGAAATGAAGCAGAGAAAAACTTGACGTGAATGTGGGTTGAGATAGTTATGTGAGGATTGCCATTTAACAAAGAAATGGAAAGGGATATAGGAAAACAACTATTCATAAACCATGAAAAATATGCTGGGATGTATACATAAACGGTTGAAGAGTTGCAGATAAGGACAATACTTTCAATTTAAAAAAAAAAGTTTAATGGTATTCCGTTTATTAAGCAACAAAATTACTTTTTATTTGACTATAGTGTCAAAATCCTCTTCAACTTTTCAACGCTTTAGAAAGAAATCTTGCAAAAACTTAGATCCGCTAAGTGATTCATGCTGAGAGAGCTACTTGCATTACTTATGTATGTATAAATCACTATCGTGTTGTGTGCAACCCTTTTCATACATAATGCAAAATACTAGCCATAACTTGTAACCTGCAGAAAAAAAAGAGAAACAACATAAACAATCTTTCTACTCCTAACTCAATTGCACACTGCAATGTTGTTATTTTCTGCTAGTTTTTTATGCGGCAAAATATTTGGTAGCAACTTTTCACAGCGGGTTTCCGTTTCGTGTGTCTGTCAGTCTGTTTGTGCGTCTGCCTGGTTTGTTCAGCTCGTAACTCCTTTTGTGGCAAGTCCTTAACAACAAAGGACGTTCATTGAATGGTGGAAAAACGCAAACAATTGTAATGACAAAACCAAACTAACCACACGAGCCCAGCCAGAGAATGCAGTCAGCCAGAGATAGAGAGTTAGAGAGGAACGCATGAATAAACGTCCAGTTACATAGATACGCTCTGTGCTTGTGAGTGTGTGTGTGTGAGATCGGTATAGATGCTTAGATAGATAGATGGATGGGCGTTTGGTTGGACGCAACGAGTTTTTATAGTACAATAGCGACGCGTGCAGAGTGGAAATATAAAAATCTGCTGAAATCATTCATGAGGGGTTTCAAGCAAAAAATCCACAGAAAACTGACAAAACTGACAGAAGGGCTGCTGGCCGATAGTGTTGGGTTAGAGAGCGTATAGAGGAATGGTATATATATATTTATACATATATGTATGTAGATAGCGTGTGTAGAAGATAGTGTGGCAGGCAACATGTTGACAAAAATTGCACACAAAATACTGAGAGATTTGGAGGTTTTTGTTAGTTGACAATGGTCAAACACATAAAAACAGACATACACACACACAGATATATATATATATATGGTTGGTTGGTTGGTTGGGCGTTTAAATAAAAATCTGATTAATTTCTTTTATGTGCTCTCCGGGTTTTTGTGTCATTGTGTGGCCAAAAGATCCAGAACCCAATACCCAAACCCTAACCCAAACACAAAAAAAAAGAAAGAATGAAACTAGTGCCTGCGAGAGTCAGGGCAAAAGGTGGCAGGAAGCAAGGATAAAATGGGCAGTGACATGTTTTGTGCGGAGCAGACACATGACATGTGGCATATGTGGCACATACACAGCTGCATGTCAAAGGTCGCCGGAAACATTGTAGCAGCCGAGCTATGTGCTGTGTGTTGTGCCCCGCATATTGCCAAATAAATGCGACGCAATCTTAAGGTTACATCCATTGATGTGATTGATATCTGATTAAATAAAAACAAACTAAAGAAAGTAAGTAAGGAAAGTGCAATTGGAAGAGCTTATAAATATTAGAGTGGTCTTTAATGATCCAAACAACATTTTACAAATCAATATATACTTTTTGTTTAGCTTAAATACTCTAGAGAAACTCTTTGTTCGCTGTCCATTATCATATAATAAATCTAACCATTTCGAACGATTTGTGCGACCAGAAAACTTTTTTTATGACCTCTAAAGAGCTGCAACTTTATGGTTGAAATAATCAGTTCAACTTTGTGCGCTTTTGGTGTTTGTTTTGGGTTTCGAATGTGTCGTTAAGTGCCAGATAACTAACAGCTGGTCACACCTCTTTGCCTATTGACAGCTTCATTTCCATATGCAGTCAGTTATCTATTGGCATTAACAAAAGTTCACACGTAACAAAATTAGACAAGAACCCAACCCAATTCAAACCCCATGCAACACCAAAACTAAACAAAAGAGCTGAACAATAAGCTATGAGCTCCATTTAGTCTGGCAGCTTAGGTAAATTTTAATATCAAATATAAGCAGGAAAGGGCGAGCATCTTGCTTTGACTTTGAGTTTATCGGCATTACGCTTTCCCCCTGCGTTAGCATTATGATGGTAAAAAAATGTCTTCTAATGACTCATAAGATTAAAAAGTAATTTTCTTTCTTATGCTGCGCAAACGATTTTTGTTCCACCGTTAATTTTTATACATATTAATATTGAATTGAAAATAAGAAGCAGCAGCAGCAGCAGCAACAAGGGAGCTGAAAACGCTAAGCAGAATAGGAAATTTTTTCCAAAGCAACCGAACAAACATAAATTTGATGTACAAAATTGGGTCATTATTGGCAGCTCCGTTCGTTGGGTTTTCTTTTTCGATTTTTTTTTTTCTGTTGTTGTTTTTGGTATTTTGAATTTTTTTTTCTTCTCATTTTCTTTGTCGTCTTTGGGCGCGTAAAATTACGCCAAACAAATTCATAATTTTCGTTGTATTTCTTTTTATGATTAGCACGCCCTAACCAACCAAAAAAAAAAAATCGTCCAAGAAAGTGGGAAGCTCGACACACAATTTGCGCCCATTTATGTTCATTTGCATGGAGAGGGTGGGCTCTTAATTATTAGCCGGGCTTTTTTATGGGCACAATTCGTGTACGTGGACACATAACTTTCAAGGCAGACAGTCAGACAGACAGAGGAACAGAGAGACAATTTCTGTGGTTTCCAATTCAACGCACTCTCAATTAGAACGTCCAATAAATAGTCTGACGGAGGGCGACACTTGTGCGACACTTGTGGCAAAAGTTGCTTATTTTTGGAATGGGCAACTAAGAGAACATGCTTGGTGGGGTTCTGTTTTGCCTCTGGGTGTCATTTCTAATGGGAAATGGAATGGGGTGTGGGGAGCTTGTTTGCCATGTGGCCTGTATCGCACATTTAACTAATTAACAATTAAACTGCCAGGCCTGCTTCAAGACAAATAGAGAATAACAAAGAAAACAGAAAACTACAATATGCGTTTGGCCCATTAAAAAATGCCTAATGAATTAATAAATAAAGTATCTTTTTTAATGTGTCTATGCCAGTGTCTGTATCTGTGGAATGGTCTTTTAAATGATGTTTGTCTCGATGTGAAATGACAGAGCAACAGACCACACCAAACAACATAATGTCACAAGAGGCAAATTATGGCAAAGCCTTGTTCTTTCTACGCTTAGGAAATTAAGACAATCTGTAGCGGAAAACGTGATGTTAACATCAAAATGAGTTTGGCTAATAACTCATTCCAACAACTTTATATATCATATTCACATACCAAACCAATCCAACGGCAATTGCATTTATACGTTTTCCAACTCAAAGCTGTGTAATAAGTTTTTATCAGCAGAAAAAAAATGTGGCCAGAGCAACGTCGCGTCGTAACTTCTACCCGGGAAAATCCGATTAAAATACACCGCCCACAGCTGTTTCTGCTGTTTCTGCTACTGCTGCTGCTGCTGCTTAGGGAACAAGCTTTCCACCTGAAATTGGGCTCTTTATGGCATTATTGTCTTATTGCTTATTGAAGGCTAGGTGGTTGATGGTTGGAACGCACAGGAAGCTAGGGGCGGGAAAGACTGAAGGATTTTCGGATGTGTACAAACCTTTCATTGTCTTTTCATTTGAAAATGGGCTAAAGCTAAAACCCATTGCTGTCCATAATCAACGCAAATCCTTGCCTAATGCCAGTTTTGTGTCACACACAGCAGGCATGCGGGGCGTTTGGAGGTGAGAAGAAATGAACTGAGTTGGGTTTAGATGGGGAACATTGTCATTGTCATGGCTCTACGGAACGCTTTCACCTTCTATGGACTCTTGCTGCTGCCGATGATGTCCTTTTGCCTGTCGGCGATGCGATAGCTTGGCTAGGATAGTGTGGTCCTGGCTGGTTGGCTGCTTTGGCACGGGGGTCGTCTCACTGTTTTGGCCCGCATCGACACAGAGCGACCGAGTCCGTTTGCCTTTTACTGATTTCGCCGGCTTAATGTTATTTGTATGCCCGTTGTCCTTTTTAGTTTGTCCGTTGTTGTTTCTAGGACTACACACAACACAACAAAACAGCAAAACAGCAAAAAAAAGAGGAAAAAAGCAGCATATAAAAGAAGAGTAGTTGCCTTCACTTTGCTTTTGTGGTCGTTGTTGCGATGTCTTGTTCATGCCCCGAAAAGCAGCTGAGTGTTGTCCTGTACTAAAGTTGGAAGGCGGGCACATATGTGTGTGTATGTGTGTGCGACTCAATCTGGCTGTTGGTGTTGTTGTTCTTGTTGCAGCATGTCTGCGGTTGTCTTTTGGCTGCCTTCTTTTTTTTATTCTTTTGCTTTGCTTTTGCAGTTCTTGTTGTTGTTGTTGTTTTTGCTGGCTCTTGCGCTTGTTTGTTTGTTTGTTTGCTGAGCATGTCAACTGCTCCTCTTCTTCTTCTTTTCACTGGCTGTGTATATTTTTTTAATACTGTCCTGTGTTATCCTGCCTCGTCCTGTGTTCAAATTTAATTGCTGTGGGAACTGCACATATGAGCCACTCAGAGGCACAACGACACAGACGCGCGGGCAGATTGGATTTTCAATCAAAATGGTCAGCCTATTGGCAGTGCCAAAGAGTGGTCCCCAGTTAAAAAAAAAAACCAAAAGAAAATGGCCCATCACAATCAGGATGTTCCAAAACCTCCAAACCAATCGTGCCTTGCCTTTTGTAGTTGTGTGTTTGTTTTTTTTAATTTTTTTTAACAAAATATTATCTAACTGTTTAATGGCACCCCCGACAGCATAAATGGCTTCATATTTCTCAAGGCGCTGTTGTGATAATACACAGAATTTAATCCCCAAACCACAAAACGCCCACGGCACTCGAAAAACACCCAACAAACAACCGCAAGGACATGGAAATGCACTTGGCCCACTCAAAAGTGGTGATATCCTAAATGAATATCCTGCACATTACACTCGTTGTAGTTGTTTTTCTTGTTGAGTTTAAGTGTTTTCCACTTTCGTCTTGTCAACAATTATTTAAATTGATGGGTTGCACAAAAAATATGCAAGTGAAAGCTAAAACGGAACTTTATTTTTATTTTATCCTCAAAACTTTATATAGAAACTATTTAAATAAAACATTAATATACATATATATTTCAATGCCAAGAAAGTTTTAATGCATTCAACCTACTTATTAAAAGATTTTAAATAATCCGAGGAATCTTCACTTTTGTTTATCTCTTAAAAGCACACTTTATGATGTCTTTAAAATATATTATTTAAGAGCTTTTCATTTGGTTGTTGACCGTCTTTATAGAGTATTGTGAAACTTATGTCATTTGGCAATGCGGCATCAGTTTTTTTGGGTCGCATAAAAGCCAGCAAATAGCCGTATCCGTATCCGTATCCACATCCACGTCCGCAGCATAGTGTCCTCGAAAAGCATCCTGCATATTTTGTGACGTGTATTAATGTCGATAAAAAGTTGCTGCAAGTGGTGAAAAAGGCTGCTTGCTGTTTGGTACATGCGGCATGCAGCATGCAGCATACTGTAAAAACGGTCGACATCATTATGCGGCAAACACTTAATTGTCGCTCATATCTAGTACGCTCCAGAAATGGGAAATGGCTATGGCAATGGGTATGGGTTTGGTTGAGGCAGTTGCAAGCATTTTCAACTGTAACTGCTTTGTGTTTGTGTTTTTCTGTGCTACTTTGCTCGTTGGCCATTTTCCATTTTGGAAATTGGCAAAAAGCGCGCTCAGAGCCAACAAGTCGAATCGAGTCACCAGAACAGTTTTTGGCTTTGGTGGTTCACAAATGTGGTTATTGTAGCTGGTTTGGGGGTTGAGTATGTTCCAACTGTCGTCTGCCACTACTATCATTATCAGCAATAATCAGAGCACTGTTCTTCTTGTTGTTGTTTTGTGGCGGCATCCAAAAACGCCCAATGTTGCGTACGCAACACACAGATAGTTGCGACTGAATTGCCATTTTTGCGGTGCAAGTAGCTCCAAGTGCCAGATTGTAGCACCAAATACCCCCAGCTATCTATAATACAAATGAGTTTTACGAGTAAATAAGCATTGTTTTTCCCTTGGATAATGTCAGGGAGTTGGAGTCAGCTCTTAAATGCCATCTGAAATATAGATATTAAAGAGTTAATAAGTGAAGTTAAAAAAAGATGTAAAATAATATGTAAAATATACTTGAATCTTTTACAAACAAAATATTCCCTTGAGTGCTCTTTTCGAACTCTCAGTGTAATTGAGTTATGTTCCGTTTAGGTTTAGTTAAACTTTGGGGTCAGGCAAAACAAATTCACACAACTCTATTATTTCCAGTTGTGTTTCGAACCCCGCAAAGTTCACTTACTAATGTCTAGCTAAGTCGAGACAATATTCGCTCTGTCAGCTCCACTCCACACAGTTGAGCTGTTTCTTGTTTGCCAGCCTAATCTGCTCGTAACCCTCCCATAAGCCCTATACACAACCAGCTAGACAGAGAGACTGAGTTGGCTAATAAATAGAAAACCCTTTTCGTCTATTTGACAAAATGCAGCCAGCGGCGCTTTCTCTTGACTAAGACAGACAAAAACTTTTTGCTAATAAAGGTTGCTCTTGTTTTTTCTCTCTATATAAATGTGATTTACGCAGAGCAGGAGAGGCTGAAGGGAATTGAGAAATGTTCGGATCTGTAGCTAGGACATTAAACAGTCAGCTCATTGTCGTGCCTGACATGGCGCGCCGTCAGCTGTATTTATTTTTTGTTTAGTTTGTCCAGCAGATGAGAGCCAAAGAGGAAAACGAGAGACATGCAATGAATGGAGCCACTTGAAGCAATAACAGTGCAATGTCAGCTAACGGAGTCACAACTACAACTACAGATACAGATACACAAAAAGCAAATACAGATACAGCAAGTTTAACGATTTGGCAGCTTTCCGACTGCTTGCTACACTGTTATAAAGAGTAGAGAAAGAAAGATGCTTACTTATAAGTCTGCCAGTTTGGTTGAACAATAGTTTCAGTTATATTCCCCATTTCTCCTTTCGAATATAGTGTACAAATGCAAACTATTTGTAACTGGAGGTCATTTTTGCCATACCAGACGAGGCGCTATGAAGATGTATGACAGCTGAGCCTCTGACTCTCTCTGTGTGGGTGTGTGTGTGCGTGTGTGTGTGTGTGTGTGTGTGTGTGTAATACTGATGATGATGATGTACTAGTGGCATATAGTCCCCCCAGAGAGAGTGTGTGTGCTGTCTGTCCATGGCCAGCTCATACGCTTTTAGTCTTTTGAAGTAATTTGCAGTTGCTATTTTCTGTTCTGTAATTGCTTATTAATGTCATTGTGCTCTGGCGCTGTCCCAGTCAGCGGCATAGTCTATATCTTCTCTTGTTGCTGCCATAACTTCACTTGAAAATGTTTTTAACAAATTTATGCTAATGTGATTTTGCAATTAAAATGCTGCACAATGATTCCAATGAACCCAGACAACTAGCTGAGGGTTGGGGATAGGAAAATATTCTGAAAACTGATTGAGCGGCGCATAATGCACAAGTGCCAGGCGATTTATTATGGAGCCCAAACAACACGATCAACATTTATTCACATCCGCATTATGATCGTACGCGGCATGAGCTCTTAAATCATTTTACCATATGTAAGAAAGTCTTTACAAATCTACTTTGAGTGTTTTGATATTCCTCTCGCACCGAACCGAAAGCAACAACCCAGTTCCCTTAAAAGAGTCGCCGACAAATGATGATGTAGTTATCTGGTGGGGTGCTCTCCCGCTCCGTATGTCTGTCTGATGTGTGTGTTCAGGCATTGGTTTTTAGCATTTGGCATAACGAGCTGTCATAGATTAGTTGCACAATGGTTGACTGAGTGCAGATCGTGCGAATAATGTCTAATTGCGCTGCTTGCATAGCTAATGATGAATAATATGAGTAGGACTTTAGTAGAGTTTCTTACCAAATAGTTTTATTTCGTTTGTTCTGAGTTTTGCCCACTGTAGAAAGTTAAATGATTTGTAGCATCGTGTCTGCATTTGCCATTTGATGTCTCTGTGTCTAGCCTTTTGATCTTCTTCTTGTTAGAGTTAAATCATTTAAACCATTTGGTCATGTCATTTTTGGTGCCTAGGCACAATTAAATCACTTCTATTGCTCAACATGATAAATACCAGGAAAACCAGGTGAATATTATTGTATTTGTATATATTATTTTTTAAGTTTCGGTCTATTAAAATATTAACCATTCGATCTATATTTATGTGCATATGCACGTAAATGTATGTAGGTATGTTTTTACTTAAATTACTTTAATATTTAAAATGGATGAACGCGTATACGCCCCATGTGGCAGGCACATCAAGTGGCAGAGCCATCACATGCAATGTGAGAAATCATGCATAAAAATTTATTATGTTCAAGCGCATGTTGCAACATCATGTTGCCTCAATGTGTGTGAGTGTGCGACTGTGCCTCATGCAAACCATCATAATAATATCAATGGCAACACTCGGGGGAAAAAAATATATATAAACATACACAGATGTATGCACAAAAGGGAAAACAAAAAAAAATAAAGGAATTGAATCATACATTTTGCATTTGAAAACTGTTTAACAACGAAACTGTTGTACACTACACCTCTTTTGGTAAACCTGAACATAGAAAGACAGTAACTAATAATAACTCACATCAATATACTTCATAGAGTCTATCATTAATATCATAGAAGAACTAGAATGATAACCATTACGAAATCGATGATAAAGTTAGTGCAAATACTTTTTAAATATATAAACACATGCATTTGTTTGTTGCGGCACAGTTGCAAAGTGCAGCAATGCAGCAACAACAACAGCTACAGCTACAATGGTGGCAGCAACTGCGACGCAAACGTTGACTGCACGGCGGCAACATCATTTGAACTGTCATTAAACTTTGACTATCATCCTTTTATTATTTGGAGCTACCGTTGCTGCTGCCATTGCATTTGCTGCCCCAACGATGCTGCAAGCTTGCTCGTTGCTGTTGTCGTCTCATTGTTGTTGCTGCCAATTGTTGCAGCATTTTATGTGTATGAGTGTATGTTTTTTTTCCTGCATTGCGCCTGCTTATTGTTGTCGTTGCTATTGTTGTTGTTGTTAGCAGCATTTTGTTTTGTTTTCTCCAACACGTGAGCTCACCGCCGCGCACGTTGCAAGTTATTGTAGCCTTTGTGTTGCTGCTGCTGCAACAAGAGCAACAAAAATGTGCTGCATGTTTACAATATTTGTATTATGAGTTGTAGTTGTATGCAATATGTGAGTGTTTGTATTTTATTTTTCTACCCTTTTCTCTCTCCACTTCCTCGACCACACAGTTATGAGTCGTAATAGACGTCCTTTATTATGGCCAGTTGCATTTTGTAATATGCATTTGTCAACACAAAAGACGCACCAGCACTAGATGGCAGTCATTGCTCTTCTAACCCCCTTCACTTGCCCCTCTTTACAGCCACAGAATCTCAATTGCAGGTGAAATGTTGGCTAACGAGCAACTCCACTCAACTCAACTCAACTCAACTCCAATAAGGCCATTGAAAAGTTTTGTGTGGCCGCCTCTTTTGGCCAAACTATTTGTCATCAACGACAGCTACAAAATTATACAATAAACCGTCTATTCTGTCTGTCTAATTGTTGATTTTAAAAGGGTATTTCAAATAAAAATAAAAATGTAATTTCGTAGAATTTATTGATTGTATATGCAGATGATTTGTTCAAATTTTAGGACTAGCATCTTCAGGACCAGCTTCTTTAGGAGCATTATCTTGTGGAGCAGTATCTCCATTAGAAGTTGCTTCAGTGGAAGGATCTGCATATGCAGCATCCGTATAAGGAATATATTTGATGAAAACATCTTCATATATTTCATCTTCACTGGGGACGTCAGTTCTAGGAGCGTTTTCACTGGAAGCGTTGTCTTTGGGAGCAGCATCTTTATTAGCAATTATAGCAGTCTTTTCAGTTCTAGTTGTGGAGTTTGACGATGAAGATAAAAAATAGGAGCTCTTATAATTGCGAGCGGACAGAGAAAAGAAGCTGGCTCGGCTAGAGCGTGGATCACGTTGAATTTGGCGCGTCGCGAATGCGTTGCCAGCTTGACGATCATGATGCTCCTTGTATGATCTTCTTTCCTCATTATCAGAGAACTTGTCGTCATGTGATTGCCGCTGAAGAAATGCCCGACGCATTCGTTCCTCCAAATTTTCAGTTTCGAATACATCAACATCGAAAGCAACATCAGCAACGGGATGCGCAAAGACGCCACGTTTCATATACACAGCCAGCTCTTCTGCCGTCATGTTCTTGGTCTTGATGAGTTCCGTAAAGGCAATCTTTGCCTCCAGCTGCTTGGCCTGCGATCGTTTCAATCGATAGAAGTCCTCGCGTTCAAACTCCTCCAACTCACCATCGATGTAGCGCGATGTATTGATCAGTCTGGGTATAACAACAAAATCCAATGCATTGACACGCATATTGGTTTGACGCGAGGCCAGCACCATCATGCGTAGCATATACTCATACGATGCCAATTCCACAATCACCTTTAATGCTTGCTGAAAATTCTTGCGCACCTTTTGCACCTGCTGACCACCGCAGGTCAGACCCGCCAAAGGAAAAGCTCCCTGAGCATTTACCTCTAGCTCAAAGAAGTTTAATGTGATGCCAACAAGCTTTTGCTGGCGTCTGCGCATAAATGCCGTTGCCACACGACTATCAGCCACAATGACAGGCTTAAAGTCGGTGCCCAGCAAATTTGCCTTGGCCACCGAGAATATTGCCGAACGCATCATACTATCCACGAGCTCCTCCTTTTCGGCCATCAGTCCTCGAATCTCGCGCAGCTTCAAGTCGATGGCATCTCTTTTGCGTTTCAAAAGACTCATGCCACGTTTGGCAGCCAGTATCTTTTGTTTCATGAGCACTGCATTGGCTCGCGATGGAAATATTTGCATCGTGTCAGTCATGATGATAAGCTCCTGTTCTTTTCCTGGCTGGCGGGGTGGAACTGGTTCTATGCTACTTTAGTTTGTGCCCTAAAGGATTACAGATCCTATGGTGACATAACATAACAAATTTTTATAAAAAGTAAAAGCAAATTCTGTCTACTGGGATGTAAAACTTTAAGCATTATCTAAACTCAAAACATAACCTGATCTTTGTTTTCATTTAATGTCCATCTCAATTTAACAAACACAAACAACTGCAACTACAACATTGTGCAATTGTAGCAGGAAATGTATTTTGTCTAACATACTCTTATACCCAAAGGATTTTAAGTCGAAATGTTATGCTCATTCTATGTTTGTTTGTTTTTTGTTTTTCTTTTTCAATTTCTACAACGGCTCTTTCAATATTTTCATTGCATTTCAGTTAGAAAAGTATTTTCCTTAGTGCAACTTGGGCTTGTTATGATTTCAACTTGTTGCACGTGAAATGCATAACATAATTTCAATGCAATTGCCAACTCCTACCAACGCCGACGACCCTAGAATATAATCCAGGCACGTAGAGCCAACCAGTCCACCGTCTCTTCTACTCTTTCCACCCCTCTCATTCGTTCAGTCCAAGTAGTACATACACTAGAATACGGAAGTTTTTCGCCTGAGCAGCGAACCAAAACCCAACCCAACCCAACAATAAGTTTTTTAATGCAATTCTTAAAGTGCAAGTGCCTCACTTGTAGAGTTGGTTGAAGCAGGCAGCTGAGGCGTGGCAAAAGCTGCGCACGTATGCCAAAACAAACATATGCGATTGGAGTTTGCCTTGCGTTAAAAGCAAAAGAGAAATATAAGATAAATGGAAAAACTAGGGACAAATTCAATTGGCGCTGCAGGCTGAAAGGCATGCAATATTTTCTCTGGGCTAAATTAATTTTCAATGATTTGCATTAATAATGCCGCCAACATGTCACATCTGTCATCTTGCCTGAAAGGCAATTTAATTGAGTTGCCCCCACGCAGCAACTAGGTAACTGGCTAATAAACTAAACGAATCTTGGAACGTTAGCAATAACAGTGAATGAGTAGAGAAGAGTTTAATAGAGTGGATAGGGAAAAAGGTTTTTATATATTTTTGTAATACTAAGCTAATGTGATCTTGTTTTCTTTCAGATCCTTGAACCACAAATCCAAAAATTTTGGGTAAGTCATAAACACTTAGAAATAAACATATTTGTTATAATAAACGTATAATTCGGAAACCCCAAAACATTAAGCTAAAGCATTCACAGAGGGGAGAAGAAATATTTAAATAATTTTGTATTAATTTCCGGTATTGCAAGTTAACTGAAATTCGATTATATTTCAATATTTTGCGCATCACCTAATTAAAACTCGCTTAGTCGTTTGACAAGGCAGCCCACAAAAAGAGGGCGTGTGCACGGGGGCGTGCAAATTAACTGACAGTCTGCTCTTCCGTACCCCACCCTATACACCCTGCCGCACAGCAAAAGCTGAGAATATCCGGTTTAAATGCTAAAAAAAGGACGAGATAAAAAAAATAAAAAATAAAACAAACTGTGGTGGCAAATGAAACGAGCGTTAAATTTGCTTGAAGCTATTAAAACAACACTTCGATGCTGCCTGGAATCGATGAACAACGAATTGAATTTCAATCAATTAATAAATGTGAAAATTAAATAATTGCCTTCACTTTTGTGGTGAAAAAAGCCAATTTAAGAAACGACATTCCAATGATATACAATTAAATACATGTACTATATATAAATATATTTAAATGAAACATTTCAACTTGTCAGAGCAGAGAAATCTAATGTGAAATCTTTAGTAGAACTTGTATATGAAACCCCATTCACCTGAGTGCTTTACTAAGGAACTCCTTTAAATATTTAAATTTTTGTTTTGTTTCGTGCGTTGGGCTTGGAGGCTTTCAAGACTATGTCGCATGCAACTGTGGCACAAAATCAACTTCAAATCACGACTAAACAAACATACATGCTGAACAAACCTACTGTGAATGTGGTTATACTATTTATGCCGGCAGCCGGCATAGCATAACAGCAACTACAACAACAACAGCGACTATCAGACAGACAACAGCAACAAAAGCAGCAACTGTTGTGGATGGCGTTACAAAGTTCCCACCAAGTGGCGGTGCTGGTTGGTTGGCGGTAGCTAAACAAAACGTGGCCAACAAACTAAGCCATTTTTGTCGCCGCCCGTCTAAATACCAAACTTGGCTTATACACAGCAGCAGCGCAAAGCAACAAAAACAACAAAGTGAAAATGTCCTGCGCAGCAGTCGAAAAGTAGTAAAAGAAGCAAACAGCAACAACATCAACAACAGGGAAAGAGAGAAAGAAAAAAACAACTCCAAATAAATCATGATTCATGACCAAAAGCCACAGAAATGCCAAAAATAAAAGCAAAAATTGCATAAAACTTTTGCAGAACAAAAAATTAGTGAAACAAAAGATAAAAAAAACCAAGAAGATAAAAGAGATTTAAAAATTGAAGAGGCGACAACACAAAATGTTCGTGATTCGAGAGTCAGAGACTTTTGCCGAACGAAGCTGCAAACGTTACGAAAATAATGCGGAATATTTATCAAACAGACCACTACAAAAAAAAAAAAAAAAATACACACAAAAATTTGTGACAAAGCTTAAAGAGCTGCAAAGAATCGTTAGGTTTGTTTTTTGGTATCGGAATCGAGAGTTGCCCTTGGCCCTTTTTTTTTTTTTTTTGCTGTTTTTCTGTCTGTTTATTGTCGTTCCTCAAGTCATGTTGGCCATGTTTACAAAATTTGGCGCCGTGTGCTAAGCATTTTTATCACGCAGCGAGCAAAGCTCTTCAACTGCAACCGAAAACAAAACAAAAAACTAAACTTTCAAACAGGCTCCAGTTAACATTACTGTTTTTTTTTTCTCTATCTTTTGTCGTCTGCTCAGGTTCTTCTCATAAAAATCATGTTGTTTGTCCTCAGTTTGTTTCGCTCTTTCTCTCCTTTGGTGCTGCTGCTGCTGCTTAAACGATCGTTTTGTCATAATGCGACATTTAAGGAATTTTTTTATGAATTCACTTAACGATCTTGAACGATTCGATGTGGCTGACGCTTCGATTCCGGCTGCTTTGCTCTTCCTTTCTGTCTTTTAGTGCCGTTTTTAAGGTGTGGAATTGTAATTATGTGTTTGTACAATGGTGCAATTTTGGCAAAAAACTTAATTTACCTTAAAGCTGCTATCGAAAAGTATTAGTTTAGGTTTTATTTCTTATCTATTTTATAGATTTGCTTTGGGCTTCAAACTATAATTCGTTAACTTTTCGAATAAAAACTTTAACATAATTGTCTCCGTTTAGCCTGTGGGCTATTTGATATAAGAAAAGTCTTTGCTTGCAATGCTCTGTGGCACACTTTTATATCTCCACACACAGTTCAGGCTCTGAACAAGCAGCGCCCCACTGTGTTGCTGATTTCGTTGTCAGTGTTGACATTAAAATGGCCCCAACAACAACACTAACTACAATACAAGCCACATTAACAACCCAAAAGGAACATCAACAACTTACAACTTTGTCAGCAGGGCTTGCAAGTCCGAATGACGATGGCAATGACGATGACGATGACAATGAGAATGAGAACGAGAATAAGGATGATGATGATTTTTTGTTGTTGTTGTTGTTGTTGCCACAGCCACACAATCATTGGACAACTATGACTTTGTCGCTGTCTTACTCTGACCTGCCCTGCCACTTCGCCTTCTCTCTATCACTGTGTGTTGTCCCTTTGGCTACCTTTGGACAGACAATTAACTTGCTCGCTGACTTTTAAAAAGGCATTGGCTGACATTTTTACGCGTGTACATGATTTTATTTGCCGTGCCATTCGCTGTTCGCCTCTTGGGGTAATTATGGCACGTTAAAGTGTTAATGTGCCACGTTAAGAGCAAGGGATCTCTCGAGTAGCAGCTGCAGTAAAGCTTAGCTCGAAATGGTTTTTTGTTGCTATCGTTTGTGTTGTTGTTGTTGTGGATGAAGCCATTTGTGGCCAGAATAAACTACTTTGAGCCAGGTCAAGCTTATCTTCGCCTACTTCTATTTCTTCTTTGACTTAGCACTCATATTTTAACAGTTTTTAGTATTATAGATAACCAATTAGCTGGCGCGTTGTCAACAAGCTGCAGACAGCCTGTCAGCCAGTCAGCCAGTTCAGGCTTTACGTTTATTTAGTGGACATGCTGACAAACTGTTAAACTGGTTAGCAGCGGTAGCAGCTAATCCAACTGTAACTAACCGTAAGCCTAGGTCAGACCAGGCTTGACTGCCCCCCCCCAAAGGAGACTCTCCAACTCCAGCAACTGGATTGGACTGTCACCTGCTCCGCATCAATTGAACGTTATTGATTCGCAGCCCACAATTTGCCTTACCCAACTGCCATAAGTTATTATGTCTGGCCGAACTGGTTTCTCTGTCTCTCTCTCTCTCTCTGTCTATCTCTTTGCAAATGGACATGTATAGATTGCCTATTGCCTCTGTATGTGTGTGTGCTCGTATTCCTCACTCATCCTCACTCAAATTGCTGCACCTTCATCCTTGCCTCTTAAGGCGTTCGAGAAAATTGCATGACAAATAAGTTTTGTGTGTCGCAGACAGTTGACATTTTTTATGCTGAGTTATATGTCGCTGTCTAGCTGAATGGGGCATGCAACATTGTATGCGTTCGTGTGTGTGTTCGTGTGTGTTTCTCTCTCTCTCTTTCTCTATTTCCTATCCCTCTTCTTTCTACTTCTTTACGAATACGCATCGCAATGGCTAGGCAAAATATTGATTTTTATAAATGCGAGCCACATGCAAAGTTGGCAGTTGTTAAAGCGAATCAATTGCCAAAGCATCAGCAGGAGGTTATACTTCAATCTCTCTCTCTCTACACCTCTGATTGACCTTATGGCAACTGTGAGTCTAGATGCGTTGGTTGTGAGGACAGCATTAATTTATAACATTAGATGAAAAGTTGTAAGGAAATGGGTCATATTCGAAACGGTCTTACGGAAAGTACAATATGGGATATATGACTCATATTTGGATATAATTAACTTGTGTATCTTTAACCCTTATTAGCTAAAAAATTTTTGTCATTCCGTTTGTCAATAGCAACGTTTCTCTTTGTATTTTAATTACCATTTCAAGCGATGACTTTAAAAAATTGTCTAATTTCACACGTAATAGTTATTGCTTGCAATGTGCCCTGAGTTTTCAGCATAGTTATCTAAATGTTTTCATTACAAAAATGTTTCAGTGCTCATTAGTCAGTTAAATAACTTGACAGCCGTAAATCAATTAAAAGGTCTATGCGAATTTCTTGCATTTGCAAAAGTTACTCAGCATTAAACAGAGAGTAAGAGAGAGAGAGAGAGAGAAGTGTACTTACTTACTTATAGCCCCTCTCCTTCGGTTAGCTTGTGTTGCCTTTCTCATGCCTGAGTAACAGTCTAGGCATTTTAATTGAAATTAATTAGCCAGCACATAAGACATGGCTGGTTAACTAACAAACGACAATACCCACAAAGTACTCACAAATGGGTGGCAGAGAGCGGAGGGGTGGAGAAGTTGCACACTGTTAACGACAACAATAAGCTTCAACTACTTCACGCCAATTGTTGACAGTCAGTCACAGAATGAAAGACACACAAAGCGAGGGAAGAGGAGAGAGAGAGACTAAATGGAAGTCAGAGGAGACGCAATTGAAGTTGGAGTCATTGCAAATATGAGTTAATGTTCTTGTTGCTGTTGCTGTTGCCGAAGCTTCTTATTCGTCTTGAGCTATTTGGAGGTGCGCCGACATTCTGTCAGTTGGCAGCAGCAGCAGCAGCAACGGCATTCGTTGTGTGTCAATCATTTGGGGTGGCAAAGGGGAAAGAGGCCAGAGTCAGCGAGGCAATGGCAACATGTGAATCTTTTCCACATGAGCATTAAAGGCGCTCAGCTGGAACAGCTCAGAAACAGCGACGGACGCACTGCATTTGCCATTTATGACAGTTGAAATGTCAAAAGAACAACAACAAACAGAGAAGGCACAGAATTCGGTCTGAAACAGCATTTGCAAGTGTTAAGAGCTCCTTTGTACAACTCTCTGACTCTCTGACTCGGCAACTTGATGATGTTGACAACGCTGGTCGTTATGTGTGCAGCTGTTTTTGATCTGCCACGGAAGCGCTTCATTGCCCCACCAAACAAAATACATATATATTTAAAAAATATAAAAGGGTGACGCTGACCTCTCCTCCTCAACACGCACACACACATTTGCTATCCCCCGTTTGCAGTCACTCACTCTGTCACCTAGTAATTTATATTAAGCTTTTCTAATAGAAAGAGTATATTCGATTGTTGATTAACTTTGTCATTGTTGCTAATACTTTTTATATATCTTAAATGTTCTTTTGTTCTTGTGTAGAGCATTTAAGTTTCGCTTTTTGAGCTTTGAAAGACTTTCGCTTCTACTTTATTCGGCGCTTTTTGGCATTTTAATTGTGTGCAGTGTGGACAGATTTGTTGAAATGCTTGTTAAAAACGCATTTTAATGTCAAAAGGAAATAGTCGCTTGGCTGCCACAACACACAAATCTACACACATACACACACAAACACACAGAGAGTCAAACGAACAAATGAATGTGTTATTTGAGCAATGAGCGAAAGGCGTAAAAATCTGCGTAATTAAATTTTATTTCGGGTGCCTTTTAGATGAGTCGAGCAGCAGCAACAGCAGCAGCTGCCATCAAATGGTGTTGAGCGATTGCTGCCGCCTCATGCCGCATGCCTCTCATGCAATGCTGGCTAATTAGCTGCGCTATAGCTCAAAAGCAAGATGAAAAAAAAGATGTAAAACGTAAAAACGGAACATCAAAGCCAGGCACGTGACCCAACCCAAACTAAACTGAAGCGAAAACCCAAAACCCAAAAAGCCACCCGGCCAGGAAATGTAACTGGAACACCTTGTGGCAGCAACAGCTCAAGCAGGACAAATTCATTGACAGCTGTCAAATTAGCAACGCAAATTGCAAAATATATATGTATATGTGTATATTTGTGTATCTATGTTTATCTGCATAATTTTTGCACACATATTTATATCGCTGTCTTTTATTGCAGCCACTTATTTTGGCTTGTTTCTTGTCTCTCGTTTGCCTCTTGAACATCTCAAGTGCCACTCGTTTTGTTTGCTTTTGATTTCGCTGTTTTGCCCTTTTCGCTGCCTCCCCATGCTACCATCGCATCCCCAGCATCTGCATCTCTCCATCATTGCTGCTTATTCATTTCAATTCACTTGACGAGGCGGCGTTGTCGGTTTGCTGCTTTCATCTTTCCATATATCTGGCCCACATGGTGTGGCAAAGTCGTCATCAACGCCTTATGCTGCTGCCACTGCTGCTGTTGCACTCAATACAATTATAATAATAAGTAACATTGCAAACAAACCAAACAAAACAAAGTCTTGCGATCATTGCATATGCAAGATGAGCAAGTGTTGATATACTTATGTGTACAAGTATTTATGTCCAGGCGTGGCTGATATACTATATATATATATATACTTCGTAACAAAAGCTACTTCATCCCATCGGATGCTCTTTTACCTGAATTTTATCACATTTTTATGTGCCATAATCCAATATACATTTTCATTTATTTATATGGCAACATTCTATCTCCGCACAAATTGTAAAGTATTACTCATTTGTATTATTTCATTTTTAAATTGACCAACTCATCGCATCAGCAGATCGTAAATTTCTATCACGTTTATGTCATGGCCGGAAGACTTCTTAAGCAGCTATACGCCTTCTTTTTGTTTCGCCCTGTTTTGGGGCGGGCGTATAGGCGTGTCAAGTCAACGATGTCATCGAGTATGATGTTTGATGTGCGCGCCATAAAAACGAGCAGCGTTGACAATTTCATAAAATAATATATATAATACGTATACAAAAATATTCCACTAAGCGAAACAAAGATGAAATAACATTACGTTTATGAGCAGCTGTATGAAGATGAGAAGAGTTTATTTTCTCGCTTTTTTGCCTTTTTCCATGTGTGAGTCACACACAGGAAAGATCAAACACAGACAAATCATAAAGTTATGAGATATGTAGGGAGCAGACAGAGGCTGAACCTGAACTTGGAACTGTAGCTGTAGCTGGACCACGCCTCTTATGTCATATAAATTCTTCCAAAACTCGGGGAAAAAAACATAAAAGTTGCGACTCTGCCTTGCTTCGCTTGTTGAATTTTTGTTGCCACATAAGAATTTAACATGTTTTTACAAGCAATCAAATTGCATTTTTCACATAATACACTCACACAACAGTTCAGAATTGTGGGTGTCATAAATAGCTGGCTAGAATAGAATAAAGGGGTTAGTTGAAAATGAGGTAAACGAAGGGGACTTAAGAGCCAAAAGGAATTCACAACTTGACGCTAAAATAGTTGTGGAGAGGTAGAGAGATTAATATATGCAACAAAGCGATGCTTTATGATGGAACTCAGTTTAAGTTTGTTTACCTTTCGGTCTAGTTGATATTCTAATGTATGCTCTGTTGATTTTAGATAGAATTTTATTAGTTTATTGAAACATTATCTTGCATTTGATATAACAAAAGTTTTTCCACAGCATTAACTTCGTTTGACATTTTATTCTTCGTAGTAGTTGTTGTTTATGATGCTTTTTCAACATTGTTAGATATGTTTGTTTTGTTCTGCGTTCTTGCTTTCAGTTTTCAGTTCTCTGTTCTCAGTTTTGTGCCACTTCATTTCGCACAATTTGACAACAGACAATGACGATTGATGGCCCTTCGTACTTTTGGATACTTCAAGGCAAATAACATGCATTTAATCAAACGCTTGTGCTGTTTGGAGAGCTTTCATTCATTTCATTCTATTCATTTGTTTGTTTGTTTGTTTTGCTTGTTTTTGAGCCAAAACTTTTCAACGCCGCGCCGTCGACTGATAACGAGTTTTGGGCATTAAGCTCTATTATAACGCCACGAAATTACAGATGCCGCAGCATGTGAATCCCAGTCTATATGCTCTACACAAGAATCCTTGTCGTTTATCTAACAGCAGGCAGGCAGGCAGGCAAGCAGGCAGGCAGACAGCGTGCCCGAAGCGATAGCGCATAGTTGGGCTTAGTGGGGATGGGTTTTGGGTGTGGGACGGTTTGTCATCTACGAAACATTCGTTTAGTGTAATTGGGCCAATGGCGCTTCAAGTTACACCCACGCAACTAACGGGCCAACGAAGCTATGAGAGGACTGTTGCCAACAAAATGTCTGGCAACAAAAACTGCTGCAAACTTTTTGGGGGTAGGCAAGCGACAAAAAAACAAAAATAAAGACAACAAAAAATTAAAACCCACAACATCGACAAGGCAGCAGACAGACTACAACTACATACACACTTATAGCCATATATTTTTTGGGCCAAAAGTTTTATATATACTTTATGACAGGCGAACCAGACACAGACTGCCAGACAGTTAGACCAAAAATGGCAGCGACATTTGAGCGACACTTGCAGTTTACAGAGATGAATTCTGAGCCGAGCCGAGTTGAGTTTGTGGGTTTTTCTTTTTTAAAGGAAGTTCGAGGGGCGGTTAGCCGTTGGATAAACTTACAGAGACTGCGAACGTGCCCAGCCCACAGTTAGATACACAAAATTTGACAGACAGACAGACAGTTAGCTGTATATAATTACAGTTACAGTTACAGTTACACTTTCACTAAAATGAGCGCCAAAATATATTTATTTTTTTTATATATTTTTGCCCTTATGTCCCGTAATAAAGTTGAAAGTTTTTGGCTTATACATACTATTTGGAAAATGTAGTGTTTTCTCTCTCGTTTGGTATGACCCCTTTTAAAGTGTCAAACAGAATGACAGTTTGCCCTGACATTTCATCTGTCTGTCTATGGTTATGGTTCTGTTTCGGCTGCGCATAGTTTTATAGCATATAATAAAGAAATACAATTAAATAATCCATGTTGAGTCAGCTGCGAAATGAATAAATTGCTTAAGCTCCTATAAATGAAATTAAAGTGAATAATATATTTAAAATACCGCTTGCTTATTTGCTTTAACTAAATGCAAATGCTGAGCATTAAATAAGAGACGATTTTACGATGATACTAAGAGCTCAATAAATAATAAAAAAATTCACAAAAATTATGTCCAATTAAAATGGATAAGAAACTGCCAAACATCAGAATATCTTGCATCATTTAACTTTTGTGCAATTTTTCAATCAATTTCGGCCATTGATTTAAGCCGCTTTAGCACCAAATCCCCAGCATGCCTTAACTTGTACAAAAGAACGACCTTAACGATTCTTTTGCTGACCCACTCACTCACTTACTAACTCATTTATCATAATTGCAATCTACTTTTTTTGAGCTGAGCTTTCACTTTTGCTCTAGGTCTTTGAGCCAAATGCAACTCGGAGGGGCAAGTTTTCATCAGTTTTAGCCTAAAATCCCCCTTTGGCCATCAATTCACAATGAACATAAGTTATGGTTTTTAATGCCTTACTGGTCATAAAGCGGGTAAGGACAGAGTCAAAGCTTTTTATGTGGCATTTGAATTTTCTCTCTCTGCCTCTCGTTTTGTTCTGTCTTTCACGTTCTAGCTATGTTCAAGGACAATTTAATTATTCAGCCTTATTTTTCGCAAGGCATTTTCTTTTTTCTTGTAGTTTTATACACAGCTTGCACTTCCGCACTTGCTGTTGCAACTTCCGCTCCCTCATGCCGCAACCCACTGTAACCATTGTTAAAGACTTGTCTTTGGCAGCAGGCTGTTGCTGCCGTCGGCATCCGCGAAATGCACATAGCCCAGAAAGAGAAAGAGAGAGAGAGAGAAAGAGAGAGAAATGTGCACTGGCAAAAACTTTTTCCATTTCCTCAACGCACCGCTGCTGCTGGTGCAAACCTCTTTCTTCTTTCCGCCTGTTCTCTCCGCCAAACTTCGTTGGCGCTCTAATGGAACTTTAAGCTAGATTAATTTTTTAATTAGTTCTTTTGTTGTTGCGCATTCGAGTGCCGTCTACCAGCCGAACACATCTTTTCGCTCCCTTTCTCTCTCTCGCTTTCGCGCTCTCTCTCTCTCTCTCTCTCTCTCTCTCTGTGTTGCTTCCGTTTTGCCCAAAAACATCCTTTGGCAAGTTTTCTTCTACTCATTTGTAGTCATATCCATTGCAACAGCGCATGCAAACTAATTTTTTGCAGCACTTTTTATATATAATATTTTTGTTGTTTTTGTCTTTATTATATTTGTATGTTTGTATCACACAATGCCAACAACTTTTTATTGTTTTGTTATCGAAGCGATGTTTCTAACTAACAACTTGTAATAAGTTTCACTTGATAAAGTTGTAAAGTTAATTACGCTTTTTTTATCGATTTAATTGTGAAGTAGCGAAAATCTTTATATTTTATACAAGTGCATTATGTAAAAGTGTTAAACGTACCAGAAAGATATCTCACTCTAGAAAATAAAATCTTTCAAGAATTCCTGACTTAATCCAAGCAATTGCTTGATTTTAACAGCTGCAGCTGCTTGTGTGAAACGTCGTTTGCTATAAAAAGCGCAATTTTATTGAAAAAATCCTTAATTAAATTTCCGTTTCAATGTGTCAAAGTGTGAACAACACAATAATTTGGTTCTTTATTAACTGATGCCGCTGTTATTGTGGGCGTGGCAGAAGGCAGCAAAAGCACCAGCAACAGCAGCAGCAGCAACAGCCGAAACAAGACCAGCAACAGCAACAGCAAAGGCAGCAATCTAGGCAGCAGCTGCGCGAAATCCTTAATAAAGTTAAGCAACATGCAAGTGTGTGTGTGTGAGCGAGGCTATATCCTGCCACCGGAGGTGTCAATTTAAAGCCAATTTAATTTGTGAGACTGGCGGCAGCAGCAGCAGCAACTGCCCCAAAAAGAAGTTGCAACGAGCGATTTTAAAGCCGCTTGCAGCTTGCAGCAACAAAACAAAAAAGCAAAAACAAAAAGGCCAACGAAAAATCAACTCGAAACCGAGTTCAATGAAAGACAAGGTAAAGGTAAGGGCGTTGCGGTGGGTTGGGTTGGCGGCTGTAGGGTCCTGTTCCCTGGCAGCAATGGAAATTACAATTTTTAACTGCGTCTGTCTTGCAATAGTGTTGTTGCTGTTGCTGTTGCTTCTTGTTGTTGCTTGTTGCTCTGCATATGCCGCTTTCAATTAAAAGGCATTGGGGCAACGCCATGAACACTGGACATTGGACACGCCAGTGCAGTTTGTGCCACATGTGTCTCGTTGATGTTGATGCTGATGTTGTTGCTGTTGTTGTTGTTGTTGGGTTTTGCTATGTTGCTTTTTGGGCAACGCATTCGAGAACCAAATGTGACAACAATGGCAACCAAGAACAAGAGCAACAACAACAACAAGCAACCAGTGCGACCTAATTTGAAAGGCAATTTAAAGCTCTCTTGTGATAATGCCCACAAAAAAGTGTCGCAAGGGAAGTGAAGGGAGCGTAACTGAAAGGTGGTAACGGTAAATGGGACTTGAGTTGTCTACAGTGTTGCGTAACGTGTTAAACAGTAAGGGTGAAAGCAATTTAGACATTTGTAGGGAAAACAAGTGAAAGATCAAAGAATCTATATTATTTAAATGCTCATAGCATGGTAGGGATTTGATGTTAGATTCTTGACCTTAATGTTCGCCTGCTCATAAGAAATAGACCACTCGACTTACATACATATGTTCATCAAGATAACATTGCTCTAAAACATAGTTAAATGGGTTCGTGGGGTTAACTGTAAAATCCTGATGATAAAGACACGTCGACTTACTCTCGCTTGTCATGTAAAACACAAAACTTTGGGAGCTGCAGTGCTGCAAAATGCCAAATGGCAAATGGCAAATGCTGTGCAAGTGGCGACAAGTCGCAGCCTTTGCACATTTGTCGTTACTTCTCTCTGCTTCTGTTGTTGTTTTTGTTGTAGATACTCTTGTACTCTCTCACACTCTTGCACTCTAGTCTCACCTGGTAAAAGTTTATTCATTTTTTTTTTCGTTTTCACTCGCTTTGTTGCTGTTGTCAAAGACAAACTGCCGTGTATTAAATTCTAGTCGTAAAGACAAAATGCTGCGACATTTAAATGGAACAGACAGAGGGTGAGACAAAGGGTGGGGTAGAGGTAAAGAAGGGGGCTGGTACGTACAGAATTGGATTTGTGCTGTTTTGTGCATGGTGGAATGGTTCGTTTGCCAGGACGACAAAACTTATCTCTGTCCAGACAGAGAGCACAGAGAGCTTTTGCACTAAAGCTAGAACATAATGCAGCGACCGAGCCGCTTGCTCTCTCCACCCGCTCACTACAGTGCCTAGTGACATAGTTTCCGGCCAAAAAATAAAGGAGCGACCAGATTGTAGGGTTATATTAAAATTTCTGGCTGGGCAGTTTTATTTTTATGCAGCCACTTCGTCGCCCTGCCACCTTTTTCTTCATCTGTGCTCCTTTTTTTTTCTCTTTTGCCTCTTTTTTGCAATGTGCAACATTTTATTTGACTTCAACTTGCAGCAAGAGCTACCTTATACATACGCCCCAAATCCCTTCATCCCGCTGGCCAAGAGTCTCGAACGGAGTGCGGCTAACAAAAGTTGTGCGCAGTCAGTTGACATAAATTTTGTTAGCCTACTTTTAACCAAAATTGCTTACAGACAATGCACAAAAGCAATGCGCTATTATTATCCATCTTTTCTGAGAGAATAGCAAGTGTAAGGGAGAAGGGAAAGGTTAGTAAAGGATGTGGGTGTTGCCAAAAGGAAGTAGCAAAAAAAAAAATAACACATATATATGCGATTAAATGCAGATAATTGCATAATTTCACTTTTGGTGTATGTTCGCTCCAAAGTTTGGAAAAGGATTCTGCATTAAAAAGTGGTTTAAGTGGGTCAAATGTAATTTTACTATAGTACCAATGGAAAATGTATCCTTTCTACCAATATAAAGAAGCTTCGACATTAAGTAATATGCCAAGTAATTATTCCCTACAACCGGAGAAAAAAAAAACACACACAATTGGTATTTTTAATTAAAATATTACAGAGCTAGAGAGTACTTAATGTTTGTGCGGCGTCTCGACCATAGAGGGCGCCAGTAAACAGTTAACAGGACTCTAGCCATATAATACTATTTCCGCATGCAAGTTGAATAAAAAAAAAACGGCAAAAACAAAAAAAAATAAAATAAATTTAATTATGCAAAAAGTGCGCCGCTGCTGCTGCTGCTGCTCCTGCTGTTGCACTCAGGGAGCCACGCCCTTAAGTGGAGTGTGGGGGCGCACAGAAATTATTTCAATTGTATGCACTCGACAAAAACAAAAAAAAAACACTAAAAAAATAAAAGAGAAAATAGTAAAAGAAGAAGCAGAAGCGAAACGAGCATTTTCAAGAAGACGTCAAGCGGCATTCAAAGCAGAGGCCAGCGGCAAGTGCCATACTTGCAAGCAAACTTGGACACAAAAGTGGGTGGATGGGTGGTTGGGTGCTTGGTGCGGTAGTTAGGCGCATAGTTGCACAGGTCGTCGACGCGGCCATTTGAATGAGGTGCTGACTGACTGACTGACTGCCTGACGATTGTGGCCCGTTGGGCAAACCAACCAACCAACCAGCCAACAAACCAACTAACCAACAACAACAACAAAAGTTGGCAATGCCAAGCAGCGATTTTCAACTTGAAGTGCTAGAAGATGAGAGAGAAAGAGAGAGAGAGGGGGAGAGAGTAGGGCGGACTGTAAGGAGCGGCACACTGGTTTTGGCGGTTTTTTTTTTAGGCTACCTTTGGCACTCTGGCAGCGAGCAGCGGACCTTGAGTGGCACTTTTCGGAAATTCAAATTTCCGATTCTTGATGATTTTATTTAAATTTGCGTATTCGAGTATTTGTTTGTCGGGGAGGACGTTGTAGAGGCGCAGCAGAAGGTGAAGGTACTTGAATGTGCCGACTGATGCCGCAAACCCTTAGCCCCTCTTAGCCAACTGCCAATGCGGCCTCTTTTGCTTTGTTTTCGCTCGTTTTCGGGGCGCAAATTGTTTAAATTGGCAGGAATTTGTGCGTTCGGCAAAAATTGGCCAAAAATAGTCTTTCTCTCTCTTGCTCTTTCTACCTCTCCAGCCAATTAACATAGTGTGTGTGTGTGTGAATGCAGCTTAACCATGATTTATGTTTTAGCCAAGAAATGCAGGCAAATGCAGACCCTCATTATCATATCAGCGAGGCAGCTGCGCACCAACAGCAAAAGCAAATGTCCAAGAGTCTGTGAGTTGGAGTGTTAAGTTCTCACTTTCTTCCTCTCTCTTGGCAAGAACGCCCACAAAAATAAAAAAGGAGGCTGCAGCTTGTAGATAACACACACGTGTGTGCTAAGCGTGAGGGGAGAGCTGGGTGGGAAGGTGACGCATGCAACATTCCCATTAGGCAAATATGCATACATGCAAAGACAAGCATCAAACAGCTGCAACGGCAACGGCAACAGCAACAGCAACAGCTCTTAATTTGACTTCTCTCTGGCGTAAATAGGCGTGGATTTCAAATCTACATTTCGGGCTACCAGAAAGTTATTTATGACATTTTGCGATGCGTGGCTAACATAGATTCGAGATAGAGAGTCTTCTTGTGATCTGATCCCTTACAACAGTAACTTTGGTGGTCATCATTTGTAGCCACACGTTTTCCCGTCCCCCTACCCCATTGTCTGCGTGTGTGTGTGTGTGTGTGGTATTAGCATTGTTAAGGCCTCTGGGCGGAGTTTGTTCATAAAGTCAGAATAGTTGTTACCCTTGTTACTTCCGTCTTTCTCTCTCTCTTTTCCAACTCGTATTACATGAAACAATAAATTTTCCCATAGAGCGCGTTTTGTACACTGATGTTATCGCCCCGGTTAGTTAAGTTGATTGTATTGTGTATAGTGTGGGGAATTAAACTGGCTATAACATGACAAATTGCGTTGGAAAAAAACATAAAACCAAAGATAAATACTGGGAAATCTATTGCTTATTTGGTTTAATCCAAAACTGTTTGGCTTCTTGTTGTTAGTTATAAGAGCTTAGGCTTAAATGCCACATAACTAGTTTATATAGATTAAAAAAATCAAGGAATAAAGATAATATGTTTTTAAATGGTATTTCTGCTCACCAACATCAGTTATTCTATCAAACATATCTTAACTACATGTCATTTAAACTTTGATACTAGCTTAGAATGTTATCTCTACAGAGCAACAACTCATTTCTATGCACACCCAAAGTTGGCTAAACAGTTTGGTTGCTAATCTTTTAGTATCTTGGTGGCAATATCACGCATTCCTCATCAGCATTCAGCAAGGAGAGCATGCAGCGTGCAACAAGGTTGCGGCCAAAAACGGGCAATTGCAATGCAAATGTTGCCACTTAGACACATTTCGAGTTAGTTATGCCACGAAATGCCCAATCAGAGCCACCAACAACCACTACTAAGCCACTAAACCACCAGCTTAGTAACCCACTCATTTGACCAAACACTGAGAGAAATAAACGCCTGCAGTTGCGCCATTAATTGCGATTGCCACCAAATTGCATTTGAATATTCTACTAAAAACATGTGTGTGTGTGTGTGTGAGACATAATATAACAGAGCAAATTATACCACTTATTGCAGTATCCCCCTCTATACACACTCTGTAAGGAGTTAACAAGAAGCCAAAGAAAAAAAAGAACAAGAGTAACAACAACCAAATGAACCAAACGCCAAATGAGCGACAGCCAAACGATTCAACAACGCGACCAACACAACAAAAAATAAAAAAAAAATCATTCTTGCTGTTTTCGGCACTTTTCTTACTGTAGCGTTGTCAGCATAGTTAGCACACTGTACAGCAGAGATCCAGATCCCCAAAGATAAGTCGAGTTCAGAGCACAGCTGCGCCGAAAAATTGTTGGCATATTCCGCATGCGTCGCGTCGCAATACTTAACTTGCTAACAGAGCTCCAAAAGTTGCAACCACAACAACATCAAAGCAAAGACAGCAGCTGAGCCACAGAGATCCAAGTACAACAATCACAGCGAACAGTGGTTCAAACAATGTGAAAATGTAACGGAGCATAACAAAGATTCTATACAGATGAAAACAGGTTCTTTTGAAAATATAATATATTAACTTGCCACACTATGCAAAAGTAGCGGCAGCAATTTGAATTTTTGTTTTGCGGCTCAAGCACAAATTTTCGGCACCTCAAGTGGGGATTGTGAACAGTATTGGAGTGGACACTGAGTGTGTGTGTGTGTGTGTGTGTGAAGTGAGAAGGCTTGTGGTGTTGGGAGAGTATTTGAGAGTTCAAGTTTGCTGTTGGAGTTAGGGAATGTGCTTGAAAATTAGCTGAAATAGTTGTAGGTACAAATTTTAGGCGCTGTTTTATTTTTCCTTTAGCCGGTAAGTTTCTTGAGGTCGATCGTGTTGTTGTTTTAGCTGCGGCTGTTGTTGTTAGCCTTGTTGTTGTGCGTGATGTCAGGCACCGTTAGGCCGTTAACAACCACGTTGCCAGTTGTATGTGTCAATGGTTGTGGTTCTTGTTGTTGTTACAGTTGAACTTTAGTTACACATTTCAGTTTAGTACTTTGTTGTATAGAATTGGAGGAGTTGAAGGGAAAAGTTGAGTCTAGAAAAACTAGGCAAGCAATGTTTGCAGCCGGTGCGCATAATTTATTTGACTATAATTACAATTAATTATGGTAATTATGTTGTTTTTAGAGTGCCAAAGACACAGTGTGAGAGCGAGAGCGAGAGAAAGAGAAAAAGCGACCAATGCCAACTCAATTATTTGAACGCACAGCACTTTTCGCCATGAAGCAACATGAAAACTTTGCGGTTGTTGGGAAAATTCCCCGAAGACTGCTCCTCCTCATCCCTCAGCTTCTATACAGCAAAAAGGAAGACAAAAACAGCGTCGAAAATAACATTTGACTGTGGTGGCAAAAACTTTTTCCACGTTGTGGCAAAAACTCACATGTGTGTGTTGGTTGTGCTATCTCTGTATGGGCGTACGACATTGCAGCGATGTGGGCGTGGCTGGCAACATGCGTCGTTGTCCAGGACCTAAAATTGCAGGAAGCACACACAAAAAAAAAGTTGGCGCACACATATAAAAACATCAAGCCGCATGGGTTATGAATGTGTGTAGGTGTGGGTGGAAGTTTCTGTGTATGTATGTGGCAACCGCAATCAAAAGGGATATTTAATTGTGCCTAATTAGCTAATTTATGTTGTTGTTGCTGCTGCTGCTGCTGCTGCTACTGTTGTTACTGTTGTCATGAGTGGCAGCAAAGTGTTGTTCTAACCATATTAAACTGCTCAACCTTTGGCGCTGCCTTGTATTTTGCTCTGTTTTCAGACAATGTCCTGTTGCAAAGTACTGCATTATTGAGTTAAAGTTGCGTGGTGTTTGGGGTTTTTTTTATGCTGTTAGATGGGTTAGAGGTGTGAAGTGTTGGTTAACGGGCACCCGCAAGTATGCAACAATTTTGTATTTGGGAGATTTTAGTGGTATGACATTATTAAACTGAAGATAGATAGATACTTAATTGGGATACTTTGTTGTTGTTAAGTTTAAAGCTTATTTCGTGTAATAAATCTTCAACAGAGTCAATAACAATAATAAAGTTTAAAGTTAATAAATTTCACTAATTTCTGATTTTTAACAATGTTATCCCAACGAAAACTCAACATGTTGACCTACATTTACAACAGCCTTTAATTGAAATTGTGGCTTTTTGGCATAATTTGGTTAATGACTTTGTCTGAGAGTCCATCAAGCTTAGTCTTAAGGATGGTCTCCTTATGGAAAATGATTGGAAAATATTAAGCAAATTGTTTATCAATAGGCATTGATTTGTTGGGCGATGCCACCTCACATTTGCCACATGCCTCATGCATCGGCTGCTGACAGCCGCATGTCAAATGTGCTCTGTGGGACAAGGACAGTTAATTTACCACCCCAGTCTCTGTGCCAGGCTGGGCCTGTGCGCTTCTGACCCAGTTGCAAGTCAAATCAAATGAGCGCCTGTCAGCCCAGCCAAGACCAGGCAACAACAGCAACAGCAACAGCCAGGCAACAAATGGCTAAAGCAACAAGGCCTAAACGTACATAATAATGACAGGCACAGCGAGGCGCAACTTGGGACAGGTCTATAGGTTGTTGGGGTAAGGGGCTGGCTGAGTCTGAGCTGGGGTAAAGCTTAGGCGTATGCTGTCAGTTTTACATAAATCGATAAGAAAGAAGAAAAGAAAACTATACAAACAGGTTTTAAAGAGTCGTTCATTGTTTAAGAGGCGGAGAGGGAGAGACCGAAGGTGGGAGGACAGCAGGTGGGGTGAATATAAGAGGAAGGAGGGAGGAAGGGACAGCAGGATGTGCGCACGCTTTGGCTCCTTCTTTTCTTAGCTTTTCCTTAGTCGCGCTTGCTTAATGCGTTTAATTTTTCTTTTGCTACAATTTGCTACCCAACCACACTAGCCCTGGCTCCCTGCTCTAACCCCGCACCACCAAGCTGCTGCTTTGTTTGCACGTCGCTTGCGCATTTTTTACTGGCATTAAATTTTATTTCGCGTTTTTTTTTTTGCCTCCCCTTCCCCTTCAGCATTTGCATAGAAAATTCATTAATTTTGTCGCGAGGAGCAGCAATGAAAAAAAATTGAGAAGGAAATTGTTAGACAAATTTTTGTGGCTGCCGCTGCTGTTGATGCAATAAATTTCTTGAGCGTGTGCGGTTCAATAGTTCTCAATGGAAAGTGAGTCTCGTGTCCAGAGTGACCAAGTCAAGAAGGAGATAGAGAGATTGGGAGAGAACAGAAATTTTGCTTATCATTGCTTTTCTTGCTTTCTTTCTAACTGAACTTCTTGTCTGTCAGTTCGTTTGTCTTGGCAATTGACTTGGCTCATCGATTTTGGTTGCTTTCGTTTCTTGACTTGTCATTGCCCCATCCCTATCCACCCTGCTGCTTCCAATTCACCTCCCCCTTTTGGGGAATTGCTATTCGTGGTCTTTAAGATCTGGACACACACATGCACTTCAAGCTGTCAGTTGGCGCATTGTAATCGGCGTCTGACCCGCATTAATTATAGCTCACTGACATGTGATATTCACACATGCCGCACACACTCACACACACACATACACCTCTCTCCATCTTCGTCTCGCCACTTGAGTCCAGTGTGTGGCACTTAAGCCGACTTCATGTGGACAGCAATGACTTCAGCTTGCCGGCCTGCCTATGAGGCTCGTTAATCGATATATCTTTTTATTGCTCTGCAACTCTTTAGCTTCTTCTCTGTTTCTGTCCCTCTCTCTCGCTCTTGTTGTTTGTCTCTTGAAATTGAGCCATGTCCATGTCCAGAGCACGTCAAGCTTTCAGCTTTCAGTTCTCAGCTCTCAACTTTGTTGCCAGCCTCCGCTTCTCTTGCACAATCTCACATTTATTGTTATTTTTTTAACTGTGTAAAAACGAAAGTCGTTTCACACCTTTTGTTTCCCCTTCTTCTTCAACTTCTTTTTGTCGTTCGCTGCATTCTCAAAAAGTACACACATCATTTGCTATCTTTGGCTCTTTTCATATGTGGGTTAAGTTCAATAACCAAACACACTTCCACAAAAGAAATACTTTTGCCACAGTATCTATAACATTTTTTAAAGCCATTCAAGTATTTATCGAAATGTAGTTTTTGTTTTTTTGTTGCCTTTTCTTCTAATGGACGTCACTTTACTTTCTATTGTCTGAGAGCTGGCACACATTATTATTTCGTTGAAGGGCATACTTTTTAGTGTTAAGTGTTGTTTGCTTTAGTGGTCTAGAAAGCGATATTGTTAGATAGCACAATACAAAGAACGGCGTCTTGCAGGTAAAGCGTGGGAGAAACTTAAAAAGCAAATCGTTCTAGCTGCAAGTAACGAAGAAGTTATTATCTAACCTCTATACTCACTTGGCTAAACTTAAGCTCATGTACACATTGAATCTCCCAAAATCCCACATCGAATACTCCTAATCTAACCCCTTTAAAGTACTATAAGAAGTGAAGACCACCTGTTTGCCTGCAGCTTATTAATTTTCAATTGGTATTCCATTGCCTTGCATTACACACAGACTGACGCAGAGAGGAAGAATGTTTCTGGCAAATCAAAACGCCATTTATTGATTTAAGCAATTCCAGCATCTCAGATTTAGATTCAGATTCAGCTTTTCAAGCTTCAGCTCTTAGCTCTTCTTCTACTACTACAATCCATACGCTAATCTCAGCTTAAATGTAATGCAAATAAAAGTCGAGTGAGGAAAACATCACAAAAAGAGAAAAATAAAGGGGCAAAATCATGAATGAAAATTCGTCTACCTTGAATGGAGCGGCGAGAGAGAGAGAGAGAGAGCAGGGGAACAACAGCTACTTCAACTCTCAACTGACAAAAAAAGAAGAAGTAGACGAAAGGAACCTTCAACTTGAGCGTTTCAAACATTTTTAGCATTTTCCACCGAGCACACAATTTTCCAACATTTTCCGCTGACTACTAAAGTCATTATATTTGCAAGCGCACAAAAGCAGGTAAATAAGTATGTATATATGGATGGCTGGGGTAGATAGATAGCTAGATATGTATGTATATATAGATTGGTAGTCCTTGCTGCTTCTTACCTCAGCGTTTTTTGTCGTTCAGTAGGTAAGTAATCTCATTATAATAATGGGAACAATTGATTTCTGTCTGGCCAGGTCTGAAGTTGGCCGCCTTCTTTTTCTGCTTCTCCACCTTCTGTCTGACAGCAAGGACCTCACCGACTGACTGACTGACTGACTGACATTACTGCTTCTTTAGCCGAAGCAGTCAATAAATGTACACCGAAGCATGCAGCGTACTGTTTCCTGTCCATAGACAGCTCCAGTCAACTCAGGCAGCCAACAGCACTCAATCATCGCTTCATTCCGTTGCCAAGAGTTGTTCTCAGTTCTCATTTCTCTTGGTCCCGGAACCGACCGCAACGAGGCGACTTGTGGAGCTCCTCCTGCTCTGTCTTCGGCATGCCTGTGATGATGATGCTTTAGTGTTGCCGCTGATGAAATTATAATCAAGGGAATATATAATTTCTTTCACCTGGTTACATCTGCGTCTGCACCCCAACACTCCATCAAGCCTCTTCACAAACAAACAAAGCCATCACTGCCACAGTAGCTGCTCCTGGCGTTCTCTTCTCTCCTACCTTCGTCCTTCTTCCCCCATTCAATGATATGATAATTTGCTTTTGTTTTCTTGGAAGCAAAAACTTTTGCCTTACTGTACGGTGTATGTGTTTGTTTGTAGGAGAGAGTAGGGAAGTTTTGATAGGGAGCTAAATGTGGGCCATCGATTTCCTTATGTAACTGTGCCACACACACATACACACACACAGACACATATATAGAAATCTTCAGTTACTGCTCAGTTATTCAACTGCCTTGAGGCATTTCTTTGTGGACTCTAGACACCAAAATATTTTATTCCCTTTTCCACTCACCTCCCCTCTACTTTTCGACTTGTCTTGTAAGCTATCTCGTTTAGCAATTTTCATGCCACGAAAACAAAAAACAAATAAAATGACATTCAAATGCAGAAGGCAAAACTTACTCCATTCTCTGCAACTCTCTACTCTCTTTCTCTATGAAAACTGAAATCGACCGCATAATGTGCCACAATTAAATTACAATAAATCATAATCAGATCTCGCCTCGAGAGTCCCCGCTCTCTCTCTCACTCTCTCTAGCTACCCGTCTTGCTCTCTCTGTTATGCTGTAACGCAATTAATCATTTCTCCTTATACTATGAGTTTGTTTTGTGCTTGTTTTCTTTATTTTTTTTCGTATTTGTTTTTTGTTATATTTTGCTTTATCGTTAGTTGTTTAGTTGGCTGCTAATTAATACCTCATTTATTTTGGTAGAAATTCGTTTGCTCTCCTTTGAAATTTGATTCAGTTTTGATTTGTTTGTGATAAATATGAATGTATGGCATTTGCCTTCAGCTTACTCTTTGCTCTGTGGTCAAAGGTCATTAGTGAAATTGTATTGAAGACCCATGCTTTGAGTTGTACTGAAGAGTTCATTGCACTGCATATAAAGCGAATACAAGTTGCAAACAACAAATCTGCTTGCTTATTTTTTAATAATTGTGAAAGGTCATAACAAGTTATGGAATTCATTGAAATAAAAAATGTTTTGTGTTATTGATTTGGCAGGTTTCTAGAGAAAAAGACGCAGAGACGTCAATGGGTTTCTCTGGAAGCTGTAAACACCGGCTACATTCACCCCATTCAATAGTTTATCTCTAAGCTTCATTTTTATATACATAAATTTTGGGTAAAGCAATCGCTTTAACGCCTCATTATGCTACACAGACAAAGAGATCGAGCGACAAAAAGGGACCAAAATGTTTCCCTTTTAGGATGGCGCAACAAAAATTAAAAGCAAAATTAAACACATTCAATTAAATTGTGTGCAATTTTTCCGGCTCAGCCACACACACACACTGTGCGTGAAAGTGGGTGTAACAGAACACCACCTGCTTGAATCCCAGACTCAAAACAAGCCACCCCCAAATGTGATGGCAACAACAAACCCCCGACACCCTTGCAAAAAGGTGAAAAGTTATGCCATTGACTGTAACGTTGCCATTACCTGAGTGCGGGCAGAGGAGCAGAAGCAGGAGCTGAAGCATTGTACAATAAGGTGCGTGTTTGGCCCAATCCAACGTTGTTGTTGACCCACGGCGCTTTGTTGTAATGATGCTTACAACAAGCAAGAGAGAGATACAGGCAGTGGCATGGAATGGATGGCCAAAATATGGAAGAGTAATGCCAAACATCAGCGCTTATAACTGTGCAGATTATGAAGTTAATTTATCAGCAACGAAGCGGATGAGCAGACGAGTCAAACAGTCGCTGCTACAGCTTTAGATTGAGATTCAGTTGCTTTTTGGGGGAGAGAGGAAGGCGGGCATCGCTTTTGGTGGGTTGATTATTATGAAGCCTTCAAGTGGTAGCTGTTTTAGCTTTTTGACTGCCACAAATTGAGTGGGTGTGGAATGGATAGATGTGAATTGTTTGACGGTGTAGGCGGACATTCATTAAGCCATCAAATTGCCTAAGACAAATTAGCCAAGTCAAATGAATAAGTGTGCTGGAATTGTATGATTGTGGATGAAGAATAAAAGTTCAAAGCACACGATTGCAAAGCTAAGCGATATTCATTTAAATTTAGTATCGAAAAGGTTAATTCAAGTGCAAAATAAGCTGTATTTGATATTCATAATATAGCTAACATAAGACATTTGTAAGTTTTCACTGCTTTTGTTAAAGCTAAACATTTCCGTAACATACGAAACACAGCGTTTCAAGCTCTTCTTGTGATTTATATTTATTTTATTAGATTCAGCTAGCTTAAAGCTAACAACTATTTCATGCTATGGCACTGCATATGGTGAGCGTCTGGCGAACAAGGCCGCAGATGGCAAAGTTTCTTTTACCAAACTTTTCTACTCGTTTCGTTTTCTTTCTTGTGTGTTTTTTTTTTTTTTTTGGTGCTGCCTTTTTGCGCACTTGCACAAAATTCCAGCTTCAATTTACTTTCAACATGCTTTTGCTGCTTTCAAGGAGTTTCTTACTTTTTTGTATGTGTCCTTACACACACACAGTACGGCAGTCTTAACGATACGGCACACGCACACTTCATACATTACGGGTGTGGTCGGGGGAAATGTCGTCGTCGTAGCCGTCTGTAGCGCCGTAGACATTACCGCAGCCACGCGCGTGTTTTACGTTCATCTGTCTACTTAACGTTGCCCGCCCCTTCCGCCGCTCAACGCCCACTCCACCTGCAACATGCAGCTTCTTGTACTTGTACTTTGGTTTCCTCATCTGCTTCCTCATCGCCGCCGTTGTCGTCGTCTTTGTCGTCGTCTGCGTTTTAACGTACTAATCCTTGCTTTTATCTCTTGTTTGACTTTTGCTACGCGCACTCCATTCTTTACTCCAACCCGCTCATTTAATGTCATTGTCGCTGGCACAGCCAGAGTTGTGGCGATACCCTGCAATCCTTTCTAAATATTTGTCAATTTGTATGC
Organism: Scaptomyza caliginosa; assembly: GCA_035044725.1. Classification (NCBI taxonomy): domain Eukaryota; kingdom Metazoa; phylum Arthropoda; class Insecta; order Diptera; family Drosophilidae; genus Scaptomyza; species Scaptomyza caliginosa. The sequence continues at coordinate 474,351 of JAWNNR010001007.1, read as the reverse complement.
ACAAGTTTTATTCAATTTTACGCGATGCTTGGCGTTAAGCACACGGTGCGTATGCGTGTCATAAGCGTTTTTTAAAGTGTTTGCTCCATCAAGTGTGCTTTGATTTCTCAAAAGTGTTTGTGCTCTTGCTTCCCGTTTTCTCTCTCTCTCTCTCCTACTCTCACTCATTGACTACTCTACTCTTTGCCTTTACATATGCTTGTGCGTACGCGTATTTGTTTTCACTTATTTTTCATCATCTGTCAAACTGGCCGCTGGCAGCAGCAGATGTTTTATTTCGATTAATCAACGGCACGTGACCAAGTTTAAATTTTTAACCAATTTAATTTTTTCTTATTCCCTCTCTCTCTCTTTTTCTTTTTATATTCTACGTTGGCTCACGTGGCGTATGAGCGTTGAGTAAACAAGCCAAAATGGGATGTAGTTTGTTATTTCTTTTTTTTTTATTGTGTGTAAGTAAGTAATGCTGTTGTCGGTAGCCGATTCAATTAATTTTTGATGCCAGCAAAGTGTTTACTTTTTGTCTTGGGGTTAGCTGGTACGCAATTGTAGTTTAAATAGCGAAAAGTTGTTTTTAAATGATATAAAAATAATTAAAATTAATAATTAATCAAGAAAACTAAAAACCTGAAGTTAACTTGCAACATTGTCATGAGTAAAGCTACGTTGCATTGTTTGAGTAATAAATTTAAATGGGGCATGATAAGACAAACAATGGACAAACAATGTGAAGCTTGCGTTGAGTCTGAGATGATTTCCTGCTCATTTAGCTGTACGCGGCATTTATTCTAATTAACAAAAAAATTCAAAGGGCTAAATTGTGAAATTGTGCTCATAACAAAAACCAAATGACGTTCATTAAGTAAAACAACAAAAGCAGTAAACGAAAAGAAAAACAAAACTCAAGACACACACTTGGGAAAAGTGCGCCGCTTCAAGTAATGCTAACGTGTGTGTGGGGGTGTGGGTGTGTTCCGGTGTATGTGTGTGTGTGTGTGTTTTATATAATAGACATTATCAACGCTAATTCAGTTAGGTCTTAATTATAAACTACTTAAACGCGCCTCGCTGAGCGCATGGCAAATTTTCTAAGTCCGTTGTCTTTGTCCACAGATGGGAAGCTGAAACTGAAGCTGCTTGTGTCTGAGTAGGGTGTGGGTGGCAAAGACCGTAAGTCTGGGCGCACGTGTGACAGTTACTGGTTTGGGTCGCAGTTGTCTCAGTTACAGTTTTTAGTACAGCTTCATCTCTATCTTGTCTGTGCATAATTACCAAAAGTTACCATGTACGTGGGAGTAGTTTTGATAGCTCCGATTACGTCGCACAACTTTAAACATGAGAGCGGGCATTTCATGGAGGATAGAAGCTATCGAATGCGAACAGAAGTAGAACATTTTTGGGGTTGTAGTTGGGTTGAGCTACCCCTTTTGGACTCCGACCATTGAAATGAATCAGCCCAAGCAGCGAACTTTGATTGAAATATACAATTTTAATGAGGAGCAAGCAACTGAAGCAACTAAAGCAACTGAATCAACTGTTGGGCTGCTGCAAACAATACACAAAAATTTTTCCTTATTGAGTAGACGACGACGTAACATAAACAAACAGAGCGAGCAGAGAAATCAAAGTAAAGTCGCAATAACGAAACAGCTTAAATTTTCTAAGAACGGGAGTGTTTTCTTTGGGAGGTGGTGGTAGGAATGGAAGCATAACATAAGGTGGTTCACTCACTTCTTGTCTAGACAACAACTTATAAGGCATTTTAAATGCATGCCCCAAGGACTGAAAACACACAAAAACACACGCATATACACATACACACAAAAACAGACAAAAGATAAACAAATAACTTTAACTTTCAAACGTACTAACTGTAGAAAAGCGTTTCTTTGTGATTTTTGTTAGAGTACAAGCTTTAATTAAGAGGCGTTTTTATATTGTTAAGTGTTTAATCGAAGGAACATACAAAACAGGTTCTATATAATCTTCCAGTTTCGTGTAACAGTCATAGGAAATCACTTAGTTTTGTTGTTGTCATGGCTCGTGTGAAGATTAGATATCATTCAACTCAAATTTCATAAAAAATATATATATTTCAATAAATCATGAGAAAAGAAACTGTTAGAAGGGTGTTAGAGACCCACAAACAAGAAAGTAAAGAGGTAAACAAAATTAAACGCACAATTTTCCCCAAGCAGAGAGCAGATAGATAAATCGACAAGTTCGTTTCAAACCGAACGACGTGAAATCTGTGGAAATTTGAGACGAAAGACCAAACGGCAAACACCAAAGAAGAAACGATTCTAGTTTATGGCAAATGTTGGCGATTAAAATCTTGAATGTCAAGCAGAAAATTGTCAAACGAGTGAAACGCTCTTGCTGGTGATGATGATGATGATGATGGCAAGGATAATGGCACAGAGGCAAACGAAAGCAAACAAATAAAAACGCATCAACAAAAAAGAGAAAATGCAAAAGCGAAAGGCGAATGAAATATGATTCTGAATCTGAAACAGAGCAGGCGACAATGACAAACGAACCGCGGTGACAAACGACAACGATGACAACGATGATGATGGCCCAAAAATCAAAGACGTTGCCGACTGCAACGTGCAATTAAGGCGATAGGACACCACAGCACAGGATATGCCAGGGCTACAATAGATAAACATACACTCTAAAAAGGGTGCGTTCTATGAAATACGAAGCAATATCCTATAAAATAAAATCTCATAAAAGAGGAGCACGTTTTAGGGGCGGACTGCCGTGCCATGCCAAGGATATATGCAAAACGCATGTCCCTGTGACGCCTTAACATATGTGTGCTGTGTTCAAGCTGTGTCCTGAGGCGGCACTACAATACGTGTACAAATAATTCGCACGAGTAAATCAACAAACAAGTAAAAAGAGAAATACTACAAAAAAAGGGAGCAAAAATAGGGGAAAAACCTGAACGCAGAAAAATCCTTTTGCTTACATCCTGTGCAGCAAAGCTGAACAATTTTACGGTTTCAATTATCAAAGACCGAAAACGACGACAAGGACAAACGGTGACAAAGCAAAAAGGTAGATGCTGCCCTTTGTTGTTGTTCCAGTTGTTGTTGCTGTTGTTGCTGTGATAGCTGTGTACCAAAATAAAGGCGATTAGCATTTCTAAGCCTTAGATTACCTGAAGTAGTTTATATAACCCTGAATCGTAACGCAACCCAAAAAAAAAAAAAGAAAATAAACAACGAATACCTCAAGAGCCTATTCTCGATAACAAGATTCAGTTTGTGTTGTCTGCTTATGTTTGCTTATGCTTTAACCCCCCACCTTAGGCAACAACCCTCCACTTTCCCTCTTTCTTCTGCCATTTCTAATGCAACCCTAAAATAATCTTACCCTTTCTGCCCTGCCCGTTGATGATTTCATCAAACGCCTGACTGCATCGCTAAAGTCCCATGTTTTTGTATATATCTGGTTAATTTATGTCCTTTAAATTCAATATTGCCATCTATTATTGGTTTTCTTCTAGGGTACTCCTTTTCTTCATTTCTCAAACACTTTTTATTAACCGCAAATTCCCAGGCAATTGAGTCTCGAGTTGCCAAAAAAATAAAACGAAACGAAAACGCAACGAATGAGCAGTTTATCCCTTAGAAGAGCAACTACTTAATGTCCTCTGTGCCCGTGCACTTCAATACATTTATAAGAATGGCAAATGGAAGTTAATAAATTTGATCAGCATTCACATCAACTCGCTTGGAATCCAATTGAAGGTTTATTAAATTTATTGCCCTCAAGTCTTGAATCCTTTGTTGTTCCTTTGGATATTTCACACATTTTTAAAAGTACCATAATATTATATATGATGACTAACTAATGCCTTCCTGCAATTACCCGTGTATAATATCCAACAAGCTAAAACTTCAATATGTGTTTCTCAGGTCTACTGCCCAACCATATATCTTTAAGTAATTTTGCACGTTCATGTTTGTCCGTCCGCTAAGCTGCAACGTCCTAATTTACACTTGACTTCGCCTTGCAACTTGCAACAACAACACATATCTGCTGATCCACCGATCCACACACACACACACGTACACAGACCCAGTGAGCCTCTGTGGTGTGGTTTTATTCGAGTGAAAAAATTAACGCAGACACAAATTATATCTGGCGCTGATTAATCACTTAACAAGGCTTGTACGCGAGTATTTCGCAGATATTAACTTCACTTGAGGATTAGGTGGTGAAGGGAGAGAGAGATGAAGAACCGTGTGCGGCATAACAGAAAACAAAATAAAAGCCACGTCAATTTCATGCAAAAGGTGCGCAGTCGTAAATTTAACTGGACGCGTAAATCCTGTGCGCAAATGTTTCAAGTTCGCGCCGACAACTCAAAAACTACTCTTCCCTCTCTGTCTCTCTCTCTCTCTCTACTGATCTCTTGCTCTGTGTTATGCTTGTATGTTGCGGCCTTATTGCTGTCCAATTGTATTTATTTAGGGTCTGTCTCCGTTGTTCAGCTTAACTTGGCTTCAAACATCCAGCGTCTGAGTCTGAGTCTGTGACTGTGTTTCTTTGGGCCTGTTGTTGGCCGCGCTAAAATTTAAATTCATACACGATCGTTGGCCCCAAAAAGACTAATGAGCACAATTATGCATTATTGCAGCTCGTTGCATCGAAAATGAACTTTAACAAGCCTCAACACACATATGCACACTCACACACACTCGCCGTCCTCAAAGCCAAGGAGTGAGCATTGAGACAGGCAACCGAGACGTCAACTGGAACTGAAACTGGTAATACCTACTGCTGCGACTACTACTACTACTACTGCTACTATCATGTGTGTATGGTGAGTGCCAAGTGTCTGCTGTTTGAGTTGGGTAAGTCCGACAAACTAGTTTCTTAGTATTGCTCGTTTCATATGCTTGTTGTTGCCTGCCAAAAGGTTGTTAATTCTGTCATCTGAACTTTGCATTTTGTGCAGTGCATTTCAAGGTTTTGCTCAAGATGATAATTGGAAATGATTTCAATTGGAAGTCAGTTCTGAGTTATGAATGATCGAGAGCTTAAAGGGCAATTAACTAAATAATCGATTGATATGATAACGAATCGCATTAACGAATGCATAACCAAATTATCTAAGAGTATTATCTAAGACTTAATTGAAGAGAGAAAAGAAACCGTTTTACGAGTATTGAAATTGATGTTGGCGACAATCGACTGCACATTTAGAGCCAAATGTTTTTGTTTTGTGGTTGGACACGAATTCTTTCATTCCATTGTAGATTGCTTAGTTTAGATAATCTATATGCTTAGGTTTAGGCCACAGCATAGCAAACGAGACTTTGGCATGCAAATGTATAGGGTATAGGGGCAAAGGCTCTTGGCAGGGGATAAGGTATGGGAGTCTATGCAAAATGTGCTTGCCAAAAGTGTAGCAGTCAAAACAGTGACAGGCCAACGGTAGGAGGTAGATTGGGTAAAGGTATTGCGTCTGGTTTGACAAATAAGGTTTGTGGAAACTCACTTTTTTTTTGGTTTTGTTGTTTTCTGTAGTCTTCTTGGCTGCCTGCACATAAAATTCAAATCAATGCCAGCAAGACGAAGTTGGGGAGAACGATGCCGATGAGAATGTTGTACTGCAGTAGCAGGAACATTTGCGTCCATTGCCAAAAATGCCAATTTGGCAGCGGTCGAAGCTAAGGAACGAAAAAAAAGAAAAGAACAGAAAAAAAACATAAGAATTTTGGTGCGCTCGTCTTGACTTTTTATGGCTCATAGTAGGATATTGTCTCAAGATGTCTGCGGTGGATAATCTTGTTATCGCCAGTGCCAACGCAGCTCGTTGCATTTAATTGAGAGAGAACCAAAACTAACCACAAAACTCAAACTCCCAGGCGGACCAAGGAAGAACAAAATTAATTGGTATATCAAAAGCATTTGAATTTTAATGTGTTTTGCTTGGTAAGCGATTTAAGAACATATATATATATATTTGCTTCTTTAATTGGCGCTGACTGTTTGAAGTGGGCGTAATACTGCGAGGCGTGGCACTCATTTCCATTCAATTGCACTTCAGTTCAAAGTTTGAATTGGTTCTTTTCTTGTACGTTTTTCATGCCAAGCCCTATTTTTTTTGGGGGGGGGGGGGGGGGGGAATACGCAGCTGTCGTTGACATTTAAGCTAGTAAAATGTACCCGAAAAAATTCCCAAATTCTAAGCATATCCAAATGTTATTCAATACTTTTTCCTTTGCATTCATCGAGTGCTTTCTTTGTAGGCACCAGCGCCATTTTCTAATTTGCCCTTCGACTAGTCGCTATGCAAAAACACAACTAGGGATACAGAGAAAGAGAGAGAGAGACAGAAGGCTAGAGTTGGACCAAAATTGTCGCATAATATTACAAAAGACAAAAGGTTCTCTTGAGTATGGCTCTCGATTTTTTTTAATAGAAATCTACGCCCGTATTTTCGTTTGACAACATTTCATGCCATTTGCCATGAGTTTAGTTCTTTTTTTTCATTCTCGTTTTGCATTTCCCTTTATATTTCTAGGCATTTCAATTGCCCTCGACTCCTCCTTAGCCCACTGTTGGTTGTCCCTGGTCCCATTGTTTGAATGCGTGCTCTTTGATTTCCATCGTCTTTGCCGCATATGCAGATTGAATTACACCACTTGCTGCCACCATTTTAACCATTCGAATATTCCAATACCGATTCCATCAGCTTTGCCTTGCATTGTTGTCCTTGTCGATTCTTTAATTGTTCTGTTAATTTCTAGTTATTGCTCTGTGGGTTGCGTTCAAGTTTTGAATAGGCGTTTGCTTAGAAAGCACATTGCTATTAGTTAGGGTAGTTTTGCTGTGGGCTTTTATTTCTTTTTGCATATACGATTAGGGCAATGGCGAACTCAGTCCTGACTGGCTTAGATCTAGCTAACAAAAGGCATTGTGACTTCAGGTAGATGATCATAAGCTAAACCAACAACCCTTGAAAACAAAAACTTCATTTCCCAAAAGTCTTCTTTGTGATTGGCTTCTGAAAGTTGAAGCCTTTACCAACTAAGATTTCTATTAAAAAATTCCAAAAAACTTATGGCACATTCTTCACAACTTTCAACAGCTTTTTTTTTAAGCAGCACATCTTTCTTCTTTCTTTTCATTACTGTTGCTGTGGCTTTAATTGTGGCGGCATTCTTTGCAGCATAAGGAAACATACTTTTGGCCAAGTTCTTTAGCAAGTTAAAGTGTTTTTTTTCCGTTCTGTTTTGTTATGTCCTGTTGTATCTGCTATTGGCCAAAAGGTCTACGCCACGTTTAAGCAATGCCTTTTTAGAGGCCACAACTGTCATGTCGTTAGGCCATTCCAACAGGCCAACATCTCGTTTAAGCGAGGCCTCACCGAAAAAAATCATATTATTAAAAGAATCTGCAAATGACGCGAAAATGTTTCAACACTCTTCGACAAGCTGCCAGCAGCCAGCAGCGAAAACAGCCAACAGTCAGCCGACAAGCCAGAAATAAAAAGAATACGAAAAATGTAATAATAATAAAAAAGAAAATTATTGCACTTCACATTCGCAGTCATCGGACAGTGCCATCTTTAGCTTCAGGCCTTCCACGTTCACGTCCACATCCACGTTCAGGTCCTCATCATCATCATCATCGTCCTCGCGGTCCTCGTCGACGTCTTTAATGCAGGCAGCTTCAAAGATCGCGTTATGAAAATGCAACGCGCATTGCGCAAGAGTCACAAAGACGAAAGACACCATCAGAACGGAGACGGGAGAGAAGAGAGTCGGTGAGACGTTATAAAGATGGAGAGACGAGCAGTCGAATGGCGAATGGCGCTGCTCGTTCTAACTAGAAGGTGATATAAGTGGTTCGATTGTTGCCGCCGCCATCGCACAGTGTAACAATAAGTCCAACTTAAGTTGAGTAAAACAAAGATCGCTTTGACTTTTCACTTGTGTTCTACCCAGATAGCAATCTGTTGAAAGTGTTCAAGTAGAATAAAAACTATTTAGTTTGAAGTTTAGTTATCTTTGCACCACTGTGCATATTGGCTGGAAGCGGTAACCGGGCTTGAAGTCGGAACCAGAGACAGCGGCGCGTTAGCGCTAATAAGCAATTGCCAAATTACATTCGCGTGAGTAATCTCGCGCCCCGATGCAGGTCGTCTGCCCTGCCCCGCTCCATCGTTTGCCAGCCTGACTTGGTCAGTGGTTGTTGTTATTTCTGTTTGTTGCAGTCGGTTGCATCGATGGGTTTCTGGTGGGCGGAGCTTTTGAGTGCACCGCAAGCGCAGATACTTAAGTGATGCCCGCGCTGCACGTTCGAACGTTGCAAGTCCGTGGTCCGTTGCACTGAGGGGCATGCCACTCAGTCAGTCACTCACTCAGTCACTCAGTCAGTCAGCCGGTCACTCATTCATGCCATCATTTAGCCCCGCACCGCAAAAAACGAGAGACCTAACCAACCAACCAAACAACCCAGCTGCAATGCGCCTCTAAGCCTGTAATTTACTTATTTCTCTCTCTCTCTCGTTCTCTTTCTCTATTTGTTGTTGCCCCCAAATGTAGTTAGCAGTGCGATCGCCATTTCTTTGCCATTCCTCTCTTAAGGTCTGTCTGGCTGTGTTCTGTCTCTGCTCTGGCTTTTTTTTATTCGGGAATGTCTTCCCTTTAACACATTTTGGCATGCAATTTGCTGAAATTAACTTCAATTGCAATTTGCTGCCGCTTCTTCTTGTTGCTGTTGTTTCATAGGGGTTTATCATTGGCGCATCTTATATTGCATATTCTTGTTTGTCTCCTTTTTCTTTCTTTCCTTTTTGTCTTTTTGATTAACAGTACCGACATGTGCAATGAATGCATTTACATATGCGCATTAGAGTAGCACCTCATGGTTCCAGGCTATTTATAATTCGATTGGTTTGTACTCTGCATCTCGTTTCCCTGCTATGACAATAGCCCTGTGGCAGTGAAATAACTGTTAATAGCAACTGTAATTTGAATGCGTTCATAAAAGCCAATTGAAAGTGGTGCGAGAGTGCAGATAATAAACAAATTTTGAGTGCTAATTGAGGAAAACTGCACGCAAAAGCCGTTGGGTTAAGCACAAATTTACGTATCATATGAATTAATTGTGCTTTCGAATCCTGTATAAAGGCTATTAAGGCATTAACATTATCGATATTTGTAACTGACAAAAGTTGTAAGTCTTAACTCTCAAGATGATCTATTGCTCTCATATGGCATTTGAGTGTAGATATATACAGCCAGCACTCAGTCAGTTGTCTAGCTGAAACAAAAGCAGCAGCAACAGCACAGACAGCAGCTGAAGCCCATCATTAACTCGAGCAGTCAACTCAGTCATTCAGTCAGTCAGTCTGTCATACTTCGTACTCGTACTTCTAGTCGCGTATACATATATATATATATTAAGGCCTGGTCAGTTTGCCGCCTTGACTGATGGCCATGGAAATGGTTTGCTGCTGCTTTAGCTGCCTTTGCTGTTGCGCATGCGCGTCAAGACCAGCGACCATTCAACGCGTTTACCACCAGACACATCGCTGAGGAGCTACAGACACAGACGCGGATACAGACCAAGAGCTAGAGCCCAAGAGTCAAGTCGAGGGCTCGTAGCCAGCTCCTTGAAATGCATTTGTGAGACGTCAGCGGCGTCGTTTTGGTGCAAAATGTTTTGCGGCAAAACCTGCAATTACCATCGCCAGCTTTGATAGCTATGCTCCAGCTCCAGCTCCCCGGCTCCCTTCGCACTCACAAGGGCCAAGCAACCAAGTCTGCGCTGTGTTGAGCCCTGTTTAGGTTTTTAGGCATTTAGTCTTTGTTTCGACAGCAGCAGGAGCCCAACAAGAGCCCAGCTCAAGTTCCAGTTGTAGTCGTAGTCCCTGGTAGTCTGGTAGCGCTGCAGTTGATATGTTGTTGAGTACTTTTAATTTGCATGCTGTTAATGGTGTTGCTTCATATTAGGCAAGCCGAATGAAAGAGAGAACCACAGAGTCGAAGAGGCCAGAAGCCAGCCACAGAAGGCAATCATTGTAGTTGTTGTTGTTGTTCTTCTTCTTTGCTGTTGTTGTCGTCATCAGAATGTTAAAGCCATTGAACTGTTGCTGTAGCTCTAGCTGCTGCTGTTGCACGTCTTGGTCTGTTTCTTGATCTTGGTGTTGCCTTTGGGGGGCAAAACTGGCATATTAATGGCAAGGATTGAAATCAAATGTTCTACGCCGATTGGAATGCTCTGCCACAGACAACAAAAATAGACGTAATGAAGCAAAATTGGTTAGCAATTGCCATCTTTTTTGTACTAATAATAAGAATAAATGCAGATCGCTTATGACTCAAATGGGAATCGAATGGCACAAAGGGTGTGAGAAGTTAGTATATAAGTCTAATATATTTAAGTGCTTACAGCGATTTAACGTGGCAAGAAACAAAGAACTTAACGTACAAATAGGGACTGAGACAAGCATTTATGTAAAATATTCAGACATTTCTAATGCATTTGGCACCTGAGCAGGGACCTTAAATGCGAAATATACATTGCTGTAAACAATTTTGGCTTTTGTCAGTTGATTAGGGACATTGTTGTAAGCCAGGGAGTGTAAAACAGAAATATACATAAGCAATTCAAAAGAACTCGGCGGTCTGGGACCTTAAAAAAAATATAATGTTGAAGAAAATATATTAAATATTTACATTTTCTTTACTCTTTAGAGTACTCGCTTTCGACTGGTGTTTAATGTTTTATATCGAATTTGAAGGCAACTAATTGAATAAAAACCAATACAAAATACCCAAGTGTTATAAAATGCAAGTAATTGTTATAGGTAAGCACACAGAAGGCAAAAGTGAATCATGTACATAGGTCCCTCTGTCTTTTGATTCTGTGTGTGTGTGTAATTCTGGCTTGCAATTCATTGTAAGTAAATGTGAATATGGTTTTGCCAAGAAGTAACTCAAATAGACTTTAGAGACAGAGGAGACTTGCTGTTGTTGATGCTGCTGCTGCTTCTGCTGCTGCTTACCTGCCGCCTGTTTGTCTTTAGCTGTAACAGCTACCGCACAATTTCCCAAATGACAAACATGCCAAAATGGTAACGAGCCATAGACAATGGCAACAAAGGCAGCTAAAGAGCACAACCTGAAGAGAGAAGGAAAAGGAGCTGAAGCAACAAAAACAACAACAACATCAGCAGCAGGCGGCAAACGGCAGCACATTAATCACAATGCTCCAAAACAGCTTGACAGCCAGCTACATGGAACCTCTTCTGCTCCCTGGGTGTCTCGAGACGGGAGTTTTCTTTTGTGTATGTGTGTGTGTGTGTTGTACTCTCTGTGTGTGTGTGTGTATGTGTGTGGCATCCTTTGGCATAATTCTTATTCAATCGGTAAGGACAATGCCATGTTGTAGTTTCAATTTGCGGTGGGCATGAGATTTGTGCCAAGACAATTGCCAAACAGGAAGCCAAAACTGACTCTGACTCTTACTCTCCCGCCGACTCCGACAGTTGCCCGAATCCGGCGGGCCATCAATTTAAAAAATGAAAAATTTCCCTTTTTTGCTTTTTGCCGGCGTCCGGAAAATGGAAAATTAAATTAACCTTTGGGAGCTGCTGTTGCTGCCTGTCTGCTAGTCTGCTAGTCTGCCTGTCTGCTTCTTCTTCGTATTTTTGTCTACTGTTGCTTCCTACCAAACAATGTCTGATAGCATCTACTGCCGAAATATGTTAATTTTCAATTTAGTAGTTTGGCCCCAGACTCGACAAATATATATTTCTATGTATATGTATATATTGCATGTAGCTGAGTTTTTGTTAATTCGCTTTTTGTATATATATATTTTTTTTGGGCTAGCCTTATTAAGCGCACTGGAGCGTAACGGTAATGGGTAACGAACAAATTATCACATCTGGCTAATCTGTTGCATATCATTTTCGTAGGCGTATTCAAACTACCCCCACCACTACACTCTCCTACCCCAGAAGCTTGTTGTTTTGAAGAGGAAGTGTTTTCATGTTAGTCGCCGAGCTCATAAACAATTTGTTGACCACATTTCAAATGTTGAGGAAATAATTAAGACATTATAAATTTTTTGTGGCCATCTTATGGCTCAAGTGTTGATTGTTGGCCCGTCTTTTCTGTTACATTTCACTTCTTTTGCTCTTCTAATGAGCATAACAAAATATATTTATTTTCTATTTGATATGTATCTGTAAAGTTTTGTTTTCAACAACTGCGTCTTTAAGTTGAATTATGTCTTTTATAATGACTAGCATTTAATTAAGAATTTTCAACTGAGGGTTAGTTAAATATGTTTTCTCCTCTCTTAGATTGATACTTAACTTAAACTTAAAGTCGTCATTTTTAAATCCATTATCAGTTTAAAACAACTGCCAAACTAAACAAAAAGTCCGAAAGGTCAAGTAAAACCAACTTTGGCGACCTTAAAACACTTTACCTTCTCTGGCCAGCGGGCTGGAGGAGAAGCTATCAAAAAAGTTAGAGAAACTATAACTATACTGACATCTGTCATTAGCAGTCATGTGCAACAAATATTTGCCAAAATGCAAACTTTTTTAGACAGAAAAACAAAACAACAGCAACAATAATCTGTGTAAAACGTTTTTGCATTTGCAGTTTTTAGTTGTTTGGCAAAAAGTTCATAACATTTTGTAAATTACATTTTCCATTAAATTGGACATGGAAACTCGCTCGTTCACCTGTTTGCCTGTTTGCATGACCTTGTGAAACTGTAGGGAAAGGTTGGCGTGAGAGAGAAATGATTTAAATTGATTTAGTTGCAATTCAGTTGGGAGCTTAGCGAGTTGAAATGCGTACATATAAATCAAGTTACACACTTTGCTTGCAATTAAATCAAAAACTGTTCAAACGGAGCACGAAACATTGCTGGTAGAGGGGCAGAGCGAAGGGGTTATGTGGCTAACTGACAGTCAGTTGAATCAGAGTGAGTGTGTTTGCGCTTTTAGTTGATCAAAATCAAAGCGTTGCAAAAGAGTACAAACAAAAAAAAAACGATTCTTAAATCAATTTCTCAATCAATGTCAGCCAATGACAGGGACCTGTAAGGGGGTGAGATAGGAGCGAGGAGTGGTAGGGGGGAGGGGAATACTACAACAAAGTTCGCTCGTTTCCAAGAACTGCGCTTTAAGCTGCAAATCGTGGCTTACTCTCTGGCCTCAAAAAAAACAAAAATAAAATAAAATAAAAAGTAAAAGGTTCAAATTGTGTCCAAAATGTCAAAAGCAGAGACGCGTCCAATATGATCGTCCCTATACAACAACAACAACAACAATACCCTCTACCCTCAGCTACCCCCGCTATAACCTTTCAGGCTGTCGTCCCACAACAGAAGCCCTGGAAATTTGATCGCATGCAGATAAAGCTCACTCCCAAAGACTCTCTGGCCTGCCAACCTGTCTGTCTCTCAGTCTCCCTGTCTGTCTGTCTGTTGCATGCAACTGTTTTGTCTTTTTGGCGTGCGATAACTAAAGTCAATGACTGGAGCTGACTCCCCTACCCCACACACCCATCACCTCACCTCATCTCTGTTGCATGAAAAGTGAACTTGAGTTGCAGTTGCTCTCTGTAAGTGTGTGTGTGCATTGTTTTTGCTTATTTCCCGCTTACGGAAGCCATCGACATCATGGCCATTGCCATTGCCAATGCAGGTTCTGTGGCTGTGGCTATGCCTTAGTCTCATCCTGATCCTCATCAGCATCATCATCGCTGCATACAATCGTCGATAATCTCACGCTTGGCATCGCCAATATCGCCACAGACAGCAGCAACTTCCACAACAGCAACAACAGACAGCATTGCTGCATCTTTTAAGCCCTGTTGCAAGTCAAAGATTCGCTTTAGTTTAGTTTAGTTTTGTGGCCAGTTCGTTAAATTACATGAATGTATAACCATTTTAATTTTTGTTTGCTGCTGTTGCTAGCAGTTGCAGTTCCTGCTGCTGCTGCCGTTGCCGTTGCCGTTGCTCCTTCTTCTTTTCTTAGTTGTATTTTGGGCATGGGATTTGTCTGTCTGTCTTTTATCCAGTTCGTTTGTTTGTCGCACTCCCGATGCCTTTTGAATGATGACCTTACAAATCACGTTTCGCAATGTGTACGCTACATTTGCAGTCCAGATCATCAAGATTCTCGAGCGTTGATAGTACATTGCCTGGGTATAGTATTCTTTAACCAATGCCCAGGCTGTGTGAGAAATCTTTCGAGCACATAGACAAAAATGGTTTCCGGATGGTTCTATTAGACGCCAAGGTTTTATTAACGAAATGTTAAAATCAATTAAGAACGCACTTAAAAAATAAATCAATAAAACGTAATAAATTTGTAAAAACCAATTTGAACTCCATAACAATTATCATTCACTATTATGATCTCTTAGCAAGTCTTTGATTTCATCTTTCTCCGCTACCTCCATATAATTCTGTCCACTGGGTGTTGCTCCCACTCTGTTTGCACCATTCTTCAACAGATATTCAACGCACTTTGTATGCCCTTCCCAAATGGCAGCTAACAATGGTGTTATGCCATACTTATCCAACTTATTAACATCGGCACCAATCTGCACAAGATACTTAAGCATCTTCAACTGTCCAAAGTCAGCGGCATAGTGCAAAGGAGTTCGTCCTCCAATCAGTTCGTTAACATTGCGATTCGTGTTCTCAAATTCCATTTGTACAGCATCGACTTCACCATTTTTAATGGTCCAAACAAAATTTTCATTATTCTGATACATTTTTGTGTTGATAATATAGATTTGTAGCTTACTAAGTCATGTACTCAAAACAAATATGATTTGCCTTTTGTCACAATAACTATTATTTAATGTTGCCCTGATGACCATCTTTTCTTTTGCACACAAACACCCTATACACGTTTTGTTGGCAGCTCCCTCACGCCTTCTTTGGCTGACTGCAAATCATTTTTGATTACCCAAGCATATACTATATAGTATAGATGAGAGGGCGATTGCAGGGCTGCAGTTGGCTGTCAGTTGATTTCAATTTTGAACACGATACGCCCCAAAAAGGATAACTCGTGTGACAAAAAACAATTAAATGACAACGCGACACGAAAGGCGAAAGCAAGCGGAGGGAAGAGCGGTTGGTTGGTAGGTAAGGTAAACTGTGTAGCCCAAAAAGCAAACCTAATGAAATTCACACATATTCCTAAACACTCGTATCATCTATAGATAAAGGAGTGAGAGGAGAATAGGTGAGGGGAATAGAAAGCGTAAAATGGAAATGAAAAATCACGGTACACACACACATAGAGAAAGTAACTCTGGAGAGAAAAAGAGAGAAAACAGGGGCAGGTTAGGGGGTGGTGCATGTTAGACGACAACGTGCAAGCGCCCAGGCATGCACAATTGGGCGTTGTAATTGAATTAGTCACACCCACAGATTGCACACATGAATGACTTGCCGAAGACAAAAAGTAAGCGAGCAGGCAGCGAGGCGGCAGGCAACGAAAACAACAAAAATTCGACAGAAAATAAAATAGGAGGAATGGAAAATAGCAAAAATAGCGAATTATTTATTAAACTAGGTTACCAGGCAACCGGGCATGCATAGCTGCCAAAAAGAGAGAGTGTGAGTGAGAGTGGGAGAGCAAGATAAAGACAGGTAGACAAAGAGGGCGAAGAGGACAAAGTAGAGAAGGCATCTAACGTAGATGTGTTTTGGGTGGAATAAGTTTTGCTGATTGCCCAAACAGAAGCTTTGGGCATATCAGACACGGTAGTAGTAGAAGGATCTAAAAGTTGACTGGATCAACAGCTTGGCAAGTTGAAATGCTAGGAAGCCGAACAAAGGACCACAAGCAAGGAACTTTCCGTCTGAGCCAAAAGATCTTAGATTTTCAACAAGAAATTGACAGTCTTAGGACGAAATTAAGAATAAAAAACACTTAACACATGGTCCTAAAATCTTTTAAACATGGAAAACTTAGTTTTTCTTTTGTAGTGCACTCGCTTACTCTTACTTTCCCTTCACCCCTCATCGCTCACCACAATACACACACAACTAAAACACACCCACACTCTCACCGCCTCTCGTCTCAAGTGAC
Organism: Scaptomyza caliginosa; assembly: GCA_035044725.1. Taxonomy (NCBI): domain Eukaryota; kingdom Metazoa; phylum Arthropoda; class Insecta; order Diptera; family Drosophilidae; genus Scaptomyza; species Scaptomyza caliginosa. The sequence goes on along the minus strand of JAWNNR010001007.1, from coordinate 458,237 downwards.
TAAAGCCCTGCGCTAAGCCACTTCTCAAGTATTTGCTCACGTGTGCAAACACTGCGAGGCCAATTTGCATAATAATCGTGACGTTCAAGCGTCGAGAGTTGAGCTCTGAGAGCTCGGAGCGTTAGCCGTCGAGAGTTGCATTCGGCGGCAGTGTTCCACAGAGTCACTTGACCTTGTCCCAAACCCAACTATGCAACTATATACTTACTATGTGTGTGAGTGTGGTGTAAGAGTGGCCAAGAAAGGTGAGTGTGGTGAATGTGCACAAAGACAGCCCGTTTGACTAGGCAACACTTTCACAAGCACTTTTTTCAGTGGCGCCTAAAAGTATGCTTCTGAAATTTGAATTTTCTTCTGTCGCCCTTCTAGTTATTAACAAGGACTGAGTAAGAATTGCTTAAAAACACTTTTTCTTGGTTCCTTAATCACTGTAATCGGCAAAGATTTTTAAGTACTGCCATTTGCTACAGCAGGGTGTACTAAATTAAGGTGATTTATTGTCGAGTGCTGCGTCAAAATGATAAAATGCATGTTGACCTCAAGGGTAAGCAAAAGATGGAGGCAGGCACTCAACGTGCCGCCGCACTCTGTAATAAAATCCAAAAATGTGTTGCCACAAAAATGTTATTTCCTAAATAAACACACATACGCACACACCGAGAGAAACTACATACGCACACACTTAAACTTAAAACTTGCCAGGTAAAACTCTAGAGTGTTTGTGCACCTAAGGACAGTGAGATGAGAAAGAGAGAGATACATATCTGAAGCACGTCCTTGCACGGCTCACTCATCTAGCTGGAGTCACTCATGCGGTTTTTACTGGTAATTAAATTAAATTTATTTAAGCTGAGTTACGCTTACGCTGTCCAACATGAAGGAGCTTACGGGTTTGGCATTGGGTGTAAGGGGAAGGGGGGGCTGGCTAGGTTTACATGGTGGCAGCTGTGCTGTGTGAGCTGTGCGCCTGTCTTGGCTTAGCTTGGCTTGGGTTACATTGGTTTTCGGCAACAATGTTGCGGTGCAGCAACCACAGGACTTTTCAATGCGACTACAGCTCAAACTCAAACTTGGTTCAGGTGCTATACAAGTATATGTATATATATATACCAACATTCTCTTACTCCACTGCCCACTCTATACATAACCCCTTTTTGTATTGCATTTAAAGTGACAGTTTTGTTGCTTTAAATTGTGTGTAATCGGAGCTGATAAAAGCTTTTACCATTAAGTGCGCCAAAGCGCAACCCAATGCCTGACCTAAGGGTACACAGGGAAAGAAAAACCAAGAGCAGAACCCAACAAAAAGTGAGAAAAACTCTGCAGAAATAAGCGAAATTCTTTGTTTTATAATATATATATATATATATATATATATATATGAGCATAATGCGCTCAAATTTTGTCTGAAAAATGCTTGAGGCAACAAACAGACACACACACACACCCACACTATACTTGTGTGTGTGTGTGTGTGTGTGTTGAATTTTTTGATGGTTTTAGTTGCTGTTGTTAGCAGCGGCTTCAGTTTACGCTTACAAGAAGAGCTGCTTGGCACTTGTTGGACAGCAGGCGTTCGGCTAGAAGAAGCCCTTAGCTAGACAAGTTAAAGAACACGGAAAGAGAGAAAGGATACTAGAATGCAGCTGTTGGCAATTAACCTTCAGTTAAGTTTTCAAGAACGCAACACAAACGGTTTTGTTAAATAAATTTCCTTTTAGCATTTGATGGCATTATTCGTGCAAATATATATTTATACAAATTATTACATTATTTTTCACTCAAAATTGATTGGTAACTATTTTTGCTAATATTATTTCTCACTCAGCAAATTGACAATTTGAGCCGCCCCAAAAAAAACTTGTTCAAAAGTTCAAAAGTCAATCAGTTGCGCTTGGCCAAGTCAAGGAAATGGCCAATTGACTATCGACAGCTTGTTGTTTTGCTTTTTTAATACAATAAATGTAGTTGTTGCTAGTCGTTGTTAGTTATTATTTGCAGGTTATGCGCTTTTATTGCACAATTTTCGCCGATGCCCATTTTTGGCTACAGCTGCTGTTGCCTGTTTTTTTTTGTTGGCTGCCAACTTTATTTATAGGTCATTTGCAACGCCGCAATTGCGATTGCAACGAAAAAAAAAACAGACTAAACTGGAGGAAAGGCCGAAAGGAAAAGCTAGCAAATAATACGAAAAAAAAAATAAATAGAAACAGAAACATATACAAACAAAAGTTACTTGCAACGTTTCAAAAGCCAAGTATGCAGCTCTCCCTATCAGTGTGTGTGTGTGTGTGCGTGTGTGTTAGTTTGTATCTTTATGTATATTATTTTATTTTTCACTATTTCGCCGTCGCGCTTCTGGACAAGAGCGGCGGCGGCAGCAAAAGAAAGGGAAAAAAAACAACACAACTATTTTGTATTTGTTCAATTGCTGCAAATGCTTTCAAAGTATTTACAAACGTTTTCAATTTTGTCTGCTATGCCAGAGACACGAATTGCAATAATAACAACTACAACAATAACAACGACAACAAAAATAACTGCAAACAAGCCAAAGAATGAACACAACAACAAAAATGTGCATAACGAATATTGTATGCACTTATCATAACATCGCTGTACTTAATTATTTAAAGCAAGGAATAAGTTAATAAGAGTTGACTTTTGGAAAGTTTGTATTTTTCGAATTTATGGCAAACTGCCTCGAATAGCTAATGCATCCACCTTTAGCCTACCCAAAATGGGTAGCTGAAAGTGTTTGGCGCTGCCAAAAGCATTTCAATTTCAATTTCTATGCCGATGCCAGTGTTGCCAGTGTTTGTCAGTGTTGTTGCCAACTGAAATCGTGCCGTTAATCGCTTTAAATATGCGACAGGTTGCTGCCAGTTTTCAACCCAGGCCCAGAAGAGCCGAATAACATTGTTGCTGCTGTTTTTTTGTTAGTGTCGTTGCTTGGCAGCCTCACACACACGATACACACACAGCCTTCTGTCTGGGCCCAATTGGCCGTCTGTTTGTCTGTGTGCGGCTTCCAGCCGTGCTGGTTGTATAGCCTTTGAGCGAAGGATTTCATAATCCGTTGCATTTGTCTCGCTGATTATGCAATTTAGTCGTTTTTTTGTTTGTTTGTTTGTTTAATGCTGCTGTAGACAATTCAGGAAGTCATTTGCTTAACCTATTTAAGCCTTTGTGAACAACAATAAATGTTTATTTAAATTAGACGTTCAAAATAAATATATAACAGCACACAACAAAAAGAAAAACGAACTGAAAAACGGCATTTTCTATTCGATTTTTCACTTTCTGTTTTTCGTTTTATGTTGGGCGTGTTTTTTTCGAGATCTGTTGTTATTTTATGCAAATTTTTGTCATAGTCATAGTGAATTTTTATTATTTGTTAAACTCTGACATTAAACAAATGATTGAGTGATTAGGCAAGAAAAAAGAATACATTTTAAGCAACAACAAGAGGGTTCTTTCTTTATGAAAAGTTTAAAGTATTTGCAATCAAGTTCCCATCCAGAATACTTTGAAGCCATCGAATCGATTGACACAATTAAATTTGTACACAAAAGGCAGCAGCAACAACAAAAACCAAAAAAAACAGTTACTGAAAATTAAATTTTAATCAAACATATTCGTAATTGAATCAACACTGAGCTGAGCAACAGCTTTTGCCAGCATTTCTGAGAGGGGTCAACGAGTAAAACGAAGGGCGTACAATCGTATGCAACGCCCCCGTGCCACACACACAGACACTCTTATTCACACTCCGCATATGCACTTGAATGTATATTTTTTGTTTGTTTTGTAAATATTTCGAGCTTTCCTTTGATAATTTTATTTTATTCTCTTGCTTTTTTTTTTGTTTTTTTTTTTGTGTGATTTTCATTCAAAGTCGTAAAAATCAATTCGTGCACAAAAATGCCAACATTTTAATTAAATTTTCAAGCAATTCAAGCAAACTTGCCACAGTTGACAGCAGCTCTTGGTTGGGGGTGTGCCAATAAGAAGGAGGCGAGAGAGAAGAATGGGGTGCATCACATACATACGTACATACATACGTACATATGGATGACTGCACTTTTTGTTGACTGCACACGGCGAAAAGTGTGCGAAAGGTTTTACACATTGTGGAAAACAGCAGCACTAACTAGGCGTGTGTCCCTCTCTCTCTCTCTCTCTTTGTCTCTGTACTTTTCTCTGTGTCTCCCTCTCCCGTTTCGCTCACCCACCCACTTGCCATTCTGTATGTGTCCTATCCAAGCCATTAATTAACTAGAAATGCCATTTTCCACAATTATACGTTCCCAACTCCTATATAGAAATGTAAAAACTAATTACATTGCAATTTGCCAGCGTAATAGCTCGGGCCGAGTTCTCCTCTGTCTCTACTGATGAGGAGGTGGGTTGTTGTGGGGCTAGGGCTGGGGCTGGTTTGGAGGCTTGCAGAAAAGTGCATGCAAAGCAATTTTTAAGCTCTGGGTGGCTCGGCGGGTTTTACGGGGTCGCCTGTTCGGTTGGAGGCACTAACAAGTTTCCGCGCGACTTCCTTGGAAATACAAAATCAATGCAGAAAAAAAAAAGAAAGCACGAAGGACGACACATTCAGCAAACTTAAAAAGTTTGTCCGTGCCCAGCCTAGGCTAGTTCTTAATGTGTATGTGTGTGTGTGTGGGTGTTGCTTGTGTTGGGCGTAAGGCGTGGCATAATATCATAATTTGCAAGCAAAGCCATTTGCAAGGACTGCAGCACAGTGGCACTGTGGAGCAAGTAATCAGGAAAATGTCATCAATCTAACATAATAACATCTGAACATAATCCAGTTTTGCTCCACTGTGCACTTGGCACAGTTTACCGCTGTGGCACTTTGCATAAGGCGTGCTGTAAACCGCGTGGAACTGATTAACTGGGCCAATCGATGGGGCGCTATAATTTGAGCCTGCAATGTTGTCCTTAGCGGTTATTCAATCTTGGTTTAATTTCGCAACGGGTCAATAGTAGAACTTTCCCAACGAATGGAGCGTATATATCTATCTGGCCACTACAGTTGTTAGTATTTTGCATGCATTGTTGTTGTTGTTGGTGTTGTTGCAGACAACGCACATTTTGATTGATGTGGGATTTGTGGCACTTGCCACGCACAAATGTGGCTCGCTTGCAGAGTTTCACATAATGGCAGCCGTGTAATACCAAAAAAGACCCAGGCTCGGATAATACTTGTACATACAATACATACATATGTTTGCAATTGTCCTGTTGTATTAAACCTTAAAACAATTTCCCGGAAATTGTAATTGTTGTTATGCCCGTGACTTTAGTTGTTGTTGTTGCTGTCGCTGATTGCTGCTATTTGCAGTTAAAGGCAATTATGCAATATTCAATTAAAGTTATTAATAAATCGTTAACCCGTTTTATGTTCAAATATGAAACGAAATGCTTCGAACTAAAAGAATTTAGGCCATTAGCAACAGTAATAAATTGAATATTTAATTAATTATTTGGAACATTTTTATTTCTAGAGCAATATAATGGATGATTATAATCAAGAGGAAACCTCTAAGTTAAAGAGACGTATACGTGATATAAACAACAGTTGTCATTATCATCCGCTTATCAAGGAAATAATGTAAGTACATATTTAAGCTTCCTAACTCTAAGCATTAGTTTAAAGCAGGATAACTTTCAAGTTAAAGTATAGCTATACAAAAAAAGAAGCCTCTGCTAACTATAGAAATGTATACTGCACCCAAAAAAAAAAAACCCAATACAAATTTATTGGCTAATTGTAAACTGTGGCTTATAGCGCTGATAGAGTTGCATTTTGGGTCATAATGAAGTGCAGTTTGTGAAGCAGCAGCAGCAGCAGCAGCAGCAGCTTGTAGCAAAAATTATGACTACAATTTGAGCGGAAAAGCAAACCAAACAATTTGTGGTTGCCTCTAATGCACTCACACATATTGCCCAGCAAGAGTAGTTAAACAGCGAACCACCCAAAACCCAACTAAACCGAACCACTAACAACATGTTGCCTCCCAACGCCATTCAATGCATCTGGCCAATAATTACGCAGGAGGGAGGGAGACGGGGGCGTATAAGTAAATTATGTGCGCAAGTTGTGCGTAAAGTTGCAGCGATGCTAAAACTTTAGCACCGCACTCAAGGACATCACAGGCAATTGGAGAAGAAGGGGCAGAGAATGGGGCTTTGCTGACAAAGTGGCTGCCTACACACACACACACACTCACAGTGATAGTTTGCTGTTGCCATTGACCAAGCACACGACTACAACGACGACGTTCATAAAGTTTATCAGAGGAAGCCGCGCGACGCGTTTCTTAACCATTTTTGGCCTGGATCCGCATCCATTGGCCATTGTCTGTCTGTCGCCGTCCAGAGACTGCTCCTTTCCTATAGTTTATGGCATATTATTGGCATAAACATGGCGACGTGCACTGTGCACAAGGTATGCAAGGTGCAGTCGGCCTCCTTAGCCTCCCTCCGCTTCCTTCTTTGTGTGATTTATGCGTTGTGTCAGGCAAAGCGTTCAATTAGCGACTTAAATTGTGAGAGCCAAAGCCAGGGAGACCAAAGGCAGCAGCTGCCTAGATAGAAGGATCACCACACTACTGATTTGGGCCATATGTGACCCAATTTTTACCCTTTGACAAATTATATAAATTGCATTTAAACAGAGACAAGAAAGGGGCAAACCAAAGAAGAAGAAAAAAAGGGAAGCTAATGATGAGCCGCATTCGCATAACTCATGCGTGGCGCACAAAATGCCGAAACATTTTGCACAATTTGTGGCTCATTGGGCTCAATAACAATACGTCATCTTCAATATAAAAAAAGAAAGACTGTACACACACAGATACAGATACAGATACGGATACATCTTTAAGCTACATGTATATATATATATATATATAAATATATATATAACTACGGGAGCAATGGGGCAATCGTTCAGTTCCAGTTCCCCGAGTCCACACAGCCCATAATTGATGATACCGAATGCCACTAAATTATCAATTGACCATAAATTTGCTCATTACGTTCAGTTTTGTGGTACGAGTACGCATTGGTTCGGCTCGGTGTGGTTCGGTTCGGTTTAGTTCGATTCGACTCGATTCGGTTAGCTTTGGCTTTACTTATTTCATTCAAGTTTTCTTCTGTCTGCCAAAACGTTTAACGTTTAGCGTTTAACCATTTTTTTGTGCTTTAGTGTTGGCCGGGCCAACAAGAGTTGCTCATCATCATCATCATTTGCCATTGCGACTGGCGTTTTAAATAACTTTTTTATAAGGCCTCGACGATCTTGCCAACTTATTGGCATTTGCTTGCTTTGCTGTCTTATATATGTTTCTACACACACACACACACATACATATATTTGTCTGCACGTTTTCGTTACTTTGCTTTCTTCTTCATTTTAGTTTATTTATTTATTTTTTCTTTTTGGCCTAGCAAATTGTTGTTTACAGCTGTCGGGTGTTGGTATTTCATTGCACTGTGCTCTCTCTTCATCTCCCTGGCCCCCTGCTATAATTGCTGTTTATGCTCTGGGAGCGTTTTAAATGTGAACTGTGCCTGACTGCCTGTTGCTTCACTCAAGTTACAGCTTTAAATGGCTAACAAATTCCTAGCTAAATATGGCTTGTATTGAGACTGATCGTTTTATGATGCCAAATGTGATGCGCCAGGCATTATCTAAGCGATTAACTGATTGAGCGTTTCTATTGTGATTAACTATTATTAGTATCAACATCATATCTATAAGCCAAATGAAGTGTCATCAGTATCTTCCAGAAACAAAAACAGTTAAAGAATTCGAGCTCCTCTATACAGTAGGCAACTTTACTTCTAGCACAAATGTTTAAGAACTCAACTAAGACACTCAAGTCATACCCTTGACCTTTATGATGGATATGTGTGTGTGTGTGAGTGTGCCGTTTTGAGTGGTAACATTTATGACATTTATGCTTTGCCACTGTGTTACATTGTTGTAGCTCCATTCTTGTTTTGGATTCTGTGGCTTTCTCGTTGTCGTCGTTGTTGGCATACACATCCGCATCCTGGTGGACGCGAATAGCACACGTTCCATGGGGTCTGCATGATTAACATATCACGTAGATGTTGCCATAACATTACACAAGCTGCACACACACACACACACACACACACACGCAGACATACACACAACAAATAAACTGCTACTCATAGCTTTAGCTGCATCACCCACAAAACCCCGTCTACAAAATGACGTACAACTTGAATGGCAGCAGCAACGAATCAGTGAGAAACGAAACCTTTTGCCCCGCACTCTGGTCTCGGCTTTTGGGGGCGTTGGGTACTTGGCGCTTGTAATATTTAACACCAGCTGAATTTTAATGCGATTTGCAGCTGTTTGACTGACTGACTGACGGACTGGCAGACTGACAAACAGATAGACTGTGTGTGTAAAGGACCGGACTGTCTGAGCGCCTAATGGCCAACTAATATGCACAAAATGACTTGCAGGCAAGTCGCGAACTGCCTGCCAACTGCAAAACCTTACTCCTTGCTAACCTGGCCCCAAAGATCGTGCAAAGCGATGTGCACTCGGAAAAAAAATTAGGTAAGTGGCGTTCACTGCAATAAAAAAGGATTATTGGTATTTAAAAGATATCAATAACTTTTTGCAGTGTACAAACATAGATTGGCATATTACAAAACAGCTCGTGTGAGAGTTATGGCCCTGGTCAGGAGTAGTCGAGGAGTTGCAATGATCTTTATAGTTTTGCTGCTGCTACCTCCCCCAACTCACGATCGTCAAGTCGCGTCGCGTCGAGTCGAGAGGTGTCAATAACTTTCAAATGCGCTGGGCTTAGGATCTCCTCGAACATGGACCGGGTAAGTAAAGGTATGCGGCAGCATTATCATATGCTATATGTTTGTATGTTGTTATATGCAGCCGTCGCTTTTAGTGCATGCACTGTCCCTTGGCCCGTTGGTGCGACTCCTTTTTGCTAAATTTATGCATTTTTGAAGTTTTAATAATGTGGCTCGTTAGCCACGGTTTGTTAAACTTTGTTTTCATTTTCACTTCACTTAACTTCAATGCAAGGCAGCTCTAGCAACAGTATCCAGCTCCAGCTGAGTCGCTCCACATCTATGAAAAAAAACCATAATAAAACCCGTCACGTGTTGCTGCCAGCTTCCATTTCATTATCCCCAAAACCCCTTCTCTTTCCTACTTTACACACAGCACAGCACAACACAACACAACTCTGGGCTGTGCAGTTTTCAGTTTCAATATGCGCGTCGTGCATTTGCTTGGGGTCATTGTTGTAGTTGTTGTTGTCGCTGTTATTGTCAGCTATTTGTTGCCTTTTGGCCATATTGCAGTTGGCCACGTCTCCTTGTGGCGCTTAGCCACCCCTCCTCAATCGTTTGATAAACGTACAAAAGTGAAAACACATTTTGCATTTGCCTGCGTTAGCTTCGTTGCTGTTGTTATTGCTACTTGGCTACTTTGTATAGCCACCTTCCACCAGCAGCCTCTTCAGCTCCCTCTATTTAGTACCACATAGCGTATACATTGCACAGTGTTGTGGGTATTGTGAATGCGGTCTAAGCTGAAATTGTCATGATATGATCGGCGTCATTAGTAATCCGACTATTTAGACTCCACTCAGCTGTCTTGAAACACACATTTAATAAATGGCCAAATCTTTTGGTCTTTTGTCAGTTTTACATTATGATTTACAGTGCACTCGTTAAGTAATCTATCGCTTAATGTTTTGTTTATTATGCAAACAGCATTAATCAGCACAGCTAATGAATCATATATAAAGCATGAAGTTCTTTAATTTATTTAAAAAAAAAAGCCGCTTTCAATTATATTGCATCAGTCTCAGTTTCGTTTTCGCTGTATATATTTTAAGCATTGGCATTTTATGCCAATATGCCGGTGGCCATATAATGCAACTCACACTCCATTATCGGTTTCTTTCCATAGACCTGATGAAGTAATACAATTAAATGTCGTATTACACAGGGAGAAACATTCAGCGTCCTCGCTTGCAAATGTTCAAAGCACATGTCTGGGCCATTAGGCAAAATGGCCAAGTCGTGAGTTGGTGTTAACTACAAACGAGTTGAATTCGTTTACATTTCTGGTTGGCCAACGTAATAAATAGCTTTCAATTTAAGCAATAAATTGAAAATCTTTTTCACTTTTTCTATACAAAAATAAAAAAAAAACCAAATTTAAAAGTTTCCTTGGTAGAAATATTTACTAAACTTAGTTTCATTTCCTAACATCTCATAATTAAATTGCCATCAATAATTTTAAAAGACATATTTTATTATATTTCCTTTTTTTGTGGTCAACTTTGTGTGACATCCGAACGAGAGAAAATGTTGGGAAAAGTGTTTAATAAACTTGCACTTCATTCATCAACATCATCATTAGCTCAAAATTTGTGGTCTTTTGGTCTAATGAATGGAAATCATTTGAAAGTTTGTCCTGCCAAGAGCTCAACTAATAAGACATATTGTCTAGCTGGGCAAGGTAAGTGGACCCAAAAGGTAAGCCAAGGGTCTGAGGATCTCTTTCTGCTACTGGTTCGGATTCGGGTTAGATTGTTTGCCTTTTTGGGGTGCGAGGCACGTGTAATGTGAGTTAACCTGTTGTTATTGTTGCTGCCGCAAGTTTGGCAACTTGTTCGCTTCCTTGGTTGGGACTAACCGTAGCACATTACAACTAATAAACTGAGACGACGACAACGAAAAAAAAGTTTACGTTCTTTGAGTTTCACAATGCGCATAATTACCAACAACATGGCAAAGCATAAAACACAAAAAAAAAAAACACAAAAATTGGTAAAGGAACTAAGAATAAAAAAAAAAAATTACCAGAAAAATGGGAGACAAACTTTTCGACAAAATTATTTGTGGTTGTGCGGCAAGAACGACAACAAGTCGAGAGACAGTTACGTAAAGAGAGAGGGGGTGTAATGGGGATGGGTGTATGGACTGAGATGAATAGCGAGTGGGAAACTTTCACATAAAGAAAAGTTTGCGCAAACCGACTTAAAGAAAATTATAATTACACGCACAGTCAGCCAAAATTGTAGTCCAAGTCCTTGGGTTGGTTGCTTGGTCGGGTTGCGGTTTGGGGTTGAGCACAAGAAAATACTTTAATTGCCGTTAGTTTTGGCAAGTTTTCGATTCGTAATTTGTATGTGAAGCGGAGCTAAGGTTGGGAGCGCAAAGGACAAATGGGCAGACAGAAACAAGCGAAGCAAATTATGGAAAAATATGCAAAAAGTAAAAAAGCATATTACTAGGAAGCATGGAACACTTTTTGCCAGAATAATTAGACCACCTAGACAACAACAATCAAAAACAAGTTGGATAAACTCAGCGCAGCAAAGGGAAAACTAACTCACACAGGCACAGGAAAAATTGAATTGCCTGGATTGAATTACGTGCCAGGTTTACAGAAGAGTGTAAGAGAGATAGAGAGAGGCTAGTTTTGATTTGGTAAAGTGTATTTATAACGATTTTTACTCGCAATAAAAAAACAAAAAAAAAACTTCATAATTGGCTAAGGCAATTAAAATGAATTTGGCGCATTTACAAAGAGAGAGAACTTGGCTTGGGGTCTGTAAACATCCTTAGCAGACCTATAGAAATTTTCATTAACATTTGTTTACACTTCATAAATCAAAAAAGCCTGGTCATAAACCAAGGGCCAGCAACAGCACAAAGAATGCAAAAAAATACAAAAAATTACGAAATAACAACAAGAACAAAGGCAAGAGGGAGCATTTCAATCGCGTTGTTTAATTTTCATACTTGACCAAGCCACCACGCTCATCCTAACACGCTTTGAAAGATATGCCCTTTCATAGACTGCAACGCTTTTGGTCAGTTTCATTTATTTAATGGCTGAGGCTCAACAAATAAATGAAATATTGCCTCTTTACTCTTTAAAAAATTAAGGCATATAACACAGATACAGCCAAAAATGACTAAATTTTTTAAAACATGAATTTATGTTGTATTCGATTTTAGCAACTCTTTTTCACTGCTAATTCTATTTAAACATATTTCTTTCTACTCAACCCCTAAACAGATCATCTTCAAGCTCATATAATTCCTGCTCGTTGAGCTTCATTTTCGTTTCCGTTTTGTAATATTGCTATACCGTCTAAAGGTTCGCTGAAGTGGCAACCCCTCTATTGAGGCATTTGACCATGGTCAAGTTTTTATTTCTTTCCTTTTTTGTGTCTATGCAAAGTGTTTCATTTATTTAATGCATTCACAATTTTCTAGACACTTTAACAGCGACTTTTGATTTCCATTTTCCAAGTAATGCAATGCCAAGGGCGATGGCCGTGGGGCTTAGGGTTGTTGGAGCTTTAGACAAAGCCAGCTCAGGCTGTAGCCAATGGTTTTTTTTTTTAGATTTTCTGTTTTTATGGTAAGACTAGGGAAATAAACAGCATGCGGCCATATAGACAGCTAAAGCTATGGTCCTAGTGCTAAAATAGACGGCCAGACGAAAATAAAAACACGCAAATAAAAGGATTTTTTCGCGTTTTCTCTTTTGGGCACATGGTCGTGCGGGAGAAGATTGGTAAGCATAAGGAATTGTAGTAGGAGACGTAGACAGACTTTTTGCCCGGATGCTTCGTCAGGCGTTGGCTTTTAGCTTGCTGCTGCTGGCGTTAAGATTGCACTTTTCCGGCTGCTAACTTTCATTAAAGTTTTGGCCAAATGTGCATGCACAACTGCAGCTCGACACAGCTTGGCCTGCCGACTAGACAAATTTGATTGAGAATTATGGACGGGGAAGCTTTACGGGTCTTACACAGAAGCAGCTGGTGTTGCACACAAAACGAGCTTGCAAAATAAGTAAGAAGATATTCTTGATTCAAGCTAAAAATCATGCTGCCTTTGTTTTTTAATTAAATGAACTGAATTTGCTGTGTTTTCCTTAAACGCATATTGATATTCGCTCTTCAGTTGACGTCGTATCCCGAGGGAAACATTTATTAACATTTACCTACCTGCATAATGTGACTCATTATGCAACTGCTTTTATGCTTTATGCTACATCGAAATCATTTCGCGCCAGTTGTATAATAAGCCAGCGAGACAGAGTGAACGAGACAGCAGGCGGTTTCAATTGAAACTCGGTTAATTTGATGACCAACGACGAGGGCGATGTCCTGCTGTCGTCCTGGGCCATCGAAATCAATGACAGAAATATGAAATGAAAATATAATTGGTAATTTATTGTGTCTACAGATTGTTGCACGAAACTCGACCAAACCAAGTTAAAACAAGTATTGAAAACAATAACAAAAATCTCTGTGTGGTAAAATGTGAACAATCAGTAGATACCCTGTAACAACCAATCAACTTCCCAGCTTATGAGCTACTGGTTAATCTCTCAAGGCTTTTGCCATCGTGAGCAACTTGCTTATATTCTTTTATTGGGTTTACCCATGGCTTACAGGGTATTATAATAAATGCACTTTCAATTTATATGCATTCAGTATGAATTGTCGATCCGTTTGCCTTATGGATATGCATTGCAGTTGTGTTTACAGCAACCACTCGCACATCTCTCTCTCTTCTTTGCTCTTCGTACCCTCTCTTTTGCACTCTTTCTTTCCTCTTGCGTCAGTGGCATGCAACTCCGCGAGACACTCGGCAACACACTCCACATGCCAACTCCACTCGAGTGCTCCAATAAAAATCATAAAAATTGTACCATAATAAAAAGCGCAGTGCACTGAATATAAAAACAACAACAGCACTCGCACAAACTCACGAGCCGACCAAATAAATCACACAACTTTTCAGACATGGGGCCCGCCAAGTCGATGGTTTTTGGCCTCGCCTCGACGCACCACCAAACGCCAACTTGCAACGTTCCCTTACCAGCTGCCAAATGCAGCAGACACTCGAGTATGTAGTTTTGTCTACGAATGCAGCAAATTATGGAATTGGTAACTGCAAATGATAAACAAATCGGCTGATAGGAAGGACGATGTTGCTAGAAAAGTATTTCTCTTATAAATTGTCAGACTTTCGAATGTCAATTTAAAAATCATTTGAAAAAATACGATGACCGCTCATTAATTGTGCGTCCTTTAAGCCAAAAGGCCTACACCAACAAAACAAACAAAGCAACACAACAACGAAACCGAAACGACAACTCGTTGTGAAACAATGGCAAGTACTTAGTCTGAAGTTTAATTTGATTGCTATAAATCAATTTGGCGGTACGCAAACTGTCAAAGCCAACTGAAAACTGAAAACTGCCAAACGATCCAAACAACAACAACTGGCCAAAAACTTTCCATTTTGTTGCAGTGTCAGCGATTGTGACTGCGTCGGCGGCTTTTATTAGAAATCGCTCAGCATTTGACAATAAATCAGAGCGCAGCACTTCAAAGACTTCAAGACAAAACAGATCGCAGGTATTTCAACTATTTTTGCGGGCCAAGTGTGCCAGAGACAGTCAGCTCTTTGGCTGCTGGAGCAAACGAATGTTTGTGTTGACCAAGTGTTTGATCATTAAAGCCATTAAACCAGTTTTGACATTTTAATTAAGCCGCCAGAATGTTGCAACAGGCAGCTGTTACTGCTTTTGCGCGCCAGCACAAGGTCAGGATCATAGATCATAGGCGAGGCTTCTTATCGCTTGGCAGCAGCAGCAGCAGCAGCAGCAGCAATAGCAACAGCAATAGCCAGAACATCAAGACTGCTTATCAGCCATATCAGTTGACGGCATCTTCATCGCAGTTGGCGCATGTCCAGCGCTCAACAACAGCCAAAGCAGCGGCAGCAACCGCGACAGCGTCGAGACAAGACACAAAAATTTGCATTTACTAGACTGTCGCCCACTTAATTACGCAGCAACAGCACCAGCAGAAGCAGCAGAAGCAGCAACAATGCAGTCGGCGTTGCGGCAACATGTTGCACATTACACTAACAAGCATGCCACAGCCCAAACTAGAAGCTTAAACAACCAACAAAAGCTACCGGATTGTTATTGAGGTAAATTAAAAGAACTCATTCACACATATGACTTACTGATTGCTATCTACGCACAGCAAAAAGGGTAAAAGCTAATGATCTCTGCTTTTGCTAAATCATTCTATATGGAATGTGGTAAAACACTTATAGAAAAATGCACCAGCAAGTGCATATGTTTTGAGTTCAACTATGATGAACTATCTTTAAACGTTTTGCTTACGACACACTTGTGCGGTGTACAGCGAAACGGATACGTGCAACTAGAAATATTTCGCAACAAATTATTCAACACTTTGCATGCACAGCGAGGCAGCAACAACAACAGCAACAACATGCGCCTAACATCAACATAGGAGACATGCGGCGACCCTCAACCGCCCCAGACTTGGGAGCAAGAGCAATGAGACCAAAACAAGACCTGCCTGAAGAGAAGACCAACGCAACAAGGCAACGCAATGCAATTCGTTCCTTTAACCCGTTCCCGACTGTCAACATCTTGTCTTTAGTCTTTGGGCTGCTGTTTGTCATTTCCTTTTTGCAGCAACTGCTGCTGCTGCTGCTGCCGCTGCCGCTGCTGCTATGGCTGCGGCTTGTTAAATGCTGTTGGAATTTGCCACAGCCATAGTAGCAGCAACAGACCAGCGGATGACAGGAGCAACAAAAGGGGCCTAGCTGATCGAGAGAGAGAGTGAGAGGAGGAACTGGAAATTGGCATTGGTTGCGGCTGGATGCTGGTTGTTGCTGTGCACGTAAATCATGCCAATTTAAATGAGTAAAAGTTTTACAGAGCAGACCCGGCCATGCCAGGCCAGCCTACCTACCTGCATTTTGTGTCGCGTTTTGACACTTGTCATTTGTGGCATGTGGCATTGTAGAGCAGCAACAGCAGCCGCTTGTAATCCCAGACAGTCTGACGACAAATCGAATGAGACAGCCACACACACACACAGACACACACCGGAAATGCAGCACTTGTCGTCCGGAGTAGAAGCTTAGCTGCATTAATCAACCAATGCGTTGATTGAGTAATGCGCCGCATTCTCCTTTCTCTTTATCCTCCTTAGAACCCACACAATAATACGCAATTGCCAAGCAGAACTGCGTAAACATGTTGCAACAGACACTGACCATTAAAATGTTATCGCTTATTTATCGCTCAAGATTCGTATAGTCGCACACAGGCAAAGACAGAACCATAAGAGAATCATGTTTTCCAACTAAGTCCAGAGACTTTAGTCTGTTGGCGGTCCTTTCGCGGCTAATCCGCAGAAACACGCACACGCATGCAATGCGAATGGGCAACAATGTTGACAAAGTGTGCAACAAAATGTTGCCAACAAACGTTGTTTGTCTCGCGTGTAAAAGCAAACAAAGAAACAAACTAAAATCAGTTATAGAAAAGAGCTAACAACATTATTGCTGAATTATTGTTTACTAAAAGGTTGAGGCCTTTTGCACAGTGGTGCGATATAAGCTGTTCTATTGTCTCCCGACGTTTAGAAACGACAGTTTCCTGTCTTTTGCTTTATTTTTTTTTTTTTATAGTTCAAAGACCTTTTAAGTATTTATTTTAGTTAGAGTGCTAAATAGAATTCGTATCCAAAGCGCATCTAATTTATTGATAAGCCAAGGCGCATTCCCATTTTCACTCAATCTCATAACTATTTAAGTAGCAATAGCAGCCAAGCCCAAAACCCAAACATACACAAAAGTCAAACAGACCAAAACAGACAGACAACGTGGCTGGGCTGGGCTGGACTGGACTGGATTGGACTAACTGGCTGCATGACTGTCTGTGGTTAATGTTAACCAGGGTCCAAGGGTCCATGGGTCCGAAGGGTCTTTGGTCTTGGGTTTTCGTATCTTAGCTGATAGCTGATTGGTGGGCTGTTGAATGCTAAGTTGACGCTTTGATCTTGTCTAGCGCGTAAATCTGGCGATGCGCTTTGAGATTAAATGCCATTTGTGTGGCAATGTGAATGCCGGCACTCAATCCGACCGCAGTCAACCCCTAATGCCCCTACTCCCCCAACTTAACGAGAATTGTGTGTGTGCACTTGGCAAATTAAGCAGCATTTGCAGGTAAGCAGCCGAAGTCAAGTCAAGTCAAATCGAGACAGGGAAGACTGCTAGGCACCTGTTCATTAAACAGGCCCGCTGGAAAATTATAGTTGAGCGAGTGCAGTAAACAAATGTAATCGACATCCTGTGCCACAAAGAGGATGCCGCCATTGGAGTTGTCGTTGTGGCCAACAGGTCTACAGTTGCATTCGACTCGACGCGACTCTATTCGGGGGCGCCTCAATATGAACTATATGGGGAACTGAAAAAACAAACAAAAGCAAAATACCAAAAGCAACCGAGCAAAAACAAATAATAAACACAACGATTTTTGATTTACCATGAAATTTAAATGACCCAAGCAGCACAAGAAGACGATGCAGACAGTGCGGACGGTGAGGCAAAAGTAGAGGGGGCAACAGCTTGAGACTTCACTTTGCGTTTTATTGTCAAGGCGCGCAAATATTGTCAAAAGACTTTGAAGTGGGTAAAGAGGAAAAGGAGAGAAACGAGACGAGACGAGGCACGGCACATTTGCATCTCTGTGCAACGGAAGCGCCACAGATATGAACGAACACATAAAAAAAAAAACAAGAAGATGCCGACAATGGGGCACAAGGCACTCACTGTAAAAAACTTGTCCGTGTGTCTCGGGTCTCTTTTTGGTCCGGTCCCAAGTTTGCAGTCCTGTTTTTGTTTGCGCCGGCGCTTCAAGTGTCCCTTTTGGCAGGTGCGGCGGAGTGAGGCAAGTATACCCACTTGTTTTGGATTTATAAATATATATAGTTTTGTTGGTTTACTTAGGACCATCAGCAGACTCAACTCAGGTCGAGTCGACACAAACGATGACGATGACGACACTCGAGAGAGCCTCAAAAGTGCTAGGCAATCAACAACAAATTATGAGTGCTACAATTTGCTTAGTCTCAATGATACATATATAGATAGATATGGTAATGGATTCTAGTCAGCAAACATACACACACGACGAAGCCGTTTAATGCACTTACATCTCAATGTGTGTGTGTGTATGTTTCTAGTGCTGGTCGGCATTGAACTTTCGCCCAGGATTGTATCGAAGAGGGAAGCATAGCAGACAATGTCGACACTCTACTGACCCAGTTGGTAAAACCGACCACTAAGCGCGCGGGTCTAAAGAGCAGTTTAAGATAAATCATAAGAGCTGTTCCTATACCAAATGACACTATCTAACAAAATCCAGTGTTCGTATTTTATAAATATTTTTTTTAGTTCTTATTGACTTTTCAACTCTGTTGGCTAGTGTAGTTGACTTGAAAGCACAACAATTTATGATGACCTAAGCCAAACAAAAGCAGCAAGAGAATCCCCCTATAAAAAGGGTGCGGTAATCAAAGGAATTGGCCAAGAAGAGATTGAGCCAAACGGATAACGGCCAAGTCAGCGTCAAGACCTAAAAACTGATGACGTTGTTATTGTTGTTGATGCTGTTGCTGTTGTTGGCCAATGTTGATGCTGATGATGATAATGTACTCGATGAGACGATAGAGCACGAAGAGTGCAATCGGGCAGGAGACGTGGGATAAGGCATTGAAGAACCCACGCAAAACTAATGTGAAAGTCAAAGAAGATTGAGAAGGGGAAGTGGCTGGGTGGTATGATGACTTGGCGCGAGCTGTAATGTTGACCTTTGAAGCGAGTCTCAGCAAACATCTTTATGCCGAGTTGAGAGCAATAAATAGCAGCAGCAGCGGCAGCGGCACCAAGATGGAATTCGAGTGGAAAAGCATTGCAAATAAATACGAAAATAATATCTTTTAGTGGATAAATATTATTTGTGGCGATAACTATGAACAAAGATAGGAGGGCAAAGTCAGTCTAAGATTGACTTGCCCCGACTGGGCTTGGCCTAAAACAAAGGCCGTAGCCAAGGCGCATAGCTGTAGTTGTTCTGCTCGCCAACTGGGTCAGCAAGTCAAGGACCCAGTTGAAGAGCGCCTCAGGGAATTGTTGTTCTTGAGTACCTCAGCCTAGCAGGATAAATATAAAGAAAAAAAACTCCATAAACACATATTTCCATTTATAGAACTGGCAATAGCAAACTCAAAACTGGAACTCAAGTTATGGACAGTAGCAAATAAGTGCATAAATTTTGGTTTAGAAACGCATCAACTGCAAATCAATTCAAGCCAATGCAATGATGACTTGGCAATTTTCCAAAAGGTAGTTGACTTATCGACAACTACAACTTGTCCCCCACTCAACGTTGGGTGTCCGGAAAGTCCAGAGAGTCATGACTGTTTGGAAGTTGAAACTCTGAAAGTCTTCTTCGTTTTTCCTGCTTTTCCTGCTGACTCACTTATGTAATAACAAAATTGGCATAAACATATGTATTAGAACGTAGCGACGACAACAACAGCATATTCCCCCTTTTTTCTGCTAACATGATTATTGCTTGTGAGGAAATATATATTCAAAAGTAAAACTGCTGCATCACTATGGCCAATATACAAGTTTTTCAACTTTTAACAAATAGAGTGTAGATTGAGTTAAGCTAACTTGAGTTAACTCTATTCAATGAAGTTCCAAACGAGACATGTAGATAGCTTGTTAATTGGATCAAAATTATGTGTAATTGGAAACTTAACGAGGTATTATAAACAATTTATCAAATCGTACTTTTATTAAACGTTTTGCTATACCTTGATCTTAGGGGAAGGGTTTTGGTTTAATTTGAACAATCCATTTCATTACTTGACGCACATAGTGGGTGAGAGAAACCTATTAGAAAACTGCCAGCTGTGTGTTCAGCGAGGCAAAGAAAGAAAGAACTTGTGGCAGTTTTTCACCAATATCTTTGGCTATCCAATTGCCAAACTGGTAAGTCCGCATTAATTACGAGAACGAGTGCATAGAACACATGCCATGTGCAACTGAACGACTTCAGCACCTAATACACACTCACACAATAGTCAAGACACAAACCCCGCTGACCATAGACCATTGCTAATCATGGCACTAATACTACGTTCCCTTTCTGCTCTGTTAAAAAGTTCCATTGCATTTTCGTTTACGGATTGACATCATTAAGACCACTACAAAGAGGAGAATTCTCAAAAAACAGAGAGTGAGAGACAGAAAACGAGAGAGAGAGAGAGAGAGGGCTTAAGCACTGACCAGCTAATAACCAACACAGAGAATAGAAGGATAAGTAGAGGGACGTTCTGTTGCGTATAGCGCCACTTAAGTAAGCGACGCACAAAAGTGTAAGCAGTTCAGCCTTAGTCTATCTCTTTTCCTCTTTCTTTGCCTGTTGTTTCGTTCGTTTAGTCTTTGGACACCGGCTCTGTGTGCTTGTTAGCTGTCAAACTCGAAAATTTGCAATGACAGCAAACATTGGCAGCGCCAGCGCCAGCGTCACAGTCGGCCGCAGCAACAGCAGCAAAATGAACGCTGTGGCGCCGCATTCGCAATGCGCGTTGCACAAACTAAAAACTCATTGTCAGGCGCTGTCTGTTCCAACGAGCAGCCAGCAAACCAGCAACCCGATCCGCATTGGGGGTGCGTTGCTGCATAATAAACTGCAGCAGCAGCCGTAAAGGAACTGGTGGAGAGGGAGCAGGCACAGCGGCAACCAACTGGACAACTGGACAGGAGAATCCGACGCAAGTTCAGACGCAGGCCTCGAAACAATAGGGCGCCAGTTAGTTTGCTGCTGCTGCTGCTTATGTGGCTGCGGTTGCACGTTGCACGTTGCGGCGGCAACTGCCGCAGCGCAAAGAAACAATAAACACACGAAAATAATGTAATGAGTGGCAGCAATGGGACAAGTGCAGTTTGCGCTAAGAGTGCACAGTGGAACAAAATGCGTAACTAAAACGGTACAACTTTATGAGCAAGTAAAGAAGATGGTTATCGATTAAGCTGTAAATTTTAACTTTGAACATTAGTATGTCCTCTCCGAAGTATGCTTGAATATTTATTATCCTTATCTAAAAGTTTATTTTAGTTTATTCCCATTGTTCATTAAAAAAGGACTCTGGTCCTTGGTCAACATACTCTATAGAGTATAAAAGGGTTACTAAAATATATAGTACATAGCATATTTAGTTTATGTAGCATTAACATGCATCGTGAGAAACTCGCCAAGTGGGCGTTTTGGGGTTTTCTTAAGACTCCAAAGGGTTGGGGCAACTTGGAGGAGCTGACACATTGCATCTATAATTGATGCGTACTGCATTACTAGACAAAAATTAAAAAAAAAAAAGCCAGCAAAGAGAGATTGAGAGACGAAACTCAACAGTTGCCAGCCCTTTAACTTTTCTGCTACAAGTTTGTGCTGCAAATGTGGCACATGAAACGATGCATTGTGGCAAAGACAACAATCGACGATGCTGCAGCAACCAAGTAGTTGCATCTTCTTATTAATTAAGAATTATTTTAATTAACGTAATAAATATTGTGGTCTGGCAGGAGAGGCAAAAATAAAACCCACAAATAAAATGCGCGTTCGTAAAAAGTTTTTTATTGTAATTGATTTTGGGGGCCAGGTTCATGGCATTGGACTTGAAAACGGAGGGGAAACCAAGACCGAGACCGAGACTGAGCGTTGGAGATGTTGTTTGTTGCATGTGCGTCGTACCGAAGAGGCAATCGAAAATGTGCGAAAATTTATGTTGCATGCGATTTTGGTGACTTGTTTGTAACTTGTTTGCCATGTTGCGATGTAAGACTAAAGACTGAAGAACGGTAGAGTGAAGACTATAGCATCTACCTGTGGCAAGTGGGTCAAGCTGGCAAAACCACAGCCGAAATTTCAATTAAATGCACATAAATTTAAAATTAGTAATAACTTTCGGAACGTGGTACGTTTTGTTTCTCTTCTTGGTCTTGCTATTGCCGTTTCTTTTTGGCAACGAAACAAAACGTTGCCAGGCACGCAACCATGCCACACAAAATGACGCAGCTGTCGCCCGTTGTTGCTACGAACGTGACCCGTAACCCCTTCTCCCAAATCACACACCCAGTCATACAGCTGTCGTCTGTCGTCGTCTGCGTTCAGTTGAATGAAAAAGAAAAAAAAAGCGAAATCTGTGCGCCTATTAATTAGCCAAACTTCAACACCTGCTGTGTGCGCAGACCAAAATTAACTTGACAACCCCAACAGGCGACTGGCAAATTTCAATGGCTTACCCAGCACTCCTCTCGCCGTTCGGTTTAGCTGCTCCTTATTTGGGCTGTGAATTGGAAAATAATTGTGCGACGGCCATTAAATTACAATGCCCAATGGACAACAAACGATAGAAGCATGCCTGAAACTTGGGCAGTTTGGGCTGTGTTGCTATTTTTGGATCCCAATGCTTTTAGACGGGTTGAGGAAGGCCGTCAGCAGGTGCGAAGCACATTGGCCACGTCTCGGCAATTATGGCATTATAAATAAACAAAGACCAAATAGTTATTAACTAATAACTGACACGCGCGTTCCAACAACAGCAAAGTGCAGGAGTTGGAGTGAAATGGTGGGCTAGGGAAAAGAGTTTGATTCTAGAGCTGTTGATAAAGTTCATAAAACATTTATGTGTGCAACACCTGGCCTAGGACAAGGGTCAAGGCTGACGCAGGAGAGAAAACAAATCAATGAACTTTGAACAATAGCTGTAGTTAATTGCTAACAAAAATTGGATTCAAACCCATTTTATTTGACTTGGCATAATCATAATCCAGATAGCTAAGGTTAGTTTTACTTCATAAATATTTACATGCGTTGCAATCGAAGCGCAATTAGCGTAAAATATATATTTTAACCATATATTTATTTTGTGAAAAGCCATTTCAGTTGAGTGAAAGTCAATAGCTATAATAAAAGATATCGTTGGTAAGGCTCAATAAATGCTAATGGCGTAAAAGAATATGTTTAAGGTAGTCAAAAAGTTGGTTGATGTGGTTTGTTTATAAAAAAAACTTTTTGAGAGTATAATTAGCAATGTTTTAGATAAATATATGTAAAAGGTAATAAGTTCCTTACATACCAGTTTATCCTTTTTCAGTTTTTCCTTCTTGTAGCTGAAAATAAAAACGAAAAATAGTTCAGAAATATATAGTGTAAGATAGCAAAAGTCTATATGTATTTCCTAAAAGATTTGATTCTCTGATTAACATCTTTGTTTAAGGCCCTTCGTCACCTTAACTCACACACTACGCACAGCTCACTTAGCGATACAATCGTTTAATGCAATCACATTTCCCTTTGAAGCGATTTTATGCTCCTTATCCAGAACACAGTCGAATCAGCAAGCAAAAGAATGGGGATTGTTGTGTGTGTGTGTGTTGCGTATTAGGCGAGTATTTGACATAATCGAACTAATCAATTTGCGTGAATAAACTGCACACCGTTTATTATCAGGTGACTTCTAACTGTTGGCGGCTTGGGGCACGTGGCGCGTGCCGCACTCTTTCCCATTCCCCATTCCCCACCCACACAACCGACATAAATCTTTATTTACAAAAGTGTAAACAAAAATTACTCATTCGCGCGCATTTAAAAAAAAAGAACAGGGAGGAAGTTAATAGAGAGAGAGAGAAAGATGGATACGAGCGGAAACCAAGCAAAAGTGAAAATGTAAAAAGAGGAAGCGTGAAAAAGGCTGAAATGCGAAAAATCAACGACTTCGACATGGGAACAATGGGAGCAAGGGAATAACATTTGAGAAGAGGAGAAGCTATGCTCCTGCTTGCAAAATGTGTGTATTAGCATGTGTATGTGGGGAACTGAGGAGTACGAGGTTGAAAGTTGGGTGTTGGGGCAAAGGGCAAGTACTAAAAATCCCATAACATGCCACCTCCCACCCACAATTCGCTCGCTAATGGCTCTCCAGTGTATTCCAACATCGTCGCTGTTGCATAGAGAGAGAAAGAGAGAGCAATAGAGAGGGATCCCTGGTCGGGTCCGGGGGCCCGTTGAAAAGTCAACGATTGCCGCGTTGCGGAAATTAACGGAAAATCAGTAGAGCAGGCAGAAAAGGCAGCTGCCTGTTAACAACAAATACCGAAGGATGCTTGATTTAATATACAAAAACTTTTTGATGTTTTCTGCTGGCGCAGGCATAGAAAGTCTGTTCCTCGCCTTTTCTCTCGCTCTCTTTCCCCTCTCTCCCTCTCTCACATAGTCTGAGATAGGTAGCTTATCATCAGGCAGACATTTTGCTTATTTTAAAAGTAATTATGGGCAAACCCGATGTCGGGCACCTCAATATAATGCGTGTCGTCTCAGTGTCAGTCAGTCAGCCAGCACGGACCTCTAAAGACCTACCGTGTCCTGTGTTTCTTTCTCCCTTTGTCCTGTTCTCCTTCTTCTGTCAGCTGTGCTGCCAACTCATTCAAGCAGAATGCGGCAAATCACGCACCCAACTTTGGGGTCGAGGTACATACGTACGTATACGGTATACATATACATATTCCGTATAAATGTATACAAATTATGCGTATTTATCAGGAAAATTCAATGAACTGTAAATGGTGTGGAAGTTGTTCATGTGTTGCAAGCTCGCATGTGTGTGTGTGTGCGTAAAGGTGTTTTGCGCCACGACCCTATTGTTGTTCTGCGGTTGTCTGTTACAACATTAAGCCAAGGGGTCGGCCTGAGAATGCGCACAGGTGTGTGTCAAAAGGCATGCGAAATGAGTAGAAGGGGCAGGTTGGTGGGGCGAAATAGGCAGCAAGTGACAGGCTGCAATTGAGTTTGAGGAAGGGGTGCTAAATAATGAAGAGAAAAAAAAGGTAGGGAAAGCAGATAGGTAGATAGGAAACGGCTTCTGTAAATGTTGTTGTGTATTGGATTTATATTAAAGTTTTGCTGATATACAAAAACATTAATTAGGGTCGAAAGTGGGTGGGAGAGCAGGCAGTATATCACTACTAAAGGTATTATGTTTGTTTTTATATGCTTTCGTTCTGTTCAATAGCTGACAAAAGCTTACCGATACCGAGATAAAAACACAAAAAGAGCTAAAACTCTTATAGTTTAAGGGATCTACAAAAAGACAAAGAACCTTAACATGACACACATATCTTGCTTAACTTATGAAGACGAATATTTTGTTGTGGCTTACACAGTTTCTTGCATTTTGAACCATTTTGAATTGTAGATTCTAAAATCCAAGGATCATTAAAAACTTTAAGCTAAGTAACTGCATTTTTCTGGCTGTTTCAGTTCGGTTTTGTTGTAGTTGTTGCTGGGTGTCTTAGTTGCTTGCCATTTGGCTGGCAAGTGAAAAACTTTTCATTTTACAACAAACGAGCTGCAAGTAAATGCGAACTGCTTGTTGTGGACTGGACCCAAGGCCGGAAGTGTAGGAGTCGGGCTGAGGCAAGTGTAAAAGAAATAAACGGACTTAAAATAGGAAAAGTCAACACAAGAGTTGTGCGTTGTGTGTGCGTGTGTTTGTGTGTGTGCTGGCCTGTATCCTGGGGACAGGACGTTTGCCTTGCCAGGGACTAACTTATTTTGTTTTTAGAATAAGGGCAAAAGGCTCACAGGACAACGGAGCTGACTAGCTGAAGCTAAGGGCTAAGTGCAAACACAGAGATGAGATTTCTTCTTCTATCTGCTTGCTTGCCGCCCTCTTCTCCTTTCAAATAATACTTAGGAGGTATAGGGGCAACACGAGGGGGACTTACAAAAGCGTAACGGCGCTCAAAATGACTGACACGGCTTGCTGGTCACATGGTCAAGAGTGTGCAGCGAGCCGTGGCTATAAAGTACACACCAACACACTTACACACATACAGACAATGCGAAATGAAATTCCATCATTTCCCTCTCTCGCTTTTAAGAACATTTTGTATCTGGCTTAGTTGTTTTAAACTTTATTGTTTACGCTTGTGATCAGCAGCGACGCTGACGTCAACTGTCCGCCATTTTGTTGACTGCTGCCATTGATGCTAGCTGTGTGACTTTTTCCACTTCTTCTTGTTCTTCTTCTTTAGTCTTAGCTTCTATATCTTATGCTTCTGCTACTGCTTGTCCAGCTCGCACTTTGGCCCATTGTGTGGCTCTAAAACATAAACGGAAGCGATTTATGGCGCAAACACAATGAACGAGTCAGCATCAACAAACAAACAACACACACACACAACAAAATGACGCACAACAACAAGAGAGAAAGCGCACAAAGGACAAGGATACGGTCAGAGCAACAATTTGTGTAGAGTTGACCAGCATCGGTCTTCTCCTCACCCAGCCAGCTTGCTCGTCCTTTTGCGATGCGATGCGTTGCGTTCCGTTGTCGTTCTGGCAGCTCATAAAAAACACAAACAAACGGACATCAACTCAGATTTAGAGGGGATGTTTAGGGATAGTATGGATGGGACAGTAGGACAGTGAAATATATCTACGGCAGGTCAAGAGTAGCTCTAGTTGAGGTTGAAAAAAAAGCTAAAGTATTTTAGAAAAATAATCTAAAAAGTTGCCACCAAATCTACGAAATCATTTATAATTATTATTTTATATTTGGATGCCAACTAAGGATTGCTTATCATTAAAAGAAAACTTATAAAAGGTAACAACAACGAAAGGAGTCGTCCATAAGACTTCAAGCAAGCCTTAATGGCCAACTTTAGCCACAAAAAAGCTAAATGCTCTCAACACTAATCGCATAGAGGATCCAAATGATTGTTCGCATTGTGTTCGCTGGCCGCAACTAAAGTGCTTGTCACTGGTCACGGCCCGGAAGTATCTTTATTTTAGCTTTGTTTGCACTCGTTTCACTTGCACACACACACACACATTGAATGAAGGGAAGCCCAAGTGTTATTATCCTGCTTAGCCATAATACGTTGTTAAAATGTTGAGTCTGTCATTTGTTCGCCTCGTACACTAAAAATCACAAGAAATTGAAAAGAAAAAACAAAAACAAAAAGAGAATTCCCTCAAACAAGAACCAAATGAATGCCAAGGAATCTTTATAGGCTGAATGGTAAATTCCATGAGTGGGTGAGGAAGAGTGGAGGTGGGGTGCTGTAGTCCTGTGGGAATCGTTGACAGGCGCGTGGCCATTTTGTATATTCGACTTTATTAACATTTCAGCACTGGGCCACGAATTGAAGAAGCAGGAAATGCTAAGCAGCGGCATTTTGCCTTTGATTTGCGGCCATTTTGTTTTGCATATTTCCGCTTTGTTGTCCGTTGTCGTCCTTATTGTTGTTGCTGTTGTTGTTATTGCTGGCAACCTGAACAACCTTGTTTGAGGTTCGCTGCGTTTATATCGGCCCGGATGTTAACAATTAGGTTCATTAAATTTCAATTAATTTGATTAATTGAAGCAGAAATATGCGTTTCATTTGATTTGTTTTGATAGGCAGCAAGCGCCAAGCAGCTGTTTTCTATACAGACGCTCTTCCCTTCTCTCTCGAGCTCGTGGAACACTTTGTTGTACGCTTCAATTGCAATTAATTACGGGCAGCCAAACCACAATTAAAATTAATTTGCCTGTCTAAAAAAATAACAAAAAAAATCACAAAAAATATATATAAAAAAAGTTTCAAGCAAAACGCATGCCGAAAGCAGCGTGCACAAAAAAAAAAGAAAAAACAACGCACAGACGAAGAAACAAAAAGAAACAGAAGCTACGCTCAAGTCCTTTGCACATCCGTACTTCCGCATCCGGTCCCTAGAGTTGGGCAATAAAAATTCTCTACGTAATTAAAATCAAAGGATTTCGCGTTTAACAATTTATGTGCGCTATAATTTTTGGGGCGACGCAGACACTGCTCGTAAATTTGCAACGCACCACCCAAACCAGACGCTGGTGCAAAAACGCTTTATGGCCGTTAATTTGGTGCTATGCGTGGGTTGAACGGAAGCCGTGGGCGGGGGAGGCGGAGGTCGTGAAGTTTGGCGGTTGGGGCTCTTGCCAACCGAGAGGAACTGTGTGCAAATGATTTGTTTCCTTGGCGCCCGTTTGAAAACAAAAGCATCTGACCAGACAACAGTCAACAGTGTTAAAGGCACAGGGTTGTGGGGATATTGGTGGTGGTGGTGGTTGATTTCGCGTCGTTTGGCTGCACGTGACTGCATGCCAAACATGCCACCAGAGCAGGACACAAACTGGACACACACACGCACAGAGACAGCGAGACGCATAGCTGTGTGCATACGCACTATGGAATGCCATTCCTTTGGACCCTATTACCAACACACCGCTCGCTTGCAGCTACCCCCCTCTCGCCATGTGTATGCATTGCATTTCATCGCTAATTTAAGTTAATGTTCATTGTTGTAAATTACATTAATTTTAATGCGATTTCGCACACGCGCTTGCACTGCACTGCCGACTACGCTGCATTTCACAACACTGGACAAACGTTAACACGCCCCCGCGCCCACACGCCCATAAGCCCGTTCAGAGTTTCGGCAAAAAGCTTTTAAGTGTGTGATTGTTTGGCCGTTGCAATTTTATGTAATTACCGCGCACTAACAAATTACATCAAGTGTCACAAATGAATGCATTTATGATGCGCATTTTAAAAATCACCTTCCAACCTTCCGAGAGTTGGTAAGCAAGCTTATACCGCATAAATATGTTGTCTGTGTATGTGTGTGCCAGGAAGAGAGAAGTTGGAATATAAAAATGTAAAATGGCCTAAAGTGCACTTGCAAATATGCATTAATTAAAAAGCCTACCATGCATACGGGTGAAAGCTTAAATCCTTATTGGCTTCCTTTCGCCTGCTCGCACACTTATGCACCATCTCTGTCTCTCTCAGTCATTTACTGCTCTATGTGTTTCTCATAATTATACGCAGCAAGTGTATAAAACCAATTGGTTTAAGGTAACAACACCACAGGATATAAAACTACTAAGCTATAGTACCACCCATACAAAAACTATGCTGAGATATTGTCAAAAAGTTATAGACACCCTGAGGTTAAGTGCATTTTGTTCAGTACTTGCACAGTTTGTAATTGATTTAAGCATTTCATACTCATTTAAGGCAAGTACTGAAATCATAAAAGTGGATTTCTCAGTTCATGTCAATTATTTGCTTAAGCTCATTTAAATGAAATACTAAGTAAAAGGGTTTGATTTAGGCTGCTAGTGAAGGAACGAAATCTATATAGATTAATATAAAAAAAAGGAAGAGGAATTCCAGCACAATCTTTAACTTTGTTTTTGGTATATGCGTGTGTGTCTGGGGGTGTGTGGGCTTTGCCAGTGCTGGTAAGCACACAAGTTTCGAAGTAACGGTAACATAAAGCGGGCGGGCAAAAGAGGTTGGAAGTCCAAACCGAACAGAATGTTGCTGCTGCCTATAACAATATTTGGCTTCATTTGCATAAAATGCAGCAAGCAGCAGGCGGCAGTGGCAGTGGCGTTGCAAAAATGTCAGGTGCAAAATGGGGCAGCAGCCACAAAGGCAGTCAGCAGTCGGCAGAAGGCAGACGGTAACCGCGACGTATACGCAATGTAGACTTGAAAGTAGCAACAGCAACAGTAACAACAAAAGCAACAGCAACAAAAACTGACAAGTAAACAAGGCTGTAAAGTTGCACACAGCCTGTCACTAAGGGCTAGGCTGTTAGCAGAAGGGGGTGGTGGGTTGCTCCATAAACTATACGACTGATTGAACAGCAAACATAAGGTTCACATATTCCCCATTTGTCCCTACTGTATGCCACCAACGCCATCAACAATCGCCAATCGCCACTGCCATGTAAAACACATGTTGCCTCTTATTTCTTTTGGGCATCCATTGCAACAGTTACGCCCCTCCCCGCTTTTCCCATTTTCTACTTCTATGTTACCACAATGTCCAGGGCGTAGCCAATTTTAAGCAAATATTATTGTTTGCATTTATGTTTGTGTCTGATATCGTACAACCGATAATATACATGGACACACACATTGTATATGTGTGGAGTACTTTTTGTACATGTGCGGCCTAAACTCAACTGTAACAAGTTCTATTTTTACACACAACAACGTGAGTTTTGTGATTGGTTTTTGATTAGAAAACATATTAGAAAAAAATCTATGAGCTGCAGTTAAACAAATAAAATAGCCGCAATCCGAAAAAAACGTATCAAAAATGTAATTCGTTTTTTTTTTTGTTGTCTAGTGTTGTTTGTAGGTATGAAAATTATGCGGCCAGGTAAATGGTTGCTTTGGTTTGCAGTTGTTTTTGTTATTGTTATTGTTACTGAATGTTGTGTGACTTGAAGCGTAATAACTACACACACACACAGATACATATACACACAGTGAGCATGTAAACATAACCTCAAATTAAAATATGTTTGCTTACGTACTGTTGGCAAACTACACGGCAAAACTAAACGGATGCTACAGCTAACTAACTGGCAGCCAGGACGCAGGACTCATTACAGGACTACGTTTACGAGGCATAAATTAAAAACTTTTGCGCAAAATTGGTAACGTGGCAAGTTTTGTAGTCCAACTTAATTATGCAGAAAGTAACAGAGAACGAAAGAAAGAAAAAGAGAGCAAGAGCAAGAGCAAGGTTTATTTGCCTTCTGGTCTAAAACACAAGCAAAGATTGCATAAAAGAGTAGGGTTGATTTTTGGAAGGAATGCTTGTTGCATGGCTATTATGACAGCTGCTTTGATCGACAGCCAGGCAGGCAGTGGGGCAGGGTGGTAGGTGGCAGGTGAATGGCTGCGGTTGGCAAACTGTCGGCAGCGGAAATTAAGCGCCTCAATTTGCGTGCTCGCCACGCATAAATCAGTGCCAGCCAGCTCACCCCACCGCTTAACCAATTCTTAAGTACAGCAAATTGATTAGGCCCTCAAGTTGGCTTGGCCAACATGAACAAGGCGTAAAAATACTCGACTCGATTATTAAGCTAAATGCATATAGAAATGCGCCCAAACTAAACTTAGCATCAGTCGTTCAGTCACTCAGTCAGTCAGTCAGTCTATCTGTCAGTTAGTCAGCTCATTCAGCCGTGTCAAATTGCTTAACAAGCAATTATGGAGGCACGTCAACACAGCTCAGAGCCTAAGAGCCAACTTGCAAAAGAGTTCAAAGCCAAAGCCGAATCCAGTTAAAGCCTTTGGGCCTCATGCAAAAAAGGGCTAAAATCGTTTTAGACCGGCTGCTGCTGCTGCCGTTTTGAGACGGCTTAGTTAGTTAGTTGGCCACTTTAAGCCTTCAACGACAAATCTGTGCAGCAGCCGTAATAATCATGTGCATAAAGATGACAATCATCGTCATGCTGATGCCAATGATGCTGTTGCTCTTGCTGCTGCTCATAATGATGATGGGAATGTTTATGACACTCACGGCTCGAAATGAGTTGCAAACAAATGACTTAAGTGAGCAACTTACATGTTACAAACAGACAGTCACTAACAATTTTGTCATTAAGCAATCAAGTTCAGCTTGTTTGTGACAAAGCTAACTAGTTGATTGATTGAACAAAGAATTTAATCAATAAAGCTATGCCAGACCTTAACTAAACCTAACTGCTTCTTCTATAATCAAGCTCTTTTGGCCAAGTCAACTTCTGTCCGCTTCCTTCTACTCGTGCTGCAATCTAGAATCGTTTGATTTATGTCACACACATTAGGGCACGCTCGTTTGTGGCCTCAGACTAAAAGCTGAAACTTATTGCAGCATTTTATTATGTTTGAAAATTAACAATTTTAAGCTTACTCAGTCCATATAGGAGGTGTTGCCTCTAAGGGTGCAAGAGAGACAGAGAGAAAGACGGAGATGGAGAGGCATTCCAATTTAATGCATTTTGGCGCCTCTGGCCAAACAAATTACTCAAAAATGGCGCATAAATTAATGCAAGCAAGGAGGCAAGCTAACAAAACTAGACGATGCACTGGCAAAATTAAAACATTAATCTGCGAAGCGGACTCTGAACTGAGCATGCATAATAATTAAATGCTAGGCTTTAAATTTATTAATTTATTTATAAAACCACAAAAACAAATGGAAAAAAAGGGCACACGAGCTGCACAAAAAGAGGTGCGAATGCGAACTTGAGCACAATTTCTCTTATGGTCTATCCTTGAAGAACAGAAAATAAAACAGAAGTACACTGAAGCAACTTAACGAGAACCAGAACTCTAAATGGTTCTCATTCTTGTCGTCTTGGTTTTTCTGCTGTAGCTGTTGCAGCTTTTTAAAAATGTTCGTACGCCCTCTAGGGACAGATTAGCGATTAATCTATGGGGCATGGTCACATGCACGTCCTACATTCATCCTCAGCTGCCTCGCTGTTGTGGAACGTTGAGTGTGGAGGTACGTGGTACGAGGTAACGATTAAAAAATCTCCACAGTAAAGACTGAGCACTTAATCAAAGCGGATTTAGAGAGAGGAATAGAGCCAAAGCCCAGAGTCGAGAGACCGAGAGACCCAAGCTCAAGTCAAGGAATACTCAGCCAGCTAGTTTAATGCAGCTACCAAAGCGTTGATGCGGCGCTTTGTTTTTAGCTGACTTTTTGTTTTACCTCCCTCCCTCCCTTCCTCTCTCACTCTCTCTCTCTCTTTCAGCACTTTAAGCAATGCTAGCAGAAAACACACTATCAACTGTTGGGGTATATCTGTTATTGGCATTGGTTAAGTTATCTGTCTAAGTACTTGGCACCCAGACACATTCAAGTTTTCGTTGAGCACACAGATGCTTGATATGAACTCGAGCGAATTGTAATTGATTTTCATCAGTCTGTCAAAGGTCAAGCAGCTGTCAAGGGTCGTTGATTTGATATAGTTAAATATAAAGTTAAAGTTAAGGGAAAGCGCATCTTGAAAGTCGCTAAATAAATCTTGCTTAAAGCTTTGCATGGATTTTTTTTTCCTACATATTACAAGCAGTTTTATTTCGTTGAGCGTTGTTCATAGTTTTTGGTGCGCTTTTTTTCTTTCATTTGCGCTGCCAGCAGTACATCCTAGCCCCTTCTACCAGTATCTGCCTGCCACCCTTTGCTGTACGCTTTTCATGGCTGTGGGGCTGAGCTTCCAACTTGAAGCACATTGAGTTCTGACAGAGAGTTGGGCAAACTGTATGTATGGCAGACTCATAAAAGACCTTAAATAGTGGCAAAGACATTTCAGACATTGCCGCGCGTTGCTGCATTTGTCAATTTGCAATGAGTTGAAAGGGGCGTGGCTGGGGCATAAAAATGATATATGTGCGCGCTGAGTTAGCAATTTTCGTATGAATTGGTAAAACGACGCCGACATTCGCTTTATGAATTTTTCTTTCAGTTGGCCACAAACTATAAAATATTTTGATTGTATTCTCACATATCTGTTGATGTTTGTCCGTGTGTGTGTGCTTGTGTCTGAAATTGAGTGCTTGTTGCACTTTATTTTATTTGTGCATGTTTTGCTTCTTGTTCAATGCTAGATTCGACATTCGAGTGGTTATTTAGAATCAACTAAAACCTGACTTTCATTCAACCTGCCCTTGTTGGCGGTTTGTGTTGCAATTATGGCCGAGTAACCGCAAACAGGACTGCAAATAGTTTTGGTCATGGCACAAAACACAACACAGCCAACACCACTGCACAACACTGTTTTCGCTTACACTTCGTCATAAGCCGTGCAAAATATTTTGGGTATTTTGCCTGTAATCCTTTTGTGTGCTAATTGGAGCGTTGCCAGGGCCATAAATACTCTAACAAACGGCAAACGAAAAGCTGAAAAACAGCAAAACGAGTTGCGTAAAATATTTTGGCAAAATATTTGGCATAAACAGTTAGTTGTCTAGTCGCCTCCTGACATTCAAAAGCCGCTTAAATCTGCACACTTGGGCAAAAGCGGCCAACAACGTAAATGTTCTTTATGCCTTTTAATTGCTTTAGCTTTGTGGTCACACTTGGTATGGAGTAGCTTTCAGATTTGTTCATGTTTACACAGACAGAAAGTGAAATGTACTTACATATATATAAATATATATAATATTAGCTATTCAACGTGTGGCTTTTTGCCACAATTCAAATCTGTATTAATTACAACATGTTTTCTTTTTTTATTCTATGTTGAAATCTTAACTATGAATTGAGGATTATGTGAAGAGCAATTTCTAAAGAAGTGCTGCACTCTATAGAAAAGTTTAACAACAAGTGGCTAAGTGGATAAAGTTTTTTCAATAAGCTGTGCTTAGTAATTAACTTGAATTTAAGGTAACCAATTGATATGTCAGACACAAAAGAATTCGTGAGTCTCAAATGCAAACTAGCTCTACCATAATTAAGTTTGTTTTGTTCCATTTTCATAATGTTCCACACATTATTGTTAGATATCATTAGTAGTAGCTTTTGCCATCCAAATTGGTTGACACAACAGAAGCTGTGAAAACATTTCAGATAACATAGTTGCTTTTTTTGCTTTTCCAGACAGCAGGCAGAAAGAGAGAGAACGATGTTATGTTAGCTGTAAAACAATTATACTATTTGCCTTATCACTCGTGTGTGTTAATGATGCTGTCGAAGCTCTTATCTGCTTATACTCACGACTAAAGTACGAATACTGTAGACAAATGCAGAGCTCATGCAGCTTAACTCATCCGGTTTGTGGGTCAGTCGCAGTCCTAAAACAGCTGCCAACAGCTCTCAATGGAAACGCAAACAGACGGATAACTAATTCAAATGTGTTTTAAACTCAATTAGAATAAAAAGGTAAGCTCTCCAAAGATAATACTACTATATTTTCTATAACTGCTCTTCTGTGCTTATCAAAAACCAAGTCTCTTTGTTTAAAGCATTAATTCAGATAATTCAGACCTTTGCACAGTGAATGCTTTAAGCAACTTCAAAATTATTTTCTTTACAATTTCAATACTTTGGACTCATATGCATATATATTATTTGCTTTTTGTAATCTATTGTCATGCTGACAGCTCTTTAGTAACCGTATCGAATGCTAAAAATCTGAATTAAGCCTGTTTTTTTGCAATTTGTGCTAGGTTTTGGGCATCTTAGTGGGTGAAAAAGTGACACATTTATGCGACAATTGGCGGTGTTTGTGTGTGTTATGCATTGATTGGCTATCCAATTTGCATATAATTTATTTTGCAATTGTTGTGACATTTTGTGCCTTGCGCCAGCGTTTTGTTGTTGCTATTGTCGTTCCGCAGAGCAGGTTGCCATTGCAATCGTGGGAACATGTTGCAAGCTGCTTGCTTTGTTGCCAGTTGTTGCAAGTTGGGAGAGTGTTGATTGCAGCTTGTCGCTAGCGACAAATCTAAAGCCTGACTCAGTTGGCCCAAAATAAAACTTTCACTCAACCGAGTACTTGATAATTAAGCCATCTTGCGGCTTGTGGCAGCATCGTTTATCTGTTGGCAGACAATGGCTGCATCTTGCTACAGCCAGGCTAGCACAGATAGCTATGGCAAATAGCTGCAACTGGGGCGCACCTTCAATTAATGAAGCGAGGCCTCCAACTTTATTTAACTACAACAACAAAAACAACAAGTTTCGAGTCTAGTGGTAAAAGTGAGCATTGTTGCCTTTTGGCCTTATTTTTGTTTGTGTTTCTTGCACTACTAAATGCCAATTTAAGCTGGATGCGAACCTTAACGTGCTGCTCAGGTGCTAATGCCTGGTTAGCCCGTTAGCCGGGCCAAAACAGTTGTCACGCTAACCG
Source organism: Scaptomyza caliginosa (assembly GCA_035044725.1). Classification (NCBI taxonomy): domain Eukaryota; kingdom Metazoa; phylum Arthropoda; class Insecta; order Diptera; family Drosophilidae; genus Scaptomyza; species Scaptomyza caliginosa. The sequence goes on along the minus strand of JAWNNR010001007.1, from coordinate 422,530 downwards.
GCTGCCGGCTACCAACTGAACCGCATTGAAAAAACCGGTTTAATGCCTAATGTTGGCATATGAAATCGATCTTGAACGATCTATGATTCGGGCCCAGTCGCATTTTCACGCCAGTCGATGGCGTAGCGGCCTAGTCTCGAAATACATATTTCTTCTTATTGTTTCTTATTTCTTGGTTTGCGAGAAAGTCAACTCTACACTTGCACAAAAAATCAAGTAATTTCGAGTTAGCAGCAAGTATAGTTGTTAAATGTTTTGACTGTTGGTCAACATATTATTTTGGAACTACATTTTAATTGTTTTTAAATTTGTAGTTTTTGACATTTTACCTATGGCTGACGATGCTGCCAAAAACAAACCTCCACCGCAACCCGTGGAGAAGACAGCGGATCCAATTATTTCACAAATTGGTGACTTCAAGCGCTATCAATTCTGCTTTTGCATGCTGATATTCTTGTGCAAATTCGGCACTGGATGGCACACGCTGGCCCACATCTTTCTGGCAGCACCCACGCCACTTAGCTGCGGCACTGAGAATGTCACCGATCCATGCAGCTCGGATTGTAAGGAGAAGGTTTTCGATACGAGCATTTTTAAGACAACAATCATTACGGAATGGAATCTAACATGCAAATCGGCCAGTTTGGCTAGCTTATCGCAATCCATTGTCATGCTCGGCATTATGTTTGGCAGCATATGCTTTGGCATGCTCTCCGATAGGTAATTAACAGGTGTTTTGACGACGTATCTATACTCTTTCTTATTTTTCCATTTCTCTCTTACAGATTTGGTCGGCGTCCGGCATTTTTGGGCTGCTGTTTCATGCAGCTCATCTGTGGCCTAATCGTCTGTGCTTCGCCATATTTCTGGTTCTACTGCCTGTTCAGATTTCTAACAGCTTTTGCCACAGGCGGCACCATGACAATTAGGTAAACTAAACTTATTGAGAAATTTGCTTACTTCCAGTTGAGTAAAACTTTTTCTTTGCAGCTTTGTGCTCATCATGGAGATCATTGGTCCGAAGAAGCGTGAATTGATTGCCATTTTGTACCAGATACCGTTCAATGTCGGACACGCCTCATTGGCTGTCTTTGCATACTTTGTGAGAGAATGGCGCTGGTTTCAATTCTCTGTGACGATCTTTTCCGTTGTCTTTGTGATCTATATATGCTTTGTGCCGGAGTCGCCGCGTTGGCTGTTCACCACTGGACGTGTGGATGAGTCCATTGCCATATTGGAGAAGATAGCGAAACGGAACAGAGTGCCAACTGATACGATTCGTGGAGAGATTGAGGCCGGATATAAGGTGCTGTCGGCAAAGACGCCAGCCAAAAAGGGCACATTGATCGATCTCTTTCGGACACCCTTTTTGAGAATCAAGACCATTTGTATGCTTAACATTTGGCTGGTTGTTTGCATGGTGTACTACGGCACTGCTCAGTATATCTCCAAGCTGGGTGGTGATATCTTCTTAAACAATCTGATTGCGGCTAGTCTGGGTATACCGGGCACTCTGCTCTGTATCGTCATGACAAAATTTATGGGCAGAAAGCTTACAATGATGATTACAAATGCAATCAGTGCAGTTGGTTTGTTGGCTCTGGTCTGTCTCCACACAGCGGATATGAAAATTCAGGTAGTCTGCGCCACATTGGGTCTATTCGGTGCCTCAATCACCTTTCCCAATGCCTATCTTTGGGGTGGAGAGATATTTCCCACTGTTGTGCGCTCCAACGGTCTCGGCTTATGCTCGATGATAGGTCGCTTTGGTGGACTGCTGGCGCCACTTATCTGTGAGTTGTCCCACTATGGTGCCTGGATAACACCGCTCATCTTTGGCATATTCTCCGTTCTCGCCGTTGTTGGCACCATATTCCTCCCGGAGACACGTGGTATACCGTTGCCCGAGACGCTTGAGGATGGTGAAAACTATGGACGCAAGCGACGCGAATAACTGTGTAAGTTATTTTGCACAGTGCATGCCAGTTACAAACTGAATAGACAAAAACAAGCAAAAGGAAATCACGCTTCGTCTCGAGCAGCAGTCGCAAATCGAAGCCAAAACCGGGTAATATCTAATTGTAATTACTGCTAAATGAATTCAGTTTTCGTGCTTATGAAAACTGGGTTAGTCACCATAATAACTTTTACCATTATGCCACAGCGTGTTTGAGTCAGTCAGTTAACAGTGTCTTAGTATATTTTTGGAGCAAAGCAGAAGTTCAGAACTCAAGTATACGTATACATTTTAGCAAGAGTTTTTTTAAGTTGTTCACAATTTTTTTTTAGTAATAAAATATATTTTGTACTTAAATCGTAATCGTTTGACCTCCTAAAATAAACAAACAGGTTTCGCAAAATCTCGATGCTCGATATCGAGCAGTTGAAAGAGTGAGCAATTATAGCGTTTACACACTTAACAGAGTGTATCAATGATTTAGCCGCCTGCCTAAATGACCTTCAAGTTAAACCTGTTGAGATACAAAAAACAGAATTCACTCAAGGTTAATATCATTGTCAACTTTTTGGCATGGCTCATTCATATGCAACACTTGGTAAACTTCATGTCGCTAGCTGTCTACAACTTGAACTATCTACTATTATCCCTTACCACTGCCGCTCCTTGGCCCTTCTTACCACACTGTCACACACAGAGTCGGCCTGCGTCAAAAGTCAAGGAGTTGGTCAGTTTACCGTCGGCACTTGGCTACAACATGATGATGATGATGCTTTTGCTCACTCAAGTGCAGGCCAGAAAGAGAAAGAGAGAGAGAGAGAGATTTGTCTGGACAGTCAATCAGTTGGTGGCGCTGGTGCTGGTGGTGGCGGTGGTGCTGCAACCACCAGCCGCTGTCCAATGTTTGACGCGACTTGGGGCCAAGTTTTTAGCGTCATCGGCACTGGCAGCTTGTCATGTCAGCTGCCTGTACGAAAACTGTCAGAATTCGAGTTGAGTTAAGTTGCCCCCAATCGCAATCCGCAACCCACTTGCAACACACACACACAACTAACTCACAAGTCCAAGTTCGAGTCACAGCGTCGGCGTCGCATTTTTAATCAGCAGCGGCGCGTCTTAGTGATAATTACCAGACATTTTTGTTGCCGCTTCTTTTGCTGTTTGCTCCTGGCTGTTATTCCTGGCTGCTGTTGTGTTAGCCCGCTGTTCCTGGCTGTATAATTAATTACAAGTGCCGCGCTGATGTTGTGCTCTTGCCCATTATTCATTGAGCCAGTCTGCGGCAACTGCTTTAGACTCTTTCTCATGTATTTGCTCCAAATTCATCATCAGCAAAACAATTTGTTGAAACGTGTTCTTTTTTCGGGCTATTAGCAGGCGACAAAAAAGCGCCAGCTTAATAAACTTAACTTATGTGCTACATGTTTGAAAAGATTTGTGAGAAACAAGTTTCAATGAGTTCTCTATTCACCCTCTTAGTAATAGCTTGTCATACATTAAGTTAAGTTTAAAGGATGAGGATGAAAAAAAAACAAAGAAAAAGATCCTGGCAAAGGCAATGTTTAAAAACTTGACACTTGGCTAAGAACTGAAAAGGCCAGCGCCAAAGTCGTTTGCCATTTTGCCAACATATGGCAAATTTGCCAACTGACTGCATGTCAACAACAAAACCAAACAACAACAAGAAGAAAAACAAAATCCATTTAAGTTCAAAGCGCGACAACCGCCAAAGTCAGGAGTTGAAGCTTGCAGCTTGCTGTTTGCTGCTTGGAGCTGGATCGCTTTGGCCTGCCAGCTGAGCCAGTCTCGATCATTATCTGAGCCGCATATCTACTATTTGCGATTACGCCGAGCAAACTGACGGGCAAAGCAAGTCGGTTAGTCTGGCAGAGTCGGGTCGAGGCTGTCATTCGTGGGAGTTTGTTTGTTGGTTGGTTGGTTGGTTGGTTGGTGGAATTGGCAAGCGTGCTGCGCTTGGTGGCAACAGTAACAACAACAACGTGGGCGCAGACAAATGTCAAAATGACGCGCTCTTTGTTGTTTATCATATTTACCGCATGAGCCAGAGGTAACAACAGCAACGAACTTGGCCCAAATGCAATTAGTATTCAAATGTAGACGCGAAGAGTCAAGCACAAAAAAAAAAGTACAAAATAAAATGCGCAAAACGAGTCATCATCAGCTTCAAGCACTAAAGTCGTTTTTGCCGACTCTTGGTCAGCACAGCGCAAGAGTAGCGGGGTATGGAGCGGGTATGAAGCGGGCAGGAGCGGAGCGAGAGCTCGCACTTAAACGTTAAAAAATGCGTCTAGGCTTGTGCTTTGTGCGCTGCTTTAGAAATTCGTCGTAATTTAGCGCACGCATTTTGCATTTTAAATGCTGTACAACAACAACGATGACAATGACAATGGTGATGCGATGTTGAGTTCTGATTAATTCCGACAAATTCGTTTGACTAATTGCGAGGAAAGAAAAAAAAAGCAAAGAGTGTTGACGGGGGGGATTCTGTGTAAGTGCACACCTTATCGGCCGCAATTAAATGACCAGCTCAGCTCGCTTTCACGAATAATATCATCAACTTGTCTACGTGACTTCACCTTATCAGCCAGAACTGATGGACTTGCAGCTAGATATACAGTGTGTGCGGCACATTTCTTCTGATGATTCAATATAGTATGTATACTCGTTGCATATTAAGCAGACCACGAATATGGTCACATCTTTGTCTCTTTCTGCCGCTCTATCTTTGTCTTTGTCCAGTTACATAACCATAAAGAAAGCAAGCAACTCGAAACGCATTGCATTCATTTCGGGCGCCATTAAACTGTCTCCAGCACACCACCAGTATTGCCACCAGCACTTACAGTTGTAAATTTAACAACCGCGTTATGACAACTGCCAGCAATTAAAATTGACAATTGATACGACAGTCAGACAGAGAGACAGAAAAGCGAAAAAGAAGAAAAAGATGACAACAATCGAGTGGGGTTTGGGGTAGGTAATAAACGATGTTAACTGTATGTACTTTTATGACATATAGGCGCCATGTCAATTCACGTTTACACGTGACTGTTATTATGATTTGTTGCATGACAGCAAGTGACTAGAGTTTTGTCTCCGGGGATCCTGGACGATTGAAGAATAAACTTATTTATTACTTATCCTCACACAAAGCAAACCTGGCATAAACCCTCCAAAAGCCTCGTAAAGGCATGGACAATACACATAATAGTTAATGTGTCTATCCATCTCTTTCAAACACTTGCAACTCCTCTGTTTTGTGTATTTTCCATTTATTTTATAGTGTCACATTTCTTTTTATTGTGAGATACCAGTTGCAAAAATTTGCTGAAACTAATTGCTGTAAATTCTGACAGCAGCAACAACAACAACACCATATGAAGAGAACCCAAACCAAACCAGTTTAGATCAGATCCGTACCTCGGCTAGAGATGGCTCCATGCCCAATTGGGTTTTGGGCGGCAAAATATGACAATTGGCGGCATTATTAAAAACGCTACGTGCGCTAAATCTACCGACATCAGCCCAAATGGCCAGCTACATAGAATAAAAAAAAAAATAGAATACAGGAGACGGCAAAACACCAAAACAGGTGAAATGCACGACAGTTAATGGGCCCGCACCTTTCCTCACCCCTGCCCTCCCCTACACTAAAATAGACATGCGTTGACAACGGGCTAGAGAGAAGAGCAAAGGCAAAAGGGGTAGATGGGGTTGACAGTTGCTGATAGCGCACTCAATTTGCATTTTTGGTCGTTTGGGAGAATAGTAGGAAAAAAACAGATATATATACATATATATATATATGAGCGGAACGGAAAAGTCAACGGGTGCCAGCAATTACTTTTTATAACTTTCTAGCTGACACTTCAATCTCAGCTAGAAATTAGTTTGACTCGCGCTGATTTCAACATAGAAAAACCAAGGAACGAAATATATTGTGAGAGGGTTGTTGGGTTTGGTTTTAGGTTTGGTTTTGGTAGTTTTTCAGGTGGTTGGCAAACATTAACATAATATTATGAAGGGATTTTAATTAAAAGAGAAAAAATCTCAAAAGCGTTTGTTCGGGACAACTCAACAACGTCGTTTCATATCGGACGTGTGTGCACCGAGAGAAATAATTAACCAAAAATTGTTAGATAAGTCAATAACAAACACATTTTCAATTATTCCTTTTAACTACAGTTTTCGCTCAGTGTCTTTGTGGGTCCATCTTGTGTCGTCGAGCATTTAAGGCTGCCATCCGGCACAGACAATTAAAAACCCTCTGCAGAGTTTTGCCATTTGCCGTTTTATAAGCACAGATTACAGCTTTCCGTAACGCACACACACACACACACACAGACTGAGACACCAAAGAGTCGGGATGCACACACACCGAGAGAAAGAGGACGTTCAGTTTCAGATCCAGACGACACACACAATGTCCGATAAGCGACCACAGAGAGGGATACGGGTTGGGCTTACGGATTGGGTTACGGCGAATGTCTTTCTATGTATGTGTTGTGATTTTATGTTGGTCATAGTCATTCCCAGCCAGGCGCTTCTCCTTCCTTCAAACACTCTCGTCCTTGTCTGCTTGTCTTCTTTAATGACATTGCATTGCACTTATTTCTTTTTGACTTTTTTTTTCATCTGTTGTTGCTGTTGTTGTTGTACACATATTGTACTTGAATGTCTTGCCACCTTGGCAACAGAGTGCGAAAGAGATGGCAAAGGAGTCACTTGATAGCTAGCTGTAAAACCTGATGATAGCTTAATTTTAGAGTTTTTAAATCGGTTTTTACATTTTTCCATACGTCGTCGTCGTCTCCCGCCTTTATTCTTGTGTTTTCTTTTTTGAACCAATGTGATTTGGGCGCAAAATCAGTTGTGAATTTGCATTGCAGAACCCTCAAAATGAAGTCATTCAAAAGGGGAGAATACTACCAAACTACTCCCAGCTAACGACAAAATGACTAAAACTGCATAGCGAAACTGTAATGGAAAGGGAGAGAGAAAGAACGAGCGAGAGATACACCTGCTAAATATGCAATGCACGGACAGCAAAATCAGCAGCATCAATAGCAGCATCAGGTGATCATGTACAACGATGGCTGTGTCATCAGATTTCGGTTTTTTGATAGTTTTCTCGACTTTTTAACGGATTCTGGCACTTACACAGATAGAGAGGTAGAGCATGCTTGTCAGGTAATGGGGAATGTGAATAAAGTCAAGAGATGAGCATAAACAAAATGCAAATGGCTAGAGAAAATATTGTTGTTTGGTTGCATGCCGATTTCCAAGTGTTTTGCTTGAAAGCAATGCAATGCGAATAGTTATGCAAATCAGCAAGAAAATTGCATTGAAAAACCATAAAATAAAAGCATTTGTTACATCTTTAGCTTTGCTATGAGAAATGGTTATAATTTAATCTATTTTCAAGCAAAAATATGCAATCATTAAGCAAATTGAAATAGAGCAAGTGTTGGGGTTGCCACATCATCAACAAAGCTAAGAACTTCCTTCCTTATCCCAAATGCGTTTTGGACCATTTGTAATACAAATGAAATGAAACGTGTCTATAATGTGGCATAGTCATAGCTTCAAATTCTGTCTGCATCATCGTATAATTTACTACTCCATCAATGTTAAGCAACCATTTAATATGGTAATGAACCGAATAAAAAACCAAAAAGGAAAGAAAACCCAATGCCAAATTGCACAAAAAACCCTTTCGAGACGAAAAACACATCAACAGAATGATAAAAAAAAGAACAGAGAACGAAGGAAAGAACTGTTGAAATTGAAACCGTTTATGGAAATTGGAAAATTACGCGCGAGACAATCGGACAAACGCATAATAAATACAAGAATTTGCATACATGTAAGTGCGAACGGAGGATGTGTGGACATATTAATATATATGAAAATATGGCAATGCCATAAATGTAAAATCTGAGCAAATAGTCCGGCAAAGTTTATGGCGATGTAGGGCAGGACAAATGAGCAAAGTGAACGGGAAACCGGAAACGGAAATATTTCGCAATTGGCGCGAAAGGAAAACGGATTGGCGCAGTAAGGAAAGGGGCATGGCTGTTAACACATTTGCAAGCCTCGACGACTGCGACAACGATGACAATAAAATATCACCAAGATTATCTGGCTAAAAGGAGTCGCTGGCAGAGAAGTAGCAAAAGAGCCAACGCTGCCCGCGACGGGCATTTACTTTGCATAATAAGCCGGATTAAGGAAGCAGACTATATACCCTTGCCAAGCCTCAGTCTGCTACAAACAACGACTATGACAATTGATTGCACAGCTCAATGCAAGAATGCCGTTGTCAAGTTGGGTTTTGAATCCTTGGCCTTGGATTAAAATAAGTAGCTCTGTCAAATGGTGTGGAACAAAGTGTTTGACGGATTGCAAGTGAACTCAATACTCGTTTCTTACCGTGTATACAGAACTTTTGTGATACTACTCGTAAAGAATTTATCATATTTGCATTGAAGTCTGACTTTAAAGGTATCTTTTATGTTAGAAATCACTTACGAGTTTTGCCGCTTTGGTCAGCCGGAAGTGGCCATAAAATGGTCATGCCGCCATTTTTATGCCCATAAATTCGGCTGTGAAATTGAAACTTAAAATGCGTAAAGTATACGCTCTCTCTCACCCAGCACCCACCATTCAGAGGGTCTTTGGCTCGCGGGCGATTTCAATTTTTATGCACATTTTATATGCCTACTGTAAATTGCTGTCCAGCCCTCTACGCGCCCCACCACTAAATGCCACCACCCTGGCACACAAACAGCTGAGCTGTACGCTCAAGTTCAAAGACCAGAGGCTCGCACACACATACCCACACACAGAGACACACAAATGTTTTTCTTTCTGGCCACTTTTGTCTATGGCGAAATTCCACGTTCGCAATCGTCATAAATCTTATGGCCACATCTTGAATTTATGTGTCTCACCAAACTCAGCAACACAACCCCTGCCCTCACTGCCACTGCCTCTAACATTGCCAAGTGCTACGCATTCTGTGGCTGTGTTTTGTGGCTTAGATTACTTAGTTTGCGCGCACTTTGTGTGAAGCACAAGCTGACGACGGCTTTTGGGCTATTGATTTTTGGCGAGTTTTCTGCTTATTGAATTTGTTTGGCTTTTGCTGGACAAAAAAAAAGTTTTTTAATCAAACTAACTACTTGTCTTAAAGTGTTGTTCCTGCTGCTGCTGCTGCTGCTGCTACTGCTACTGCTGCTGTTGCCAAAAATGACAAAAAGCACATTGTAACATATTAATTCTAAGCAATAGACACGACAGACACAAAAGACAAAAGCATTTTTCTTCACCAACGTTTAAATATTTACAGCACAAACCTGGCTGCCGCTTGCTTGCTTGCTTGTGGTATGTTAACCCGCTCTTCAACTCGACCGCTCTCAACCCTTAACCAAGGGCAGAGTCTCATTACCTGCTGCCCGGCAAAAGAAGAGCTCTAAGACAATCAAAGGTGAGCTGTTGCATTTTTCTCTCGTTCTTTGGCATTTTCTTTTATTTTCCGCTTGGCTGGCACAAGCATCACGTGGTCAGAAACGCTACCCTTCTTTCCCCGTTCCAGCCAACCCCAACCCCTTTTTGGTCTGCACAGTTCGCATACACCTGCAGCTGCATCCTTTGGATAGCTGTTGCTGTAGCTAAAGCCAAAGCCAAAGCTAACGGTGCCGCCATGAAAATTGGCGTCTGCCAAACATAAATAAAAAAAAGGTAGACAAATCCGGAATAAATAACAGCGTTGTCTAGAGCTCTACCCACCCGTCTCGTGCCCTTCACACTTGTCCATTATGTGTGTGTCTGTGTGTGTGTGTGTGTGTGTGTGTGAAGTGGCAGGCGACGCCGCGTCTCGACTTTGGCTGAAAAGGCTGCGTCAGCGTTATGGCAACCAGAGTTATAGAGATGCCACACACCTGCTCTTGCCACACGACCCATACCATGAAGCATCGACCTCAGACTGTTGCTCGTTGCGTATACGCTCAGTTGCACCACAAAATGAGCGAAAATCGCGCCATCTATTTGCCATGGCAATCGCAATTGTGTTCGTTGTTCGTTACCTTCTTCTTTTGTATCAGACATTTTAATAAAATATATAACCATTTAATTGGTGCGGCTGGCAGAGTTGGCAGGGATGGCAGGACATGCGCGCAAAGATACAGAATCAGCTTGACTTGGCGCAAAACCAAATTAAGAAACCATTTACAAAAATCTTAAAGTCTTATATAATGTAAAGTTCATTTAAAAATGCTCAATAATCAACTCAAAACAATTTATTTTTCTTTTTGTTCAAATATTATGAGTAAAAGCTTGACTCGACTCGATTTGCGATAAGACTATTATTATAAATAATTATTCGCAGAGAGCGAAACGTACGGCATTTTATAAAAAGCGCAAACAACTCTAATCTTGAGTTTAGTTTAGCGGAAACAAAGAAGCAAGAAATACATACTGCTAAATTGTATTAAGAAAATGCAAATTAATAGTATATTGTTGATTACAAGTGCATTGCTCGTGAGTTTACAATATTCACTGGGCTTTGATGGCAAATATGAGATTGGACCAATACAATTGAGCAATTGTCAAAAGCTACAGACAATGTTGCTTATGGCACAAAGCTTGTACAAAGACATCAATGGAAATCGCACGCAACAAATAAATATATGTAGAATGCAGATACAGCGATTGAAAAACAATAATACCGAACTGCAACGGCAAGTCAATAATCACCAAAGCACAATTATAAACCGAACCGAACTACAAAAACAGGATCAAGTTTTGTATAATCGCAATAAAACCTTGAGCGAAACGAGCAAAAACATAACCTCAGAAGAAATAATTGTACAGAAACTAAGCATGGAACTGGATCAAATCAAACTCGAGTTGAGTAAAACAAAAGAAGAAGCTGTGAAACAAAACTTAACAATTGCAGCCATGAATACTACGATAACACAACAAAACGAAAGCATTATTAAACTCAAAGCAAAATTAGATGTAGATAACAAGCAGCTAAAGCAGAAGCAAGCACTGATTACCGAATTGAAAACAAATGCCACAGCAATGAGTCAACAAATTCTTGAACTCGAATCAGAGCAGAGCTCAAATGCAGAGATCATAAAGCATCTGAATTCATTGATAGCCGCCAATACAAGCTGCTGCCAGGCTTCCAGTTGCACGCAATTCGGCAACTCTAGCAACGTGCATGTGATTAAGGTTGCGGGCTTTAAGGAACCCTTTCAAGTGTTGTGCAACAGCCAATTATCAGCCGGGGCCGGTTGGACCGTTATCCAGCGCAGAATCAATGGCAGCATTGACTTTTATCGCAATTGGTCGGAGTATAAGACAGGATTCGGAGATTTAAATGGAGAGTTTTTTATAGGATTGGAGAAGTTGTATGCCATGACAATTGCTGAGCCACACGAACTCTATATTCATTTGGAGGACTTTGACGGTTTCACGAGGTATGCCAGGTATGATGACTTACAGCTGGGCTCTGAGCTGCAGGGTTATCCCCTGAAGAAACTGGGGACGTACGCCGGTGATGTCTACAATGCATTGTATTTGAATAAGGGCCAAAAATTTAGCACATTCGATCGTGATAACGATGGGGATGAAACTGATAACTGTGCTGAAAGCCTACATGGCGGCTGGTGGTACTACAAGTGTGGTATAACGTAAGTTTATCAAAGCCAAAATGACAATAGTATTATAAGAAATATATATTTTTGCAGCAACTTGAATGGACTTTATCAAATAGCCGACGAAAACTATGATACTCAAAGAAAGGGCATCTTTTGGTCGGATGATAACTGGCATGATGTGGATTATTCGCTAAAATCAGTTCAAATGATGATACGACCAAAGAAATCATAAAACAAACAAAAAATTGTAGAAATAAAAGATGTACCAAAAAATTATTATATTTCACGCATAAATTCGCTCAGTATTTACTCAAGTATAGTAAAGCTGATAAGAGGCTAAGTTTCCGCTTGATAGCCTCGACGCCAAACTTGGAATTAGAATTTGAAGTAAAGTCAGTAATCGTAAGAATTCTGCGAGAATTAAGTATGTTTCAGTTAAAAAAGCATAGGCAAAATGTGCAGATATAAGTTTTTATTGGACTACACTATTGTGCTGCTTGTTATGGATTGTTGCTGCTCAGCCGTTGGAGTAGAAGATGAACAAATTATGGCACTAGAAGAATTGATCAAGTTAAATAATGAAAAATTGCTTACGTTGGAGTCAAATGTAGAGACTGAAAGAATTGTCGATATGAAACCAATTTTAACATGTTGTGAAACACATATAAAAGAACAACAAAGTCGGTTGGACGCTTGTCAAACAAAAATTGGACAAGCTGAACAGCAACTTAAGGATAGAGAAGATCAGCTCACAACGCTGCGTTACAATTTGACTAGCTGTCAAATGGCTCAATTAGATAAAGCAAATCAGACTGATAGTGAGAAGAAGTTCGAGCAACAGCTTAAGCTAAAAGAAAAACAAATGCTAGAACTACAAACATTAAACAGCGAATATTTAATTCAACTTAAAGCCGCACAAAGCAAACTCAAAGCATACGAGAAAGAATTTGAAGAGTTTCATCCCAGCAGCTGTTTGCCCTTTGGCAGCACAACAGGCATCTATAGGATCAAGCTGCCCGACTTTGGGTTCTTCTATGTGCCCTGTGATGCGCGTTTGGCGGGTTCTGGCTGGTTGGTCATACAACGACGCATGGATGGCAGCGTCAATTTCTATCGCAATTGGAGTGACTATCAAGCAGGCTTTGGTGCACTTAATGGTGAGTTTTTCTTGGGTTTAGAGAAACTGCATCGCTTGACGAAACAGCAGCCTTACGAGCTATATGTGCATTTGGAGGATTTTGAGGGAGAGATTCGGTATGCGCACTATGATAACTTTAGTGTTGGAAGCGAGCAAACCAACTACGAACTAAGCTCATTGGGTAGATATGATGGTAATGCTGGCAATTCGATGGGTTTGAATGTTTTGCAACAGTTTTCAACCCAAGACAATGATAACGATAGCTGGTCTGAGGGTAGTTGTGCCAAAAGATATCACAGCGCCTGGTGGTATGCATCCTGTGCAGCTTTTTGGTAAGTTTGGTGAGTCCACTCTCTTTGAAAACTTTTTCTTAAGATTTGTTTATCTTTGCAGCAATCCCAATGGCAGGTATTTTAAGAGGCGACAACTCGATTCGAATTCCCGTGGCAAGGGCATTATCTGGCAACATTGGCATGGCTTTGAGCAAACACTCAAATTCGTACAGCTCATGATAAGACCCATATCAATAGCAAATTATTGACGAAACAAAATCTCTATTCATATTTTGGAACAGCCACAAAAACAAATTCAAACTCTAGTATACATTATAAAATTATTGGATGTTTTCGTTTGAACCTTGAAACTGCTAAGCTTAATAAAAGATTTGTATATAATACTTTGTTTATGTTTCTCGCAATGCTTTCATGTAATCACTTTTCAATTTTAATTAATAAATATCGTGACAGCCGCTGCAAAGGGTAGAAGCATCACTAATGAATTCCATGAGTCGGGTGCAAAGATTCACACCAAATGGAGAAGAAGAAACCAGTAGTACAATGTTATGTACCCGAGTACATTGGCTACAATCAATTAAGCGGCAGAAGCAGAGAACAAGAAGCATATCGATGTCAAACCCATAATGTCCAGCAACAGAAGATTGTAAGTAATGCCAAAACAGAAATCGCATCGACTCAAATTAATGAATGAACAACAAGAACAGCAGCAACAGAAATCAGAATAAATAGCTGTAAAGGGGAGTTGGGATAGAAGTGAGGAAACAATAATTGCGCCATATTTGCATATTCATGTGTCGCAGGCGCAGCTGTGATTGGCCAAAGTTGATCTCAACATATGTATTTGTATCTTTCTAGCTTACTTGTCTACCACTCTCCTCCTCTCTTCCTCCTCAAACAACAGCAATTGCTTCCGCCTAACTGGCCAACGAAAATTTGTGTGCAAATGTGTTGCTCGTTGTTGCTGCTGTTACTTTAATTAGTCGTTTGAGTTTGTCTAGCTAAGTGAGTGTCTGGTAAATAGAAAAAAATATTGTAGCAGTAAAAGAAGAGAGAGAACGCTGGCATCACCACTCTTCTAATGGAACTAAACTTTGAGAAAATGCGTTTCGCCTGTTAATGGACGGTACGCAATAGAAGCAACATCAACAGCAGCAGCAGCAGCTCATTAGATATTCCCTTTTCCATGCTAATATGCCATGCACTCAATGTGCAAATAGTTTGAGAGCAACAACTACAACAGCAGCAACAACAAAAACAACAAAAACAACAACAACAACAAAACCAACTACAAGCTTCGAAAGCCTAACGGAATCTGAGAACACATTGGAAGTGCGTTAGCCTTGACAGAAACTGTATAAAGGAACTTGTGTTTTCCACTTGCTTGCCCCAGCCAGGTCAGAAAGGGTTTGCTTCCTAGATTTATGTGGTCTCTTTGGTCAGCATCTAAAGATACTTTCTCCATTTAACTTAAAGGTCTTTCAAATTGCTTTGATATTGGGTTGCAAAACTAATAAGCTACTTTACCAATCAAGTGCAAAATGTCAAAAAGTCTAAACAACTAAAGGTATTCTTAGCTAGAAGCAACGCTCTTTTCCATTTAATAGTCTTATGCATATTGCAACTAAATTCATTTGTTTTTTCTCATTAATTTTGTTTTTAAAAGAACGCTGCGAGTACACTTGAATGAACAACTTTTCACTTTGTATAGTGAATATGAAATCTAGTTAGTACAGTTTAGAGATTTTTTTGTATTTATTTGAATGCGCATTCGGCCATTGCTAATAGAAGCTTTGGTGAAGTACTTTGTGAGAATATTTTCGAATTGAAACTAAAATGGTGTATACATTTGTTGGCCAAAGTTTGCAATTGATAGCTGTATCATAAACTAACGCTGACTTGCTTTTAAAACTATTGCAAAACATCCCCTTCCCCACCGTCGCCTATTAGAAAAAAAAAAGCAAGTGAAAACAAAAGGCTTCACACTCATCCCCCTTCTACCTCTCTCATCGTCAATTGCCCTCTGGATGCAGACAAGGCAAACAGTGCAAATGCAATTCAAAGTCGGCGTCTCTCGGACACAAGCAAAAAGGCAGGAAAGCAAAACAAGTTGCAGCAGGAAGTAGGGATGGTGGGGAAAGAGGCTGCAGCGATGTGTAGAGCACAGTTGAATGGATGGCGAGGGATGCAGGGGTGCCCCAAAACTTTGTGGCATAAACTTTTAATGAGTTCTTTTTTCTATATATTTGCGATTTGCATTGGCAGCGCCCCCCATTTGTCACACAAATGAAATCTGCTAGAGCGAAATTGCATTAAAGTTACCATCGCTGTTGTTGTTGCTGTTGTTGCTGTTGTTGTTGGTAAATTATTCACCCGCTGCGGCCCACTTCAATGACATTGCCTACTTTGTAAGTTTTGGTCAAAGTGTCCCCCTGCTGCGTCCCAACCCATGTTGATGTTGTTCTTCGTCTCCGGCTCAATGATGAGCGCAAAACAAAAATTGCGAAATAAAATAAATAAATATGCTTGGGCGCAAAAACTTTTAAATTGAAAATGCGCTTTGAATATTTTCAGCGTTTTGCAATTCGCAATTCGCATTTCGCACAGCAATGGAGAGAGAAAGAGCGAGAGCGAGAGCACACTTCCTGTCCGCCGCCATCTTGTGCGCCATTGCACTTTGCTAACTGCTAACTGTACTTCAGCTGCTGCTGCTTCTGCTGCTGCTGCTCATCTTCGTCGTCTTCGGCTTTCGACAGAAAGGCGAAAATAATTTGAAATTTTAATTAAAACTATTTTTGGGCAAAAGTTGCGGCGCTCTGCCAACGGCTCTGCTTTCTATCAAGCACACAAATACGACAAAATCAAAAACAAGCGCAGCAAGAAAAGAAAATTCCAAACACACAAAAGAAAAGCTTCAAGGGAAGAGAGAGAAAAAACTATTTCCGGCCCTTTTATTTGCCACTTGCACTTGTAGGCATCGTTGGCCTCTTCAATTTTAATATTGCCGCCAAAGGCAAAAAAGACGCACACTTGCCACAATTTGAGATTAGAGACAGTTACGCAAAAGCTCCGGACATGTTGCAGGCTTGCAATTGTAGCCGTTGACGACAAGTGTCGCCTTCTGTTTAATCGTATATGTATGCGTTTCTGTTTTAGTTGAAATGTTTATGCGTACACAAATAACATGATAAGTTTTAGTAAAGTTCTAATAAACACTTTATTTTCCAGAAGTTTTGATTATTGCGTTGATTTATGAACTTTATCTTAATAAGCCACGCATAAACATTAAGTCCGTTTAGTCGTTTGATGCGTTTCTTTCTTTCTTTGCATATGCGTATGTGCTATAAAGTGTTGCCACTAGAGTTCATGTCGCTGCTGGCTGCTGGCTGCCTGTTTGGCAATGCGTTTCTTTTCCAACTTTACTCTCCTCTTTTTTCATGGCTAGCTGTAATTAAACCTTAGTAGCTGAAGCCGAAGCAAAAAAAAAAACAGAGAAAGGAAGCCCTAAAGGCACACTCAGACACATTTGAGGACAGAAGAGAAGTCTTCTCTCTCTCTCTCTCTTTCTTTCTATCTCGTTCTCTTGGCATAAGAACAGAAAAGAAAGAAACTTTATTAATAAAAGTTTTTCCTTTGGTATTTTACTCAAGTATTATTAAAAACTTTCATTTACGTAACGTTGGCAATTCCACACACACACACACACACACACTAACACACGCACACTATATACTTATTACTTATAGTGGCATATGTTGACGGCTGTTCATACCAGATTCATTAAATTGTGAAGGTCCTTTTTATGCATGCATGTACATATGTTCTCATATGAAAATATTTTGTTGCAGCTTGTTTTTGTTTATATTAATTTCGTTGTCATAGCATTGCGTTCTTCGTCACTTGTCGTGGTTGGAAAAACATTCAACACATTTTCTCCATGTCTTTTCGCCAGGCTGTTTGCAATAGTATAACTTTAGTTCCCATCTTCTTAGCATACTTGGCGAAAATTGTTCTAAAAACAAAACTTTAAATGCTTTTCTACATTCCCCTTAAGTTGTGTTGATCAGTTTTAAAGAACAACTCAACATTAAATGTCAGTCAAAATTGCCATTATGAAGACTTTTACAATATTATTGAGGCACGTGCTTCACTTGCACCACCAACACCACCACAGTGACACTCACCATCAGCAATGCAACCACTCAAGCCACTCGCTGGCCAAAACGTTCACATCAAGTTCACAAAGTCAATTCGAATTAAACAACGCATTTGCTTGTCATATAAATGGAGCCAGCCACGCCTATATTTATGGGCGCCAGCAACACGAGCTGAGTTTAGCTTAGTTCAGCAAAACGGTGCAGTTGGCCACGTTCAAAAGCAGCAGCAGTGGACACACCCCAAAAAGCAAATAAATAAAAAATAAAAATTGAAATAATTGTGCTGCAAAATAAAGTCGCAGAAAATTAGTCAAGACAGGCCTTGAAAATGTTTTAGAGAACAGTACGAATGAAAAAAAACATGAAAACTGAAACGGGGCGGCGTTTCAATTAGCTGTCTGATGGTTGTCCAGCAATTAGGTGTGTTTTACCCGGTCTTAAAATGATTTTAATCGTTTGTGTTCTAACATAGATTTCGGTTTTTTGTTTTCTGTTTGTTTCTTTTTGCACTCCGATCACATTTTGTTGTCATGTCGTCGCTGACATTAGCAACATTAAAGACATTAGCCCCCACACACTAACACACACACACACACACACACAGAGAGATAGAGTATGGCATGAAACATGAAGCATTTGTTTGATTAAAAACATTAGATATGACAAATTTAATTAAGGTTAATTTCGGGCTTGCTTTGTGCCAAACCAAGTTCCCTACAACAATTTTCTGTAGGCGAATGTTCTATTCTGATCACTGAGCAACAGAATTGGGTATATAAGTTTTGGAAGCAATGTTGAATTTCCTAAGCTTCTTGCTGCAGGGTATTTCTAAGCCTGTAAACTTTCCTATCACAGCATTCTTAGTTCTTTGATGTCGTGTTTTACTTTTCTGTTGTTGTTGTTTATCTGAAATTGCAAATCGAATGCGATGCAGTTGAAGAGAAGGGCTGAGGCCATGCCCACTCTACACCACTACACTCCACATTGTGACTTGGCTGTGTGGGGGGCTGTGTGAAAAGGTCAAAAGCATTCGATTAACTTTAATTTGCGCGGCTTTCCAAGTTATGTGTTGCTCGCTGGCCCATTGTTGTTTGTAGCTGTTGATTTAGTTAGCAGAGAGCACGTTGTGTGTTGATGTGTTGAGCCAAGCATAGTCAACATAGTTTTGCCAGAGTGTGCCAGCATTTTGCCAGAGTTGTTTCACATAGTTCAGGTGTGCCGCTGCACAATAAGGAGAGACGGCGTGAAAGCCAAACCTACTGCAAGCCAAAAAAAAACTACCTTGCTCATCATAAAATGACTTTACAATGGGCTCCAAAGCTGCGCTCTATGATTTATGCCCCGTTTGTGGCCGTGTCATAGTTCAGGCCACAGTCTCTAGGTGGCCAAAACTAAAAAGATAGTGTATGGTTCTCCCTGTGTGTGTGTGTTTTGGACATGTTAACAAAATGCTAATTGCTGTTAGTGCCAGGCACGCGTCATCAGCCAACTAACTAACCAACAAACTTGAACAAAATGTCAGCAAAAACAGATAGGCAGAGAGAGAGGGAGAGAGAAAAAAACGTTGCATACAAATATTGATAGCCAAATTTGGCCAAGTCTGCAAGTGACGGGTTTTTTTTTTGACTTTAGTTAGTTGTGTGTGCAGTTAGTTGTTGCCTTGACGACGACTGCAGCGCTCATAAAATATACATAATTGATACCGCCAGGCACTGCAAATAACCAAAGAAAAGACAGACACAGAGTCAGACAAACAGTTAGTCAGTCGAGCCGTCAGTCAGTCAGTTGTTAGTTTAAAATTAATTTGCACACTCGAGCAAAATAATTTACAGTCTCGCCTGGTTCTGCAAAAAAAGCCAATCACTTTGCGTTCCCCACCTGCTTCTGCTCAACCGCAAATAATTGAGGCTTACTTGTGGAGTTGGTTGGTGGGTAACGTGGGCTGATTTTATGGTTGCAAATATTTTTATGCATCTTAGCCACGTGACATATCACGAAATTTTGTTAACAGCAATGGTAACAACAACAACAAAAACAACAACAACAACGCTTTGCACTGAAGCTGTCAATTAGTTTTGGAGTTACATCAAATGTATATAGCTTTGTTTTCGGCCAAATCAATTGACTTTAAATTACAAAATTATTTAATTTAAATGTTTATATATTTTTGAAATTGATGTTGCTGTTAGTTAAAGTTTTTCGATTAGTACTATTATTTGTTTATATTTTTTATGGGAATACCTAAATTTCCTGTGTAGCTGGTACAAACTGCTTGCAGGCAGCATACAATATGATGCACTGCTTGTAAGCAGTTGTTTTTTGGTTGACTTGATAAACTTTAAGATAAATTTAAATTTAGATCAGTTTACAATAAGAATGTGACCTTAACGCCAGTGCAGTTATGACCCTGCAGCTTAGATTGCATTTTAACAGCCAATCTCTGGCCATCTGGAATATGACACACTAATAATGAGTGAGCGAGTGGAAATTAAAAACTTACAAATTGCAAAAACCGGCAGCAGCTGAATACAAAAATAAAATCGTAGCGAGGCGTTGGCCATTTTGGCCCGAGGCGACCGAAAAGGCGGCCTGAAACGATAAGCAAGTTGCGAGAGAAACCTTGAAATGTCACACACACAGACACACACACACATACACACAGAGAGCGACTGAATGAAACGCAACGAAACGGTTTTTCATGCCACAAATCGCTTTGGCAGCCAGGCGCATGCAAAAAGCCAATCTTGATTACAATCAGTCCGACAGTCAATGGGAGCACAACGCAGATGCAAACGCTGATGGTGTAGGAGATGGAAATGCAGGGGAAGTTAGGTTGAAGGAGGAGATGAAGGCATGTTGCATGTTGCTAGGCGATAAAGATCAAATGAGGAATGAATGTCGCCGACGCAGCAGCCTCCACTGTTGCCGTTGCTGCTGTGGCTGCGGCTGCGGCTGCTGCTGCTGCTGTCGGCCTAGTTGCATGTTGCGTAGATATTTGCATTTTGCGGGCGGTCTTTAGCTGACAAGATTTGTGGTTGCAACGAGTTGCAATGCAGCCAACAACGAGCAACGGCTGCAATCAGCCAAATAGCAGCAAGTGTTGTTATCTATCTGCTTGCAATGCACACGCACACAGACACAGTTGCCTCTTCGCTGCTGCTGCTGCTGCTGCTGCCACTGCACATTATTAATAATCGAATGCGTTCTGCAACATACGCAATAATGAATGGTAAACAAGTCGGAAGCATGCTTCGCTTTGCAATTTGCCAGTTGGCAGCTTAATACACAAAATGCTGCTTCTAATGCTTAAGCAGAAATACAAAAAAAAACACAGCGTCAATTTGCTACCTAGTGGTAAATGCAGACTTTTGGCCACAACTTTAGTTTCAAGCATACATATAGGTCACGCACAGCAACTTGCAATGTTGTTCTAGTTGTTGCAAGAATATTCAAAGTTGACTTTTTGACTAGACAATATGACAATGGATGGGTGTAAATCATGTTTGCACTGCTGCTGCTGCTGCTGCTGCTGTTGTCCAAATGTCTGCCGCCAACTTGACTTGTGGTCAATGGCTTGCACATAATGGTTGCCTCAAAACAACAACAACGACAACAACAAGAACAACATTAGCAATTGCCATCCATGGGGCATTTGCAAACAATGACATTATGCTGACGTTTATTAATCGCATTTACAGAATTAATGTCGTGACATTTTCGGTTTAATGTACTTGTAATAAATAAATGCGGCGTTTAGAAAAAAAAAACCAACACAACAACAACAGCAAAAGCAACAAAATCAATAGACCATGCCACAGAATTTGTTACTGTTGGCCAGTGGCATAGTAAATTGTGTAACACCACAGCTACTTTACATATTTCTTACAAATGTGATTGAGCAACAAGCATTCCATTCCAAATGATACACTTACAGTTGAGATATTGCCGAATTGTGTTTACATTTGTGGCTCGCTAAAAAAATTAATAAATTTCCGAATGCCTCATCTTAATGTTCATAATATTTGCATAGCTTTACCATCAATTTAGGTTGTGTATCTCAAATAAGAGCTGAAAGTGAATAAGCTATACCTAACATTTAAACACGATTGCAGTTTCTAACTATAACTTTAAGCTTTAAATCATTAAGAAAATCCCTTCACTATCTTTCTGGCTTTATTGCATTTGCACTTAGTTTTTTCTTTCCACTTTTCATTTGATTTTAAGAGCTTTTTACATTCAAAGTCAAATATCGCTTACAGACATTAAACCGCAGCTTTTAAATGGCAGTCAACAATTTGATGAGCTGTCAAAGCACCACCACAGCAAACTACACAACATTACAACCACTTGATGTTATGAGCACCATCTGACTTGAGGTGGATTCGAGGTGTGTTCCATACACGCACACACACACACACTTCAATCGCAAACAATTCCATTTTAAAGTTCGTATCATGGATCGTAAATTAAATTTGATGCCACCTCCAACTCAGATATGCAGATAGACTGAAATATGGCAAATTGCCCAACCGGGCAGCAACTTTGTGCCATTTTCAGTTTTCATAACGCCCAAAAAAAAAAACAAAAAAAGATAAATAGAAAGTAGAAGTTAAAACAAACAGGGTTTAAACTAAAGCATGCCCTATGCCTGATTGACATAAGGAGAAGGAAGTGAAAATAAAATTTATCTGCTTGGGGTATAACATTAAGTGAGTGTATAAAGCAGATCTTTTAACTTAATAAAATTCCAGATATTCGAAAATAAGACCTTCCCTTGCATTGTTCAAACAGCTTATGATTATAGGGTATTAAAAAAAAACCATTTACATAGTTTCTCGTTTGTTTTATGCTGCTGGCAGAATGCACAATGTGCTCAAGGTTAAAGAGCGTACAGAGAGGGAGAAACAGAGAGGCTGAGGCCTGAGAGATTGTGGGTGGAGAATGGGGAGGCATTGTCTATGGTTTTGTTGGCAGCTTCAACGGCTCATCATTAATGCAAATTCATTGTTGCAGCTGTTCGGAGAGCAGCAAAACCAAGAGAGCCGCGTGCATTAAAACAATTCATGTTGAATTTTTGATATGCAAACTGCCACACAATAACAACAACAACAACAGCTGCGAAAAGAGAGATGAAACTTTCCCACACACACGCATACACACCCATGTAAAGGGACATTAAAAAAAGCACAGTTTGCTGCTAAATTAATGACGAGTGCTTGGCAAAATGTAGGCCAAGCCCAGACCGCATTTGAGCTGCATTAAAAAACAAACAAACAAAAAAATATAGGGAACATTAAAGGAGAAGAGCAGGAGGAGCAGGAGGAGAAGGAGGAGTAGAAGATGCAACAAAAAACTAGAAGCTGCAAAAGCAGCGCAACTTTATGAGCATCTCTGGCATTTTGCTTAATTGAAAAAGGCCAGCAATGGGTATGTGTATGGGTATGGGTATGGGTTTTAGGTATGGGTGGTGTGCCTTAAAAGGACCTCATGTCCCTAGCAGTTGAATGCTTTGAAGGCATGCAGTTCATAAAGCTGACACGGCTATAAAAGCACATGACCAAATGCGAGCGACCCAACAGCAACAGCAACAGCAGCAGCAGCAGCGGCAGCAAGCATGCAGTATGCAACAGCAACATCAGCGTGCAACAGCAGCAGTTCAGCCAAAATAGACCGACAACCCAATGAACAACGTAACGAACAACCAGCTAACAACAAACAACGAACGAACGGCGAAAAATTATCAACTCAGATTATGTCGAGATTAATTACATACGTTGAGCGCCATTGTCTTGTCAATAAATTGTCGTCGTTGTTGTTGTGGTTGCTCTCGTCTCTACCCTGTAAGCATTATTTAATGGGATAACACAATGTATTAACTTTACAGTAGCTGCTTTAGGTTTTGATTAACGTTAACTTGAGAGTCTCACAACGTAGGAGAAATGAATTAAATTTATATGCTTAGTTTTCTACTTAGGGCTAAGCTAACCGAAAGATTTCTCATAGTTTCATTCAAATTCTAGGGTATCGTTGTTTTAATACGCTATGTTAAACAAAGCACTCTTCTTCTAACTCATTGTTGTTGTCATTGTGTGCAGTACAGATAAGAGTGAAAGAAAAATGCCGGCGTTGGGCAATGTTAATGGTAATGGGTACTGCTAACTGCCACACACTACCCAAATGTTAACTTGACTTTTTTTTTTTGCTCTAAAGTTATGTTTTGTTTTTTTCGGTTTTTTTTGTTGATATTTTCCTTTGTCATTTTTTTTTTGGTTTTTTTTTGTGTTTGGCTGATGCTGTCAAAAATGGATGCCAAGCCTTTTGGCCAGGCGGCGGTGGCTAATTAATTGAAAATGTTTTGCCAACGTCAAGGGAGCGCCACAAGAGCTGCTGTCTGTCTGTCTGTCTGTCTGTTTGTTTGGGCCCCGTTTACAGTTGGCCAACAGCTCTTCTAGTCCTACTCGTAATAATGAAAATGCGATATGGATACCATATGGGCTTGAAGCTCACTAAGCCGCTAAGCCACTCTCAGATAGACAACGATAAGCATCGTTTTAGCCAAGTGCGCGTAAATTAATTGACAGCCCAAAGGAAGCAAGCAACCTAAAGGCAACCCATACGATAGCTTCAGTTTCCCAGGCAGCATCTTTCTTCCCATCTCTTCGTCTCTCCTTCTCTCTATCTGCTGCTTGTTGTTCGGTGCTGCTTGGCCAGTTCAATTTAGTGCATGTTTAGCGGCAATGGCCAATGTAAATTTTTGGTCAAACATGACGCGAGTGAAAGACGAAAAAACGAAGACCCATAAGGAAGTGCAGCTTGTGCTTAAGAAAAGAGTTTAGCTTAGTATGAAACTATCCTGAATGATGAGAGAATTCAAATTTATACCCAGTTGAAGTTAACTAGGGTTAACCTCAATCAGTTATTATATTTTGTACATTTCAAGTAGGTCAAAGAGTATTTGTTTAATATATGGGAAATTTCGGAGCTGGTAATTGCATTTGCACTTGATATTTTCGATTGAATTGAAATCCAATTGAGAGGCCAACCTCAAAGCGGAAGCCAATGCGAAATCATTGAGAATGCATTTCACACTTTGCCATCCATTCAGTTAGCCAACCAGCTGCTACTGCTAAGCCGCAAAACTAATTTAATTAACAAATATTTACTGACGCATTACTCTTCATTAATAGCAGCAGCAGCAGCAGCAGATGCGGTTAATTGGTAAGAGACGGGCGAAATGCATAGAGCGACAGTTATATATATATATTCTTGGGGAATTGTGCACTGAATGCAAATTTTAATGCAGCAACGATGACGACCTAGACATAATTATTTATAATTAAAGTTTAGAACTTGTACCCCTTGCTGGTGTTGTTGTTGTTTCTGTCACTGTCTGTGCCAAATGAATGAATTATGCTATTGAGAATTTAGTCATGGCCAAAACATTGCCATGACCAGAGCAGACTAGACCATTTGAAAAACTCGCCATAGATGGAAAAACTTTTGCCAGCTGCGGCGACACCAGCAGTGACAAAAACTAAAGCTTAATGTTTCTTGGTAAGGGTATATTAACTATTTGAATGAAAATGACAAAACAGAAAGTAATTCAAGTAATTCTTAATCTTTATAAAGATTTCACTTACCAGTTCAAATATCTTAGCGTCCTCTTCCATATTTTAATCCTGTAAAAAAGATATTTACAATTTGTTAGTTACTATCAAGTATGCAGAGCATTAAAGTCTCGACATTAACGTTGAAAAATGTTTCATTTATTGCTTTTTTTTTTGTAAGTGTTGCTGCAACAGGCGAGTGCTGTGTGTGTTTTTCGTATTCTATGCTATTTAATCACATGCCACGCACTCCCACACACACACACGTTAGCTCTTAATTTCCCAAGTGTTTGGCGGAAATGCGCCGACGCCATTATTGCTCGCGGCCATTTTTCGGCAGTCGTCGCGTGCCGCCTGAATAATTGATGCCGGCTGTGATGGGTTAAGAGTACCACTTTTCTCTGCACCCCTTCCCCACCCCAACGTGCAACCCTGCACGCTTCACACACAGCTCTACGAAACCGGGCAACGGACCGAGGCGCACTTGCTATTAATGAGTTTCTGCTGCCTATGTACATAATATACATATATATATATATACATATACACCGACAAACCAGCACATGTGTGTGTGAAGCCCTTTCCATATTGTAGTTGACAAATAAGCGCTTAAGTAATTTACCACCGCTGACAACAACAACAACAACGAAAAGAGCCGGGAATATTACGTAAAGCTTTCCGCTTTATAAGTGAATATTAAATAAATTTGCCAGCTATTTGCGAGCAGCTTGAAGGCCAACGAAAGGGTTGCACAGGGTGGTGGCAAGCAAGCTTGGTGAATTCAACTTGTAATTAATGTCAAATATTTACACATTCGCTGGAGATCAAAGGTCTCTCTGGCAATCTCACAGAAGCGATGCTAATTAAATGAGTATTTATATTTAAATTACACACACAAAACTACTTAAAGGCCCATCTCTTACCTTAGTTGAAAAAAAAAAAACACACTTTGTTCAATACGGTGCAGTCGAAAAGTTTTTGGGCTAGCTAGCGGCAATGAGCAGCAGCAGCAAGCACCCCTTTTTTTTTGGGAAGCTCATATGATCCATCACTTTTGACTGATGTTCCTTTACTCTGTCTATATTTGCATTATAAATCTGCTTAAGTTTAGCTATTAGAGCAAGATAAACACAACACGCTTTTTGATCCAAGTTGTTAGTTGCTTATTTAGTCCTCGGGCTATGCAAATGCTACATTCTAGTTTATAATTACAAAGTTAGCTATATTTATATAGATAAACTCTACATTAAAGTTGCATGGCTTCTACTTGGCACACTTTAAGCACTTAAGTAGTATTTATATATATTATTATTATTCTTAGTCAATTTGTTTGTAAACTTACTGACTGTGCCTTTTTTCTTCTACTTTAGCTCATTACACATTATTTACTAGATTTTACTGATGCTTTCTTCGTCTGCATAAAATATGCACAAAGCTAACGTGCAACAACCCTTAATGGCAAACAGCTTTCTCACAATCCCTGCGTCCCCCCTTCTTTATCTACTCAACTCTCAATTTGTCACACAATTTAGCCGGTATTCAATTTGCTTTGAAATGCGTTTCGCTTCGTGCCAGCAAATTGTGTTCCTTCTTACTCGTCCGTGTCAACAGTTTTCAGTTGTTGTTGCATTTGCTTAATGTTGTATGCCTTAAAAAAATATTTTGTGTTTATTTCGAATTGCAAACGTTTTGAATTCATGTTTTAAAATGCATTTCCTGTTGGCGCCTTTAGCCTGGACAAGAACCATAACTGTTAGCCAAAACGAGGCCGAAGCTCTCACATGTGGGCTTCTTGTGTGGGGTCAGGCGGCAACGCATGTGTCTTGGTCCAGTATGCATTGCGTTGTGTTGTGCTCTGTTGTGGCACTGTTAGCACAACGGAAATGTCGGCTCACGACGAGAAATGCATTTTGTAACCCAATTTCCGACTTCCGGTATCTTTTTGACAGCTCACCTCACCTTTAAAAAGCATAGAGAGAAACCCAATCAAGAGAGAGAGAGAGAGAGAGAGAGAGTGTGAGAGAGCACTCAGAACGGAAATGAGCTTATGTGCAGTACGCAAAATTAACTCAAACTCTCACCAAAAGCTTTTTTGCACACACACACACACACACACATGTTGCTGCTGCCCATTGGTCGTTGACCCACTGCACCCCCGTCCTCGGACCACCTACAACACGTGTGCATCGGAAGTTTGCGGTGCTTTTAAAGCTTCCATGCTGTTGGCTTTCGAGGGCTTTCGTCATTAGCAGCACGAATGCATTTTAAGCATTCGCATTTGCATTCGGCTAAAAGAAACGTTCGGCTTTTTTATCGCTCCATCTCTTTCGTTCCTTGTTGTTGTTGTATTTGCTGTGCTGTGGGGCAACTTACATGTGCAGTTGATTTGATTTGATGAGTTATTATAATGATTGCAATTCGTGTTGTCAGCTTGATTGATTGGGTAATGAAGTTATTAGATAGGTGTTGTGTGATTGCCATTCACACAGGTGTGCCAACGAACCAGGCAACCAATTCTCGTTGACAGTCAAATTAGGTGGCACATTAGAGCAATGGATTTGCAGAAGCAGATATGTTGCTTGTTTGAGTGCTATGAGTGTTGGCACCTTATTAGAAGCGTTATTAAAACGAATTAAGGCTAGTTATGCGAACTTTTATTAATATACTACTAAATGTTACCGCCAGCAAAAGAGTATCTATAAGAATCGATTGATGATTATCATTCGATCTAACAATAAACATTCCCCCTTTCATTACTGTCCGTAGTCGTGACTCGATAAGTGCTCATCGCATTGGCTTAATCGCTTTGGTAACCCGATATTATCCCATAGCTGGGAATGGGAATAGTTATGATAACAGCTTTGCCAGCTTGTCACTTAGCCTGACAAGGTCGCATTGTCAATGTCAATGCGCGTGCGTAAACCAATAAAATTTGTCTAGCTTACATTCAGCGACGACGGCTAAGAAAAACTGAAAAAAAAAAAACGAAAAACAATAGCCAAATAAACAAAAGGCTAAACGGCTTGGAAACGCAGCGGGTTGAAGGGGTAAATCGAATTTGGAGTCAGAAAAGGAGGCAACGTTAGCTTTGTAGCGGTAGCTGGAACTGGCTTTAATGATTCAATCCAAATATGGGTGTCAATAAGTTAACAGACAGACAATGTTGCACTTGCCTCAGCCATAAAACAGGCCAATGGCCAATGGCCAACGGCTTTAAACAGCTAGAACGGCAGAAGGACAGAGAGAGGGAGTAAGAGGGTAGACAGTTGACCGCACCAAAGTCAAGCTTTTACTTGCAACTCTGGTTGGAAATTATGAAATGCATTTAATTTTGTTGCGCACTGTTTTTCTTTTTATTTTGTTGTTGTTGTTGTTGTTGCTGTTGTTGTTTTGCTCATCCTTACTTACGTTTTTGTTGGCGGTTTGGTTGTGTGTGCTTGGGGTCTTTGGAAAATCTATAAAAATTCCATTGACCATATTTTAAGCCATTGGCATTGGAGTTGGCTTGCAAGTTGCAAGTCGCGGTCTTGGCCATGGCCATGGTTTTGCTGTTACTGTTGCTGTTTCAGTTGCTGTTGCGGCTGTTTAAGGAAGCAAATGTTTCCGTGCAGCTGCCAACTAGCTGACAACTTGTATGGCCTGTGTTTTATGTGGCACATGCAGCAGCAAACAGTTTGTTGCACACACAGTCGTATATTGCAATCTGTCTGCAATCATGTCACATCATTCGCCATAACTGGTTCTTAACCCTCTCCTCCTGTGACGAGTAAAGCCAGTAAGTAAGTTAGTAGCTAGCCATGGCTAATGAGCGTGTTTGAGGGCGTTTTCCATGTATATAATAAGAAACATTTAATTTGCTGCGAGAAAGATTTTAAAGCACAAAAACTCTAAAGTATGCATTAAGCTGTAGACAGAGAAGGGAAGGAGTGAGGGAGTGCAAAAATAAGCAACAATAAGTTTTTGGCCAAGCATTTTTGTTGGCAAACAAAGAGACGGTAGAAGGCAGCAAGCTAGAAAAATCGCAACGCAGTCAACAAGGACACTGTCATAACTTTTTAATGGTCAGCAACAGCAGCAGCAGCAGGAATAGGAGTTGCTGGTTTAAGTACGAGGAAGCAAAGATGAGGGAAAGAAAGTGGGGTATGGCAGACAGCTGACAGTAGATAAATTCTAAGCAAAGCAACTTTTGTTTATGCTCCTTTGGTAGCCAAGTTGCAAGTAAAGCAAAGCCAAGCCAACTTGCACTGACAGTTGGCCACGTTGCACCAACTGACAAATAGCAAAACTGCACCAAAGTCAAAGCTCAAGTCAAAAAAAATTACAAGCAAAACAAAACAATAACCAGCTTAGTACCGACTGTGCGATGCACTATATATATGCACAAAAAAAAATGTATAAAAAGCTTGAGAAGTACTTAATAAATAGTAACAAATATACAAGACAAAAGATTT
Organism: Scaptomyza caliginosa; assembly: GCA_035044725.1. NCBI lineage: Eukaryota > Metazoa > Arthropoda > Insecta > Diptera > Drosophilidae > Scaptomyza > Scaptomyza caliginosa. The sequence goes on along the minus strand of JAWNNR010001007.1, from coordinate 393,238 downwards.
GTCTGCAAAACAATTTTGATTGCAATTCTGTCACAACTTTTGTCTCTATATTGGCATGTCATAATTCAAGGCGGCTACCTAATATTTCAGTAGATTTCTGGTCTTTTCCTTAGACACACCTTGCTTAACCATCCAATACATTATTAGCCAAATTAAGCGCTCAAGCAATGAGTTGCCGTTTTGCAATTGACAATTGACATAGTTTGCTTATTTGACATTCTTGAGCACTAATAGTTATCGAAGTGTTGGTTAAGACTTTTAACCAGCAAAGCAGTACTTAACTCTGTTGGGGTTTAAAAATATTTAGTTTCAATTACAAATCCAATTCAAGAGCCGTGCTTTTGTGTGCTTAATAATTTTGCCAGTGCAGCCAAAACTAATTAAAAATTAAATATATATATGTATATAAATAAACAAACAGTCGGTTAGTTAATTTTCAGTTTGATTGATTACCAGGCATTGTTATCGGCAGACATTCATATATTGATATAAATAATTGCCAACCGTGCCACAACACACATGCACGTGTTAAGTGCAACAAAAATATCAAACAAAAACAAATAAAATTCGAAAATCCAACCAAAAATCACGCACACAATAATTACAATATACATGTGTACACATATACATGTATATTAATTACAGCATCAAATATTGGAGCTTAACACATTATTTTGCAATTGTCGAGAAATTTGTTTTTCGCTAGTTCCCAATGCTTATTTTGGGACAAACATGTGCGTTATCAGATTTTCACATTTTGAACTCGCCATTTCACATTTGCAATTCAATTATGCATTTATTTGCTAATTATTACACGGCACCCTTTCAAATTTGGTCAGCGAGAATATACGATTTATTTGTTTGTTTATCCAAACGCGACAAGTTGGTAGAAGGCAATGGAAACTATTATTGGGTTTATATTAAAGTTGAGGTCTCATAAGGAGTTAAGTGTCTTAGGAGCAAAATGGCTGCCAAAGAACAAACACCTTAGACAGGCAAAAGAGGAAGACCATTATCATTAATGTGATCATTGGCATTAGCATTTAAAAGAAATAAAATATAATTTATTATCAGTTGGTTGTCAACGGGAACAACGACAACGACAAAGCAGCGACTCTGCAACGTCCAATTGGGTGTTGATGCGAAATTATTAATTTTGTCGCATTGACCATTGAAGCCAGGTGCAGGAAGCAAGGAAGCCAGGAGCCAACTCTGCTCTTCTGATGGGGCGTGTGAATGTGTTATGTCTGCGATAGGGAGTGAGTGTGCCAAGTGAATGCCCATATGAATGTGAATGCCATTTGGACGCTTGGACGCATCATTACGATAACAATCAAGCAGCTAAACGGCGACTGCTGGCTGGCTTCTGTTGTTGGCCAACAAACGGCAGCAGCCTGCAGCAGCAGCATGCTGCAGTTGCAACATGAAGATGAAGAATGATTGCGACAAGAACATTTCCGTGGACGGTTCCGTCTCGGTCTTCATTTCGAATTCCTGACATTCGCTTAATAATGCAAGATGCATGTCGATATGTCAATGCGTTTGCGCGCAATCGATCATTTAGCTTTGGAGATCACAAAGCAGAAAAAGAAGCTGGCGGCTGGATGCATCACCATGCACCACAAGTTTCTTAAGTAGTGAGCCATATCACACGCTGACTAACGCACTCTGACTGACTGCTTGACTGCTTGACTGACTGAATGACTGTTGGTTGTCCCTTGTTTGACACAATGTTGCCAGATTAACACAGTTGATAAACGTGGCCGATTCGCATTATCAGTTTGCCATTTTACCAGTTTACCAGTTGGTAATTTTATGGCGTAACACGTTCAAGTCACGGCTGATAAGCTTCGTATATATATTTAACAATTAAGTTTAAGTCGCTGCCCCTGACTGTCTCTATATCTATCAGTACATGTAAGCTACTGTCAAATATGCAATAATTTATTGTCGCGATCGTTCCAGCAATGATCGAGCAGCGAGAAGAAAAAGAAGTACGTCAACTGTTGAGAACATTGATTTATGCTTTGGGCCCGTACACATATACACTTTTTGTGGCAATCTTTGGACAAAGTTGTCATAAGGACAACAAACCATTGAGCAGAGTCGAGAGCGTTTTGTTGTCGCGACCCTTTTTGTAGCATTTTTATTGTTATTTTATGTTAAATATGATTTCTCTTAGGCTCTGCGCAGCACTCATTGTTTTCCCATACGATTCACTGTACATATATATACAATTTAATATTATAAGCCCAACATGTGCATATTCTATATATCACACAGAAATTACTTTATTTACTCATATAATGCACATATTTTTGTTGCTTCTCTCTCCCAACTCATTGTTATGCATGCACAAAATTTTATGATTATATTCAAGGTGTCAAATAATTATGGTTATTGGATTTTCGTTTAAAGAGTTTCTCTTTTTTATATTTGCTTTGTTTCTTTCAATTGTTTTTTAGGTAATTGTGATTAGCTGAGTGGAATTTTAAATAGTGCGAATTGAACAACAAAATTAAACAATCAAAACTTCATGGATCATTTCAAAACGTGAGCTTACTTCTATCACCTTTCGGCGCTCAAACAAACTTGTTTTTTTTATTGTTATGCATTTTTTGCATAATTCCAACATAAATTCACTAATCATTTTTGTCAAACCCAAAAAATCAAACCTCGCATATTAATTTCCATCATAAATTACAAAAAAAAAAATAGGTAGAAAAAAAGTCTGCGACGTCCATTTATAACGTAGCTTGGCCCCTCCAAAAAAAAGAACATTTATTTCAAGTGTGTGTGTGTCTATAACATATTAAATTTATATTTCATTTGCAATTGTCGCCAACAGTTTTTGTCCCGCCTGGCAGCACTTTTTTTTCTTGTTCTTTGCTAGATGGCAAAAACATAATAAATGTCTGCACAAGGCGTCCAAGCTGCCACGCCCAGTGGGTTCGTAGAGAGGGCTAAAGCTGGCCAAAATTTATGTTCACATATGAGTTTCTCACATATGAATTTTGTGAGGTGTCAGCAAACTAAGCGACTGCGACACTTTTTATACTTATTCTCTCCATGTGAATTATATGCGAAACATTTTCTCATTACAGCCAAAACTCTTTTACTCCATGAACAGCTGCAGCTTATAAGCCTTATGGCATCGATATGGTAATGCCACAGGAATGTGAGGAGCTTTGTTACATTACAAACGTATTATTAGTTTATGCCACGAATATATATAATTCACTTACTAAAACTGTAGTAATACGTAATATTGTAGTCCTGTGATTAGGCTTATTGATTGTTAGGAAATCCAGCCAACAACTCTCAAATGGATGGCCATAAATCTGCCATACACTTTCACTTTATGCACTCAAATACATTTTCAAATCAGCAGCCAAGAGATCAGATTAACTGTGGCATTGACAACTGGCGACACCTGACGCTAAATACCATTTCTTGGCACGTCAGGCTCAAATGTCTGGGCAATCAATTAATTTGACATGCAAGCCAAAACGATTTCCATTACGACGACTTCAGCGAGACGTTCGCTGCAAAAGGGTAACGAAATGGCCAATAAAAAAGTTCATTTTTGGGGGAGCTGCTGTTTGGCGCAACACAAATCCTTTCACTTTTACCGCTGCCAATAAATTCGTATCGGCCAAACTGCCTGCAGTGTGAATTTTGGATGATGTAAAACTGATAGATCTATACTCTTACTTAGACAGTATAGTTTGCCAGGCGCATGAATGTTTTGGCAAGTGCATTTAAACTTCGTTAACTCTCGATTAATCGTCCCTTTATGTATTGCAGTTCGTGTCGTGGCGTTTATCTTTTATTTTCTTAGCGCCTCCAACGCTTTTGCTGATCGTCGGCTGTTCAGATCAATCAACTGTCAATCAGTTGCAAATTTTCGCGCTGCTTTCAATAACTGTTGCTTTTGCTATTGCTACTGGACAAATATTGTATAATCGACACAGCCATCAATTCAAATTGCCAGCGGCACGCAATGAAAATCACAGCTAATAGAACACGTCGCAGACAATAACAACAACAGCAACAACAACAGCAACAGCAACAAAAAAAAAGAGCAGCAATTAAAATTGCAGACTGGTAAATCCGGCCAATCAAGTTGCTAATTTTATTTGGCCGATTGTGCGTTTTCTGTTTCGGATTTCGCATTTCGAATGCAGCATTTATTGTGGGTCAGACGCGGCGGCGTATGAGCAATTTTTTGCTTACCAAATCGGCAAAATCGCAGAAAACGCAAAAAACGCACAACAAGCAGCAATGTGCTGCATGCAACATGGCATATGTAGCATGCAATTTTATGTTATTACAGCCGTTAGACGTGCAGTTTTGTGTCCATTGATCGGTTGTGCGGACAGAAAACATTTGTAAAACATTTTAATAACCATTGACAGACAATAACAACAATAATCACAACTGCAACAACAACAACGATAGATAACGATTATATATGTGTTATAACTGCTTTGGGATTATTGCGAAAAAATCGAGATGAAATTGCTGCAGCTGTTCGATTGAAGAATTTTTGTATTTTGACTTGTGATTGCCGAATCGAAAAACCATTAAAGCCATTTAACAAAGTACCAAACAAAATAAAAATATTTATGGTTAGACCAAATCAAAACGTGATCAGCATAAATCATAGCTCTCTTTGTATTTAAATCAGTTGAACGGAACGGGAATAATAAAATATTTTTTATTATTATTCATTAAGCGTTATTTGTGGTTATTGCGATATTCAGATTTGTCATGCATCCAAAAAAATAATAATGTGTTCCCAATTAGTAAAAGCAGCTGCTTAAACATATCTTCAAGTGCCACATGGCTAAACAGCAACTTGTGGCTGCAGAATATGTGCTACGGAACTTGCTGCACTTGATAATGTTGCAAAATGTTTTATTACTTCCACCTATGCCAACAATTAACATAAGAATTTCGACTTTGGCAGCAGCCCCAAAACTTTCTGCACAGACAGGCAAAAACTTTCTACGTAGAGTGCTCTCACGCTTGCTGCCTGGCTATCATTTACATGTGGAGCTAGTGACGATCTCATCCCTGCCACATCCACTTGTGACTTTGGCAAGGCATGCAACGAACTTTTCACTTTTGGCATTCACAAAATTTGTCATGACACACAATACGAGAAGTTTTGGCAAATCGTTTTGAATTACTGCATCATTTTGTGGGCTGCTCGAGTGGAGTTGAAACTCTGATTTAATTTGTTTACCCCATAAACAGGAACAACAACAATAACAACTAATGGCTGCAGGTGCATTGAAATTCACAGTTAGTTTTAGTTTGCCAATGGCCAAAGCGCAATTGGCAATTGGCAATTGCCAATCAATTTTCGGTTTCAATTCAATCAATAATTACAACTTCAATTAGGCAAAGCAAAAAAATCACAAAAGCAAAAACAATTGCCAATTATGAACGGACAAAAAACCACATTGCACCGACTGTGGCAAGAAGTAACCCACTATTAATGTAACCGAATAACCAAAGTGGAGTTTATTTGGCGATATGTCTTATGATATGCATTGGAAACAAAATTTAAATACATAGTTGGTCAGACTAGTTTGGATGAATGATAAAAAAAGAGTTGGCTTAAGTAGAGCAATGTTTCGAATATGCCAAAGTAAATTAAGAAAGAGTATAGAGTTTTGTATTGATCTGTATTCAGTTTCCCCATTGTTGTTGATTTCAACTATTGCATCTAACAGGGTATCTATTAGAATAACAAACAAAAAAATCACTCAAAACTTTGCTGGAAAATACCATAAACAAACAACAACAATGACTGAGAGTTTTGTTTGTATTGCTAGCTAGCAGCTAGCGTGGCTGGTGCAGGGGCTAGAGGGCAGTGGGTTGGCAAACAAAAGTTAACTTTTGTATTTGCGCTAGTTATAATTGACATTTTAGAATGGTTCAAGGTTTAGATTTTGGGCGCTTTTGATTTTGATTTCCATTTATAGACATTGGACATTTTTGTAACTATTTTCTGAGCATTGTTTGACTTGAAATTGTTTTTTTTTTGTTGTTGGCTAACTTAGGCGTGGCAGCTGTTAACATTTGCATTATGTAATTAGACTAACGGGCAAAGGAAGAGAGCATGCAAATGTGGCCAGAAAGATGCATGACGGTAGAAGGAGACGCCGCAAGCTCTACTTGACGGCACGTAATGGGCTTTCATTATGTCTGCGGCAATCTTTTGGCCACAAACAGCAAGTCAAGGCCCAGAGATCTTGTGTGAGTTCATCATGGCAGCGGCATCTCTTTCACTTGTCGCCGCCGCACCACATGTGCTCCACACGCAGTGTGGCGGCAGCAAGGCAGCCAACTAGCCGCAGCTCTGGTCATGCATCATAATCAGCGGCGTTGATGGCCGAGACTCTACTACACTGCGCGAAATGCGCTGGAGCTGCAGTTAACACCTTTCAGCATTTATAAACTGAAAATTGTTGCGGCTCTCTATGATTTCTTACTTTTCTCCACACCGATTTCAAGCTGTGCACAGTGAGCACCCCTCATTCTCGCTTCACCCACTGTCTCTGTCGCCTGCAGGCAGAAGCGTTGCAAGCTGCCGCCGTTGTGGACGTCACTGAATGTTGCAAAACGTCGCTGCAAGCGTTGCGCATGCGCACGCTGAGATCGCGATTGCCACGCAAAGAACTTAACTTGAGCAAAGAGCTGGAACTTTGGATTACTTTATGTGTGTCACAACGAAGCGTGTATACTCTATGAATCAAATCTTGCGAATAGTCAAAGATTAGCTCGTTTGAAAGGTTACATCTTTTCAAAAGTCATTAAACTCTTAAAGGCTAGTGTATTTAGAGCCACAAGCATAATGTGCAGTTTAGTCGTTTCCATTTGGTTCACGTTCTCGCATCTTGGCCACGTTTCGCATCAAGTTCAAGGCGTTTGAACTTTTGACATTTGGCAGCAGTTGCAGCAGCCAACGCCGCCGCCAACGACACCGTCGAAGCTGCAACATTGTTGGCCCCGTAAATGTAACAACTCGATTAGCGCAAAATATTTCGGCTTTAGGGGCCAATGCAACACAACAAGCAAACTGGAGCGTTAGGAGTTTAGAAAGAGACAAAAGAGAGAGAGAGAGAGAGAGAGAGAGAGGGCGAGAGCTAAAGAGAAAAGTAGTAAAAGTAGAAGGCTTACCATTAACTGGGCCTTTACACAGTTGGCACTTTGCTCTGTGCACTCTAATTGGCTCGAGTTGTGGCCGGAGTTTTTAACTGCATATTGACTCTGGCCAAGCGGCAATGGAGCCCCAAATCTGGTGCTTCACGGGACTCGGACGCCAAGCGGCATTTACCGTTTGCTGATGCGCTTATGACGAGGACGAGCTGCAGTGAAGAATCATAATGATGACTCTTCAGAGCGCCAGTACAGCAATGTACAGATGCAAAAGCCAGGCAAAATACTACTGTTGTTGTTGTTGCTGTTGTTGCTGTTCACGTGGCTGATTGCAGCACTTGGCACAATAACAGGATTACACACAGTGGACCTCAACAAAGCTGAAGTTGGCGTTATTTTTCGACTACGCAGAACCGCACTTCAAAATGAATCCGCAGCAGCAAACAAAACATGGCAAATACGTACTTCTACATATGTATATATACTAGCTGAAAAACAACAAAAACAGTGTAAAGGGCCTATCAAAAATGTTGCGTTGAAATGCACAGCACGCAGCATTGGGGTGTAAATAGAAAAAAACCAAAAAACCGAGGAAATACAGATCCCTTTATGCATTTGTATAGTTGGCCACCGCAATGTGTGTGTGTGTGTGTGTTGGCGGGGAAGAGTGTATTGTGTTCAAGGGACTGACATGAAAACTGGAAAATGGCAAACTGTAAAATGGACCAAAAATTGCCCAAAATGAAAGTGGCAGATGTGAGCAAAATGATATTGCTGTGCCAGCAGCAGCAGCTTGGCTATTGCCAATGCAAAGTTGTGGTCAACCATAATGAAACAGATACGAGTTTATGCAGCGTTATTTACACGAACTAGAAAACCAGATAAACGAAATGATTGAATGAATCGTTATTTAACAAATAACTCCATTTATTGCTGTGGCAACAGTTAAGCCTAATCAACTTGATTTTGTTCTTCCAACTTGGTTAGCTGATTAAACGCCTCGCATAAGCAAAACGCATTTGTAATCATTTGTGGCGCCCCCGCCCGCACCCCACCGTTTTTTACTGAAACTACCAATTTGGTTGCAAACAGCAGCAATTTGCAGCAAGCGCAACGAAAATTGTCGCACAAATCTGACAAAAAGAAAAAAAAAAAACAACACGAAAATATGAATACAGGTAGCAATGGTCAAAGAGTGCAACACAACAGTGCCACCTACGCGAGCTGACGGCCTCCCTTTCGCTCTCCTGCAGCCCAGAGCTTTGTTAAAACGTTAATTGACCTGGCTTAGATGGCGAACGCGGTTAGAGAGTGGATAGCAACCACTTCATCACAATGTGGTGTGCCAAAGGGGTGGGAGACGCAACGAACAGTGGCTAACTGAATCCTAGGCCATGACTATCTAAGCAAGTCAGTTGCTTGGCCAACGTGGACTAATTTTGCAAACGTGGCCAATCAGCAAAGTCTTGAGCCTTGCCCACTGGCATAACAACTAACATTTATCATACTTGCTTGACGACCACATACCCTGTACTATAATCTCAAGTGGTGCATTGTACTCGGTTTACAACTCTTTCGAAACACATCTCAAGCATTGTTTATTAGGTAAAAGCTGTAGTTTTTCGAAACACCTAAAAACTAATACATATTTGATCTGTCTTTTTGCCTTATAGTTAGAGGGTATTCAAAAGCCATCTGCAAATTAACTTATGGCTAGACTGAGGTTCGTTCAGCAAACTAAATTGTATTTAGATCCGCTTCCTTTGCCAGCAAAACTGGCTGCTGGCTGTCTACAGAGACACAGAAAGAGAGAGAGAGAGAGAGAGAGAGAGAAGCTGCCAAGTTGGAGAATTAAATCACGTACTAGATTAAAAATTGCGCATGAAATTAATATTACGAAAGCATTGCTAGGGAGCAGAAGGAGCTCTCGACGCGAACCGGTTATGAAGCGCAAAAAGAAAAAAACGCAGAACCCTTTTGCCTGATAAGTATCAAACCTTAACCCATAATCGTAATCATATAACACTGAAAACAAGACAGCCGCTTTTTGTCACTTCATAAATCTGCGGCATTGTAAATTAAAACCAGCATGTAAAAACAAAAAAACAAACATAAAATACAATATGCAGCTAAAATATGTTTGCATATTAAATTGTCAGCGTGCTGGTTTCAAGCTGTGCGCGTTTCAATAAAAATCAATCAACCAAAATTTATCGAGCAGCAGGCGCAGCCCCCAAAAAGCAGCTCGACAGCTGTTTAACACTTCACTCAGCGAAAGAACCATAAAACCAACGCCCCCTCTCCCAATCAATCTCTCTCTCTCTCTCTCTTTCGATCTATATGTCAATGCGTAGGTGTTATGTAATGCATTCAAAAGCGCCAAAAGTGAGAAAAACAAAAGGCAAAGCCAAAAGCCAAGCTCACTGCACAGCAGGCAAGCACCACAACAGCAGCAACTGCAACGCTGACTCACGCCCACCATGACACGCCCGCCGCCCGTGCCCGTGCAACACCTTGCTGATAAACCACTTAACCCATTGATTGTCCATTGCAATGAGCCGCCGACATTGTAGACACGTCGTTGCATGCCACAACTATTACCATATACTATCATAGACCATATGGATATTGATTTATCATATTCTCTATACTAAGCCATAAGTTATGGAATCATTGGTTACTGCACATTCTGACAAGCGAAATATAACAAAATAATAGATACCCATACAAGAGTACTGTCTCACAGCTGTTTTAAGTAAGTTAAAATTATATTATATCTAAAGAAATGATTCACCTTCAATCTAACTCAACTCGAAGCTAATCTCAAAGGCAACTACTTGATATCGATTCACGATTTCAAGCGATAAATAGATTGTCACGTGTGTGAACCATAAAAATTGCAGTTACCAGCTTACAATACCACACCCTCTCCTTTAACGAACCCGTTGACGTCACGACAATAAATGCACATTCACCATTCCATGTACGTGTGTGTGTGTGTGTATGAAATGCATTAAAGTATTAATAACATTTTGTTTGGCGAAGCTTAAACAATAAAATTTGTCAATTTGCCACCGTTGTTGAAGCGGAGACAATTGCTGGCAACTTAATGCGAGAGTGGCAAATTGCATTTCAAATTGCCTGAATAAATAAATGGGTGTGCCACAAATTCAGATCATTTGCTTGTTGCGCTTTCGCAAAAAAAAAAAATACCCTACCCTTGGTTAAGTTTAAGTGTGAGTGTGAAGCAAAGTGTAACCAGCTACTTGGTAGTGTGTTCAATATTCGTTTGCTACAATTGAATTTGCATTGAATTAAAAGTGGGCGGCTGCCATTTTAAGCGTTACGTTAATTGTAGAGCAATGATGTTGGCTTTTAAGACCTGTAATCGAGATATCACCTGAATGCCCTCGAATAATCTATTTAAGAGTGTCGGCATCAAGCGTGGCTTCCAACAGGAACTTGCTTTCTGCCATTTAGACAATTTTGTAGCAGCACCCAAAACCAAAACCAAACCAAAAAAAGGAGAAGCAAAAGCTTTTTTTTTTGCGAGCGTATACGATAATGAAAACATTCCACAAACCAATTCAATATTTCCGCTACGGGAAAACGCAAATTGAAAACGTTTTTCATGACCTTTTCGCCGTTGCCCTGGCCACATAGACGGTGGGGGTTGATTCGCTGTCAGTTTTATGGTACAACAAACACACCAAAAATTTCGTGTCCTGACACACACACACACACACATTTTCAATTTAATTTTAGGAAATCGTTCGTCCATCTCGGACTCTGTACCCATACCCTTCAACCCATTACCGGCCTCATCTGAAATGCACATGAATCGGGTCGAAGGGCTTCATGCTTGGAATTCGTTATCAATTGCCGGGCAAGTGAGAATCGAACCCTTACTTACTCAACCCCCCCTCCCACCTCCACCACTGCTCCCAACTCGCCATAAAGATAGAAAATGGGTAGGCCTATAAATTGTTCAAAAGCACCGATAAAAATCGAGCCAGGCAAACTGTAAAATGGCCAACTATTAATTAGAGCAGCACTCCAGCCACGACTCCAAATTATGGCGCAACAAATGGCCAGAAAATGCGATAGCTATAACCACACACACACACACACACACACTTAGGAATACAGCTGCCCATTGAACTGACCACTTCGCCCACCCTCATCGAGTAACTGTGGACTGTGTCAGCATCAGGCGCCCCAAATGACACATAATACCAATATATACACACACACAGCGATAAGGGGCAGGGAGCTGGGAAGGCTGCCATGCTGCACAATGACGCAGCAAATGCTTTAAGAAAAACATGTTGCAGCTGCAAATGGTTTGTTGAATATAACTATACCCTTACCCTTACTTAAGAAATTATTAAAAACTGGCTTGAGTAAAACTTAATATCTTATTTAACCGCCTTTTGTAATTTAATTTCAGTTTTAAACTGTTAAAGCCAGTTTTTTTTTTGCTTTGGTAATTAAACGTGGCACATTCTGAAAATCATTTTTGCCACCCATGAGTTTGACTAGACTAAAGTTTAGTTTGTCTAGCAGCAGCCAGGTTTGGCTGGGTTAGCTTGCCGTCTTCGTGTCCGTCTCCGGCTATATCTATGCCTATGGCCTGGTTGTCACTCGAAGCTAAAGCCTTGGGCAAGCAATTTGCATATCAGCCGTATAAGTATGTATGTGTGTGTGATTGTTTCGTCTGGCTGCTGGGTGAGTCTTGTGATAGGCATGGAACGGCATTTCACGTCTGGTTGCCTGCCCAGTTACTGCCTCCAACTGACTGCTCATTGTCGTTTCACTTGGCCATATTTTGGCGCAAGTTTATTGTGGGCCAGCCAGCTGTCGGCAACGTTGTTGCAAAAGGGGCCTAACCAGGGGCGCTGGCCAGTCGACTGATTGTTGCTCTGATCTTGTGCAAACGCCCCTTACACCTCCTCCTTCTACAACTCCTGCATCTTTGATTTTAAACTTGTATGCAGCCCAAAATGTCAACAGCAAGAGTGGACCGAACTGAGTTTCATTGATGTCGAGCGCGTTGTTACGCATAATTTTTATTGTGTATCCACCTTAAAGTGGTGGTTGCAGTTTGCTATGCAATGCAGTTTTGTTTAACCGGAATATTTTATGAGAAGTATAAGTTGTGATCTGTTTTAAGTACTTCTCCATTTCATTTCATACACACAGAAGATAAAAGATAAATCGATTGAATGTATTTCTTGTCAACAGCTTTTGGGCAAACTGTTGCATTGTCACCATTCTTGTTGCAAAGTCGTTGACACATAATTCTCAGTTACATAAATCGCAAAACTGTGCCATGTCTGACGCGTTGGTCAGGGCAAGCACAGCCCAACATTGGACTGACCCAATGCCGTGCACGCAACATTCCAAAACTTGCAACTGCAACTGCAACTTCAGACTTTAGCTTAAGATAAATTTACATTTACAGATACCGATTCCAGATGCAGATTCAGATGCAGATACTTATTTTCTGAGTCAATGTCCAGCACGTAACTAGTGAACGCGTGACTGAAATGCGTGACACATTCTGTAACCCCGCTTTTGATTGTTTTTTTTCTTTCATAGCTAACTGGACAATTGGTCCGCTGACATTTGACTTGAAATGATTAAATACACTTAGAGAAAATATAAAAACGTTTCGTTTTTACCAAGTGCAGTGTCATCACTCATTGTTGTATTTAGTATAAGAGTTGGAGTAAGTACCAAGTACCGAGTACATCGAATGAGTACTTTTAAGTAGCAAGTATTTTGTGCATCCTTTGGCCAAGAGCATTGGCTTTTATTATGCTAATTTTATATTCCCATTGTTTCAATGCACGCATATCACTTTATTACAAGAACTAAAGAACTTTGAGCCGCTAGCTGGACTTTAAGCAGGATTGCCTCATTTGCATGGCGGCTGCCATTTTTGGTCAGCCACAACCTCAACCTCAACTGTATGCAAATTATTAGACCGCTTTTTGTTTTGTTTTTTGGTTTTTTCGGTTTTTGTTGCAACTCAACTCGAGCAGTAAGTCAAATCAGAACGAACGTCGGTCGGCCAACAGCTTTTGAGTTTCCTTTGTGCTGTCAGCAAGCGAAGCAATCATCAATAAGCCCGGCCACTCGCTCAACAGACTCCATTGGCTTCACATAACCCACCAAAACAATGTTAAAATTCAGCCCACAAACAACAAAAAAAAAAAGAACCATTAGCACACTAACCAATGACAATAGAAAGAGAGAGAGAGATAAACAAATACATGGGAAGATAATGTAAAGTAGACGTAAGAAAGTAAATCGAATGTTCAAATACCCTCACGCAGTAAACGAGATGCCTGTAGGAAAAGTTTATATAAAACATTAATTTATTTATACAAACTTCAAGCTCTAAACTCTATACCCTTTCTGTGCAGTGAACAAACAAAAACTTTACATATTTTGCGGCAATTGAACATTTGTTTTCATTCAGCGCAAATGTTGCATTGAAAGGCATACCGAAAAAGTGATTGATGTCGTTGAAGTCGAGCGCCAATAAATTATCAGCCAAGATGTAGAGAAGAAATGTTTAAGAGGAAGGGGGAGGGGGTTCCAAGGGGAAGAAAAGAGCTGTTTGGCTGGCCAGATGCTGCTGCTCGAATGGTCGAGTTAATGATTTGGCAATAATATAACATTTTGTGCATGGCAAGCGCAAAGAAACATTTAACTGGCAAGCGGAAAATTGCACATGAAATTCCAAAAAATGTATGCTGCACGCGGCGTATGAGTAATGCGCATAGCGAACCAAAATCTACGCCAGCAATTACAAACAACATAACAACAGCACATACCAGTAACAACAGCAAATCAATTAAAAGGAAGAGGTATAAAAAAAAACAACAACAAAAAACCAAAACGAAACACGTTAGCAGAATTCGTACAACTTGCCAAGACGCCCACATTTTCAAAAGGAGGCCCAGCATTGAGTTCAAAGATTTCACAGCTTCAATTGAACGAAGAGAAGCTGACACTGAGCGAAAAAATCTTACAGTTAAGGAAAAAATGTTATTGGATTAAAGTAAAGTTCTAGTTGTTAGCAGAATCATTTTAACTGTATAAGACTTTTGGCTTTATAATTTCTCTTTCTGTGTTGAGGGAATTACACGATTTACTGTCTCACAGTCTCTCGCTCTTCCTCTCTCTCTCTCTCTCTATCCCTCTGTGAGTTGGAAGTTAGTTTGGCGAAAGGTGCGCCTGCGCATTTTTCACAAGCACAAAACATACAAAAATGTTTGAGAGTTAGAGGCTGTTGCATGTCGCCAGTGTTTGCCGTTACTTTCTCGGTCAACGTTTGCCACATCCGCTAACTGTGTGCCGCCTCACTTGCCACACTTGCCAGTTGTTGTCAGTTTGCCCAAATTGCGTATGCGCTGGGACAAAAGGTGCAACACTGGCAACAGTTTGCAGTCAGTTGCTGCCTTCCTTCCAACTTATCTATGTATGTGCATCTTAATTGTCAGCTGCTGTGTGTGTGTGTCTGTGTTAGTGGGTAACTGGGCAGACTGTGGCACAGACTTGAGGACCCAGTTTACACTAAGGCAACAGCAGCAAAGGAGAAGAAGGCAAAGAAGGATGGCACAGCTAACCACAATTTAGTTGTGGCTTAGTTCATGAGCTGTCATTAATCGAGAGAGCCACGATGATTTAGTGTTTAGATATGCCCTGCAGTCAATTACAGATCAATACGAAATACGATGAAACTGTAAAAACAGAAACAAAAACTCTACAAATTTACCAATTTTATTTTGTTTTCTTTTGGTTACACCCTGGGAATGAGGTTACAGACAAGTTTAATTGGCATAAAATGGGGATTATTCAGTGACAGTTGAAATAATTACCATTTTATTTTGGGTAAAATCTTGTGGATTTGACATTTAGTTATTGGTCTTAGGAGAAGCGTGGAACAGGCGAATACAGAATTGATGGTAGTGAAAGATCAAGAGCTTTGGGTGAAGCGATCTTGGGCGAATCCTTCTTGCTGGGTGTGGTGTCCTCATTCTTACTAACATCCATGCTGACATCCGATGACGACGATGATGGGGATAATGGTGAGGAAGGCGGCATTAATGCCGACTTGTGAAGCTGAAAGCCGTATAGACTACAAAAAGAGAGAAGCATAAGAAGGAAAGCGAACTGGAAGTGAGTGAATAAAGTCAACAAACCGTGGCGTATATTTTTCGGTTGGTGGCTGTGGCACCAGCTCTGGCAACTGCATGAAGAACATGTGCGGAAAAGTGCGTCCAAAGGTGCCAGCATCAAGTATGGCCGAATCCTTATGAGGCTCATATACATCCTGGCAGCGTGGACAAAACACCTTAACATGCGCCTGACCAAACACCTCCGACTGACCCACGGGCAAGACATTTTGGCCATTGCAAAAGACACGCGGGCACATGCCAAATTCACCATGTTTGTACTTGACGCACATGTCCTGAATGCCTCGAGGCGTTAGTATATAGCGAGCATGAAGCAGGCCATAAAGTAAAGCAGTATCTGCCGGATCCACATCCATTGTATTAAAGCCGTATCCGGTATAAAAGTTGTTATTGAGTATGGAATCTAAGGTGGCAAACAAATTCACCACACTTAACTCCAAACCCGTCAAATTGAAAGGATCCTCAATGTAATCGTCGGGCACACGGCACAAGAACTTATTCATGGGTCGGTTATGAAACCAACCACGCCAAGAGCAGTCTGCCGATTTAGTCACTGAACTATTACTACATCGATATAAACATTGAACAATTATTCTATATAGATGTTTATGTGTTGTATATTTGTTTTTTTTTTACTCACTTTAGCGACATTTTGCTATTGACAACTCGACTATTTTTAACAAGTTACTTTTATGCAGTTAAAAGTATTGAAAAGCTCGCTTACGTTGTACGAATATAAAATTTCTCGACACCTTTTTGATATGCTGTAAATGAATACTTTATGGTTGCCATGCAACTACAAAGCTTACTTTGATTTCTATTTAAAAAGCACATTTGCTGATGTTTTGCAACAAAACACAATACAAATTAGTGATGGGCTTTTTTCAACTGCTGTTAGCCAGCACTACTACTTGGTACTTGCAACACTGCACAGTAACCTGTCAAAGCATAATTGAGTATCGAATTGTTAAATGTAATTTAACAAACAAGACAGACGAAAAAAGATCTTTTTGCCTAGAGCGCCCACAGAATTCTACGTAAGGCGACGCCCCACTAATGAAACAGTGTTGGCCAACAGAGGGCTATTTACTGCTTGGCTGGAGGACAACATTTAATGGGGACAAAGCAAGAAAACCTTGGTCATTTATTTGGCAAGTGAAATTCACTTAAAGATCTGATTATTGATCAAAGTGTTATAAGCAGCCATTACATTTCCGTATTTCGATTTGGAAAGCGCTTGCGCACACCTTTAATTTTGGTATCTAAAGGGCAGCAGCAGGCCGGAGGGGGGGCAAAGAGGGAGCTGCACAGTGGGAGTGTCGCGTCATTCATTCATGCACTCATTCGTGCAAAAGTCCACACTGTAAGTGTGTGTCGGCCAACGCTTACTTGTCATTTGATTAATGAGACCACGCTCAGCCATCGATCTCCATTTAGCCAGACTTGTAAGCACCTACCACCTCCTTCTCCTCTCTCTCTCTCGTTTCGTGGCAGTTGAAACAGTTTGGCAAACTGAAAGCATGAATAATGGGGGCGTTGCCAGCTGCGGCAGTTACAGGTATGCGAATATTCACAACAACAGCAACAACAACAGCAACTGCATTGTGCCCCGTTTTAATGGCGTTCTAATTGCGCGAGTTTCATGCCTTCGCCTGCTCCTCCTCGTACCGGCCATGTTGGACATGCTGTTGTTGCTGTTTAGCCAGACGCTGACGACTGATGCGTGAAATATTTTGTGTGTGTGTTGGTGTAGGGCTGACTGAGCGCGAGAGAGAGAGAGAGTGAGAGGGAGACTGCGGAAGGGGCGTGCCCAGTGACATGTCTTAACTGACCAATATATATAAAAGCCAACGCAGCGCGTCAAAACCAACGTGCTAAGCCCATTGCCCAACAGCAATGTTGCATATGTTGCAGTTGCTGTTGCTGTTGTCTCTCAGCCATGACACAACACACAAGTTTCAGTCATTTAAGTTAAGCGACTGCTGGCAGCTGCTCATTGGCTCGTAACTGCCTCTATTGTAACTAACTCTAACTGAACAGCACATGAAAAAGGGTAAGCGAATCACAAGATACCCTGCAGTGTACCACAGCGCCATCTATCAGCAATGCTAGACACTGCATTTTCTCTCCAGAGACATTTCAAATTGTTTTTCAGCTGTTTCAACTCATAAGAAACTATAAATTGATAGGCCAATGGAAAGGAAGCCTCTTTTGCCCTACCCCTTGCATTGCAAGAACCGACCATAATGGCCCCCTGTGTGAGATGTAATTAAAATGGGAATACCCTAACGTATTTTGGAGACCGAGAACGATGACAACGGCGACAAATATTAATTGCATATGAGTGTGGCACAGACATGAAAATGAGCAGCAATTAATATGCGAAGAATATTACTTACCACTTGCTTTCTCCCAGCACAGAACTCAAAGCAATTTCGTTGGGAAAATATATATATGAAACAAACACAAAGAGAGAAAAAAAAGAAACGTATATGTAAAGCATAGAGCAAAAAGAAATGCTACTAAACGAAATCTAATTTACAGTAACGTTCTCTAGCGTTTGTTGTAGATTCTTTTGTTCATGCTTTTGTTGTAACTGGTAAACAAATGTGACGCGGTCATATCAACGCAGAGTGTCATAAGTTTGACAGCATACAATTTACACGTTGATGGAAAAGGATATGAGAAACTGTAAGGAAGGGAGCGCGCGATACGCGAACGAGATCTAGATGCAGATACAAAGATACAAATACTCAAATGCACATGTGTGTGGTGTTGTGCTGTGTTGTGTGAACGAACGCAAAGTGTGAAAACTCATTTGTATCAAATTTCTCATACATGGCTCAAATGGATAGATAGACAGACAGACAGACAAAGTGTACTGGCCAGAGGGGTAGAGCAAGTTGGGGTAGTCGAAACGCACACAACACACAAATTGATGTAATAAACTCTACGCGACTGCGGCGCTGACAGGACAAACTTGCCGATGTCGATGGTGAATGTGAATGTAAATTAGAGTCTAGAGTATGGAACGACCCAGTGTCCTATACCATGTTGGTGGCTGGTTGCAAATCCACAGCCAATGCGGGCTTAGACTAGACGAGCTGCAATTTGTTTGACATATACCCTTGTTTCCGATAAAGGTAATGGAGGTTGCATTAAAACCAAGTGAGTGTAGACAACAACTTAATAGATAGTTTATTGAAATTGTAAAAGAATCCAAGTTTGAGGGTCATTAATTATTATTCCAGGGTAACTATCAACTCGCATTGAACAAATTTCTGCTCACAGCATTCTTACTTACATATTTTTGGTTTTTTTTCCTGCCTCCGTCTCTCTGTTTTTCTCGTATTGCCAGTCACTCACAGAGTTTGACATTTTTGACATGGTTTGTAATTGACACTTGCACTTGCTACAACACCACCAACACCAACACCAGCAGCAACAACAACAGTAACTGTATGTGTGCAACAGAAAACAACACATCTCCATCTCATCATCACGTGTCTATATATCTCATGGTGCCATTCTGCCGAAATGATTTATTTCATCACTTGCTGTAAGGGATACAGCAACAAACGAGAGCACAAAAAGATTTTTTACAGGGATGCCTGTGGGTGTGTGTGTGTGTCGGTAGTTGAATGTCAGTCAAATTTGTTGCGATGAAAAATATGTCGAGCCATTACAAAAAAAAAGCTACTTTCTTATTTTGGCGTTATTATATTATATGCTCGTGCCGTATGCCGAGAGATTTGTCACTTACTTGCTGTCTGTCTGGACCCTCAACCAAACTGAGACTCAAACTCAGGGAGTTGTCTCTTCTGCCTGCCAGTCTGTCATTGACGCCCAATTGATGGCTACAAATTGTGCGTAGTGATTTTTATTAGATTTGATGTGGTAAACAAGTCGTAGACACATATATATACTTTAACTCAAAAGCTAAAGCTAGTTGCACATAATCACTTTATTAACTTGAGCAACTTGTTTTGAGTTCTTTAGAAAGCTCATTGACAGCTAGCAATATGCTCAATTAACTAACTCCAATTAGAGAGTTTCGTATAATATATTAATCAATTCCATCTCTTGTCGTGTGCAACTAATTTCTCTAGCTCTATCTTTAAGCAATCTGTGAGCTTTGGCAATCTGGCCGCTAATTAAAGTACTCTAATACTGCAATCTTGGCTCATCAATCTAAACATTCATCTACTTATCTAACATCTGCACAAATACACACAATTGCATATCTATGGCAATTTCTCAACTAATACTGCTAGAAATTTCCCGTTTTCCGACTTGACTTTCTGTTTGCATTTCGTGCCATCTAAAAAGATTATTCACAAATTAACACGAGAGCAAGTTTTAAATAGTTGTTGTTGTTGTTTTTGTTGTTGGTCGGGTTCTTGGTTCCAGTCTCAGTCAATCGGAACTGCAACCACAAACTCCAACAACAACAACCACAACAACAACTAGCTCATAAATCAGTTGAACGAACTGAACAAAAACAAATGGAAAAACAAAATATTCAAAGAGCGCCACGCACTTTCACACACAATTTTCTGCACGCACTCAGCCAAAAAGCGTTAATTACACTAATTATGTGTTGTTCTTTTAGTTGTTCTTGTTGTTTGTAGTGTTTGTTGTTTATTTCATGATAACGAAAATAAATATGAAAAAATAACTAAAATATCATTTTGTTGCCGCGGAACGCTTTGAAGTGCTCCAAATAAAAATGCAGACACACCTCACAACAACAACAACAACAACTCCTCTTCTTTCTTTTTTTCCAAGGCAATTATGTAAGGTAAAGGTTCCAAAAACAAAACAAAAAAAAACCCAGAAAAGACATAAAAAATTGAAGTAAATACATAAATCTTGCTTAAGGTTTGCCGTTTCAACGGAAACAACGCTGCTCGGAAGTTCAACTTAGATAATACTACAAACACAGTACTCCAGGGAATGACCAATGGGCAAGGGTTTCGGTTCGGATTCAGTTGCAAGGCTTGGGTCTTGGTTATTAGAAGCGGGGCCATAAGCTGGCTGTTGTAATTAACATAAGCTCTAATTGCTTAATTCGATTGAGCCTATACTTTTCAATGATGGCACATTTGTTCTTGCTATCTATTCTAAGTGTGTTTTATTATTTTATGTTTTGCCGGTTTTTATTTATTCATTTATTTTGCCTTAGCGCTAATTGCCGTAAACGCCCCAAACAAATTTGAAGGCGTTCATTTTCACAACAACCATTGGACAAGCAAAACGAAAAATAGTCACAGGTCGAGGCTTAAATGCTCTTTCGGTTATATCTATTTAATTGATAATGGTAGTTTTGTGTTTAGCTGTGATATAGTAAATACTTTCTTAAAGACGTCTCCCTTCGAAAGCCAATTACAAAAACAATCAAACATACCCCACTGTAAGAGTATCAGAAAAGTTTATTTATGCTCTTCTATTATTTGCCGGCTAATTAGCTTTATTTTTTTTTTGTTTGCCGACTGTTGCTAATTGTTATTGCAAGTGTTTCTATATTAATTATGGCCAACTCTTTGGCTACATTTCTATTTGTATCTGTGTCTGTTCTGTATTCATGTTTATGTATCTGTATCTACATGCGTTGTGGCAAAACGTGTGCCTAAAACAACAACAGCAACGCATCAGTTAGTCAACTGTGCAAATAGTTGTCACCATTTGTGGCAGCCATATGTGTCTGCTGCCTTCTGCCACACGGTCTCCCACAGGAGCATGCCATACTCTGCAACTCCCCTCACCATTACATTGCTTGGCTGTTTGTTGCGCTTGGCCTCGGAGATTTTACGTTAAATTATACGGTCTGACTGAAGTGATAAAATGTTGCACACGCGGCATGCGACATTTAGTTGGCAGCATTGACAGTCAAAATGGTTGCGATGTGGCAGCCACAACACACACAACACAGGCCGCAACATGCAAGAGGCAAAGTCAAGTCTCCGATGAGAGAGATGATATGCACTTTTTATCATTATTGCCATGATGCGAATGCAACTGCAACTCCAAAAGGCAGCCAGCTCAAGATGCCTCAAATGTGATAGCTTCAGTTGCATGCCACAACTCGCAGCAATAAGGAAAAGGTTGAGCTAAAGGTTCGTTTGGATTCTTTCCACATATATGTATGTATGCACATTTATAAGACATTAAATCGATATTATTTAATATTTTTTCAAGCAAACAAGCTGTTTTAAGTTCCATTAAAAGACAACAGATGGCGCCAGAATAGGTTGTTTATTGATTTACAGGCAGAGCTAACAAAATACTTATAAGAAAAATCAGTTGACCTCAAGGATAAAACCAGGTAGACCCATAAAAAGTGCAAAAAACATGCAGCAGGTGGCGTTTGCTAAGCTAATAAGAAAACAAAGTTAACATAAATAAGGCATCAAAGTTGATTTCTTCCCATATTCTCTTTAACCTTTATGTCCAGTTTCTTATGCTAAACGATCTCTAATTGTATTGTCAGTTTCATTCAGAGCATTCCCATATCAACCAGAGCAACAAGCTCACAACTCAGTTTGAAAAGAAGACAAACGAACGTAAAAGAAAAATATATTGCTGATGCGATTATTATCAAATGCTACCCTGACATATCAACCATGGGCGCAACTGAGCAGAAAAACGCCAAGCATTTCCAAAACGAATCCATCATGTTGTCGTTGCATACGCTTTAGTATGTATGTATGAATTATATATGGGAACCGCCCTTTAAAAAGCCGACCAAAATGTGAACGAAACTTTCAAAATTTATGAGCGCTACCAAAGTTGTAAAGCAACGGATGAGTTGATAGCTGACCACCAGGGAGAGAGAAGGAGAGCGAAAGAGCGAAAGGGAATGATCATCAGTCATAACTTAATTTTTGACATTTCAAACAACAACAAAAAAAGAGTCTAAAATGTAAAGAACTTTTAAAACTCTAAAGGCCTCCGCCTCTGAAATTATACGCATTTAAATCGAGGAGTCGCGTTTTGTTTTGGATGCTACAAACTCATCTATAAATTAAGATTTATTATGTACATATTTGTTGGTATATTGTACTACGCCCACTCCGTCTCCCTCCCTCCTAAAGCACGGGCCTTGTTGAAAGCTATATTCAACATTAGAATGAATTTTGTTATTGTTCATCGCTGTTGTTCATGCACTTGTTCAATTGCATTTGTTGTTTGTGTTCGTGTCGTAGTTGAAATATTCAATTTCCTCATGCTCGTTCATCATCAAATGCTGCTGATGCATCTGCGTCTGCATCTGCATTTGTATCTGTATCTGTATCTGTATGAGTTCGTTGCATGCATAATTTGTTGTTGTCGGTCTGTTGTTGTTGTTGTTTTGCATTTTGGTTGAGACAAATTTTGAGCGTGCCATCAATCAAAAATTAAACATTTCAAATGCTGATGAAATAATTAAACATACATGACGCCTCAAACAGAATGAGATGGAGTATTTTATTTGACCTTACGATGCTCTATACATTTTCAGCATGTAAAACGACAAATTTTACTGCACTTTTGAACTTTTGTTTAATACGAGCCTTAACAATGCCAGTTGAATTGTAATCAACTTGGATTGCAGTTCGTTTTTATATTCTTTTTAATGAACCACACGCGCAGAGTTCTGAGAAAACGAGTTATAAACGGGCAATCTCTCAAAGGAGTTCATTAAACATTAACCAAAAAAAAAAAAAAGGATGCACTGCAGGTGCAATGTCAGAATCAACAGTAGCTGGACACACCTGTAAGGCTTTGCCACTACCAAACAGTAGTAGTATGTTATAGGTAAAGATACAGATACGAAACCATGCGTAGGTAGTCAATTTGTACGCCCCATTTTTTTGTCCTTTTACTTTTTTTTGGTAAGCCAGCCAAGGACAGAAACGCATATGATGTGATCATAAGCCGTTGATAGTACTCCTTTTTCTTTCGCAGTTGCTGCTGTTGTCAACGCCTACGTTAGCAGCAGTCAGAGAACTGGATGTGAATTTAAGTTATGTGGCTGTCTTTATCTATTCTATTATATGTATGAGTGGAGCTGTACTGAATGAGCACTGAATGTTAATAGCATTGTGTGCGCGCCTAAGCATGTGCTTCAATTTATGTCTGCGGACAGAAGCGGCATTTGTGTTTGTGTCCTCGACCAGGACAAGGCTTCATGCAATCTGAATCTGATGCAGAGATAAGAGAGTAGGTGGAGTGAAACGATCAAGATATATGATATGTGTGTCATCATTAGTACGCTGACCAAAGCCAAGTCAAGGATTCCCTCTGGCTAAGGCGCTGTGGACTATCTCTGACGTACTTAACAACACCGTAAACAATTTGGGTAAGCTCTAGTAGCACTTTTAGCACTATTATAAGCAGTGGAATTTTTGAACAGTGCATTCGCTTACGTTTTG
The DNA here is from genome assembly GCA_035044725.1 of Scaptomyza caliginosa. Classification (NCBI taxonomy): domain Eukaryota; kingdom Metazoa; phylum Arthropoda; class Insecta; order Diptera; family Drosophilidae; genus Scaptomyza; species Scaptomyza caliginosa. Next base: position 369,441 of record JAWNNR010001007.1, on the reverse strand, counting down.
CGGTAGCCACAAAACGGTTATGCAATAAAAAATTCCATTCCATTCTATTCAATTCTATTCTATTCCATTCAATTCTATTCTATTCTATTCTATTCGCTTTCGTTTCGATTCGTTTTGATTGCTGTTGTTAGTTGACTTTTGTGTTGCCTTTGGGTTTGCGATGCAAGCAAGCAACGTATAACGAACGAAGACAAACTTCTAACAGGCACTGTAATACTTAGTTGCGTACCTGACTGTCACTCAATCACCACCCCTTCCCCTTTCAAACAACTCTTGTCCTTGTTGTATTTGTTTGTGTGAGTTTGTCTGCTTATTTATATAACTATGTAGAGCCGCAGGACTGTGAGTAGTCAAGTTGTGTGTGTGTGTGTGGCATGCCACAGCGTAGACACATATTTATTTATTATTGACGACAGGACAACAAACAGGACACACTACGAGAGCCAAACTGACATATCCAAAGCTCTCTCTTAGTCTCTCCCAGTTTCGTTCATTCAGTGGTTTTAATATCTGGTCTGGGCATAAGTGCTTCGTTTGTGCTACTTATGAGATACTTCTGGACACAACGCGTGCAACTATTTATTTGCTTGGTTACGGGACTTGCCACAACAAGAACGAAAGAGAGAGAAAGAGAGAGAGCGAGAGCGAAAGAGCTTGGTCACTTACTTTAACGGCTGCAGCCTGCATATTAAAGCTGTTACAATAAACTTTGCCGAGCCATAATTCATTTGGGGCACGTGTTGCATGCTGCACGAAACCTTAGTTGTTTTTTTTTTGTTTTCGCAATGCAACTAAGAATGTGGCACACAAAGTTCTCAGACTAATGGTATCAATTTTCAGCATATACTGTTAGCTACAGCTTGGGCAGCCAAGCTAAAAAGTTTACTTAACAGTTTATCGAAAGGCAAGGCGCTGATAATTTGCATTGATAACAAGGCTAACATTGTCACTAATTAGCTTAAAGCTGAACGCAAATTCTGATATGAAAATAATACCACTGAACAATGTTAACCAAGTGATAATGCTGATAAACTTATTAATCAAATAAAGAAACTGTTATTTGGAAAACTAAACTACCAAATCAAGAACGCATCAAAACAATGTAGAGAAGATCAACAAATGTAAAAAATACAAAGAGACAAATACAAAACAAGAAAAACACACACGCCTCAAAATATTTCCAGTTAATCATGAGAGCTGTTGTCTGTCTTCGTGTGCTATCCACCACAAAGGATTCCACGAATACCAAAGTGCGCCTAGGAAGCAAATAAAACTGTCCACAGAGATGAGGAAAACTTACATAATAATTGATGACATAGGACACACGTAGTACATGTCGAAATGCGTATGTGTATGGGGATATAAGCAACAATGGGGCAACTATCTAATGATCGATATCAGCTAGAACAAAGACCAAAAGAGACTGGAGAGAGAGAAAGAATGTCGCTCAGCGTTTAAATTTGCCTTGGCGGTCTCAGGCTTGGTCTTGGTCTTTATTTTGGGTTTGGCCTTTGGGTTTGAGACGTGAGCCAGGCCCCTTTTCGGTTGACAAAGAGCTGTTGACAATGCAAAGGACAACGAAAACGATGCATGCTGATGTGAATCTCAAAAAAAAACAAAAAACAAAAACAAAAAACGCACACGAAAAATATTGAAAAGAGAAAAAGAAGAAGCAAACGGGAATAAGAGGCAAAGGCAAACAATTTGTGGTTATCTGTTGAAACAGGTAGGGCTTGGGTAGTTGTGATTAAGATCAACAGAGCAGAGCAGAGACTGAGAACAGCTGTATGGATGCCTCACGTTGCATGCTGCTCTATGTCATCATTTTGAGAACGTGGTTAGAATTGAGGAATCGCAGCGTTGAGCAAAAGAGCGTGGAAAATATCAATTTACGGCATTAGTTTATGCCCAAGTGCACTACTTCAATACAATTCGACGGCTATCATTGCAATCAGTTAAGTGTTTTGGCTATAAGTTGTTTTTGCTTGACATCGAGACGAGCGGATCTCTTTCTGTGCTTGCTACAGCTGCGACTTTTTTGCCAATCTTTCAACATTGATCCATTGTCAGTTTGAATAATTGGCCTTACTAAAGCAGATGTACGCTAGACTTCAAATGTTCTTTGATCTACAAGAAAAACAATATAAAAATCTAACCACTAAGTCTGGCTGTAAGGGCTAGAACCAATTCACAATATAGTTCACAGCGCAACCACCTTGAAAAGAGGAATGTAGTTGAAGAGTTCTTAATGTAAAGCATATACTTTAATGAACGTCGTTTTACACTTCAAACGAAGGCGCAAAGGCGCGCGCGCCCTAAGATCTCATAAACATTATAAACTATATATTATGATCATATGATTTTCAAGCAAGTTGTTTTAATTGGCCGACGGCGCCAGCAGACATTTAACAAGCCACTAGCCGGACGAGGGCCAAAAGGTGTTTGGCCAAGGATAATGCTTCAAGGCAGCCGCAACGCCGCAACGAAACGATCTGAACCGACATGTGTTTTGCCGCTGTTTTGAGCCTGTTTTAATTAACTAAAATGCAAACCCATAATTTTCGAGAAAAAAAATCTCAAAAACTGTTTCCTTTCGGCCCAGCTAAGTGCTGTTGTTGTTGCCGCTTGCTTCTGTTGCTTGCCAAGGTGGCAAGTTCCTGCTGGGCAGCCAACGAATTACAGTTAACGCCTAGAAAGAAAAGAAATAACATAACCAAAAAGAAACAACACTGTTGGCCAAGGGCGCCAGGCTCACGCAGCGTTAAATGGACGCCAATCAACAAACAGTTAACTGCAAGCTGCACCTGCAACAAACTGAGGCAAAGCAGTAAACAAAGCGAGATGCATAGAGAAACTGTGTCTTTGAGTTAGGATTGTGTTAGAAAATGATATCAAATTATATGTTTTATGTAGTAGAATTCTCTCTCACTCTCTAATATGTTATTTATGACTTCCTCTTTCGTTTCTCTCTCCGTTTCTCCTTGTTATTCATAGTGTCGATTTTGCCGCCTTCTTGGCCTGACTTGCAATTTTTTGTGCGTGTTGCAGGTGTAAAATTTCGAAAATTTTCGTTTTTCGTTTTTCGTTTGTATTTTGGCACCTCTGCAATTGAGTAGGTGTGACTATAAACATTAATCAGACAGCATTGCAGCAGTGCCAATTAGTTGTTTTGCTTTTCTTGTTGTTGTTGTGTCTCTGTTAGTGGGTTAGTTGGAGAGAAAGTCAGCCAGAAGAGCTCAAATAATTGCAGAGTGTAGAAGCGTGCGAGAGACGTGAGTACCAATTTTAAAAAGGGGGTGATTGAGAATCAGCGTATCAGCATTTTCAAACCAAAAACAATCTTTTGAATGTTACAACAACAACAGCAGCAACAGCAGCAATAACCACAACAGCGGCATACAATTAATGAAAGATATTCCAGGCGATATGTGAGGACATTTCTTATGGCAAGGAATCGTTTGTGGCGAAACATATAAACATAAATTGAAGAACGAATCGTGTTGCATCAATTATAATATGATATATAGTCAGCTGATTTTTATCTAAGTCATGTTAATAAGAAAGCAAGATACATTTCTATTAATAAACATAGCTTCTTTTAAGAAAAAATTTACAAGCTGTTTTATACATTTTTATTTTATTGCATTTTTTCTTCCTTTGTTTTGTATAATTTGTAGCTGATTAGCAAAAGTGCAAAGCAGTAATTTAAGTTTCAGCTGGTTAAGACCTTTTGTATTGCCGAATTTGGCATCAATTTGGCCGGGCCTGGTGTGAAAAGGGCCTGTCAAGTCAAGCAGGCAGCAAGCAGCAGAAGTCAGTTAAGGCAGTTAAGGCCAGGCCAACAGGCAAGTGGCAAACTGGCCAGTTAACCAGCGAATGAATGATTAATGAACGAAGATCCATTCGCGGCTATCAACTTCACACTTTGCTAAAATATATTTGGTTCAAGTTTGGACTGTTGCAATTCGCTTGACGTTGACGTTCGTTGACTGAATGACCGAATGACTGACTGACAGACTGACTAACTGACTAACTGTGAGCCAGCGAGCAAGCTCACATAATTAGTGTTAAAGGCAACGATGTTTTTGGAACTTTTTTGTCTTTTTTTTTGTTTTTTTCGTACAACTTTGCCACTTTGCATGATGGCCCTGTGCACATTTTGACAGCTTGAGTGCAAGGTGTTGACGATAATTATTAGTAATTGAGTAGACAGGCCGACCGACGGATGACAGAAAGTGCGAAAGCTCTACGTGCGCACTCTTGACTCACAATTTTGCAACGCATGTAGGCGCCTAATTATTTTGACACCTGCCTGGCAACATGGACAACATGGGGAAGTTGCAAGTGGCGGCGCATAATTACAGGATATATGCCAGCTATATTCACACCTCGATCAAGGCCAAACAGATTTTCAAGTAAACCGATCGAAACAAAACAAAAAGGTGCTGAGTGGCAGCCACACAACAGCTGCTTCCTGCAACTAAAAACTGCAACTGCTGCTGCTGCTGCTTTTACTTACTTATCGATTCGTTTCCTAGGCACATCTTTTTCTGCTTGTTGCTCCTCAAAGTCCTAGCTGATTACTTGATAAGGTTCATTGTTTGTGTTTAGGTTTTTTTTCTTCTTCTTGTTTTCCCATTGTCAACGCCTTACGCATTTTAAACAACGCAATTTGGGTTTACACACATGCCTCAAACGGAGCAGCGACAACTCTGGCGCTATCAAGATCACACACACACACACACACAAAGATCTGTGGCATTGATAGGATATGTGAGCATATACAACATACGTTTCTCTTTTCTTCCTTAGGGCCTGACAACATGTGCAGATTTGTTGTAGGTGTCAACCACACAAGGTTCCTTCTGATTGAAATCTAAGCATCGATTTGAGGTTAGTTCTTGAGGTTGCTTCTCGATAGGCAAATGCAGTAAATTTTGATTTTCAAACTAAAGATAAACAAGTTGAGAGTGCCATATGTGAGCATCAGATGGTTGAATGCAGAATGGAATGGAGAATTTAAAGCAAAAACTTTCTTTGCTAACCGAATTAAGTCGGGCATTTTCTTTAATATACTGCTTAAGCTCTTGAATCAAAGTGTTAAGCAAAAAGAGCAAGAAGCAAAAGGAAGAGAGAGAGAGAATCACAGGCACTTAAAATATCAACCGCAAAATGTCAAAGAGTTGGACACTTGAGGCGAAAAACATTTCACCCACATGCAACAACACTAAGAATGAAAAAAAGTAAAGGAGGCCATTACTTAACATTTCACATTTCTCAGATGTACGCCGAGGAATTTTCGCTGAAATGTCTTTTTGGTGACGCGTTGGGGCATACGATAATTAATTGCTTCATTACCACTACGACGAAAAGTAGAAGCAAGTGCAACCAAAACTAAGTACGTAAATGGGAAACGCAAGCTGAAAGCAAGAACGAAAAGACAGTCAGACAGAGAGAGAGAGAGAGAGAGAGAGAGAGAGAGAAATAGAGAGGGAGGAGGAAGATGTACACTGAAAGTTTGACAGGGCAGCTAATTGAATTGTCTTTTTGCGTGGCAGCAGACATCCAAAATACTACACAAACTTTTAAGTTTAAAGCTAAATAAGTTGGATTAAGAAAGCCGACGACACTTACCATTGCTTGAATGCTCTACGTTGTTTTCATTTTGTGCTTTGAATGATTCTGCAAAATAAAAAAAAAACATGACGAAATTAATATACTTTTAGTAAGAGTATTTATAAAATAGAAACAAAATCAACCACAAAAACTGAAAACCACAACACATTAATATAAAAGTGTATATATTTGGTTTTAGCTTCTCCTCTTTTTTTTTTTGTATGCTGTACGATAATGTGTTCAAATTAATTTTAATGCCTGTATGCCAATGATGAACACAAAGAATGTTTTGTTTTATTCCATTTGATGACGCTTTTGTTCTTGCCAAGTTGGCACAACATGGAAACTTAGACAGACAGACAGACAGACAGAAAGATAGACAGACCGCCCGCTAATAGTGTCAAAAGTTTAATGATGAGGCCCGCCTGTCACATTTTGGGGCCGCGTTTGCCGTTAAGTAGTCGGCTAACGCAGCTCCCACTTTGACTTACCACCCCCACCCCTCATGTCAGCCATGTTCGTGCAACTGAGCAGCTGTCAGTGACGATGTGACAGCCATGGGGTTTCCATTTTGCAGATGCCGCCAACTAACACGCCAACTTGCGGTTTGCATAGGCAAAAAACAAAAGGAAAACTGTAAAATAATAGGGTTAATTACGGCTTAAAAAAAGTTATTTCAAAGCTATTTTAAAGCAGTAAGACAGTATTAAATTAAATCCAAATATATCGACTTAATGGCGACCTCTCTCTCTCTTTTTCTCTCGCCATTGCCAGGTCAATCGGCTGCACTTAAAACAAAGTGCACGCATTTGGCCAGACAACAGGAAAATAAGCGAAAAACTGAAAAACAATTAGCAGTTACATGAGAATTAGCTGGACATACAGCAACAGCACCATGAAAAGAGAGAGAGAGAGATATATATATAGATAGACACACATGATGTGTATAGAAAGTTTATTTGTTAAAGTCTTGAACTGCCGCTAAATTTGAGTGTAACTCTATTTCTAGTGTTACCTTTTGTACTTTTGCCGCGCACATACCACCAAAGCAAATAGCACGAAAAAAAAAACACAAACAAACGCGAGATCAGTTGCAGTGCAACAGTTTCTCACAGTGATGAGTGGGATTTGGGATTGTGGTGGTCGAGACTTGTGTGAGGTGAAACTGGGAAAAGGAAGACTAAGCGTTCCTCACACACACACACACACACACACACACACACACCGGGACGTTCGTTGGCAATTGCTGCCAATTAGAATTAATGTGTTTTTTATGAAACCATCTCGAATTTCCAGACACTGTCAAACGGCAACAACAACTGAAAACAAAAAACAAAAAAAACACCAACAAGAACAACATTACCCACTGATCTGCGAAACGAAAGCTATACCCGATAATAAAGCATCACTTCAACCCTCCCTTTCGCCCATAGCAGTGTGCTCTAAACAGCTAGCTAAATCCCCGTCGACAACAATTTCCGTGCACTAAATCATCATATTGACTTGTCGTCGTCATCATCATCATCAGCATCATCATTATTATCATCATAGTCATTGTCTCCAGCAGCGGCAGTCATCGCGCCATTGCGTGGTCGTCGTTTTGGCTCCGCACTTGAACTGGCTCAAGTCAAATTGCCAATTTGTGGACGCCATGCGGCTTCGACGCCAAATTCCCAACTCCCGACTCCGACTCCGACAATAATTGTGCGTTTCGGAGGTGCAACAGCAACAACAGCAGCAAACAGACACAGCATTACATCGACTTGGGTACAATGGGTTATTGACACTTAGATTTGCCTATTAGTTGTTTATAATTGCGATATTTTATATATCTTATATGGCTGGAAAAGAACAATTAATCTATAAAAAAGTAATTATTTTATTACTGATCTCTTAAAATTATTATTTAATTTGATTTTTCTAACCCATCGTCCATTGTCGGCTTGATGAATTAAGCTACTGCTGAGCCTCTGTTTTGCAGCCACAAAAGCTCTGAGCTCTGTGAGTAACTACTAAACTATACCTCTGCTTCCTGCTGCTGTTGCTAGTTTATGGGTGATGTGCACAGCAGCAACAACAAGCATCAGCTGGGTGCAACTTTTGACATTTACAATTGCAGGCGTAATAAAAGTTGCATGTTGTTGTTGTTGTTGCTGCTGCTGCTGCTGCTGTTTGCTGTTGCTGTTGATGCTCTACTGCTGTAGTGAAGGGACGGCAATACAATTTTCAGCTCGTTAGGGACTTAATTGCTGTTGTTTCTATTATAAAAACAACAGGACATAATTATGCCACCAAAATTGCTATTGTTAACAAGGCACTCCCACACACACACACACACACACACACCTTTTCATAACATTCACCCACACTCGTATATTGAAATTAATTAATTAAATTATGAGCTTGTTGGTACTTGTCTAGCTGCATGCATCATGCGGCATGTCAGTCAGTCACTCAGCCATTGCAAATGCAACAAAAGCTGCATAGAAAATTACTACAGCTGTCAGCAACTGCAACACACACACACACACATACTGATGGGATTTGTGGAGTCGTTATTGGCTTCATTCGCCTTTTGTTTTGCATTTGCACAAATGGGTCAAACCCCAAAAACAATCAAGAGACGAATCAACTCTGTCCAACTGTCCAACATTGTGCCCCTTTTTGTCCACTTTGCCCGCAATGAGCCGGGGCACTAATTAAGTGGGCGTGGCCCCATTATTGGGTTTGAGGACAACACACGCTTGTAATGTGTGTGTTTTTGGGTGTGTGTGTGCGTGTGTGTGTGGGTTGTGCATCATTGCACGGCAGCACGGTTTCCATTATGCGCCTCCTCCTGCTAGTTGTTGTTGATGTTTTATTTGTTTTTTTTTTGTGCTTTCGCGACCCTGACAGGGCTTTTGATTGAGCGCCGCAACACGTCAGCCGGCTGTCAAGTATACGCACTGTGGCCGCATGCCACTCTCACGCTCTATTGGCAGCAGCAACAAAGCTCATCCCTTTCGCCTCCAGCCACTCACCCTTGCGCTTGTAATTAAACTATGAAGGTGCGCCCGTTGACCCATTGCTGCTGACGCGTCAATGCTCCAATGCCTCAATGCTCGTTGTCCACTAAACATTAATGCTGTGCAAATTTATAGAGCCTGCTCTTAAATCCTTCAGAGCACAATAGCTGCGACCATCTATTGTAATGCTAAAAGCAATGCGACATTCGCAACGAGGGTGGACAGCAAAGTGGTCATTAATGTGTTGATTGTAAACCACAGATCTTCTTGGGCAACCCTCTCGCTTGTAGGCGTTGACCCAATGGACAGTCAAATGGATGAGCAGTCAGCGGGGCAGCCACGCACACATATGTCATTCAACAAAAGGAAGCCAAAAGCCCCTGTCCACCCTCACCTTCTTCTGTACACTCTGCTATGATATACAACGATTTGTGTTGTTTTTTTTTTGTAATGCCTTGTCCCAGATTGTTTATTATCAACTGGGAGCGATAAAAGTGTCCTGGCCTTATTGTATGTCATTTATATTTGGCCATAGTCGTAATAGTTGTTGTTCCTTCTCTTCTATCCATTGTGTGTTTGTGTTTTTGTGTTGGGACAAGATTTTATTCTAGCTTGCTTGTCAACACAAAATGGACATGTATCAATTAATCTTTGCTGTGGCACTGGGAGCCAACAGTTGTGCCTTGCGTCTTGTGTCTTGTATCCTTATACCATATAGCATACATTGCCACATCCCCTATCAAAATTCAATGTGCATACCACAAACGCACGCTTCGCCATGGCAATTTGTTTGATGGCGCTGCGTGTGCCATGTCTTCGTGCCCCTGCCACTCCACTGGCACTACGAACATTGTAGTTGGGCAACCATTAAAGGTCATGAACATAAATTACGTGTAAGTCAGTCAGTTGACGCTGGCATTTATAAATTCCAAGACACCTAAAAAAACATATTTTACATGCCACAAGTGCAACGAAAATAATTATTTAATACTCCTAGCCACTTTCTTGTGATAACTCATCAAAGTGTAATGCGTGACAAATATCACAAAGGAACAACAACAGCCAAAAGTGTATGTGTCCTTGGGCCCAACTCTCTGGCTCTTTCCCCCCGTTCCCGTTCTTCCCAATAATATATTCTACAATATTTGGGTATTTTTTGTTGTTGCTTTTTTCAAGCCCTGTTGACACGTACTTGGTTAAAAGGAAAATGACGAGCATATTGATTAGTTGCGTGCTCCCTTTTGATACGCTTGTAAACAGACTTGCAGATGGATAGATACATAGATGACTGATAGATTAGATAACATGCTTTTAGCTCTTCTTCAAAACATACACGTACACTTGGCCAGCAGTTTTCTTGAGGTTTGAACTGACAATTGAAAGCATTTGACCAACATTTGGTTATGCTGGCTTGCACACAAAGCCCAAATTTGTCATGGAACAAGAGTTCTGGGTTCAACTGTTGTAACAGCTGAAAAGCAAACGAAGATATTCTTTGGAAGTATTTTAAACACATTTCGTAGCAGCTTTTTCTGTCTAGAATGTAGAACATGACGTAAGAGTTGGCTATATTTTGATGATTTTGTTAACTCAGATTGGAGAGAACAAGTTAGTGTAAGGGTTTCATAGATTTTTACGATGTTGCATGGAAAAAAGCTCTCAGTTTGTCAATAGCCACACATTTTGATATTGGTTTGTTTACTTATTCTAAGCCCTTATATAGCCTGCGATGTAAATCAAACAAGTTAAGTGAAAATAAATGCAATTATTGCCACCTGCATCGAGTGTTGAGTGACAGACACATCCTGGACACTGAAAGTGGCACGCACTTAGAGTACAACTTTTTAAGGGGTTTCACACTTTACGCTACATAATAAATACATCAAAATGTCTCATATTCTTATCATGAAATAATACGTCATTCATTGTGCATTATTTGAATACCCTTTTCTCTTTTGGTAGGACAGCGGGTTTCAGTTTCCTAATAATTTGATTATAATCATGCAGCAGCAATTTAATAATTTTCATAGTGAAATATTTTGAAAAAAGAATGAAAAACCTTTTTCGTCATATCATTATAGATAATTTCTTCATTAGAAACAGAAATTGTTTTCAGTAGGGGAATAGAAACCGAAACTGAAACCGAAAATTATTTATTTTCAACCTGTCAGGAATTGTGACAAGTTGCTATCGCCATGCCTGGATCAAGAAAATATGACAGTTTTTCCGTGGAAAGGAAAGAACGTTTCGTGGGGATTTTTAATTGCAAAGTTAAAAACAAAAAGCGGCTTAGACAACTTTGCAGTCAGTCAATGCGATTAGCGGCTGCCTGATGCGATTTTCATATTTTTGCAGCTTACACAAACATGTACACAAAAATTCCAGCGAAACTTTTAAACGAACCAACCAGATAGACACGGTTGATGCGAAAGACAAAGGCGAACCTGTTCTAATCGGATGCAGCTCGGTTGCACTTGAAAGGATTTGCTCAACGCCACAATGTCCACGATGTTGACGCTCTGACAAAAGCCCATTAAAGGATAAGCGAACTATTGCCGCTGCCAAGGCAGCTGCATAAATCCCTCAATGCCTCCGGCTCGCTGATGTTCTTTATCCAGGCCAGGCAAAAATCCTTCGCAAACCGATCTGCATTGAGTTTTAAAGTAGTTGTTAGTTGGTTTGAGGAACGCATTGTAATGCCATTAGGGGCTTAGCGTGACGCGACACCTTTTTGCGTGGGCAACGATTATCGATCAAAGCCGCAAACACAACGCACAGGTAAACCCAAAAAAGAATGGTAGAATGCAAACTATATTCATTGTTAGATAAAGCCATAAAGCGTACACCCGTGCCATACACTAACTTATCTTTTTTTTTGCATACCCTGCGTACAAAGAGCGTTACCAAGAGGTAGTTTGAATTGTTGTTATATGAAAAGTCTAGAGAACTATTCGGTAAGGGTATAACTCGTCGACTCTCCATCTCCCTGCCTATCTATTCGTTATTGTCTATATGTTTTGACAAGTGCGTGTTTATTGTTATTATTGTGTCGATGTCTGTACCTGTAACCATATATTTTTTCTCTCTTTTCTACCAAAATGAAGAGATTTTCACAAGTTTCATGCAGCAAGGCTGTATTATATAACAATTAGGTTATGTAAACCGAAAACCCCAAACCAAAACCTCAATTAGCGTCTTTTTTCTGGTTTACTCAAGCAATTTACGTAGCTTCTAAGTTTCTTAGCATTCGCCATGCGCTCTAATTATTTCTAAAATTTGTGTTTCTTTCTCTAGTATATCCAATTGTTCATTTAATTTGTTAATTATTTCAGGGTGAGTGTAACTAATGTCGTTCATTTGTGGTTTTTCGTTGTGAAAATACCACAAACACATTGCGTGGGTCAATGTCAGAAACAAATAAAATGCCGCAACCGAGTTGTTGCTTGTTGCAAGCGCTTGCTGCCTTGCTCCCCTTTTATTTCCCAGTCTTGGCACCTCTCACACGCACCTGTGTCTGTTTCAATTCTATTCTTTGTGGCGTAATTGCCACGCTTTGTGGCATGTAATCATTTAATTGTGCTAATCAAATTTTAGTGATATTTTGTTGGACTTTTGATTGCAGCATTTAGCGTCAGGCAAACTGAAATCATAACAAAAGAGATCAAATCGACGGCCGTTAAGGTCTTAATTATGATTTCGAAACGATAGAAAGATGTTTGAAGAATTACTTTGAGTATTTTTTTAAGCAGAAAACTTTAAGAAAAGAGTCTATTAAATCAAGAAATTAATTAAGTCATCTTCAAGCAGTGGCTCTTTGCATCTACATATATATCTACGTGATAATCTCCTTTGCTCCAAATTCAAAATTCAAAAATTAAGTTTTGTCACATTCTAAAGACACTCGAAGGTATAATTACTGCGAAACAGTGAACGTGATTAAGACCCAAAATACACGAAGAAAAACAACATCAATAAGAAGAAGAAGAGTAAGTAAAGTAAAAGTAAAGGAGAAAAGAATCTCAGTGAAATTCCCAGGAAACCAAAACTGAAACATCTCTCTGCTACACAAGGAAAGTTAAAAAAGATAAAGTCATAAATAAAATTGAGAAGTGTGACAGTGTTGTTGGTCATAAACCCCAAGAAATACCCATTCGCATTACCCACTCAACGTCTAACCCCTACAAAACTAAAGCAGTTTTAGCCCAATTCATTCGCCTAGTGCAGCACGCATCCTTTTTATCCTGTTTTTTTTTTTTTTTTGGTTTTTTTTGAGTGAAATTGCCCGAAATGTGGCCTGAAATGTGGCTTGAAATGGGTTTTAGAGTCAAGCAGGAAGCATTTGATTATTTTTTACGGCTCTTTTGGGGCGGCCGCACGCTCGCAATTACAGGAAACAATTCGGTCAGAGGCGAGACAGAGGAGTCGAGAGTTGAAATATTTCACAGGCCGATAAGACGCTCCAGATAAGGCGTGTGCGTAGCAAAGTGAAAAGATACACAGCCATTGCCAGCCATAGATAACAATTGTGATAGTGAGTAAAGAGATGTGACCGATGGTACAGAGGCGAGGTCACGTATATATGGATGGATGGTTGGAGACTGTGCTAGAGTTTGGGTTAACCCCGAGACTGAGGAAGTCCAAGCGTGAACATCACGTAGCATTGTGCAATACGAAGAGTGTAAATAAATAAATATATATATATGGTATATACCGTGCAAGTGAAAGAAACCTCTCTTTGTCTTCTTCTTGCTTTGGACATTCACACGGCCAAAATATATATCAACAATAATTTATGTGCGTGCTGACATGCGGGACCCGGTATCTCTACACAGTTCAACTCGAATCCCTCGAAACGAACTCCAACTGCTCTTCGGCTCCAGTTCCAGTTGCTTCTTCTACCTGACACAACAACATGGCAGTAGCTTGTACGCTTTGTTAACAATTTAATGGCATAAACATTATGATTTCTGTTATTTCAATAAAAGTCAACGCACAGCAAGGCGACAACATGGCAGCAGCAGCAACCAACCTATCATATCAGGCACTGAGCGAAATTAGCTGTAGCTGTAACTCTCTCACAAATACATATGTTTCGTTGAGTTTCGCTGCGTGTATTTATCTTATCAGCTTGGGGTTTCTTGTCTCCATGCTTGTGGCAACTGAGCGCAAGCGATGCGCACTCCAAGATAAACCTTGTCTTGCATTTGATGATGAACCACAGCAGGCAGGCCAACGGCAGCAGCAGCAGCAGCAACAGCAGTGAGTGGATCCACAAGCGTTGAAATATTTATACGAGTGTTTGGACGCACTGCGAAAATTATTATGCGTAACACGTTCGGTTTGTTGGCTTTTTCGGCAATGGCGACGTCTACAGAGGCAGCACAGTGAAGCCCCGCAGCAGGCGGTCAAAAATGTTAACAAGCGCAATTTGAACGCCTCACAGTACACACAGAAAGTATAGCAAGGGCGGGCAGAGAGGAGGGCTGGGAGTTGGTATACCCACTGAGATTCAATACTGGTCCATTGCATCCGACGCTTGATGTTCCTTCTTTACAGATTTTTTTTTTTTTGTGTGTGTGCAATTGATTTTTGATGGCTGATAAATATAGTTATGAATACGTTAACTGACCCAGCAATGTTGCTGCTGTTGCAGCTTCGCTAGAGTTGATTTTCATCGTCGTCGTCGTCGTCTTTGGCATATCTCATAATTATTCCGGGTTGAAGCAGTGGCCCACTGGAGCCCAGTTATCATTTATCTGATGAGTTTTTAATTAATTTTTAACCGATACGATTTTTTTTTTATTTTTCATCTCTTTGTTTGCCGTTATCGACACGAGCTGAATTGTTTTTTGTTTGCAGTAGGGAAAAGTTGGTTGTTCAATATAATGATAAATTAATGATTTTCTGATGCATTGAAATTGTGTAATTGTAATATATTAATGATAAAATACTTACTATTAACTAGTATATTTATCGCTTTCAACTTAATAATTGCCAACATTTTCGATAATCAACTGATTTGGTTCATTAGATAATAAACTAGCTGACAAAACAAAAAAAAAAATAAATAAATAGAAACCATTTACAGCTAAGGCAAATTGTCTGCCACTCAAGTGCCTCAAATGAGCCACAAAAAGCGGAAATACGCCTCGTTGCAGTAACAGCAACAACTTTAGCCAGAACAACACTATTTAGCTAAACATCATTAGCAACAACATTGAAGCTCAATTGGCAATTGGCGAAACGTCAAATGCAATTCGCGGCTGTCAACAGCTCGAAGCATTGGACATCTAATGGCAAATGACTTTCGCACTGAACGGACGCGTCTGTTTGAGGTGTTAATTTGCCAGGTTGCCAAAGTTGTCAAAGCCAAAAAACAAAACAGGCAAAAAATTAAAAATCTACACTTGTATCTAACCGGTTGTACCTGTAGGATAGAACGAAGAGAGGCTTATTGAAGTTGGGCATTAAAAGGCTTTGGTAGATTAAGACATAACAAGGTGTATGTGGGCAGGCCTGTGTGTAATGCCTTTCACAATGGCGGATGGCCAATTTAATTACCACTTTAGAGCGTTTCAATTCCCCCAGCTAGACCAACAAAACAAACACACACACACACACACACAGTGAAGTAAAAGTAACCAGGCTCATTTGAGATTCGATTGCGTTTCCTTTGTATTGTTACAGAGTGCCGCCAGCGCCTGTCTAGTTGATGTGGTCGGGTTTGGGGTGTTGGCAATAAAAGTGTCAAAAGTAACACTCATGTTATATAAGACATCAACATTCGAGACGACGACCAAGCGAACAAGCAAATCCCTCAACGTATTAAACACAATAAAACTGAAGCAGCAGCAGCAGCAGCAGAAGAAGAAGAAGATGAAAACCGATCGAACCATCATCAGTTCCTGCGGGATTAGCCTCAAAGAGCAGAGTGCCATAAAAACAAGCAGACCAGCAAGACAGTCAGCCAGCCAGCCAAAGAAGCCTCTAAAGCATCTGTACACGAAGATTGAACAGGCAGACAAAAGGGTTACGACTACAGCTCGGGTATAAATAAATAAAATTTCATCAATGTGTCAAACGTATGCGTCAATAACTTAAAGGATTAGGCAGAGACAGAGAGAGAGAGAGAGAGAGAGAGAGCTGAAACTCTAAATTAAAACTCCAACTCCAGCTCAGAGTCTGGGCTTAAATCATAAAGCAAACCTCATTCTTTGAAAATTGAAATGCATTTGACTGCCACACAAAGCAAATCACACAATTTAATGGCTGTTTTGTCGTTTTCAGTTAAGAAAGAAAAGAAGATACATATGATATTTGATGCTCTTTTCATACGCTTACAGAGGTAGGGCAAACATATTTTTCATTATAAAATCTATAGTATATTAATAAATTTGTTTTTAAATGCACCCACAAATATTGTTAGAGTATCTAAGCTGTGACATTTTGTGAGTAAACTTCTTCTAACTTGTTTTTTTTTGTTGGCTGTTTTCTTTTGCATTTCCGTTTCGACATTGCTTTAAGTCCAATTTATTTGAACATTCAAAAGCCATAAAGTATTTGTGTTTGAGTGTGGGGTGTGCAGCTGTCATAATTTAAATTCATTAAACTCATACCAATAAAATGTCACAGCAAAAGAGTTTCTTTCTCTTCCCCTCTCTATTGCTGAAGATAATTGCTTCTACGAACAATAATTAAAATGCTACTCGAGTAGTTTGTAGCTCATGCTTGAGAATCTTTTCAATTCAATATAGTCTTGAGACTGCACACTAAGCCATAAGTTCAAGGAATTACATTAAAGATGCGATTACGCACTGATTAGATTAGTCTGCCCCGGGGGAAGGGGGAAAGGGAGGAAGGTGAAAGGTGAGGGCTATGTTACAGGTAATGCCCAGCATATGCTCAATGAAGCAATTTGTTTTGACTCCAAACACTACGTGCGTTTTTCTTTTTTCATTCTCTGGTCAAATCGTAATCATCATCTCAGCATCAACATCATCTCACACGTCTCGGTACGGACAAGAAAACGCACCGAAAATTAGTGCGGCAATTGCTTCTGCGGCGGTTGCAAGACCCCCAAATAAAATTAGATTTATTAGCCATATGCCAGAGAGCAGAGAGAGATCTCTCTGGTAGCGATTAAAGAGCCGCAACCTGAACGTGTTGCGCATACTAAAATCAGTTGTTTATTCATAATATGGTTTTGAGTATATAACATGAAATGGGATTTAGTTTTAATGCATACATGCCACTTTACTAATCTTCTAAGTGAATATGCCATCAATTTGCTTTTTTGCAAAACAAGTAGGAAACAACTTAAAGCATCATCATAATAAATAACATCGTTTGCAGGCTTCTTAATAGATAGCTAAAGAAGCCCATTAAAACTTATGTGCAATTTCGGTGAAGGATATTTGGTTGAAGTAAAATTTTAAGTGCCTGCTTATAGAAAAGTCAACTTTAAAAGAATATACTGACATTTAATACCACGTACCTATTGCTCTTTATGACTTGTACCATCTGTCAAGTTTCTTAAATTTATACCGACTACATAAAGCTACCAGAAGATCAACTGTCGCTGTCTTTTTTCCGATCACACACCCAATGCCCACACATTCCACACTAATTTGCAAAAATAAAAACAGCTAAGCAAAGGAACTTGCAAATACCCTGTAAACAACGAAAGCCAACTACACTTAAGCTTTTTGGCTCGCCCAAACCAACCACAAGGGAACCACACTAAGACAGGGTGTAGTTTGTGTTCGCTTCGATTGTCAGTCAGAATTGCGACCGAACTTAATTTACAATCGAGCGACATGCCAAAACGATATTCATTCATTTGGAGCAAACACCTGCAAGTTGCCTCCTACCTTACCTACTGCATGTGTGGTGCTGTGGTGCAATGCTGCTCGAATGCTTGCATATTGAAATGCAGCAGCGTATATGATTTTTGATTTATGATCTGTCACAAAAATAGCCAATCCGCAGTACACCCTATTCTTCGCCTAGGTGCAGCAGCAGAGAACAGAAAAAAATGCGTGACATGAAAAGGGAAAGAAATATGCGAAAAATACTAAAGAAACACCGTGGAAGGATGGCAGTAAATGATATTTACGATGCCCATAGCGCGTCCAAGTCAAAGTTATGCATAAAACTTTCTATAGAACTCTCAAGTTGGTTTCTTACCTTATGCCTGCTATGCACTGGGTTGACTTTGCCTTGACTGCCATCATCCTGTGCTATCTTAACACGATCAAAGCCAGCCACAACAACAGAAGCAATCAATTTTCGTTGTTGTGATAGCCGCGGGTAGTCAGACAGCACCGGATCCCAGGCCACAACAACAACAGCAACAACATACATATGTATGTATATATCCGAAAAGCTACAGGCAATGCGGCTGCTTAATAAATATGATAATGCAGTAAACAGACGGACGTGGCTAGTAACCAAACAGGCTGCTCTACTAATTAATGTAACAACTATATGGGCAGTCGGTGAAACTGAGCCACAGTCTCGCCTAGACTAAGAGTTTTCGTGTTTATGTTTTCCTTTTCTGTCTTCGCTTTTAACCCTAATAATAATAAATAGTGTCAGGATTAATTGAATCGTTCGCACTTTTGCTGGTTCCTTTTTTAGCCATACTATTTGTGTTTTTTTCTGTTCATGTCACACATGCTGCGACAAATGATATATTGCCATTTTTCAACTTTGCAATTTATTATAAATTTATTTATACCAACTTTTGCTACACATTTCCCCAACCCTTTGCAAAACATTTGCTCTGCCAATTGTATCAGCAGCCAAACCAACTTGGCAACCAGCACATTCTTCTTTTATAGTTCATTACGGTGGCAAACTCTGGCATGATTTACGCGCCAAGAAGAGTGTTTTGAGAAACTAGTTCTTTGATATTAATTATTCTAAAGAATATTCCATACAAGCCAGCTGACTAATTAGAACGTCAACCAAAAATAAAATAAGACTCACTGCATTAAATTGGCAAAAAAAAAAAAAAAAAAACAAAAAACGAAAGAGAATGCTTAGTCAAAAAAGTTGCGAACCATAATTCATATGTCAAAAGTAACCGTTAAGCTTAAAATGCGCTTAAAAACAACGTAAGCCAAATGACAGAAAAAACAAAACAACAACATAATAATCACTGCATGAATATTATAAGGTAAGGCAGTTAAAACAAAGTGCATCAAGTGTGTGAGTCTTGTTGCTGTTGTTGTTGTTGTTGTTAACCTGGCCAACAAACGAGGCACTCAACGTGCTTTGGCTCAGCTGATTGCTGCAGCGAATTGTTGCTAAAAGAGAAAAAGAGAGGAACAGAGAGAGTGAGTGAAACGGACAAGCTTCAAGCGTAATCAGTGAGTCAGTGAGGGGGGGGGGGGCATGGAGGGTATTGGGGCATGGCTGAGCATATGTGAAAATAATCGCAAGCCTGCGCATAAATAATGGACTCAAGTGTCAAAGGGGCATATCATCAATTTGTTGTTGCCAACCCCCCAATAACAACATCCCCACACACACACACACACACAAAGAAGAAGAATCCCCTCTTTTTACCAATACGTATTTGTTTTAAAAATAAAACTCAACACGGAAACAATGCTGGCTGGCATTGAAGGAGCAACAAACAGCAGGCAGACAGGCACAGTTTCAGATTCTTTTTGGTTTTGTTCAAACAAATTCGCTGAGTGCTTAAGTGCTTCCGAAAGTGAAACAAATCTGTGACATGTGTTTCAGTTTCGCTCTACCCAATCCCCCCTCCAACACCCCTCCACCTCTTCA
The DNA here is from genome assembly GCA_035044725.1 of Scaptomyza caliginosa. Lineage (NCBI taxonomy): Eukaryota > Metazoa > Arthropoda > Insecta > Diptera > Drosophilidae > Scaptomyza > Scaptomyza caliginosa. Next base: position 350,023 of record JAWNNR010001007.1, on the reverse strand, counting down.
GCACACACTCTCCCTCTGGCTGTGTAGTAGTAAATTTGCCTAAAGTGGCTCACAGCTCGCGCCACATCCAGCAGCGTCCGAAAAGAACAAAACGGAAACTGCAGCTCCCCAAAACTGTAAACTGAAAATGCAAAGAAAAATGTGCCTCCCATTGTGTTGCCCTTCCATCTTGCCATCTCTGCCATGTCTCACACAACTTTGTTGCATTTTAATTCAGAGTTTTTCTACTTCACATTGCTTTGTTTTTTGTCGCGTCTTCTGTAACGCGTTCGCCTTTTTGTTAAGCGGATTTTGAACGCCGCTTTCCCAAATAAAAAGGCACCAAAACGAAATTGGCTAAGAAATATTGCCACAGCCAGAAGAGACAGTATGAGGTCACTTTCTCGGTCTCTCTCTCTCTTTCGGTTGTAATTTATGTGAGCTGCTTAGGGAGCAAAGCATTCAGAGAATGATATGGGAATGCGCCTACGAATTGAATGATTGCGTTTGGATAGAAGAAACAAGTAGTTATTTGAGCTAAGTATAAAGCTAAACTTTAAGCACTTAAAGTTTACACATATATATTCATAATTGTACATCCAACTCTTCAAGTATTTCACTTCACAAATAATACTTAACTCTACCACATCACACTTCAATACGTTCACTAAGCTCTCCATTAAGATCTAAGTGTATTATTTCAGTTTGAGTTCTTTGCTTCGCATTAAATTATTCAGCTGTTCCCTAAACCCTTAAAACCATCTCAATGCAGCTCTATTCAAAAATCTTTTGGGCTAAAAACTAAAAAAGAAAATAGAAAACAGACAAACAAAAAAGGGCAACAGCGCAACAAGGATGAAGGATGATGAAAAAAAAAGAAGAAAACCTAGTGGAAACTGCTGCAATAACAAACAAGGCCAAACAATGAGTAAAGAACAATGTCCTGGTCCAATACAATTGGCTGTAAGGGGGGCTTAATGCCACAAATTGAGCAATTCTTGGCATATGTATGCAATATCCTTCACCCTCTCTCTCTCTCTCTCTTCCTCTGTCTCTTCAGCTAGGACTAATGCAGCTATTTGAAAACTAATGAGTGGCATGGAATAAAATGGACAAGAAAAAACAAAACAAACAAATGGCACGAAAAAAAATAATAATAAAGAAGCAGGCGGCAGTTAGAAATCCGCTTACAGCGATGAGTTAACAGAGAGAGATAGAGAGAGAGGGAGACAGAGAGCAGCAGGCGAGTGCAAATGAATGCGCATTTGAAATTAAGCCCTAATCCTTTTACAATTGATGCTGTGCAGTCAGCCAGATACCTGTATAAGCTCACATTTGTGTGTATCAGTGTGTGTGTGTGTATGTGTGTGCTTGTCCTTGCAAGGACAACACACACACTGCAACGGACAACACACGACGATATTTGACGTTGTTGTTTTATTTTGGGCTAAAGCAATATGTTTGTGTTTGTCAGGGGCTAAGCTGGCACCAACGTGTTTTACCAACTATCTACATATGTATTGTGTGTAATGGTGTGTAGGTGTGTAGGTGTGAGAGGGCACATATGTTTAATTTCGGTTTTCCAAAGTCCTCTTATTGTGTGAGCTGAACTGAGTTAAGCAGAATGTTGGCCTACCGCGAGGCCCGCACAATAATTATAATGCTAGATTGTAAGGCCAATTTGAAATTGTTATGAGGGGAATAATTTATGTTTCCCTGAGTTGAATGGGTTGAAAAGGAAGAAAGGTGCTTAACCAAAACACCTGCCATTGGCCGATCAATGAACTTTACTGGTAAGTAGACTGCCAAACTTTAGGTTTTGGTCTCTAAAACACAAATTGCGCATTTGGTTATTAATTCTTTTATACTCATTCAATATGATTCACTACTATTCACATGTCCCCTAATATTCTTACTAACAAACCTCGTAAATGACGACACATTGTCTGTAATACAGCTGCCCCATTATTGCTACAGCGGGGGCTGGAGAGGAGAAGCACCATTACTAGCAATTGAAAATCGAAAAGCGTTGCGAACTGTGCAAATGGTAGAATTTCTATTTGTTCTATTTCTTCCTTTCAAACATAAAAGTTAACACATTGTACGAAACAAAAAAATAAAATCAAATAAGAAATTCGTTACAGACCTAAATGCATGCAACGATGCACTTAATTTCCCAAACAGGATTTACGAGGTTGACACACCAGGCTCTATTGCCATCTCTGTCTGTTGTCTGTACCGTTTGCGACTGCGCAACGGAAACTGTGAAAAGCGCAAATCGCTTGTGACGAAACGAACAAATTTTCAACGCTCGACTCGGCTTAAGAACGAAAAGATGCAAAATGTGCTAATGAAATGTCCTACAATGTTTTGCTCTGTTGTGTGTGTGTGCCACAAAAAGAAAAAGAACAAGAAGAGAGCACCTAAATCTGCCCCCTACTCTCTCTGTATGTGTGTGTGTGTGGCATATCGAATGCCATATGAAAGCGACCGAGAAAAGTAGTTGTAGTTGAAATTATTTCGCTCGATTGCATTTTGTTGATGTTACTGTTGTTGTTGAGAGGTGGCATGTCTGTAATTTGTTGCATGCAATTGCAATGCGTTGCAATTTGCTTCGACTCAGCCTCAAGTGGAAATGCTGTGCATTAATATTCAATTTTCCGAGTGTACTTAGCTGCAACTTAGCTGCAAGATGACTACAACGTCTTTGGACTACGGCTATGTAGGAACAACTGATGGATGCATCTGCCCCAATTAGTTGCAATTGTTGCAATTCGCCACGGGCTCAAGTGCCTCACAATCGCAACAGCAACAGCAATAGCAATATGCAGCAATCGCAACAGCATCTGCTTGTTATTTTGGCTATTAACTCAAATTATACAACTACTCATGCAACATGATAAATTAGTAACATAAGTGATGCAATATGAATGCATCAATGTATGTGTTTATCTTGGACAATTATGTTCGTCTTAGCCAAACAATTATCAAATTAAACGTACTAAAAGCCAGGCTTATAGTTAACTTCGTGGGAAAGTTGAGTTGATTAACTCGAAAAGTTTGTAACAAGGATAAGAGTTTGAGTTAGAGATATTTGGTAAGAATGTGGTTTTGTAGCATTTACTCACAATCAGCTGTCAATGTAGACCAACAGCTGTGAAGGGTTCGTGCTTGCTACTACAGTGGCTTAAAGTAGCTATGACAGCTGGGGAATAACCTGGAAATGTGCTTTTGTGTTTTGTTTCTCGAGCCAGCAGCAGCTGGCAGCTGAGCTACACCTGAGCGAGCAACCGCAAGATGCATAAACAACAGTTAGTTGCCTTTTAATTGATAAACAAAGCAAATGCAGAAGCAGCAAAGGCAGCAAGGACCTAACAGGATATCTCAGCACGAGTCTGTTGATGCGTAGAAGAAGCAAATGCAATTTGACGCAGCTTGAGATTTGTTTTGGAACCAAAATATTTGCAACGTATGAGTGTTCGAGAAATGAGTTTGTCGCATGCCGCGTGCGAAATGCAATTCCATGAAGCAGCAGCATCAGCAGCAGCAGCAACAAAAGGATAACAAACTACCGAAACGGCAGCAGTAGCCTTGAAATTGCATTTTATGACTGGACATTAAGAGCGCAGCAACTGCAACTGCAACTGCAATCAGAAGCCAAGAGTCAAGCGTGTTAAATTTGACTGCACAAGCCAAAGTTGACATTTTCCAAGCTACTAACTAGACACCTCATGCTGTCCATCTCACTCACACACACACACACACACACTCACGTCGGGGTATGCGCATGCGTGGCAAATCGGTATACGTGTGTCCAGTTCGGTTCATATGTTGCACGCGCGCATACCTTTAGTCACAGCAAATTATGACAAGGATGACAGAAGGGCAGCTCGACCAGAACAGGAACAGAGATCACCTTTTTAGCCATTTAACATTTATGTAGCAGCAGTGGTACGTACACCCACCTAGGTAGGCCCATTATCCTTTGGGCAACAAAAAGCGTGGAAAATCTGGCTTCCAGCTAGACAAATGTCACGTGTTTTGTAAAGAGACTGCATCTCAAGCTAAGATGTTGCAGCCAAAAGGGACAATTGTTAAGAAGCGTGTCTAAAGCTGGAATGAGCATTAAAAATAATGATGGAGATAGAGGAAACAAAAGAGAAAGAGGGAGATACGCTAAGTTTAAATAAAATCAGCGCAGCTAAAAACAGTCCTAATGAATCATTACAAACATTTTGATAGTTTAGCTTGATATGTACGAGAATATATAAAACCAAAAAACCATTTGCTCATTACACAGTATATACTAAAAAGTCAGCCCTTTCTTTTTTGAGCAAAAAGGGACTCAAATGATGAGAAAAACTTTTCATTTTTGGAGGAAAAACTGGCAAATAAAAAACGTAAGCCAATGACAAAGGCAACCAAATAAAATTATGAAATGTTTAATGCAGCGCAACATGCAATGCAATTACAAACACAGACAAAGAGAGAGAGAGAGAGAGAGAGAGAGTGAGAGTTGGTTAAACTTGTGACAAAAGCGTGGAAAAGCTGCGCCGGAAAAGTTTTTGCCTTTCGTTTGATGAAAAACCATTTTGTGCGGGCTTAAGCCAATTTGTGCCAAACACAGCGAAAAAGCCAAAGTCAAAGCCAAAGGCACAGAACAGAATCAGAAAATGATTTCGGAAATGTGTGTCTGAATCTACATTTGAATCTACAGAGCAAAGTCGACTTTGGTGACAAACTTGCTCCAGTTTCTGCAGCCAAATTAAAGTTACATTAAAGTTTTTGGTACCAAAGCCCAAAACGAAAGCGGCTTAAAGGCAAATGGCAAATGCTGTTGCATCTCAAAGTCGCTTAAGATTAAATGCTTGGTTTTCTGGCATCTGCACAAAGGATGAATTTGCTCGTTTGCTCGTAATTATTGGCAATTTCATGGCAATAAAATCACAAGCGTGTTAAATTTAATATGATAACATTGCAGGTGGAATTACACAGGAACAACATTTAGGAGCAAAATACATGCATCGTTTGCCCTTAATCTCTTGCTGCGTCTCTTTTGCGCTTTTGGCAGCTGCCTGCAACAAGTTTGTTGTACTTAATACTTTTTTGGGGCGTTCACCGCTTAAATAGCCGCAATTTTTATGTTAAAATGTATATAAATATATATAAAGCATATGAAGCATTAAGAAACTTGTTTGTAAGTGCCACATCTTCGCATTGCAGTCCTTTTGGGGCAAGGTGTGAACGCGTCAATGTGGCAATGAAGGAAGGCACAGAAAGCCAAAGGCTCAAACCATTAACCCAACAACAACAGCTCTTGCCAAGCCGAAAACATTGCTCTGTACGCTTGCAATTAGACCCTTTTTTGTAATTAATTAAAAAGAATTATGTAATGATAACATCCAAAGCTGCGTTAAGCAAAAAATTAATCAAACAGTACGCAATTGCTTGAAAGGGATTTCAAACACTTTCTACACTATGCCGCCACTTCAAATACAAACGTGGGAAACTCGACTCACTCAAGAACTCTTCAATAGTTGCAATATCTATGCGATTGTTCTGCCTGTCAAAATATTGAAGGCATTTCGACTCAAAAGAGAATGTTGTATCGAACAATCACTGAAAAAAAGCCGCTTGTCTTTTTACTGCTAACTGAAAAAAAAAAAAAAAAATAAAAATAGAATCGAAATTCGCAAACTCATTGCGGCGCACTTGTAAAAGGCAAGAGCAAGAGAGGAGCGAGCAGATGAAACAGATACCGATACAGATAGTCTATAACAATCCCAGCTTCCCACCTTTATTAGCTAATTTGCTAAGGTTGAACGAGGCAAAAGAGAACAATTGAACAATGTGGCCAAAACGTCTAATGTCTTCTAATTGCTACAAGCGGCAGCCACACACAGTTAGAATAGGGGGGTAGACACAGAGGCAGCGGCGTCGGCGGCATCGACTTTCATATGTGTCACCCTAATACGATTGCCAAGTTCGAGAAACATGTCAACGTCATCGTTTTTGGCTTTGCGTGTGGCAAACACACACAAAAATCATTCTCCTACTGTTCACTTCTTGTCATTTTGTGTGTGAATTGTGGGTTTTCTTGGACAATGGTGAGATAGAGAGAGAGAGAGAGAGCAATGGCTTGCAGCATCTTGGGAAAAATGTCGCACACGTTGTCGATTGTGAAAAGATTCTGGCATAGTACATTCTCCTGCTAATACTCATTGTCACCTGATCATTGCTCTTTCTCTCTCTTTAGTCGCTTTGGCCTTTTTGATCCTGGGTCCTTATTGTTGTTTGTCTAGTTGTTTTGCCGCTCGATTTGCTTTCATTCGAAACTCATTTGGCTGCACTTGCGCATCCCTAAAGTGTTTTGCCAGCAGCAATTTGGCAGCCAGCAGCCAGTCAGCTTCTCTTTTTCTCTATTTTCACATCTTTCAGGTGGTCTCTCGTGTACATTGTTCTCTGAGATTTTGTGCAATTGTTGGTGCTCAATTGCCAAAAATTGTTTGAAAATGCTCGCCTATCGATGCCGCTTTAAAGGCACACTTGCCTCCCTCTAATTTTAATACAATTCCTTCCTTGCCACACTGATTGTTTTGTCTGTGTGCGGTCCAGTCCTTGTTTTGGGAATCGCAGCAGCTCAAAAAACACAGCAGCATCGGGCATTGTCGGGCATCGACTTTGCATACGCTTAAAATGCAGTGTGCTCGACTCTTCGGGCTGCAACAGCTACAGCTGCAATAGCAGAAGCAGCTACTGACCTCTGATGTTTGCCTACGGACCTATGCACTACTAGTTGCGCACAGTGGGACAAGTCGAAAAAGATTAAAGCCCAATGCAACTTTTCGATTACAAGTCGATTACAATAAAAGAGAAGAGAAAAGAAGATTGAAACGCATTTGTCGTGCTTTAGAATTGTATATTAACACATTATTGCTCCACTGTGCTGGATGTGAACTGTTTTGCATGATTGACTGTTTGACATAATGAAACGCATGCAGAAACAAGCAGCCAAGCAAGAAGCAAGCATGGCCAAAAAAATAAGTGAGGAAGCGAGAGAGAAAGCTTGCCATGGCAAGTAACCAGATTTGGGATTCCCATGGTACACACACACACACACACTCACACACATACCTATAGCCCACGCAACGTTTACATTTGTAGTAGTAATTGCTGTTGTTGTTCCCGTTGTTATTGTTGTTGCTACTAATCAAGTGCCATGTAGAGGAAGTAAGGGGAGTTGTTGGGTTGGTAGCAAGCGAGCGAAGGGCGTTTGGCATTCTGTCATTCAGCAGGTTGCAGTATTGTGGTTTTTGCTGCAGCTGATTTTCTTTTATCAACGTTACTGCAGCAGCGGCGGCAACAACAACACGACGGTTGTCTATGATTGCAAACAGTTGTTGTTGTTGTTGTTGCTGCTGGTCTTTTAATCAGTCCGTGCACAGTTGCACAGAAAAAGAAAGAGAGAGAATAGAATGTTGGTCAGTTGGGATGGTGGCTAATGAAAATGAAAATGAAAATCTGTGTCAATGTGCATTGTTTGCATATTGAATAGAACTTGAACTGCAAAATTGAAATCAAGTTTGATATTTGTGTCAAAATTAACTACGACTGCAGGAATGGATGAGCTGTTGCTTGTGTGTAGGCAGGAGCAGCAGCAGCAGCATCCAGTTGTGCACCCAACTTAAGAAGAGATGAAAAAGCACTTCAAAGCATATGACAAGCAGTTTTTTCTATCTGTCACTTCAAACGCTTGCTGCTGCTGCTGCTGTTGTGAGTTTCTGTGTGTGTGGGCTTAAAAAGCCAGTTCCAGTCTTACCCCGAGTTCGGCAACGATTAAAACAAAACGCCCACCGTTTGTCAGGTCTGGTCAGGTCTTGAGACATGCAGTTTGCTTGTTACTTTGTGATCTGTATGCTGACACTCAAAGTGATGAAAGTGTTTCACAATCAAGCAAGACACACACGACACACAAGACACCGCCAGGCGGCAGCATCACAAGCTAAAATAGACACAGGACAGAATAGAATAGAACACAGCACACACACACATACATATTGAAGACACCCACACACACAACAGGACGCCGACATGTCTGTAGGGACACAGATCCCTTCTTCTGCTTCTCGCAGGGCGTTACTAATTTGTGTCACACATAGCTGTTCTTTTTTTTTGGTTTTCGCCTCGCATTTGCTACACTTGTTACACGGTTCACACGCCGGTTCCTTCTCAACTCAACTCAACATCTTCCGGCATTGCTTTCTTTGTTCATTGAATGTCATGTGATTTTGGCAATGATTCTCTTCTATAGTTTAGTCTGGGTTCGGCTCATTCATTAGACATGCCGACACGCCGGGGCATTACTAATTGCCGATTCGTTACAAAAATGTGCGACTTTTTACAGCTAGTCAATTGTCAATTGTCTCTGTCGGTATCTTTCGCTGTCTCTCTGAACTGTGTGGGTGATCCAGCGACCACATATTAAACATTCAAATAATCCAAACGCTCAGTTCCTGTGGCGTGGCCAAAAATCACATTTAGTGATAACTTTAACTACTAACTAACTAATTAACATTTTATGCTTGTTGAATGCACGAACTTCTATCATTTTCGCTGATTAGGATTTGATTTAAGGCATGTTATGTAATTGCACATCACTTTTGCCTGAAAGATACACCAGTTTAAAGTTAAGCTTTGAGTAGTTAAAGTGCTACCTGTACCCCTCCATCAACCAGCACAAAGTGCCCCCTGTCTAATAACAGTTTGAATTGGCGTTGTGTTGAGGCTCAGGTTTCAGTGTTTGCTGCCTCACCCACTCGACCGAGCAACGTTGCAATGTTATTTAATGTGCGTCTATGAACGCTTTTGGCCATGATTTGGCGTACGCCATTTAATCAGAGATATCGGCAACACCTGCCGTTTCAGTTGCCAGCAACTTGCTGCCAGCTCCTGCAGCGTCAATAAACAGATAAAGAAGCACTCGAGATGCCCAGCACTTCCTGTTTCGTTGGCCAGGCCCGGCCAGGCCAGGCAAAGCCTAAGAACGAGGCGACCTGGTAGCCAGCTTATTGGCCTTGTCTTCGCTTGAGTTGGCTTGCATGCCGCTTGGCTTAAATCAAAATCGATGCTGCAGTTAAAGTTGTTGCTGCCAAAGTTGCAAACTGAAGTCGCTGCTGCTGCTGCTGGCATAAAAAATTAATTAAGTTGACTTCTGGCATTGGCCGTGGCCATGGTCCGGACAATCGCAATCGCAATAGTAGCCAGCCAGACCTGGTCTTGGCCATCAATTGTAAGCGGAAGTCGTCTGTTTTCTTATATTTGGTTTTCCGTTGTTGCTGGGCTTTACCAAGTGTGGAAATTATGAAAAATGACCAAGTACAGAACGACAACTAACGAGGCACACATCGCTTTCTTCCTCGCTTTTCCCTCAGCTGCTACTCGCAACAAGCTTCAAGGCGCCAAAAACAAGAACAACAACAGACACATTTGCTGCACATGTTGCAAGTACACAGTAAGAACTGAACTGAACTCGGAAGAGCTAAGTGTGTTGGGTATTCAATAAACAATTTATAGAATAGCAAACTGTTTGCTGTGTATTTAATGCATAGTTCTTGGATATGCAATGCGTCGGCGTATATATATTTGTGCATACACAAAGTAATTGATTAATTGCTGAATATTGCCAGACGACGCATTGATAAATGAGTAATTTTCAGTTCAGTTCTCTCCCCCTAGGAATCTCTATCGCCACACACACACACACAAGCACACACCTCGAATGCTCCATTGGTATGCAATGAAAATGCTGAAAATGTCAAATGTCTGGGGGTATCCGTATCTGGTATCTGGTATCTGCACGCTTTGTTACAGCCAAGCCACAGCCAAGAGCAACAAAATTCTGTCCGCTAAACTGTCACTGACAATTGGGCATGTGATATGAGTGACAGTTGAAATTGATTTTGGATGAATGAAAAACAAAAACCGCTTAGCTATAGATTACAACACATTAACAGGCTGTGTCTTTGGGGCCAAATCAAGCAGGGGCTTGGCTTGCCACAATATTCCCAAGACGGTTGCAACAATTGTCTAAGCCAAACAATTGATTGGCTCAGCCTAGGCTGACAAAGGCATTTATAAGCTGAATATGCTTAACCCAATGCAATCAATATTATAATATTTGTATAACACTTACGAAAACCGCATAATAATTATCATTAACTTTAAAGCAACTGCACTTAACTCTATTCACACTTTAATAGAGCATGTCTATGATCTTCTCACCTTGAGTACCTCTTTTGATATCGTTAATCAAATCGAAAGGCTTACAAACCCCTTCGCCCCAACGCCAGCCACCCTTAAAGCCAAAGTGCTTTCGCTTGTTTAGCTCGATCTTATCGCATATAGGAACACAGTATTACAAGCTTGATGGGCTTGGCTTTAAACCGACTGCTGCTGCAAGAAAGTAAAACTTGTGTAATAAAAATAAAAATCAAATTCGATTTTTATGATGGACGCCGCCACGCATTGCATGTAGCAGAAACAAACAAGCCCGCCAACTTTGGCAATTTTGAGAGCATTTTAAAGAACGTAAAATGATTTTAAATGCCATCATTAACATTATCGCTTGGATAACACTGATAAGAGAAATAGGTTTCAAGTTTTGGGAGGTCGTCAAACGCTTTTTCATTAAACAACTTTCCATTGACGCCCCAGCGAGTAGAGTTTGTTTGTTTATTTTATTTATGTGTGGTTTTAATGACTGTATTTTTTTTGTGTTTGTTCGACATTTGGTTGTTTAATTAAAAGTAAAATCAGGTTAAGTATTAAAGCCAAAGCGCAGCATGAGTTTCTGGCCAAAAGCTCAACAGCTGACTGCTATTAAAATCGCGTAAACCTATTTCACTCTCTCTCTCTCTCTCTCTCTGTCGGGCCTATATAGTCAAAAAAAACTCATTAGTTGCGCATAAAAAGTGAACAAGTAAAACAAATCATAAAAATAAGCAACAAACTGTTGACTTTAACTGTGAAAATGTTGCTCAATTTGTAACTAGAGTTAAGACTTGGTTGCAGTTTCATTGTATTTAGAGCCAAGCAATACGAATTGGCATTTGGCAAAAATCTTCTTTGGGCCACAGCTGTCAGTGCCAAAAAATTATGCTCGCTGCCAGTTGGCCAACACGGCTGAAAGGCCTACTCGTTTCCCTTTCAGGCCAAATCCAATTTGAAATGCGTGTCAACCTTGTCGCTGCTTGGTTGTGGAACGAAATTTGCCAGCAGGACCAAAAATTCTATGCGTGAAAATTAGTTGTTTTCTTTTTTGTGCATGTTGGAAAAACTCAAGTGTGAAAATTGCTTATGTTTCGGCATTCGCATCTGCAAAATGTGTCTCAAGAGAAATACCTCAACAATAATAAAAAAAAATTCCTAAACATGTTTGCCACGGAAACAATTCCTAATGGGATTATGTTGGTCAGTAACTGCTGTCAAAGATTTTTAGAGGTTTTTGAAAGGTGTTCTACATATTATAGATTGAAATTTTGTAATAATAGTTTTAATTATATTTTTAGCGCGCTTTTGGCCACTTAAATATGGGTCAAACCATGCAGCCGCCGCAGCTTCAATCACATTTCATTTTAAACGAAAAACATAAATAATAATTATAATAATTATTATTATGGCGGTGAGGTTAAAGTCAGAGATATGGACCACACCTACAGCACGTTTCAGCGTTATTGTAATGCCACAAAAACCGCAGAAAAAATATATAATACGAGCGAGAGCGAGAGAGAGGGCGAGGGGGAGATAGAGAAAGATTTATTTTCGGATTTAACAAAGCGCTAAAACTGTATTAAACTATACATAATTCACATTTTCACAGACACAGTCAACGAGAGCAAATGTTAATGAATGCTCCCCATTGCGTTAATGAGTCAAAGCGTTGAAATGTTTTGCATTCACTTTTTGGCAATATTATGGATATGGAATGGAAATTTATTGTTATGCCTTACACACACAAACACTCGTTGACGCGTTCAATAAAAACAAGTTATTAATTTTGCATATGCAACGAAAATAAATGCAGTGCTTAAAAAAAAATCCAAACTGAACCCATTTAAAATTAAGCTATAAAATTAATTGCACTAAGCTCGTTTTTATTTCTTTATTTTGTGCTGTAAAATGTTGGCAACTAATTGAAAAGCAAATTTCTACTGCACGCACACCATATCAAATGCTTGAAGACCGTCTCCCTCTCCACCCACACCACAAATAGGCGATTTTGCTTTTATTTTTGTGTGTGCGTGTGAAAAGTGGTTCAGTGGTGCAAAGTTGACCAAGTGAAAAACTGGTTACGTGTGCAATTTTGCCAGCTAAATAATATTGTGTTAAAATATTATGTGGGTGTATACATGTATATATATATATAAATATATATTTATTTATTTTTATATGCCAACCAATATGTAAAGTATACTAGATGGCAAAGTTAATTAATAGCCAACGGCAACTTTATAAAATCAATGCATAAAAATAATTAAGCTTGCAGATAGGTTTTTTTGTCTATGTGTAAACGTATTTTACATTGATGGCAATCGAATTAGCTATGGATAATGTTCATTAGAGTGCGATTTATTTCGAATACATATATAATAGAGAAAAGATTGTATATTAATAAATAACATTGTATACCTTTGATATAGCAGTAAAGAAGGTAAATGACTGACATATAAAGAATATTGTCTAACCAAAAAAATTCAAAATTTTATTAAAAATAATAATCAGCAAACAATAATTGATATTCGCATACTAGTTTAATATAACTCCTAGCTTAAAGTGCAGTTAGATAAGATCTGCCAGTTTTTATTATGTGATCAATATAATAACTCATGGGGCTGGTCTATGTTATGGAATTGGGCAACAGACACTGCTGCAATCTGGCCAAATGCAAAACTATTAACAACAACAGCAACCAAAACTGCCATAATTTCGTGTTTGGGGGAGCACAAAACTCAAAAATGTGCGAGTGCAACACACACACACACACACAAATGGCCCCAATAACATGATCAATTATAGTGCGAAATGCGAGAAAAATTGCTGGCACAAAAGCTAGAAAAAATAACAAGAAGAGTTGGGGGTTTAACCAGTTGCAGTTGATGGTTAAAGATAGAGGTGGAGAGAGAGGCGGCTGCATTTGTTTAGATTGCAAATAAATAGCTGGGGCGCGGCTCATGTGAGTAATTCATTTATGCCAATGGCTGCAGTTGTTGTTGCTGCTGCTGCTGCTGCTGCTGTTGGCTGACTGATTAATCGCGGCTAGTTACGAGCGGCAATTGCAAAATTAGCCATAGATAGCAAACCAAAAAAACCGCAGCAGAGACTGAAATAGTTTTCAACACCTACGTGAGCCAAATTGCTAACAGCGGCAATGTGGCATGCGAAACAATTATGCAAATCCAAATGCGAGTCTGTGTGAAACAATGTAGAGAAATCATTGCGAGACGCAAATTAATTACCAACTGCAATATGTATCCTAAACAATACACATCAAGGTTGCATGACTCTGGGTGTGGATGGGGTGGGTGGGTGGTTGTTTGACTGTAGCTTAAACATTTTCATCATGTATTCTGTCACGCTAATGAAACAATTGCAATTGTTTTGCTGCTGCACACAAAACTTTCTCAAATGTGTTGTTGGTTGGCTTGTGACTAACTTGTTTTAGCTGTCATTAAGATGCTATTTAGTTGTGTTAGTTGGTTTGTTGCGTCTTACCGCCCGTATGTACATATGTACTTCCTGTACCGGGACACATGTGGCAGTACAATTGTTAGCACAAGTAGTTGCAACATGTTGACGTGAGCGCTGACTGACCCAATTCTCAGCAAATAACATTGTCATAATGCGACATAAGGTACAGACAATTACACTAGACAACATAGTAAAAACCAAGCAATTTAATTAAAACAATGATAAATATTACTAGCAATTTATTTGTTTTAACATTATTTATTTACAAATGAAAAACTTTGCTGTTTAGTGTAATCACAGGCACATGATTATAGGTAGAAATGACAGTAGTATCTGTTTCAGAACGTTAGCATCTTAATTTGTGTGTGTGTTGCTGTAAATTGAGTTGCTACATTGACTGCTTGTGCCATGTTGCCAGAGTGTCTGGCTTAGTTAGCCAACTGTCATCATTATTATTATGATTATTTTTTTTCCTCTTTTTTTGCCAATATGCATTTAACGTTTACCTTTAATGCATGCGTGTTGAGAGGTTGAGGCATTGATATTCAGTTAGTAGAGGGACAAGGTAGCCAAAGCCTAATCGGCATCTTATATATATATATGTATGTGTTTTGACCAGTTTGTTGCTGCATGTGGCACGCAATTGTTATTGTCTGTGGCATATCCTTGGCCATTGAACTTACTTCAATATGTTTTGAGTGTTGAACGTTGTTTCGTGACAGTCGTCGTCGTCGTTGACGTTGTTGTCGTCATCGTTACTCATAATCGTAGTAGTCAAAGTGGCAGTCACAGTCATCATCAATGCTTGTTGTTTATAGTTTGGGTCGACATTCTTAACCATTTTCGAGACCTTTTTGGTCAGCAATTGATGTCGTCGCGTTGACGTCTTAATTTTTGTGGCTCTGCCTTGGCGACGTCAAGTTGCCATAGCACTTGAGAAACTTCATCACTAAGACTATAGCTTCATCATCATCATCCTCATAACAGAAAGACTTCCAACTTGCCACTTCATATACATAGATGCATGTTGGACGTGTGTGTGTGTGTGTGTGTGTGCACACTTGACGTCGTCTGCGGAGCATCCATTGGGTTTTTGGTTACTTCTTACCATTAATTGCAATTGCGTGTCCAAAAGCTTGGAGCATTGTTTATTTTTTAACGTTTCGTGTTGCTGCTGCTGCTGCTGCTGCCGGTCTATGCCTCTTTCCATTCTCTGTTTGCGTCTGGCAATGATGCATTTTTGGCCTACGCTTTGTGTAAATAAACATTGATCTTGAAAAATTATATTTACTCAACTCATCATCACAACGGAACGCATCCCATCAGTCAATGTTTTCTTTGCTGATTGCTTTGTGTGTTGCGTTTTGTTGTTGTTGGCCAAGCAAATAGACTTTTTTTATTGCATTCTCTTCATCTTTTTTGTTCGTTTAGCTTTTTTGCAAGGTGTTATTATTTGCTTATTAAACACGAGACTTTTTTTTTTGTGCAGAGCTTTGTGTAAACAAAGCGTATGCTTAATGAGCCCAATCACGTTAATTTCTTGTATAAATATTGCGCTGGACACAGCTCGTGCGTTAAGCTCTCAATATCAATGATGGGTTGGCAGGGAAAGGGGGAAAGAGCTGCTGTGCAAAGGTTTTAACAGGTGCTTGGAGCTGAACAAAG
This sequence comes from Scaptomyza caliginosa, assembly GCA_035044725.1. NCBI lineage: Eukaryota > Metazoa > Arthropoda > Insecta > Diptera > Drosophilidae > Scaptomyza > Scaptomyza caliginosa. Next base: position 334,633 of record JAWNNR010001007.1, on the reverse strand, counting down.
GAATAATACAATTGTGTGTGACTAAGCATAAGTTTATGCCAAGGATTCGTTAAAAAAAAGCAAAGGAAACATTTTACTAATCTTGTTTTTGTTGTTGTAATGCCACGCTCTTTAAACCATCAAATATTTCTATTACCAATCGTTTTTCCAATAGGCCAGCCCATGCAGTTTTATGACCAAAAAAATTTCACACATAAATGGCCAAAACGAAGCGGAATTCGTTCCAAGGGCGTTGCAGCCAAACACATTTTGTTTTTTTTTCTTTTGCTATAATCAAAACCCACTGACTAACTAACCAACAACAGCAACAACTCTTCCATTGATCTTGTCCATCAGCAAGAACAAGAAAAGAACAAAAAAACAAGCTGTGCAACTATTGAATACCAACCTTTTTTTGTTGTTGCTCTTTGTGGGCCGGCTAAAGCACGTGAGCGAGCAACAGGCACCCCCAAAACGTAACCTGCAACTTGTTGCAGCAACAACAGCAACAACAGAAACAATAGCGACTTCATTGAAGTGGAAAAAATCACTTCCGCGTATGTGACCAAAGCGAACAGCAGTCAAAAGAATATTTTCCAACAACAAATTTGTCTGGAAAATGTTCGAAGATTTTGTTTTTCTTTTTTCTTTTCCACTTTGGCACTGCAATTTGGCGCGCAGGCAAAAGCCAAGAAATTTAATGCGAATTTAAAATGTTGTCGATGATAATCTATTAATTATAGAGTTGAGCTAACGGCAGCCCAAAAGGTGTTGAGTGAGCATCCACAGACAAATAACAAAATCGAGCTCAAGTTTGGGTATTGTGTTTTCTTTCACTTTATAAAGCATTTTGAAGTGTTAAATAGTTGAACGAAAAATTCAAATAAGGTTGTATATATATTTATTCTATATAGTTACTCTTTATGTTGGTCAGTTATTCTAGTATATATAGGTTTTTTTTATGTTTAGAAATTACCATATTGAAATTGATTTTGTATTTTACTCGTCTAAAGCATATTAAAAGCTTCGGTGCCAAAGAAGCTGGCCCGTTTTACTCGTTTCTAACTGTTAAGAGTTACGCCCCACAGCAACACCTAGACCAGCACAACAACATCAACAATCTACAAACAGCTATGGTAAGAGCAACAGCAACAGCAACAGCATCAGCAACACCCCGGCAACAACTTGTCTAGCAACATGGCCAAGCAAATTAAGTTGGCACTCTTTAATAAGATGATGATGGTTTGGCTTTGATATATCAGCGCGCATCGCATCGAGTCTCCTGCCCCCCCTCTCTGGTCCGGCCAGCGTGCCTGGGCGTTACTGCTTGCAACTTCAAACTCTGCACAGCAACAACATGGCCAACAAAAAGGTGTCGTGCGCGTTGCTGTTGTGGATGTTGCTGCAGTGTGGCGAACGGCATTGACAGATTGCAACTGAGCGTGAAAATAGTTCCCATGTCTGGGCTAGTTGGGTATTTTCCTGACTATTTTTTTACTTTTTCTAAACTTTTTGCTTTATTCTCTTCTAATGCGCGTTGCTTACTTGCCGTTATTGTTGCTGCTGCTGCTGCTGCTGCGGCTGCTGACCAGCAACAGTTGTTGTTGCCTGGCAGTCATTATATGGAATTTTTGGATATATCATCTTTTTTTCGTCGTTTTTTTGTGTTTTTGGTCTCTGACTGACTGGCTTACATGCAACACGAAGCGTTTTGCCCAACCTCCTTGGCTTACCTCCCTCTCCTTGTTTTGGCCAGCGGTTAATTTTTGTGTTTTCTTCTTCTACTGCTGCTGCTGCTGCTGTTGCTTGGTGGACACGTCTGCCAAAATGTTTCGTTTTATTCTGTTTCGGCAACAGCAACAACAGCCCAAGTACTTTTGCTATCATTGCAATTTATCACGAAACGTCGGCGCGGCGGTCCTTTTTGCAACAACCAAAGTTACCTCTTGCCACTGCATCCCCTTTCCATATCAAGACGAAGATGCGACGACGGCTTGTGTGAGAAGTGTGCGTACGTGTTGCTGATGCGCCGTTGCTGATGTTGTTGCCGCCGTCGTTGCCATCATCAACACCAACAACAACAACAGCAACAACAACTAGTTTGCTAGCTGTTGCCCACTAACAAGCATTCGCCACTAATCATAAAAATTATGAGGTCGTTGCTGTTGTTGTTGCTGTTGTTGTTGTTGCCAGTGTGGCCATTTGACACATTTTTCAAAGCATTTTTTGAGCTATGCTAAAAATAATTGCAAAAATCAATTACGCTTATCAGTCAGTTGCTGGGGTCAAGCTAGTCAACACCAACACACTTGGATTATTGAGTATGTCTCAAGTGTCTTACACGTGGGATAGAGAATAATAAAATTGTATCTTTACACAGAGACAGTGAGGCAATAGCACTTAAAAGTATGGATACACGGATATGTTTTCGGTATGCCAAGCGATAAGATATATTGAATATTAATAATTACCCCAAGAATATGTAGAATCTACTGATGATGTAATTCGTTGACTTTTTGTACATGTTCATGCACTTTGAACCACTGTGCATTGATAATTTATGCTACGCATAAGTTACAATACTTTATACGCATTCAGATAGTGCACTCATTCGCATTCGCATTCGCAGTTTCATTTTTAGTCTCATTCGCATACTCATTTAATAGATTGTGTTGGTCGCGAAACTTAACTCGATTTCATTTCCTTATCATTATCACCTTGGCCCCGAACACGGACATACAGGAACACAGGAACACAGACACGGAGAGCTGTAAGGCAGGCAGGCGGCACTCCTTGGGCGCATCGCCCGTTTGTTGGGAAATGGAGATACCGATGGAGGATTGTTAACTGTATGGACCTGCATCTTTGGGTCTGGTCTGTTTTGGCTGCACTTGGCTTATCTGAGTTTGGCCTTAACGTAATTCAACATTTAATCTTGTCTCGGCTCTTAAGTGTCTGCCACAATTTACGCGCTGAGCCCGTTGGCTCTTATATACCCAAAAGCTATCTTCTAGCAGCAAGCAACGAGCAGCTTCCAAGGCGCTTTTAAGCCACAAAACTGAGAATTTCGTTTTGCAAAATGGCTGCTAGTTGTACACTTGTTACACTTGCTACTTGCAACAGGTATTTCTATTTATTCAAAAGGATATTAGAAAAGGGCACGCGCCATTGTCAGATTTATGGCCCATTGAATGCTCCGTCCTTGGCCACGCTGCAGCTCTTCCGGCTAAGTCAAAACGTCAGTTCGACTCGAGCATGACAAATTTGGCTTACACCAAAGATTTACCTGAACTTACTTTCTAGCCAGGCTCATTTACGTGTCGCGACACACGCAGCCCAGGAGGGACGCTGAGGTTGTTATTCTATCTCTCTCTTCCCCTCGCTCTTTGCAAACTAAAAATTCCCGAAAAACTTTCCCAAATAATATTTGTAGTCAATTGAATTTTTATCTTGCGTTTCACGCCGCGCAATTGGTCAAGGTCGAATGACTGACTGACTGACTGACTGAGTGAGTGTTGAACGCGTGTTTAGGTAGCGTGAAAAATTGTACGCAACGTGGCAGACATCAACGTGTTGCCACCTCTTGTTTAAACTGGAATAGACCCACCCCCTTGAACAGACACTGCAAGAAATGGATGCTGTATTTGATAATTTCGTTCGGTGCACTTTGCATATGGCGCTGAAATTTATGACACTTTCATCAAAGCAATTTGAAGAGCGCCTACGATCTTCACATATGTAGATGATGAAAATTGATGATTATTATGATTATTTAAAACATTATTATGATGTTCATTATTACGTTTACACTTGCTTCAAGGCCCACGCAGCAGCAGCAGCAGCAGCAATAGCTACAAAATTAGTTTTGACTTTGCCGCACAGCAAATGTTTACACATGGCTGGAAAGGAAATCAGAAAAATCATAGCGACAGGGCAAAGGGGGCATAGGTGGTTTCAACTCACTTTGGGTGGGTGTTGCAGCACATAAACTACCAATAATACTCAATATATATAAGAGGGGAAAGGAGAGTGGCTGGAGCACACACACGCTGTGTGCAAGTTGCTCGACGGCTGCCGATGCCACATTGCCACTGCCGCATTTGACAAATGCAACCGCCAACAATGACGCAGTTGGTGGTGCATTTCTTTCGGCATTCTCTTTAAAAATAAATTTATGTGATGATAATTCTACGTATTGGGCCGCAACAGCAAGCATCAGCTTCATCTTCAATGAACTTGTAGCTTAGGTTTTTTTTGTGTTAAACTTTATTCAAACTAATTGCAAAGAAAAAAGCAAGTAAACATTAACGAAAAGTAGTTGACCGATAAGCAGATACTCAGTAGAAACATATTAAGCATACCAGTTGAAAATTCTTTAAAGATACTGAAGTAAGCAATCCAATCATACCCTATTCAATAACACACAAAGAGCAACGAGCAGAGTATCCAAAACGATGCCGCATTTGACTTTTGTGTTCCCATTTTAATGGTCGCATCAACGTAACGCTTTTGCCTTAAATTTCGATCTAATGAAGTTTAATGCGCGCATTTGCCATAAATTATAAGCAAAGACCGCAAAAGAAGGAAGAGACAGTGAGAGAGAAAAAAAAACTAAACTTCTTGTTCCTTTTGTTGTGCACAACCAGATTGCATTTGGTTTTTTAAAGTCTTGGCTTTGTGTCCGAAAAGAACCCAAGGCGAAATGAAAGTCGCTCAGTTTATGACCAGAGTCCAGAGGTTTGGTTCAGTATTGGACTTCTTTGGGTTTTTTATTATGCGTTTTTAATATTATTTTACATTCTTTTTTTTATTATTGTTATACAAAAATTATGACAGATTTTGCATAACAATAAAGCTGATATTGGGCAGCAATAAAAACACATTCAGAAGCCTGGCTTCTTATACTGTGAGTCATGGCCGAAGCCCAAACCTAGACTAGACGGCACGGCGACATGTTGGTTCCTTATTGAATGAATATATAGGGTACTCAATGAATAAAATCATAGCAACGAAGAAAACGTTCGAAAAAGATGCATCCCCTTATTCCCTTTGCCTTCTCTTTTCCCAATGCACAATCCAACCACACTCTGTAATGTTAGCATTTGGTGTTGGATTATTTGTAGCCTCAATCTTCAAAACGCAAGTGTCAAATGCTTGGCTCAGTCGACCACAAGTTTTGGTAAACACATAACATTTGATTCTTTATTTTATATATGTGTTTCTATTCTTTTAAATTTTTTTTCATTTTGCAAAACAAACATCTGTCGCCAACATGCAAAAGTTTTAAATGCAGCAAATGCCGAGAATTTGGTGTCATTTTTTTTTTGTCTATGTGACAAGAGAGCGTTGTGGGGCACGTACTAAGCTGACACAATGATGCAATCATCACGTGCAGCAACAGCCAGCCACTTCTAACATTTGTTGTTGTTGTTGTCTTCGTTTCCCTTAGTCGTTGGAAATATGGCATAGAATAAGCATTGGACATTCGCAACGCTCGTTGGCAGCGATTCATGATGAGGATTTGTTGCTTGTGGTTTGTGTTAGATTACCACGAAAAAATTTTATATACATATACATATCTATATAGTGAATATATAGAATAGAAGAGAACCCTTTTCAGATTTTAATTGTTTGGCTTGCTGCTGTTGCTGGCCAGCTGCCATTTTAAGGCTTAACTTTACGTGACGGGGCCACACGCGCGCCTATTACAACTATTACAACTGTTACAGCATGAAGCAAGTTCCACTTAGATCATAGTTTGAACAGTTGTGTTTTGTTTTCTGACCCAAAGTAACCTCAACCTCCAGCTGTTTAATTGTCAATGGCAAGAATTTGTACAACAAAATTATTTTAATTGATTTCTTCAAATGGCTTCCCCTTATTTTGTTGTGCAGTGCTTCTATTGAAATGAGTGATGCATCTGCGAGTGCATTGACTTGGCAATTAAAATTCTAAAGATATGCGATACATTAATTACTCGCTTCAATTGAAATGCAAATGCCAGCCAAATAAACAAAAACAAACAGCAGAGTAAACAAAAATTCTATCCGCTTCAACAGCAAGAGGAAGCTTGCATGTCTGTGCCCAAGTTAAGCATCTGCAGTTTGCCTGATCCAGTTGAGAGCGAATATCCGTAACTAGCACCGAGTACCAGTTTACTCGACTAGTTTCCAGGAAAGTGCATGCGGCGAATGATTTACAACCAGTAGCTGAGGCCAAGCGCGTTTTTATTTGCTACTTCTTCCTCAACTTCTCTTCGACTTTGTCGTTTTGCAGTCAAAACAAAAAGTTGACACTTTATTGATGCTCATAAATTGCTCGACGTCTGGCAGCAATTAAAACAACAACATGTCCCCAAGGACATGGCACCGACACGCCCACAGCACAGCACAGCACAGACACACGCCCACTCACTCGGTCTCTAGTGATTTGTTTACAGAGATTAGCGTGCGAAAAACTAGCAGCAGCAACAATTTTTGTATCAGGTGAATTTTCCTTTTTTTTACTTTTGGGTACAGGTAGCTGCAGCGACAACAATGTCAAAACTACGTTGAATTTATGTTGCTGCGATTTATGATGTGCAGCAGCGAGAAAGAGAGAGAGAGAGAGAGAGAGAGAGAGAATGGGAAAGAAATGAGATCAAAAGCCATATGCCACATATTGAGGCAACGCGAGTTGTCCCTCAACGGCCGTTAGTTTCATAGAAATGAAACTCGTATATTTGCTGGGCAAAATATCGTAAAGAGAAAACGGCGCATGCCGCATGCCTCTATTTGGGTTACGCCCATAGCGGCAACAGCTTGTCATACGCCTACCCTGAAAGTGAGATGAACAAAAAATATAAGAGATGGTAGCTCTTTGATTCTACTCTGAGCCCTTTCGGTAGCCTTTCGACTCTTCTCTGTTTTGTGTTTTTCGCTGCTGCTGGTCATAAATATTAAAATTTATGTAGTACTAGCAACGAGGCAAGGGACTGACTCGGTTGACCCAAACTTTATTAGTATTTATTTGGTATTGACAATGTTCGAATTTTATTTTCAGCGAAAGAAATGTTTGTGTAACAATGTTGCAGCAACAAAGTAGCAAAAACAGATTTAAGTCATCATTTCTTTGCCTGCCTCCATCACGTCTTAGCTTCTCTTGGCTTTGTAACATTTCGATATCACATTTAATATCCTTACAATATTGATATGGCTTCCTGTATCCGTCGGTTGTCGTTGTTGCAACTGTGTATGTGCACCGACATCAATAAGGCCTAATCATTTGTCAAATGCATGTCATTTAAGCGGAAAACAATTTAACAACATTTAGCCAAAAACAAACTCGTGCAATCAACATAAATTTAAAGCGCAGTCAGGCAAAATGATCCGAAAAATGCGCCCAAATGGCCATTTGGCCATTACGAAAAGTGAAAGTCGAATATGTGTATGCATGTGCAACAAAACGGCGGACAAACAACAACTAGCCGACAACAGAGCACTCCCCCATCCTCTCGCCACATTAAAACCCAGTCTCGAACCCAACACCCAAAATAAAAATCCCAAAAAGCTAAACTTTAAACCCAGGATACCGAGTTTAGACTCGGTTTTGGGTCTCTGCTTGTAATTTTCCGATACAAAACTTTTATTACCATTGGTTTGTTTGGTTTGCTTTTCTGTACAGTTGTTGTTGGCTGGCTGGCTGGCTAGCTGCTTGTTGGCCATTTGGCCATTTACCAAAAGATCGAAATGCAAATGGCTAAGACAAGCATTTGAGCATTTTGTTAGACAACGCTAGACATTTGTGGCCAAAATCAGGTTGCCAACTTATGCTTAAGCTCGAGCACCAGCTCTTGACCACATATGAGCAATCCACCTCCCCTTCCGCCTACTACTTACTAACGAATCCGCTCCAGTTATGTCAAAACGAAAAGGCCCCAAACATGAGGTAACTTTTGCCAAAAAATTCGCATACTCAGCGAGTGTGCAGTAGGCGGGGCAAGGGAAGCCAGCGGCTTGTTAAGCAAAGTGTTAAACATGCGGCTCGCTGGTTGTTTCGAAAAACTAACTGTCTTTTAAGAAAATATTTGAACATTCAAGATGGATTTGATAAGTTACGAAGGCAAGAAAACTTTTAAATTGGAATATTTGTGAGTTATGTTAAAAAATAAATATTGTAAATAATAATTGAAAAATATTCCCAACAACTTCGCGCTTTAACCAAATTAAATGGCCATTATTTTGTAAGGCTGCAGCTTACCCTTTTATATTTTGTTGTTTCCTCAAAGCAATTCCCGTTTGCAGCCAACACAAAGTGCAAGCCATAAATTTGTTTTGTGCCAGGCAGCAAAAAACATGCTCAGAATTTGATTTGACATATCAATAATTTACGAGCCTAACATGAAATTATAGAGTGCATTTGCAGGCAAGCAACAACAACAACAACACACACAAACACACCGGAACTGCTGCCGGCCATAATTACAGGCGAAAAATGTTGCCACGTAAAGTGTCGATCGATGTCGATTTCAAAGTCTCGACGTTGATTTCGTTTTCGATTTCCAATTTGATGAAGGCGTGCAGTTTGTTGTTGGCTTTGGCTCAGACTGTAAGGAAAACAGGAAAAAGAAAAGCAAAAGCAAAAACAAAATCCGAACTTAGCAGTTCAATGAGTTGTCTAAGCCAGCGACAGACATGGTGTCGATTAAAATCGGTGTTACAATTTATGCAACTAAAGTTTTACCCGATTTTTATCGCAGCAACAACAGCAATACCAACAAGAGCCTGCATATTATTGCAGCTTGCCAGCAATTTTTTGGCCATTTTCGGTGGCTGTTTGGTTTGGTTTGGTGTGAGTGTGTGTGTGAAATTGTGGCAATTTATTGACCAGGCTGTAATAAAAAAAAGCCCGGTAGAAAATTGAGCATGAAGTTTCTGACTCAAAGATCTTGAACGTTGTGCTCTTTTATAGAGATTTTATTTAAAAGCCAATTTCTCATTGGGTTCAATCAAACATGTGCACATTTTTGCATGTGTTTGTGTTGTTGTGTTCATGCAAAATGATTGCATTTTGGTTGCTTTTATTAATAGAAATAAATCAAGTTTTGTGCATTGACATCAATTAGCTGCTGCTGCCGTTGCCACAAAAACACAGCCACATACATCCGAGACCGAGTCAGCTAGCACTTTATGCAGCCCACTGGCGTCAGATACAAATGTATCTACAGCAGCCGTGTGCCGACGTTGCCTTGTTTTGTTGCAAGCCATACACATACATAGATGTGTATATAGTAGACACACGAGAGTATGTTAATAATTTGCAAAATGCATTTGTCTGGCGATAACAAGCAGCTGATAGCCAAGCGTCTGCCACCTGGAAAACTGTCAAAGTCCGACCGCGAGACACGGCGCCTCATAAGGCATTGTTGCTGTTGTTGTTGTTGCTGCTGGCAATTAGCGCATTGCATTTAGTCTTATCGCTTATGGCTTATGAAGCTATCAGAGCAGACTTGAACAGAATACAACAGAACAGAAACCCGAACGCAGCCTCGTATCGATGCATGTCATAAGTTAGCATATTGAAATCGGACTCTTTTCACAGATAGAGATACAAATTGAAATGCCTGCTGTGCAGTGTGCGTATGTGTGTGTGTTTATGTGTGTAATCAATGGAAAGAAGCTGCAGCCATTAGATAAAAATGCGTTGCTATAGATAATAATGAATAAAAATAAAAAGAAAGATGAAACAGAAGACAAAAAACAAGAACTTAAACGCAGCGATGCATCCGTTCGATAAGCTTTTGGATGTTTTTTTTTCTTTCTTTCTTGAAATGGGCCAGGGCAATTCATAATTTTGGTTGTTGTTGCTGTTGGTGGCAGTGGCGTGGAGTCCACAAAACTCAACAGCGCAACAATGTGAGGCGCAGGCGTAACTCGATACCAGCACAAAAATATAATATAAAGGAACCCAAAGTCACATAAATTGCCCAGGCACTAAAAACAAACCGAGGAGCCGCAGCAGCAGCAGCGAACACAACCGAAAAACGTATCCCGAAAACGAATTTTTCTGTTTTGTTTTTTCTTAATTTATATTTTGTTAATTTTTATATGAAGAGTTGACATTTTGGTCCAGTCGTTGAGGATGTCGCGTCGCGTCGTCGCATCATTGTTGTTGTTGTTGTTGCTGTTGCTGTTATCGCCCGTTTAAGGCAACGCTGCTGGGAGCCACAGGCAGCCAGACTACCATTATGATAAATCATTTTTGTTTGTGTTTTCGCTTTTTTTTCTCTCCATTTCTTGTTGCCGCTTGGCATACTTTGCCACAGCTCACTAACTTAAACTTATCACAACATTTGCGCTCACAACAAAACAAAGGCGTATTTATTTGTAGTCTTTACTACTTTATAGCATCAGAATCTTAAACAATGACGATAGAATATATTCTTACTAACTCTGTTTAAGTTTGCATTACTTTTCAGCTATTATTCATACATACTTGATTATATATTTGAATCAACCGTTTCAAAGTAAACTGAAACTTCAGCTAGTTAATTTTATCATTTAGCCATTAAAAACTGATTAAAACTGGCAAAGCGTTGACACAGTTATGCTTATTTGGCAGTGAGACAGTCAGGCACAAGCATTTTACAATGCGATTCAAGGCACATCTGAGGAACAAGAATGCAAAACTTACTTTTTTTATGACTTTATGATTCATGCAATAAAACGAGCTCAAATGAAAAAAAAAAAAACAATTCGACTGATAGCAATCGCAATGCCATAAAAAAAGAGATCGTTGTGTGTTCAAAACTGGGCGAATTGAAAAGGTAAAAATCAAGAAATTCATAAGTTTACATTTCTGCTGAAACATTTTATGTGATTGCGGACGTGCATTTAACGCTGCAGGCAGTCCGTATGCTCTCTGATCAGAACCCGATCAGAGATGAAGTTATATACTTGTTAACTGTATTGCTGTTGTTGTGGTCTCAAACATGATGCGTAATCATAAATGTGGCATGTATTGTGTCAGCTGACTGATCTCTGATCGAATAAAAACTGTATTGAACTGATTTCATCTGTCGCCCCCATAGAAACAAAATACATATGTGTGTGTGTGTCTGTATAGTATGTCATGAATCGGTTAAGTGCTCCAGTCGCACTTCACAACAACGCTAATGTGACACTAAACTGATGTAAGAAAAAATCCGCTTAGAGCGCCTTAACAAAAGCACCACCAAAAATAAAACTAAATACCCCAAAACCAAAAAAAACCGACAACAGCAACAACAACAATAGCTATGATATGAAATTACAAACGCCCAAGAAGAAGCAGAAGTAAAAAAACTGAAGTGTGGCGAATATTTAATACGCTTAACTTATAAAGTTTACTTTAAGTAACCGTAAATTTGTAACTTTGTAGATGCCAAAAAAAATTTTTTTATCATCTTAATTTAGCAGAAATATATAACAACCCTACGTAAGAGTATTTTTAAATAAATTTGCGATCAGCTTAAATGCCCACGAACAACAACAATAACTGACATCAAATTTCAAATAATGCAACATAAAAAACAATAATAATCAGAATAATATTCAACTCAAGGCAAACGCAAACGATGATAAACGGCAGGGTAGGATGAGTTGACAGTTATCGAGTTGTTTTGGAGACTTTTGTCAGGTGTCTAATTCGAATGTCAATGCCGCTGGCAAACAGACAAACGAAAGGCAGAGAAAGATTCTTTGAACTTGTAACTGGTACGCATATGGAAAGAAGCCATCAAAATCAAAGCCAACACCGAAACGACACCAACGCCAACATCAAGAAGAAATTAAATAATTATGGCAAGAGCAGTAATTTTTCATTTTTTGTCTTAAAGTTATATATATATATATATAGTAATTTCACCAAACTCTTAGGTCCCAAAAACAAAATAAAACAAGTTTTGAACAAAAGCAAAAAGGAGCAGCAGCATTTGACTCTTCGATCATCGATCAAGTTTGAGTGGAGCGTACTTCAATTATGCGTAATTTAAAAGAAATTAATGTCGTGCAAGAGAATTACTTTACGTTATTCAAGTTTCGGCACAGTTCACAAACACAAACACACGCGGAGGAACAACATTTTTAGTTGCACTGGAACGCGCAAAGTATATAACTGCGACCATGGTTTTTATTTTTATTTTTAGTACAGAGCATAATCATAATATTTATATTTTTGGCACTAAATGCAGTTAACGCCCCAAAAATGCAGTGAAAAAATATCGACTTTTCGTATAAAAGTTATTTACTTTGTTTCGAGTCTTATGAATGGTTTTTTTTTTATAGTAATAAAAGGTAAGCAACTCTTCTTGCATTAGAGTGTTTATACTTTATACGATTTGTACTTACCTTACAATAAGAGTTGATTAGATCTTTTAGATCTTAAACTGACGGTTATGCGAACTGAATACGGTTTTTTCTTGAACATGGTTTGAAAATCTGAAAAGAAAACCATTCAAAGATTATTTATAACCGCAAAATCAATAGCTTCATCTACAACACATCTTTAAAAAGCTTATAGTTTAGCTTACAGTTTTTATTAAAGCTAAAAAAGTTCTCACGTCAACTTAAAATATATATTCGCATATTATTCACATGCAATTCTGCCAAATATGCTCCGCAGGGCAAATCTGTCTAATAAAATAATAAAAACAAAACTTTTACATACATACTAATACTAAACATATCTCAATCTTGTATAGCATGAGCCATGGCTCAGTGTCTGGGTCAATTGCTTTACTAAACTTTGGCGCTGCAAAAGTTTTGGCCAAAAGAAATAAAACACTAAAAAAACAAAAAAAAAAACCAAAAGCATAACCCTCAATTATGATATATATTTTATGAGAGCACTTTAAAAAGCAATGGACAGACAGACAGCTCTCAATTCAGTTTAGTTGAGTTCAGTTCAGTTGACTTTCGAAGGAGATGTTTAAGCTTCAATTTGGAATATTTGTGTGTGTGTGTGGTTTGGATATTCCTTTGGGCACGGCCAGCATATAACAATAAAATAAAGTGCAGTTAACACATGACTTGGCACAAATAGTGTCACATTTTGATAAATGATACTCGTTTGTCAAACACAACACACACCACACACACACGTAAGAGCCAAGAAGACAATGAGCCACGAGTACAGAAAATAAACTGCAGGAAGATGCCAAACAAAGCGAAAATATCGAAAATTTGATACACTTTTGACATTTGATAAGAAAGCTCAAGACAATAACTTAACTTTTTATGGTAGTTCAACAATAAAGTTACTTTAAGAATGCATCTTTATTGGTTTAATGCTTAAACTGTTGGTTGTTAGGGTATTTTAAATATCGTATAATCCTGTGTTTGCAAGCATCTCCTGCCATGTTACGTAGCTCGACAGGCATCAAGTCCAAAAGGTGTTGGTTCGAACTTTAAGAAGATGCCTCAAAAAGCTGACGCCCCAAAAAACAAAATAAACTGATGGCCCAAAACGTTTGACGGATGACTAAAAGACAGGCAAAAGGAGAGAGAGAGCCTGGGCTTGGGACAGCTTTATTATGTCTTAATTCAAGCCCAAGGCGATTTATGCGACAAGACCCCTTTTTTTGGTACTGCATGTTGCTCCGCACAGTGGGTCAACTTTCGTTTTAAGCGCAAGCGGAATGGGATAGGGGGAGGGTAGGTGGTTGAGTGAAAATTGAATTAATTTTTTGTTGTATGCGGCAAATTAATATTCTTTATTTAGGATGCGTGGGGCGCGTTTCGTGTAATTTCTTAATCCAACACTGCACCCAACTAAAAAAAAAACAACAAAGTCAAAAGAAAGGCTAACTTATTCAATCTGGTGGGCTTTTCTCCCCCCTCTCTCTCTCCCTCTCGCTCTCACCTGGTTGGGTGGGCGAGGCAGCTGCTTCTTCTTCGCCAGTGTCGTTGGCCCATTCTTTGTTTTACCGCTAGAACTGTGCAAGGCGCGATCCTCGTCAGATTTTTGGTTGTTTTCAGCTGGGTGTAACCATAAAGTTCACGCTTGCAGGCAGTGAAAAAGTGAAAGAACGAGTTTATGGTGGGCGTGGCTGGCAAGCGAGCCACGATAGCATGATAGCGGCGAGAAGGCAAGGGAGCGGGATAGGTGAGTAAATGTTTTGTTTCTTTATTTTAGTTAGTGGCACAAATCAATGCAGTAGTCGAGAGTAGGCAGCATTAAAATGCATACAATAGAAACAAAAGGCCATTTGATAGTCTCAATAAATTAAAACATTAGCGCTTAGTATTTGGCAGCGTCACATGCGTCGTATACGCAATGCGGACGTGTTAAAAATAAACAGTTGTTAAATTGAGCGTGCAACTAATCCCCACGAAAAAAAGAAAAACACAACACACACACACACACAGACACGCACGCACATGATAAATTATGACTTAAATCAGCTTTTGTACAATTTTCAACTCATCATCAAGCACACACAGGTTAAAGCAGGTGTGTGTGTGTGTGTGTTTGTTTGTTAGAAAAGGTGTCACCAGCACAAACAAAAGACTAAATAGTTAAAAATAATGATGTGGTTTGCTGCTGAGGCTGCAGGCTATGCAAATGGGAAAAATGTTCGATGCAAAAGCGCTTAACTAAATGTTGAATGCTGCTGCTGCTGCAAGCGACTAAGTGAACAAAGAGCAGTTTCTCTGGGGTAAGAGGGTAGCAGTCAAATGTGCAACATGATATGGCAAATGTTTAAACTGTGGGTGGATGTTCACGTCTAAATGAAGTGCACTTGCAGAAAAACCAAATGTTTAGCAAAAAAAAAAAAAATGTAACTTAAAACTGTTTCTGGCTACAAAATTCTAACTGTGTATGGCAAGAAAAACTGCATCATTGCTGTTTAAGCTAACAAAACGCTGCACTTTTTGCCATGGCGGAAAACGACATAATTTAGATTTTTTCGCTTTACACAACACTCCCCCCCCCCCCCTCTCGCGCACCTACTCGTTTTATGCTACTTGAGGTAAAAGCTTAAAAAGAAAATGCGCCCAGCAACAGCAACGTTTGCTTTCCTGTCTATTGTCTGTCTGAATTAAGTGCAAACATTAGCAGGCGCACAATGCCCAAGCGATATCTCGACGACGAACCCAAACCAGCTGATGATGATGATGAAGAGATGCTGTTGGCTGTGAATGAAGATGGAGAAGAAGAAGATGACGCGAAACTTTGCTGATAATATCGCATAGACTTTACACCTAGCATTTAGATGAGAAAATGGAACGTGACAAAGCTTTTTCTACTTGGCGTGCAAATGATTATCAATCATTTTGGGATTAAAATTCCTTGTGGTGTTTTGTCACACATTTCTTGTTGGGTCACACTTATGTGTGTCTTTGTGTGTGTAAGATATATCACATTGTATTCAAAGCTGTTGTCGTCATCAATAAAACTGTGACGATATTTAGCATACAGCAGCAACAAGAAAAAGTCTTTCTTTCACTGCTTTGCTGCTTTGCCCTCGAAATGGTGCAGGTGTCTCTGCTTGTAGCAGCAACAAATCTTTAATAGAGTGTCCAAAGCCAAAGCATGCAACAGCAACAGCAACAACAGCAGTTGCACCACAAGGTGGGGCACTGTAGGGACAACACAACGATGCTGCAACGGGGTTAAAGTGTTGCCCTGACAATATTTTCTTGTTGCTCGATCTATTTGCGTTTGGTTTTGCTTTTGTTGTTATGTTTAAATATATATGTTTTTGTTGAACGATTCTCACGTTTGTTGTTGCCTGACAAGTGGATTTAGCGGCATTGATGTATGAGTTTACAGATAGTTTCCACTTTTTTGTTTCTGGCTGTTGTCGTTTTTCCTTTTTTCTTTGCCCAGCTTTGCAGCTCTTCAGGTTTGTTGCTGTTGCATATGTTTAAAATTGAGTGATGCTGCTAATGGACCGTAATTAATATTGTGTTCAAAACTTTGTACAACATTTACCACTATAAAATCAGAGCGTACCACAAATTGAAGTTGCCTTTGCAAAATCAGGTGAATGGCACAACAACAAAAATGAAAAATTGCCATGAATATGTTTGAATATTTAACAGCCATTAAGTTGAATTGAAGTTGGAGCAAAGTGTGATATATGTTAGGAAATAGTTACAACGTTTTAGCTTTAGTTTCTCACTTCGTTGTAATCATCATTTAGTTGCTCCTCTTAGCTAAAAGACAGTCCCTTTTATGTTACTGACAACAAGTTAAGCTCTCCTAACTATTAGTTATTTGTATGCCAGACACGTATTCGTATAAACTTAAGTTGCAGAGCCCAGAACTTGATGCAATTTTCAAGCCTAAGCTCTTTGCTCATACTCGCAATTATAAGCTAAGATCTAAAAAGAGTTTTTGTTTTATTTTTTCCAGACCTGTAACGCTTTTACGACACTTCTAATGAAGCAGGGTTGCTCTTGTAGTTGGAGGCCAAGGGAATAAAACTCAGCTAAACACAAACGCTTTCAGTTGACACTGACCGACCACGAAGTGCGATGACTATCTCAATATTTGGGTTGCCAAAGAAATAAAACGACAATGACAACAACAACAACAACAACAACAAAGCAAAGCAAAGCACTTGAGAATAAATCAAAAGATGCGAAAAACGAGGCAACAACAACACATGGGGCCACAAAACAACAGGCGACACTTTTAGGCCTCGTAATGCTCTATAAGGCTCGTAACACACTGAGGGGACCAGAAAGAAACATAGATAGACCGAGAGATCTAAGCGAAATGATAAATGTTCGCGTTTGTTCGTGTATCAAGTGTGAATTTTAAGTGAAAAACGTTACATGATGTCTGTTTCTGTCTAGTGCTGGGAAAATGTTTTCTTGTACTTTTAAACGAGGTATTTTTTTGTGTGTCTGTGATTTTTTTTCTACATTTTATGTGATTTACGTGAGTGAGCGGGCGCAAAAATAAAGCTTAAATAAATGATTTTAATGCCAATAAATGATTTTAATTACAAACAAAACAAAAAAAAATGTATATAAGCTTTAGTTGAATGCTACCACAAAATATTCGAAAGCCTAGGCCGCCTTTTAAATGCCATTTGCACGCGGCCACATAAAATCCACACATAAAAATAATGAGAAAATGAGTAAAAATAACACAAAGAAAAACAAGTTAGAGGGCTTAAGTGTAGACAGTTCGACTTGAGGATACCCTAAGCCCTACACATTGATCTTTGTTGTCTCTCAATAAATTTAAAGGAAAACAAAGGGATCACGATAACCAATTATGCATCTATACTTTTCATATAGACTGTCATACCCTGTTTTATTCATAACATGGCCCAGGAGTATAGAAAAAAACTATGTGTAAAATATATTTCTCGCTTACTTAAATTCCATATAATTCTTTTGGCCGATAGAACTGAACCGACAGAGCTGCCGCTGCTGCCTTAGCGGCATCGTAAAAAGTGCGAACTGTAAATCATGACAGTTTTTATAACCCGCTCATACACACAAACACACACACACACACACACACTGGCTGGTATATTACCTGGGCTTGGTCTTACCTACATTTAGCTTTACATCATTTACTTTTAAGGGCTACCTTTAGTTTAACCTGTTGCCTATTTCTCGATTTGTTTTTAACCAGGCGGAAATGTAGTTTTATTATTTTATTTTATTATTTTGCTAGAATTCGTATTTATTAGCCGGAGAATTAAAAATAATGCGTTTTTTTAATGCGCAAAAGTTAGAAACTTAAGCCCATTACACTACGCCTTCGTTCCATGCTTCAGCGACACTGCCTCTGATCTGACATAATCTCGGCCAAGACAAACTTTGCTTGAGCCTCGGCCATAAATCGATATAATAATTGCTTATGGAATCGTTCATTGCAGCAGCTTTGTTTGGCCCTGGAGCTGCAAATGCGCTTGCTGAACACAGCTTAAGTCTCGCTAGTAGACAGTAGACGGGGAAACATATTTATGAACTAATTTATAGACAGAGTTGTGGGCCGCTGGGTTTTGCAGCTGAAATGAATGTTGAAATTTATGTGTGACGTGCTGCATGGGATTAAATCAAAATTAAAACCGAATGCTAAAGCTCTAATGTCTGCCACATGAAAAATATATAAAAATTAAATGTTTCTTTAAACTGTTTTCAGAGCTGAGAGCAAGAAGAAAAACACAAACACAAACCACAAGAATTTCTCTCAAACATATGTTTCATAGATTAAGCAACATAGTTTACAAAATGTGTTACAAAACGGGTTAGACCACGCCTAATGGCAATTGCAATCGATGCAACTGAGTCATAAGCTTTGGCTACAATTGTTTAGATGCCCAGATGTGTAATGTGGCAATGGCTGAAATGAAATGCACCGTTAGTTCGTTTCAATCTTTTCTTCTGTTGGGCTTTTTATCAATTGTTCAATTGTTGAGGCGAACGCAAAGTATGACAAAGTGGGCAACATTAACGCTTTGTGTGCATCAAAAGACATGTAGAAAACCCGAAAAAATTATGACAATTTCATTCGAAGAACCACTTCGTCAATGTCAACGAGCTGACGGACGAGGCCCAAAAACTTTAGCGGCCCTTTTTAGTTCACTTCTTCAACCAGTTGGATAGCAAGTTCTGTAACAAAAAAAACACACACACACACAAGAAGAAGAAAAAATGAAAGACTTGTCGTGTGTTTTTTGTTTGTTACTTGATATATAAGACAAAAGCCTTAAGCGGCTAAATATACAAAACAAAAAATAATAATCCTAACCGAGAGCGAGAATGTCTAATTTGGTCAGCTTCTGAGAAACTGATTACAGCTTGTAATTTTAACATGTTGCGCAACTTTACATGCCAGCAATAAAGCTAAGCTCAATGTGTGGTCTAAATTAAAAACAAACATACCATTAAGATTTAAAAGCTGCTAGCTCTTACAAAACTATGCTAGAAAGTTATACATAAAAAAGTCAATAGCATCTGATTGGTTTTTTTTTTGTTTTAACGACTGTGCGCACTTACTCATAATATGCCAAAGTTGTCACTTTGCTTGCTGTCGGCTACTTTTTGGTAACAGTCTTGGGCAAGATACTTCACAACAAACTCAACTCAATATGCCTTGCAGCTTCCCACCACAAGATAACTTGTGTGTGAGTGTTAGTCTGCATGTGTGTGTGTGTGTGTATGACTATCAAACTGTCAAAATTATGACATTTGAAATTTCACGTAACATAACGTATAACCGGACAAGAAAGCTGCCACAACGAACCCCTTCCTACTGCTACTCAAGCCAAAAAAAAAATATATATATATTGTATATTGTAAGTATTCAAAGCCCAAAGCCACGAACCAAACCAAAGTGTTTCAAGTGTCAAGCGCGTTGTTTGTTTGGCGGTTATTTTCTTGTTGTTTTGTTGTATTTTTTTGGCTTTTCGGTTACTTTGCTATGGTATATGAAATATTTTCAATTACAGTTCGTGCCAAAACGCAAAGAGATCAAATTGTTTGGGCACAGACGTGTTTGTCTGGATGTCAAGAGCGCACACCAAATGTTAAAATATAACAACAACAACAAATAAAATCATTATATGTGTACTTATTCAAATTGCTCAACATGAGTTCGTATGCCTCTGGTTACAATAACAAAAAAAAACAACAGCGAAAAAAAAACACGCGACAACAAATAAAAGAAGTCAAGACGATGTCGCGACGAGAGCAAAAAAACAGCCAAATCTTTCAATGAATGAAACACGAATTTGATTACAGATTTTCTCAAGTTGTTGTTTCTGCCACAACTTGTTGAGCATGCAAAATAGTATAAGAAATTTAGATTTTTGCTTGCAGGCGAGCAACGAAATGTGAATATGAAACCATAGTGAAAGAGCACGAAATGAAATTACCGTATACGTTGATTTGGCGTCAAAACAATTTTGTATTTTTGTCATTTAATTGAAATTGAATGATTTTGCAGTTTATTTCATATCGATTTCTATATAAACTGTATTGCATATTAGACATGGCTTATAGGTAAGTCTAATGCCAATGTCTCAATATGTTGATGGTTCAATTTGGATATACCAACTCCACACGATAGGACGTAACCACTTCTCTTCATAAAATCGAAGTAAATCATTTCATCGGCAAGATAACTCGTTTAATTATTATCATATTGAATAACAGTTGACAGTGCATACGACAGTCGATGTTGCCCACTTCCGTATGATTATTTTTTTCTTGATTTGCACACTTTTGAAATTCGATATTCACGAAATTTTGCGCTTTTCAAGCACATTGCGCGTGCTTTTTTGTCAGCGCAAAAAATCAAGTGAGCGCTGAACCCGAGGAAAAGGCAAAAAAGCTGTTAACTAGGCAGAAACCCCCTAAGAAAGAAAGCATAAGAAAAAAATAGAATGGCAAACACTTCACTGGCTTCGACGATGGCGGCGCCAATGCTGACAACGCAATTTTACACAGGCGAAAGGTGTTGCCTCCAAATTGGTTCATTGTGGCCAATATGCGAATGAGGTTGCCGGCGGCGCCACATGGGGTTTGCAGGGGTAACCTATTCAATTGATTTATTTGTTTGCGTACACAAAATTTGCATAGACATAAGTGCAAAATAATTGATTAGAAAGTGGAGTGCGTAGATGATTTTGGCAATGATTTTTTAATTTTTGCTATAAATACACTTTCGTTAGAAAGCAAAATGATGACGATGACGATGATTAAGAAGAAGCCGCATATATGAAATATGTGTGCATATTTTCTTAAGAATTTTCCAACAAATTGTTGTTATTGAAGTGTAGCGGCTAAAACCTAGAAGAGAAGACGCACAAAAAAACACAAAAACTTGAAATGAAATGGTGTATTAAAAGCGACGCAGAGCTGTCAAGCACTCGAAATCAGTTTTCGTGGAAAAATTGTTTCAAATAAAAGAAAAGTACGCGCTTAAGAAGAAGAACACACTTTTCTCTCACTTCGAAGCACGCAAAGTTCTCTGTTTTCGAAGGCCGCCGCTGCCAGTGCCAGTGCCGAGTAGGCCAGTTTTCGACACTTCTTTGCTGTTGTGGATGTGGAGATGAGATGGCTGTCAGACAGACGAGGAGAGACAAAGACCCAAGCAAACCTAGAGACAACTGGCCAGCCACACAGTCTGGGCCAACTGGTTCGAGTCCGGGCCACCACCACCACCACCACCAGCAACAACAACAACAATTTGTTTTTTCCACTTACACTTTAACCTTTGTTTTTTTTTTTCTGTATATCTCATCTTTCTTTCTTCTGTGCGGCATAATTTCGGCAACTGTATGAAGCCCAGCGAAACTTGTCACTTGCTTTTCTTATGAAATATGTACGTCAGCACACACACACACACACACACACACCCAACTACAACACTTTCAAGTGGTTTGTCAGCAACATTTCAAACAAAGCGTCGGCAACTGCAGTAACAGCATCGACTAGAAAAGAAACACACAAAAAAAAAATAGAAGACTTGTTTGCATGCTCTAACGATGCTGTGCATTTCACATATTGACCAAAAGAAGAGAAGAGAAGAGAAAAAAAAAGCCAAACGGCTGGGCGAGAGAACACTTCATATTGGACATTTGAGTTTATTGTTAGCTTGGCAAAGGCAGCTCGTAAAGTTAAATGAAATGCATGCTAGGGATTTACTTTAAGTCACATTTCAACTGAGCCAACTTTTAAGTTCTAAGTGCAACCAAACCAATTCTGAGTAGAAAAAGTGCAAACCGAATGTCTTTAAGGCCGCCCAAGAACAGTATTCAAGCAAGATGCTGACGAATTTACAGAGACAACACAATTAGGTAGCGCTTTAGAATGGTAAACACTGTTGTGTAAGTGAGGAAGCTAAGTATGCTTTAAGAATACATTTTAATAGGTTTTACTTTTGCAAAAAAGCTCATTAAAAAGTCAGGTTTAAAGAGATATTGCTTGTGAAAAACAGTTTTGTTTTAACAATATATTACAAAAAAAAAACTCTAGAACTGTTAGCATAACTGCAGTATGAATGTTTTCAATAATATCCTTGACACAATTTTACCTTGATTTCCACTCAAAAGCAACTTCAACTGCAGCACATTATTATTTGCTTGCAACACCTGTTTGCAACAGCAGCAGATAAGTTTGAAGAGCCCAAAGACTGTGCAAGTGGCGAGACAAATTTTTCATAAACATAAACATAGCCGCCATACATTTTGATGATTTTAATGGAGAAAAGTGCATAAAATGATGGCCACAAAACGTGTTGGGATGGCAACAAAACTGTGCTGCGAGACTTGTGCAGTTAGCGGAATGTGTTGCCAAGCACCTTTTGCATTCTGCATTCTTTCTTCTTAACGTTTCTCTTCGCTTTCGCATTCGGTGACAACGGCAATGTCGAGGCGCGCGCCCATTTAAAATGCAGCAAGTGTCACCATTGACTGAAACGAGGCGCAATAAATATATATATATATATACATATTTATATGGTAGTTGAGATAGTAGATACTTGGCGAGAGAGAAAGAGAACGGTAGAGTGCCGTGGCTTAAGTCATCTTCGTCTGCATCTCTTCTAGCTGGTCTTTTTGCCCAGGCTTTATACGGGCAAGGCATGCGCTGCATATTGCCAACAATGCAGTGCACCAAAACAAAAAAAAAATGTGGAAATAAACAAACAAAAGTGTGGAAATTGTGTGCAGATTGATACACTTTCAGGATACCCTGTGAAGGAGTTAAATGAAAGTTTGCTGTCTATTATATACGATTGGTTTATCGCAAGCACTTTCTAAAGCTTCTCTCTTACAGGGTATTTATGCAACTTCCATTGAAGCCTTCACACTTTGCATGACATTTTCTTTCGCGCTGTCGAAGTTAGCAGCGAGGCAGGCAGGCAGGCAAGCAGTCAGGCCCCCGTCTCGTCATTTAAATAACAATAAAATTTGATGACAAGCGTCGTTTGCTGTAGAAGCGTCTCTCCTCACTTACACCAGCAACAACAGCGCCAGCGCCTTCTCAGCAACCTCTTTCAATAGCTTAAGGTCTGTTCAGTTTTCGATTTTGCAGCGTTTTTTTTTTTGCGTACAAAGCTGATTGGCTTTAGCGCTGGCATAATAAAGACATTCAATGCCTTTTTAAGCGTTTCACTTTCGCACGTAACTGTAAAAAGTTTGCAGCATGTCCGGTTGTTAAAATAAATATTATAAAGTTCCACTTGCCATCAATAGTTCCTTTTTTTTGTTTGTTTTCTTTTTTGGGGAACAAACTAGCAAAAGTAAAGGAGTTGGGTGTGAAATGTCTAGACGCTAGAAGAATGGGAGATGAAGCCCGTGTAGAAGTGAGAAAAGCGCTTTCCATTTCATGGCTTTGGCATTGGGCGAACGCCAAGTTTTAATTAAGAAATCGTGCCGAGAACTTTTTATTGGCTTATATACACTGAGTGCCTTAAGTATGCAGCCAGCCGGAAGCCACACACAGGCACACAAAAGTTTTTGCAACACCCAACAAAAGCACAAGGGAACAAGTAACAAATCAAAGTATCGCAATTAATCCAAGTACAAATTAATTGAAAATCAACTAACATACAAATTTAAAACAATGATTTCAATAACGCAATTTTGACTTTAAATAAATAAATTCCGCAGCTAAAGAATTCATTTCCCATACTATTCGAGAAAATATATATCATAAAAAAACTAAAAAAAAGTCACAAATAATAACAAAGTGAGTGGCAAAAAGCAATTACCACTTTACTTTGCACATTCCCAAAATGGAATCAACCGCAATTTTCAAATGTTTAAACCAAAAATGAACTAATTTTCACAGAGCTATTTAAAAATCAACACAGCAAACACTACAAACTTGGCCGCAAGACACAAAAAAACGGTGGAAAAGAGAGAGAATGAAACAAAAAAATAAAAAATGAAATAAAAGGCAAAGGCAAACGCGGTAATTATTTTTTAATGTAACAAAATAATATCTGGCCAAAACGATCAAGTCACGCAAGTGTTTTTGGGGCAGCCGTTGCTGCTACGCTGCAGCACTGGAAAATTAACATGAGAATAAATAAGAAATTTAGCTGAGACTTGAAATCCCAGCCAGACACGAAAGCAGCTAGTTTGTTTGGCCCAGCACGCACCAAGCTGACCAAAATCAAAGCCAAAATCAAAAAAAAAAGGACGGCGGTAGAAGTAGAGAGAAAGAGAGAGAGAGAGAGGGAGAGAGACTTTGACCTAGAGCAGGAGTGGGAATTTGAGGAGTGGACTGCATGACGCATGCGCGCAGCTTCCGTTAACTGATTTGGCCAAAATGATAGAAGGCAAAATTCAACACAAAACCGTTAGATTTCGAAAGAGCGAAGGAGCGAAAAAGAGATTTATCGCAGCTATCAAATTAAAAATGTGTCTTGCTGTAATTAATCAATTTGCACTTTAAGTCCGATAATAATACTCTTTCATTTAAATTAAATTTGTCTAAGTTAAAAGCAAGAAACACAAAAAAAAAAAACTAAAAACCTCTTTTATAAATGCCTTGGCATTAAGAGTTGAGGTTGGTTTTTACTCTTTCGGCGTTCGTTTCAACACTTGATAACAAGCTAAAAGGGGGCTGAGATCCAATTTTCTCGCCGGAGGAAAATCGTTTTTTGTTTTTTTTTTGTTTTTTAAATTAGTGAAAGTGATTGATTTTTCCACTTTAAATATCCAACAGGTAGACAGACAGACAACAGCAACAACAACACGACACACATACGAATTGTGGTAATGCCGATAATCAGGCCCAAAACGCCCAGCCAAACAGACAGTCAAAACTATACTTGGCCATTTGGCGCATGCGTCAAAGCCTTTTCTTTTTACCTAAACATTATTGTCTTCGTTGTTGTTGCTATTGCATTTCCGTCAGCTTTCGGCTTGGCTGCTGCAGTTTATGCAAGACAAAAGCGTTGGAGTCGGTTCCAAAGCGAGCGATGTTAAAACCGAAAGCGAAGACAGCAAAAGTAGCATTTATACGCCTGAAGGTGCGGGAACAGTGGAGTTGAACTGCAGCAAATCAGGCCCACACATATGATCCACATACAGAGCGTGCACAAATTGTATTTTTGCATAACAATTTTACCTCGATCTACCAGCTGAATAATAGACGTTTTGTATTATAATTTTGTGTTTTAGGCAAGAGCAACAATTTCTATTTAATTGCCATAATTATTGTCTAACGTAGGGGTATGAACTGTTTAAGTATAAAGCTTTCTTGGCATCATATTAAAATACATATGAAAAACCTTTAATTTAACATTTTTATGCTTCTACTCATTATTTTAATTATTATTTAATGCACTTAATAATTACCATTACTACAACTTTATTTTAATTGCACACTGAATAAAATCCATACTATGTAAGTCCAACAAGTTGACAAGTGTTTGAAAATTGAAAACATCTGATAATTGCTGTTGTTTCTAGTCACATTTTTGGCGCGTTATAAAATAGCTGTAAAAAACATTCAATACCAACAAAAGGTAAACAAGAAAAACATATTTTTTTTTTGGTAGGCGCTTAAATAAATAAAAAACACATACTCTCGCATTGTATGCACTTTATGGGGCACAACAGCTAATTTGCATAAATACCATAGCAACAGCACTTAAAACAACAACAACAACAATCAAAACGGTAGCAACAACAACAACAACAACAGCAAGAACAATTTGGCACAATGAGCTGCTAACAATGCAACATGTTGTCGTCGTTTTTGTTGTTGTTGTTGCTTGTCGTTTGGCATGTTGTGAATTATGTTTGGTATTTTGACCAGCTCTCAAATAAATTCAGTCAACAACACACTACATATATATATATATATATATACAAATACAACAAAAACAGCAGCAGCAGCCACAGCGTGTAAAACTAAAAAAAGGACGAACAGTTCTTTGAACCAGGTTCACATGTCTCGCTTATTATGAAAGCACTTTATAGTTTTCATATTAGAAAATCCAACGAATAAACCATTTGAACATGCAACATTCAATGCAAGTTTTTTTTAATTGCCTAGCTAAAAGCACTAGCGATTAAAATCGTAGAGGATTTTGTGAAAGGGTATTTTCAAACGGGTTAATAGGTTTTACAATGTGCCCATGTATTTGCTATACATATTTGTCTCAAAACACGTTGGATTTGATTATTATTTTATTTACTGTCATACTTTTTTTTCGCTTAACTTTTGATACTTTAAAGGTAAAGTGTAATCGAAGGACTTGAGGTTGTTTCTGTGTTATGATTTATTGATTTTGTTCACGTGCTCTGGTCACATTAAGCATTCACTGACCGAGCTGGCCCAAAACGATGGCGTGTCATCGCTGAAAATGTGTTAATCTTTGGAATTTAGTCAAACAATTCGCCTTTAATCATAAATATTGCGGCAAATAGCCAAGTAAAAGTGGATATTCATGCAATAATAATAAGCGAAAAAATAAAGGCAGCATAATTTGGTTCAAGCTTATTCTGCTAAACCACCAAACGTGCCCAGCTGGCAGCTTTTGCTGCTTCTACTCTTTAGCCATTATCAATGCGTATGGGCACTGAAGTGGCTCCGAGCTGCAACCACTGTCACATTCACGTTCAAGTGGCACACACAGGCACACACAGGCCCACCACAAACTACAACTCGTGCACGCACAACCCAACAACAACAACAACAAGCACAAAAAAAAAAATGCAATTTGTCGATTGCAACCCAAAACTGGCCAAATGTCAACGCGAACGGAGCTCGAAGAGAGTGCACTTCACACAGCCTCGCTCTGGCAATGCACTGGTGACAGAATGCAGTTTGCAACAGAGGGAGCCAGTTGGAGGGATAGAGATGGGTTGGGGCGGTATGCCCAATGGGACACTCGAGTGGCCCTTTTCGCACCCTTTTTGCTGCAATGTAAATCAATGCAATAATTAAAGAATAAAAATTATGCATGTGCATACTCTACAACAGGGTAGGTTAACTCACTCAGTACGTTACATATTATAGAGCCTATGATTGCTTTGGTTGTGATTATACTTAATCAAGAGTATTAAATATTCTACTGTACAGTAAAATCTTTAATTTGTATATTGAAGTACATGCGTAAGGCACTTGAAAAATGCAGCATTGTGCAAGTGCAGCAACCCCAAGCCCCTCTCTTTACACAATGAACTCTGCAACCCTGGTAAGGGCTGTGGCATCGCTGTACTCCCTTTATATTTGGCAGCATTGCTCGTTAGCATAACTGCAATTAGACAGCCTTCGGCAGAATCTAAGGCCTGATGATGTGCTCTTGACAAATGTGCGTAAAAGTTCATGAATTGTAATTGGGGGGAAAAACAACAATACAATGCATCCACATGCAGCATTGCAGCATTACAGCATTGTTCCAACTGTTAATTAGTGAGCAGGCCGACGGAAGAGTGAGTATGTGTTTGTAGGCTCGACTTCCGTTAGGGTCGAACAAATTGACGGCGCTTAGTTCAACTTACTTCTAAGGCGCCGTCGTTTCGCACTCAAATGAGAAATTTCGTGTAGTGTGTCGATTTTGCTTTTATTGTTGTTGTTTTACTCATTTTCTTTCTCTTCCCCCGATTTAGAAGATTTTGTTATTTGGTTTTGAACTGCAGAACGTGCAGCAAGCTGGTCACGTCCATGGTTTTGCGTCTGTTAGAGATCTGGATCTGTTTTGTATTGTTGTTGCTGTTGTTGTAGTTTATGCTCTATTTAAATGCTTTTTATTTGCCATGTCTGGCATTTGAGTGTTACAACAACGACAGCAAGCAGCCAGCTAGCGTTCTAGCCATAAAAAAACAAGCAGCTAAACATGTTCTACAAACCATTTTGCAGTCGGCCGATCTAAGGCTAATGCACTTTGACCTGAACAGTATGAAGCGGAAGCCGCCCAACAAACATGTGAAGAACATTTTGTAAATTGGAAAACGTTTATGTGCTACCAAAAGAATACATTAAAGTTTTCTCACAAAAAATAGCAGACTTTAAATAAAAATATATATGTGTATATAGATCGTGGCACTTAACATGTTGAAAGAAATGCTATTGACACACTATTAAATTAATTAAATTTAAATTGTACAATTCAATTGCATGATAAAAATTTCAGAAGGTGGCAATAAACATTTCAACAGCAGTAACAGAAACAACAACAGCAACATACTTATTAGCATTATGATGATTATTAATTAATTGAAAAGTGAATGAAGCATAAAATGTGCAATGAATAATAAAAAATAAATAAAATAACAACAACAGCGCGGCTTAAAAACAATACAAATAAATGCAACCAACATATGTGATGTGTTTCACATCAAACATAAAAAAAAAATTATATAAATAAATAAATAATATACAAATAAATAAAATGCAATACAAGAAACGAGATGTGAAAAATAACGCATACTGATTAATTAATGCACAGTTCAATTCGATAGCAAACGTAATTTTACATACAGATGAATTGAAAAGGAAAGAGAGAGAGAGAGGGAAAGAGAGCGGTTGGGAAAAGAGATAAAGATAACAAAGGAAGTTTAATTACTGCACACAATTTCTTATCTGCAATTCAAACATAAATTCAAAATGCAATTTTAAAGTAGGTTTAAGCTTAACACTATTCTAAGATCTGATTAAGACAGCTGCAATAATTTACATACAAATGTATAATAAATATTTGCCTCAACAAACGTGTTTTTAACCGATTCTAACCAAATACATTGTATATTATTAACCATTACATCAAGCCTAAGCACCTAAAGCCCAAGCAGTTCAAGTTATAAATTTTTAAGTACCTTTTTTGTTCACGCAGCTTGGTCTGGTGCTGTGAAATTTATTAAGCGCAAAACTATAATTAAAGCAAAGTAAAAATTATTAAAGCAACAGATGAGTGAGAAGACTGCAAAACAGAAAATAAAACTAGTTCTAGCTATATGCTACAGTGGCTAACAGCTAAAGGCAACCAGCACCTTTAGGTAACAAGCATTGACAATATATTTGGTTGCACTACGCTAGAGGCCACTGTACATATATCAACTTGTTGCATCTCTGTATAGAAAAGTCTACTATATCACAACTTAAGGTGCTGCAACACTTGTGCTCTCGGCTCTACGGTTGTGTGTGTGTGTGTGTTTGTGTGTTGCTAGCCGGCAAAACGTTTTAATTTTATGCAGAAATCATAAAAACGCGTCGGGTAACAAGATAGTTGTTGCTCTACACGGTTAATTGTAGTATGTTGGACGCAGAGAGAGAGAGAAAGAGAGAGAGTTGGGGGAACTAAAAAATGATGCAAAGTCGAATATTTTAAAAATGTTTCTCGGCTGCCAGGCGCATGCGCAATTACGCCCCACAAGGGAATTGCGACAGACTTTGCCTAGCTATATAGTTCTCTAACTAGTTTGTGTGTGTGTGTGGAAGTCGTAAATAAGCCACGCTCTGAGTATTGTTTATAGTTAACACCTAAGAGATGGCCTAAAGTTTAAACACTTCCTGTGTGCCCAGGTTCAATGCACGCCAGAAGTATGGCAAACACTTTGGCAAAGGTTGATTAATTGGCAGTTATGCGTAGAGCGTTATAAGAACAATTAATTAGCATTAAACGATTGAAACTTTTGGCACACATTTCTCAGCTCTGGACAGCTACTACCTCAACAGCACAGTGGAACAGTGAAACAGTGGAAACCCGCAGCAATTCCATAATAAATGTACCAAAATGTGATCGAACAACAACGCTTACAATGTTTGAAAATAAATCACAATTCAATGCATAGAATGATGAACTTGGAAAATATGCTGTAAAAATTATCTGGTTTATTCTCTTCAAAATCCAACCTTCAATCGAATTCCATATACCCCTTAGATAAGTATTAGTTAGCAGCATTCATAACTTTATTTATATTCATATGGCATAATGAATTGCTTTTATAAACTTATCGTCTGAAATAGTATAGTGGCTTTTGCTTTGCTTTTTTGAATTGTATTTGTATTCGTCTGTCTTCTAAGATCGCCTGCTGCGCCAGCGAGGCTGATGAAGTAGTTTTTCTGCGGCTCTGCGGTCCCAAAGATTCGCGTGTCCAATTCCCAAAAGTCCAAAACAGTCTCTAGGCATTCAAAGCGGCATGAGTAAGTGTTTTGCTTAATTGCCTATGGCTTATTAGGCACCACAAGCAAGCTGAACCAAACTGAACTGAGCGAGAGAATAGTCAAATTAATTTCGATAGACTGGAAGCAATCGAGTTTCTGAGATTTAAGTCTGTGCGTGGTCTTTGGTCTTCTCACAACACTAATGATGATGGCGTTACGAATTTTAGAGTTGCTTGCATTGACCATCGACAGCAAAACAAGAACAACAAACAATTACAAACGAATTGGAAAAATATATATATATATATATATTTATTTTTTTTCTGTTCAGCTATTGTATTGGCCACAATAGAATTTTGAGCGGTGGTGGCAATTCGACAATCGAATAACAATACAGAATCATTAATTAAATTTCTTGCCAATGCTAAACTATTTGACCAAATGCTGTGGCACCAAAGGGGAGAGATGTAAGTAAAAATAAAAGCCACAAAGTGAAGAAAAAGTTGCATTGCAATTGATAAAGTAAAGTTATTTTAGTATACAATCTAACTTAAAATAAGAGTTTACTAAAAAAACAAGCAGAGAAGTTTACACTAAAAAGTATTTTATTTCTCTTTCACATTTGATTCATATGGGAAATGTAAATTGGCAGATTTGAAAGTTTTGTGATTTGCCTTTCTATTGCCGCTTCAAACATAACTAATGTCAAATTACAAATAACATAACATGATCATTTATAACTCGTGTTTCCCCAGTTTCTGGGTCTTTTTCCGCTCTGGTTTTTTGTTTTTTTTTTCATATCAACATTCCTTTTTTTTTGCTGTGTAATTCACACAAGAGCCGCATAAAAGTGCATGAAATTGGGCGGAAATCGAAGTTGTCTATGGCAAAGAGGAACTTTGAGTTTCTCAAGCAAGCGAGAAAGAGTAATATACACAAAATTATGAATGGAACGACGGGTGTGAGAGTGCTTTTAAAAACCAATTAATAAATTTTGTTTAATGTATGCGCTGCAGGTTGCTTCTGCTGCCAGAGTTCTCTCCCTCTCTTTCTTTCTGTAAGGTGTGGAAAAATGGTGTGTTGCCTCTTATGTTTATTATGCAGCACACCGCATGTGGGCGCAAGAAAATAAGGGGCAGGGGGGGCGAAAAGGTTGGTAAGTTTTTCGCTCTCGCTCTCCCTCTCTCTCTATCAGTCTCTCTTGGTTTGTGGTTCTTCTCAGCACGAGTTGTCAGTGCATCATTTTTCTTTTACCCAGCTCGGGCTTGTAGCATTGTTTCACGTGAAAAATTAAGTGTGAACAATTTATTGAGAAATTTGTACAGGTGGCACTTACAGCAACAGCAACAGCATTGCAGAGTCTTTCTGTCTGACTGTTGAATGCAACCGATTGTTTAATGACTTCATTATATGGCCAAGCACTAAGCCAAAGAACCAGATCGTTTGTGCTTAATGAGCAAAGCTTGCCCCCAACTGTTGCAGCAGCAGACAAAAAAAACCACCAACAAAAAGGAATCTGAGGCGGCGGTTCCTGCAGTGATTGAAAGATTGATTTGAATGTAACTGTTCTCAAGTTCTTAAGAAAAAAGTCAATTAACTTTTGAACTTTTGCATTAAAGATGAGCGAGAAGATTGAGCAATAAATGCAAATAACAACTTATTAAAGCTTAAAGCTAGCTTATTTATTTGAATAAGTTACAATCATATCGAACTTGACATACAGCAAATCATGAGACACTTCAACTTTCACAAGCTACGCGATATCATTTCATAGTAACATTGTTAATGGACGCAACAGATGCCAAGAAGCGACTCAGATCGATGAGGGCCTATAATAAGCTGCAACAAGTCTATAACAACAACAACAAGAACGACAACTGTTTTTACAATGTTGCTAGCCAAAAAGAACTGGTTAGCTGAGGTCTGAGGCCATTCGGTTCTGGCGTATGTGGAGCACTGGCTGATCATGTCACAAAAGTTGATAACGGCGATTACTTCATATGGCTTGGCATATTGTCGAAGTAGCGATGGGGCATGCTACACCGTGTGGCATGTGGATTGTGGGGCAGGTATTTTATACACAGGACGCTTCTTCTGCTGCTGCTGCAAGCTGGCTGCATTCGCCCCGTCGCTCCACATGACACATGAGTAATGGCCACGCAGGCAAATTTATGACAAGTCACATTTCTGATGTGCTCGTTTATCAAAGGCCATAGACAGCCGCCACAGCAGCAGCAGCAGCACCAAATGGAGTTGCTGCTTCTTCTTCTTCACAGTGTGTGTGTGTGTGTGTCTCTTTCTCTGTTTGAGGCACGCGTGACAAGCCAGGTTGGCCATTTCCCATGGACTTTGGGGCGGCTCCTTGACTCGAGTTAATTATAAGCGACGAGGCTGAGCTTTAGCCAAAGTTCTCAAAAGGAAGCGCGCTAGTCAAGAGCCATTGACTAATCCCAACTGATGGATCATAAAAGGCAACACCGCCAACATATGTACGGTATATACACAGTACAAAATTAAGTAAAACTAGGCATTAGCTAGACTTTAATTTGATATACAAATATATATAAAACACAATTTCTTACTGTGTGTGTCTGTGTGTAAAGACGAGACATCAACTTAATATTAAGCCGTAAGCAAGGTCAGACTGACCGCATGATGATGCACACGACTTGAACCCGGAGGCCACATAGATTCAGACTAGCTGACTAGCAAATCACGTACAAATTTGTTGTTACCTCACAACAACCTCAGCACTTTATAGTCTAGCGCCAATCAGCAAAGCAATTCATTTCATACAGCTCTAAAGCAAAAGTAGGAGGCTGTTATGCACCGATCTTCACACATTATCGACACAGGCTTAGACTTAAACTTCAACGTCGACTTTGACTACGGAAAAGAGTTCCTTGTTGAATTTAGTGGCTGTGAGGTGTTGCTGTTGTTGTCTGAATGACAATTCGCTGTAATAAGAAATGCAAATACCTAAAACCAATAATAATAAAAATACATGAGCGTGGGGGCCCCGGCGAAGCCAACGTTGACGACTGACTGCAAAACTCAGCAACAATTCAACATTTAACTTCCAAGTCGAAAGGCTTGCAAGTCGAGAGACTAACGATTAGATCACAATAAATAACACAAGTGTAATACAAATAACGACTCTAACATACACTGTTAACATTAATTGGTTGTGCCTTTTGTCTGTCAACTCAAAACCACAACTTCAGTCTTGTATACCGCTTTCTGTCACTTCCCAAAACAGTGTAAAATAAAATCACAAAGAAAAAAAAAACAGGAGAGAAACGTAGAAATTCTCTTCGGGTTAGCTGCGGCTTGTTACGTTTTTGCATAAACTGTTTTTGCCATACTCACAGAGTGAAAAATAAGCAGCAGACTGTGCGACTGTGCAAAAGAGATATTTATATGCCTTGAAAAGTGTTCAAGTTGAAGTTGGTTGGACTGGACCGTTGCGTTTTCAGATGCCATCGTTCTTGGTAAAGAAAGCAGCTTTGTTGTCTGTCAGAGTCCATTTCCATCTGTCCATCTGTCCGCCTGAACGTTTGTGTCTGATATATATATTGTGTATGAGTTGGTTTTCTGTGGACACCTACGTGTGACAAAAGAGTGTTGCCACACTTTTGTTTGGGCCTTGTATTTTGGCTGCTTGGCATGTGGGTTACATTGTGGGCCATTAGCACGCACGGGCCAAGACAACAACAACAACAACAACAACAACAACCACAATAACAGGACTGAAGCTAAGAATTTCGACTTGGGCATTTGGAGCATTGTGGCTCCATTGCCAAAAGGTATTCTTTACTCCTTGCACTGCCTTCTGAACGTTGACTCTTGTGGGCCACAATCATGATCAAAGTCTTGACAAATTCTGTTGTCTTGCTTTAGTTTC
The DNA here is from genome assembly GCA_035044725.1 of Scaptomyza caliginosa. Taxonomy (NCBI): domain Eukaryota; kingdom Metazoa; phylum Arthropoda; class Insecta; order Diptera; family Drosophilidae; genus Scaptomyza; species Scaptomyza caliginosa. Next base: position 300,691 of record JAWNNR010001007.1, on the reverse strand, counting down.
GTTGCCTTTTGACTCCAACGTGCTTTCGGGACCTGAATGTGGACTCTTTGTGTGTGTGTGTGGGGCCGAAAAGATCGTTCAAATGCGATGAGAAGAAAGCGGTGTGAGTTGAAAAAGTCACAGATTGATCTTCGCAAGTAAAGAAGTATTTTGTGCTTTCGGCTTTTTGGTGCGAACTATATTAAGGAAAGTTAAACTCATCTGTTATTGGAAATAACGTGTAAATCCTTTATAAACTTTCCCACACATACTTAATATACATGTAAGTCTAACATCTTTCCATACACACATAATAAGCTGCTGCTGCTGCCGTCAAGTCCTGCCTCAAGAAGGGCAACAAGAACAAACACAAGCTCCAAAGGAATCCTGTGAACTTGCAGATTTCATAAATTACACGCCACTCACTTAACCTTCAACTCTCTCCCCCTCTCTCTTCTCTCTCTCTCCCTCACGGTCACTCTTTCTGTACGCTTGTGTGGCTTTCATTTTAATATTTGCCACACCACATTACATGAGGCATATGTTTTGGTATGGGAAGGGAAATGGGGGGGGGACACATCACCTGATGCGATATGGCGCACCTCATCAAGTATGCGCCACAAATGATATGAGAAGGCAAGAAAATATATATATATATAAAAAAATAAAACGCCGTGCAACTGACAACAGCTGCGAAGAATTTTACGCTTCAATGGCAAATTGAATTGAGTGAGATTCATTCAAAAGTCAACGGAATACCCTCGCCCCCCTCTCTCTACACCCACGCCGTCACTTTCTTGCAACAGCTCGTGATTTTCATAATTCAAATTGAGCGTGTCCGGGGCGCCATGGGGGAGCGGGTGGCGGGATTGGTGGAGTTTGCAATAAAGGGATTCTCTAGACGCCAACGCATAATGAAATTCGCTTTGTTTACTCTGGGGCATCATTGCCACTTTTTTTCTTCTTCTTCTTCTTTCTTCTCCATTTTTATTTTTGCACATTCCCGGTTTTTGTTTTTTCTCTTCCTCTACTTCGTGCAGAGAGTGCAAATGCCATTCAAGCAGAATAATGCAATATAAACTGTTGCAGCTTGAGCGGAGCTACTCAGCCGAGCATGGAGCAGAAACCAGAGCAGCAGCAGCAGCAACAGCAGCAAGGAACAGGCGTTGACAATCCAAGGACTAAGGTAAGAAGGATGAGGAATACTTGGTGTGTGTTTGTGTGTGTGATGAGGCAGTGGCATCTAGTAAAATATGAAACCACAAAAGAGTTGGGGTGCCCAAGGAATCGTTCATGTCAATTATTCCAGTTAAGTGAGCAACAAACCAAAGGCGCAACTACTTACCCCGTTTAAGCAACTCCACCCCTCCAACTCTCTCTCTCCCACTGGTTGCTTTGACCAGACACATATATACTTAACATCTTGAGCAATATTTGCATACCAGTGAAAAAATGTGCTTAAGAAAGGATTTAAGCAGCTTAAAGAAGCTAAGTTGATAAGCTTTCTTTTAGGAGCTGTACTTTTAGTTAAGAAACATAATTTACAGGGTATTAAACAGTCAAACACTTCATGTTCTTTTGTCTTGGTGCACTTTGTGCAGTATTAAAAAATTAAATGCTTAGGCTGGCAAAAAATATTGTAATTCAATATAGGTGGTATACAAAAAAAATTAAGAAAAAAAAATTGCTGTTGTTGTTGTTGGTTTCTTAGTTGTAGAAGCTGTGCCTGCATAAATTGCAGCAGCATAAAAATCACGCAGATTACATTGAAATCGTACAGCAAACAAACAAGCAAACAACAACAACAACAACAATGTATATAATAGTGGAATAATAAAAAGCGACAGACAGTGACACAATGAAGACGCCCAGGCGACATAATAAAGCAATAAACTGGACCCTTAAGGATAACAAACAGATACTAATACAAACAAGAGAACAAGACTTTGCAGGAGATGCGAAAGTGGGGAGGGTGGGGGGAAGATGATCTTCCCAAAGATGCTGCCAGCTGACAAAAACAGTGCTGTAGTGCAGTCTACGTACTCGAATTTCACATGCAATCGATGACAAATTTATGACTTTCAATGCGTTTCGAAAGAGCGGGCCCTCATTGAATTGACTGTGCCTCTTTCTGTTTGTTGTTGTGTCTCATATTTCTGTCAATTTGTTGCAACAAATTGAGTTATTTTATGAAGAGCAAGCAGCATCCAAAACGAAATATGCAATTCCTGCATATCCTGCAGCTGTCCTGTACAACTCCATTTAAGAGTATCTATTTCACGCATTTACACAAATATCAATTGCCGAAAGCAAGTGTTTTAATGCCACTTAAGGCGAAGTTGTTCAATTTGAGCCTACTACAAATTGTTTCCGTTGAACTCAAGCGAGTGAAGATCCATTTCCGACTGGAAGCACTTGGAGTTGTGTTTGTTGCTCCTTGGAGAGCAATTCAAACGATCAGCAAAGACTCAAAGGATACATTTTAGTTGCAGCTGTAAGAATGCCAAGAAACTAGAAAGTTGATTTGTTTCCTTAGGAAAAAACTTATTCACTCTTACCAAGAAACTTTTATTGAATTCAATTATGTGCTAAAACATTCTCAACACTCTCGTTTGATATAATGTATGCTAGCTTCGCTTTAATGCAAACAATGCAACCCTCAAGTCAACATTCTTTGCTTTGTGTGGTATTTATATGTATAAGCAATTCCTTTCAAGTTTAACTCTGGCCTCTTGTTATTATTCGTATTCGTAACTAAAATGGCATTTTAAGTCCACACATTGCCACGCCCATGTCAATTGCAGAGAAGGGGGCGATTCACAATCAGTTAGGATCTAAGTGGAAATGCATTTTCACAATATCCCCACACATGCATATGCTACAATAATAAAAACAGCAGCAGCAACAACAAGAACTAAGCAATGCAGACTTAAAATATGCAACTGGCTAAGAGAAACAGAAAATAAACAACAAGGCAAAAATAATAATAATGCAACAAGGCGAGCCAAGGGCTGCCGTGCAACAGCAAACAGAAAACGAAAACAAGTAGCAAATAGCTCAAGACGCCACAAAACGAAGTTAACGAAGTTTTTTTTCTGCCTGCTGCTCCTGCTGCTGCTGCTATTGATAAAGCAGTTCTGATAAGCGACACGCGACCCTAGCAAGTCTTGCAGAGTCTTCGAGTGTCCGTGCCACGTAATAACGGCCAAGGCGGCACACACAGGTTCCTATTCCCGTCTTTTGTACAGTTTGTTTTATGCCCCGCAAATTGGTTTTCCAAGCTCCGGCAGGTGCTCCTTGTCCAGCTCCAGGGCAGAAGCAGAGAGGCACCCGCAACTTTGGTTTGGCTGTCATTTAGACGCCACACATGTGCTCGCATATGCCACCAAAGACACGACCGGAGACACAGTTGCCTGTCTAAAGTCAGCATTCCCCTCTCTCCGCACTCCGCACTCCGCACACCGCCGCCGAAGCAAAAGACAACACAAACACGAGCTCCAAAGCTACTACTGCTAGAACACAGACAATGTCTGCAGTTCCGTTTTGTGTACCTATGTCAGCGACCCCCCAATCCTCTCTTCTCCACCGCCTACTGCCAGTCTTCACCCACAACAACAGCGACGAGGAGCCTTATATTAATTGTCACGCATATGTCGCTAACCCCCGGAACGACCCCGGGGCCAAGCATTTGCCTTAGAACTCAGACCTCAGTCGACGCCGTTGCGCATATATTTTTTGGGTCTATTGAGGAGGCCAAAAAAACAAAAAAAAAAAACCACAAGAATGTTACCAAAAGTGTTTTGCAGCAATGCCAGGCCAAAGAAACATAACAAATAAACAAACAGATAGATATATACATATGTATATGTATACCTGTATGTGTAGACTCGTACAAGTGACAACTACTGTTGCTTGTTCTGCACTAACTCAAAGGGTATATTGATTATGCTACACAAGTTATTGCATTCTCACCAGTTTACAATACTTTATATTCCAGCAAACTGAAGTGACACTTGCACTTTTCTAAGAGCATTTGGAATTCGTTCTTTTAACAATTGCCCAGTTGTTTGTGTTACAATTTTTGTGTGTCATTTGTGGGTGGGGTTTGGTAGCAATGGGTTAATGTGTGTGCGCAGTAGCCGGCTACATGTACTCTACCCCAGACTCTTACCACAGACATTGCCTCTGACTGTGAGTTTGTTGTTGATTTGTTTTTTTGGCTGCTTGGTTGGTTGTTTGGTTTCTGGTGGCTCTTGTAGGCCGCATTGCATGCAGTTCGTGCCACGACGTCTGCGTTTGTCTCTCTGTGCTGCCTCTGTGCTGCTCTACTTGACAATTACCTTTGGTACATGTGTCGTCCCATTGTTGTTCTTTCTTTACTTTCTAAATATTTTTTGTGTATTTTGTTATTTCTGTGGCAGCAGCAGCAGCAGCTACAGCAGCAGCAAAGCCCTAAACTAAAACGCTCTGCTTGTATGAGAGAGACCCTTTTGTTTTCCATGTTTTCATTTCTAATTGAATGACGCGACAAAGTCAAAATGTTGACTGGCATGGGTTTAAAGGCTAGACGGAAAGTGGAAGCCAACAAAACAAATACAGGAACGAACACAAACGGTAGGAGAAGCAAAGGTAAACCAAAAATATATCTTTACTTATTAATGCAATTAACATTTGCATCTCTCGATTGCATTTACCACACACCATAAGAGTTGCCACACATTCATATAGATGAGATGTGGTAGCTGCAAGTGGCACACGGTAGATTAGATAAATGTTTTTCTCAGCTCTGCTCTATTGCAGACAGACCCAAATAAATGACACTACCGAAAGCAATATCTAAAGTTTTCACAATCGGACAAATATTGACGCAACTGTAAGAGATTAGAGTTGTGCTTAGTGTTGTGAAACGTAGTACATCCCAAATTAATTACTTATCGTGCCCAGCTGCATTTTACACTAATGTCAAAACGTAAAATTGTTCTTTAATCTAAGACTTTGATATTGTGAAACACAAGTTTTGGGGAAAGTGTTTTTCCACGTAAATTGAGTTCAAGCATTTTCAAGTGGACAAGTAAACAGAGTTTTAAGAGCTCTGTTGCATGTTTGTTCCTACAAATCTAGTTGAATGGCCAAATTAGCCGCGGCCAATTAGGCAAGACTGCCTGACTCCAGGCTAATGTATATAGCATATATGGAGCAATGGGTAACTACGATTACAATATGAACTGCTTACACGCAAATAGTTAAGGACCTACTAGAGTTTACACCATGAAAGGGAACCACACAACTTCATAATATGCTAGTTTTTGTCATAGAACGTTTTGGTTAATCTTTACGTAAGCTTAAATGCTATAGAAAACTAAAGCGTGTAAACAGCTTTTGGGATATTTCATATTTCATATTTGGATGGGCTGACAAAGTGCCAATAACTTTTTCCTTAAACTTCAATGGGTAAATCTACCTCCCATCCCTGTTGGCTAACCATAACGGAGCACAATGAAGAAAGAAAAAAAATATGTATAGAAACGAAAATTTGCATGCTTTAGCCATAAGTTATGCCATGTTAGCAGTTGATTTTGAAAGCGGCCCACAAAGTGCACGAAAGGCAACAACTTGAGGGCAGAAGAAGTTGCTGAAGAATAGGCAGCCAGGTTCAAGTTGCGTGTCAAATGCGTCCCTCTGGTTAGGAAAAAAAATAATATTGGACACTGGCTAACAGCAAAAAATCTAAGGCATGGCAAAACTTGTTGAAAGATTTAAATATGGCGACGGCCTGTTAACTTGGCTAAATAAATAAATAACCAGGCGCATGTGTGAGGCCAAGTAAAGTTCGTAACGGCATTATTGATATAAATTCAAAGCACTTCCTCTCTTAGTACTCTCATAATTTGATAGAGCCTTTCATTCCATTCACATGCCAGCCAAATTACATTTTGCAAGGCCATTGAAGAACCTTTTAGGCGCCATAAATATTAATGAGAATAGGCTAAAAGTAGTAGATGGCGGCTTTCTCTTTTGTCCACAAAGCGTATAAAACACACACATATATATATATATATATATGTGTGTATAAAAGGCAGCTGAGATTTGCATTTGTAAAATTGGATTATCAACATTTTATCAGAGTGAGAAAAAAGAAATAAGCAAAGAGAAATAGCCCACCGGGACAGCCATGCAGCAGGATCAAAGGAAGCAACGTCTAGAGTTACCCAAAAGGGCCGAAATCAAACTGAAGCCAAACTGCTATCAACTTCCGATAGGCTGCTGGACATTTCATGCATAGTTGAAGCTGGCTGAACGACCTGTAGCGACATCGCATAACAAACAAAAATCAAATGCCTCAGCTGCGCTGCACTTCTGCGATTTTCTGCATCATTTACTAAAGTAAAATGTTGCACGAGTGGCAATGTGAACAGAAAGATACCCTAAGATACCAATTACCTGCTGTCAACCACGAGTTACAAGCAAATGTTGATCATACCCGTTTGTATGCCTTTTTCAATGGGTATTTGAAAATCTCAAGTGCCTAACACAGGATGCGCGTGTATTTGCCTTAATGGCGCCTGGCGACAAGGCCGGATACGTGCGTGCTGTATGTTTGTTTGACTGTATGTGTGTGTGTGTGTGTGTGTGTATATTTATTTGTGCTCCATTGGAAATTCAAGCAAGTGCAGCTGCAGCAAGAGGTTGAGTGGCATCTTTGTGCTGCTGCACCACTCAAGTGTTGTCGGTGGTTGCTGAAACAGATAGTTGCGGCAAATTAAGATATCAGGCAGACGCTTTATGCTCATAGACAAAAACCCATTCAGTAAAACACATACTTATTCTCGTATACAGTGGCACCTTTCCATTATTCTTCCTTTTTTTTTTTTTTGCTTTTTAGTGTCGTCTAAAACGACAAAAAAAAAATAAAGAAAAACTGAACAATTTCCCAGCAGCCATAAAAGGCATCATCTAATCGCTACTTTCTGTCACATTGATGATAAAATTTGGGTCAACTTTTAGTGTGGTAGCACCTTTTCCTTTATACTACTTAACGCTCTATGCTCTCTGCTCTACTCTGCGCTGTGTTCTGTGTTATCCTTGGCATGCCAAGATAGGCAATGGCACTACCGTCTAATGGCCTAGGCTAACAATTCCTATGGCTCTTCTTGTTGTTGGTGCCGGTTTTTATGTGCCGTCCCTTAAGTTGAGTCGCCGACTTAGCTGACTGATAATAAAAACGGGGCGTGGAATAGAACAAACTACAAAGTTATTCTTGAAGCAGCCGCCCAGTAGCCGATGCCAAAGTCAAGGCATATCCTTTCTACATTTTGTTCGTTTTATATTTTAGTTTTATGTTGTGGTTATTGTAATGGGCACGTAGTGGTAATACACTGCAACACAAACTTCGACAAAGACCACTACCAAAACGTAGCTAACTAATGCAAGATATGCAAATTATGCTAGAAAACTGTTTCACTTGGGAAGTGTTTTTTTTTTCATTACCTTCTCCCCGATGCCTTTTATGCGTTTTAAATGTGGAATGTGCTAGGTAAAGCTAATGAGTTGAGTTTGTTTTTAAATGTTTTCAATGAAGTAAAAAAAACCTAGAATAACAGTTGAGAGTGGAGTTCTTTTTTTACGCACTAACTTGTCTAATTAAGAGCAAATATTTATTTTGTTATGCTGAAATTATTACTTCATTATTCAAGTAACTACTCTAAAGTACTTGCAGCACAATAAAAATATCATTTAAAAATTCAAAAGCACGCTATCAATAGCAAAATAGCTTGACCTCAATATGTAATCAACCCTTAGCTCTTGAAATTTCTTTAAACCTATAATTTTCTCGCTGTGCTTGCACGCTTGCATATCCTCACAGTGGCAGTGGCAGTGGCAGTGGCAGAGTTGCCTGGCGGTTCGTGTAACAGATAACTGCTACACTTTCTGCTCGACGTTGCATAAAAAAGGTCCCACAACAACAACAACAACTACAGCGGCAACAATAACAACAGCATTAAGCACAAACCACACTCTACAAACTCTTTCACAAAGTGTTTTTTATGACAATGGCCAATTGCATTTGGCCTTTCAGCTGCGACTACAACTGCAATGGCTAAACTCACACGCGACTCGCTTGCAACAGCAACGTGCAACAGCAGCTGTAACACTAAAAGTTTCATATCAATTGACATTTGTTCTTTTCGTTCTCGTTGTGGGGGCAAAAATAAAAACCACTCTGCTCATTTTTTATGGCTTTCCAATGCTCTCTTCGAATCGATCAAAATGCCAAACGCTTTCGGCACTTTTGAACTAGAACATTTTCTCAGTTATCGGCGGCTTTGGCTCCACAAATTAGGCAATAAAACGAAGAAAATAAAAACCAACGAATATGTAAATAATTCTCAACGACGATTCGTTATCAACTTTTCTTTAAAAAAAAATTCATTTAGTATATAAAAAATGAGTAATATATCATTTAAGCGCCATGATGCGGCAACAAAATCTTTTTGCCTTCGCCGATCAAGTACACTTGAAGAAAAATAAAAATTAAAAACAAAACAATGGCAAACAGTTCGTGATTGGCATAATTTTAAGTGGTTCAGCGCAGTTTTTGAGGTGTGAAAATAATTGAATAATACGAAACCTGACGAGACGAGACGATCTCTGGGGTAAAAACTCAAGGCTAACTATAATAAAACACCTACAGGCTACAAAATATAGTTAAATAAAAATTGGTACAAGAAATAAAAGGCCAGCGGTAAACAAAATGTTTATTATAGACTTTGTCCGGCAAACTGTTGAAATTAATTGCAATTTATGATGACGTTTCAACAAAAACAGCAGCAGCAATAATCACACAAAACAAAAAGTGTAAGTTCAACAAAAACAACAAAAGCTCAAAAAAAAAACTCTACGCAGGTAAGCACAATAAACGTGCGACTCTTAATTAAGTCATGGCCTGGCTCGTCTGAAATTTTTGTAGTGGGCTTCGAGTGGCTACAGTGGCTCCATTGGCCAGTTAAAAAAACGCACACACACACATACAGAAAATATAAAAAATACGTTTTGGTAAACAATATTTATTAAACAATATGTGAAGTGCTCAGGATGGTAGCTGACGATGACGATGATGATGATGATGCCAATGCCAATGAATGCGGCTTCTGTCACTCAAGTGTAACGAAAATATTGAAATAAATTTGTCAAGTGAGTAGAATAAGCTCAGTGAAAGCCAACTGGGCAATAGTAACAATTGCCTTGCAACTCATTCACTAAAATCAACAAATACGGTATTGTTTTTTGTGTATACTTATTGAACATTTTAAAACTATTTTATGGCTATATTTTATAGCCATACCCTGTAAAACGTTTGCATTTCCTGGCGGGCTTTGAACATCTCCGTCTCACTCAAGCTGAGAACAGGAAAAAAAAAAGCCAATCAGGCAATTTTCATTACACGAGTTAATTTGCTTTTGCCCACATATAAAGTCCTTAACCCTCTTTTTGCTCACTTTTTTGCTACACATTAAAAAATCAATCAGCGTTCAAAAGTTGTTGCATGGCAGACAAAAAACAAAAAATAACGAACTTTTCTTTTTTTCATATTGTGGCGTTTACGCTTTTGCAAACTTCCTTTAGACTTCCTCGGCACCACCGTCATCGTCCCATGCAAGTGTGAAATTTGCTGTAAACCACAAAACTCATAAACAAAAAAAGCGAAAAAACCAAAAAAACAAAATGTAAAGACTTGAAACGAAAAAGAGCAACACAGAAACGAAAATGCCGCAAAGAGGTGCCGGCTATAACGGACATGAACTGCTTGGAACACAACTTGATTACTGGCTCATTTAGTTTCATTTAAGCCAAGCGAACAACAGCAACAACAACAACAAGCAGTACACATTGTAAAATGGCAAAAGCAAAAACAAAAAAAAAAATTTTTTGGCCAAATGAGAGCATTTTGTGTGTGTGGTAAAACAAGTTAAGCAGAACCAAAAGACTGACAGAGGGGCTTAATAAGCGACAAAAGGCAACAAAAATTTTGCTATGACGCCGCCTTAAAGCTGGCGACATATACACACAGACACACACCGGCATAAATATATATATTGAAGGATCGAAACCGATCGAATTTCACACAGGTCTCAATCAGTTATGGGATTTTTATGCCAAGCAGAAATTCACACCAAACAGCAAGGCAGCGAAGCGACAAACATTATTAAATGAACTTTTTAGGCCCTTTTTTTTTTTTTTTTTTTGGTTGGTTTGACTGTATTTTGATATTCAGTGAATGCGCAGGCGCGACTGTGAAAACAACAACGAAAAAATTGCAAGTGATAGAGCAAAATGTGAGGTATTTGTAGCAGCAACAGATAGAGACACAACAGGCTAGAGATACACAGAGCAAGCGAGTTACAGATACAAGATACATAATTGCCTGAGTCGCAAACCTGCCGCTCGCTCAGCGTGTCAATGACAGCGGCAAGCAGAGCGAGAGAACCAGCCAGCGAGTGAGAGCAGAGCGGGCTGTCAGTGTGTGCGTGAGAGCGACACCAATACCAGCAAAAGCAGCGAACGCAGCATAAAATGTGCAAGCGAGTGGCAAGATACGAAAGCAGGCGGCGCAAAAGAGAGCAAGCGCAAATGAGAGCAAGAGAGCGTAAGATCAGTTGTCAATGTGTGCGTGAGAGCCCAAGAGAGCGAGAGAGTAAGATGTGCAAGTGTATTAGTGGCACATTTCCCCTCCAAAAGAGAGCATAACTTGCTCTGGCTGCTACCTGCAAAATGTATTTGTATCTTGCCTGTTTTTTTTTTACAGAAATTGTGGGCTCAGACAAAGTAGGTTTAAGAGTTCTATCTGCTGTCTGGTGTTAAACTGTTTACTAAAATAACAAGAGACGAGAGCCCAGGCGAAAGAAAATATTTTCTTTCTATAGTAATTTTCATTTATTTTTGGCAATTAGCTTGAAAAAGATGGGCCTGCAAAAATATTGATGCGCAGAAGCTGTTTAAATAGGAATTTTTACCAAAGTACCAAAAATAAATAAATAAAATGTTGTAAGCTGTAAAAATATATAAATATAAATTATAGACCAATTTATAAACATGAGTCGGCCCGTTTTGCCGTGTTTCATGTTTAATGAAAGGTTCTCTTCGATACAAAACTCGAATCGTCGTCTCGTTCGACTCTTTTAAAATGGGTATTAGCAAAATGCTGAAAAATTGCCAACACCAACAAAAAAAAAACAACAAAAAATGCGAAATAAACCGAAAATGAAATGAAATCGTCGACGGACAATTAGAATTGTCTGCTTGGCTTTTTGTGCTTAGCCATGATTATGGGTTATGCGCGCTGTTAACTTCTTTTGCTGCTGCTTCTTCATTCGTGCACTTCTAAAATATATAGGTTTTTTTTGTTAGTTTTTTTTTGGCCATCGATTATGAAAATATTTAAATTATAGGAAGTGTATTATTATAATAATACTTTAAAGAGTTACTCTTTTTTTTCGGCATGCAAATTCAAAGTTTACTAAAGTGAGAGGAAGTTTGAAATTTGCCAGCATTCAAAACACCTTTTTGGGCAACTTATTGGAGTTGATCATTAACTAGCGATGGCTACTATATAAAAATGAAAAGAAAGTATACTATCACTATCAGATATTGGTTAGTCACAGACAATCCTAAACTAATTCGAATGCTTGCCACACATGTTCCGCTCTTTAGTCACAGCAGGTAGGCAGGGAGGCCCCTTCGAAATGCGTCCATAGAGAGTAAGACACATGGCCGCAAACTATACATAAATCAAAAGGCAGCCAATAAATATATATTTCGCGGTTTGAGTGAAGTAAAAACGCGTAATTAACCTCGATGTTTGGGGGGTGGGCAGAGAGAGCAACTGAAAATTGCTTGTATGTGGCACAAGAGCTAATGCACATTAAAGCTCATATATCACAACCCTTAGTGTTACTTTATACTTTTCATTTTCATGCCAGAGGGATAGGGCATTCGCTAACAATAGGCAACAAGCACTTTGAAGAACTTTACAACACTCCAACACTCGACGCAGTCGATATACCATTCCGCCACTCAACTTGCAGCTAAGCAGCGCGACACTGCCACAATGCTGCGGCTGCTGCCAAAGTATCTTAAAGATGCACTTGAGCGGTCGTTGATGCCAGAATGCTCGTTACTCTCACTCAATATGCATGTTTCACCATATAGTCACCATATAGTTTTCTATAAAATATCACATGCCATATAATATATGTATGTATATATATATATATATGTCTGCACATCAAAATACCTCGCATTGTTTTAGTGGCTGCGTCGTGTGGGCGCATTTTGTTAAGCCCGCATATCAAATGAGCCTGATATTCAAAACAACAACAAGAACAACATCAATAACAACGCCAGCAAAAGCAACAACAATGCAGCACTCAATATTAAAACACACTATAATACAACAACAAGAATTGGCATTATAAGGATTTTTTGTGGTGCTTACAAATTTATTGGAATATTTGAAATTTAATCAAAATTGATTGGGATACAAAATAAATTCTAATAGCTTATACGTTAAAAATGCTTAAAAGATTTAGAAGAAACAACAACAAAGAAAAAGCTTCTTTAACATTCGATCAAAAAAATCCAAGCTTTAAAGTAAAAACTTCTTTGTTAAACAGTGTAATCGTAATGTAATGCAAGTGCGCTTGACAGCTGCCAGGGACTTTGCCAAGGAGTTTGCTCCTGTCAAACACACACACACACACACACACCCACACAGTCTTCTTTTACGCTTTGCATGCCAAGCAAAAATCCTAAGGCAACAAACAGCAACAGCAACAAACTTTTTATACCCATTTGGTTAACGTTCACGTTCATATTCCATATATATATATATGAACCAAATCGAAGTCGCTGTTGTTGTTGTTGTTGTTGTTGTTATTATTGGGTTTTATACGGGATGCCACCACATTCATTAGAAATCCATGCAATGATATTCATAATTTTGTTGTCTCTTGCTAAAATCTCAATCTCAATTTCGGTGTTGTTTTGCCAAAAGATTATGAAAATTTTGTCCTGAAAAAACTATGCATTTTGGTTGCAGCTAGAAGAAATCAGTTTCAACTTGAACTCAACGACAAGCAACGAGTGGAAACAATCCAAAACAAATAAATTATGCATTACAAACGTGCTGCTGACCCATTGCCATTTTCTAATTCAATTAAAAACTGAAAGAAAAATGTTTTTCTTCTGCTTCTGCTGCATTTGAATAAAAATTTCCCAAGAAGATGTTGTTGTTGTTGGTATTGCCACGGGAAAGTTTTTTGTTTTCTTTTAGCTAAATGCACCACTGGGAAAGCCGCGACGGCAGTGCAATGGTACCAATGGGGGCAACATCCACTTCAAGTCCGTTGCATCCGTTGTTGCAACAAGAGTCACAGAGACACTAATTTGACATAGTTATGCGCAACGAAATGAAAGCTGTGCAACTCCCAACAACTGCAACTGGGATTACAATTGTTGCTGTTGTTGTTGTTGCCGTGGCAAACGCGGCGTATGAATAATATTTTATCTTTAGCTACTCTTTCTATATGTTGTTGCTGTTGCTGTTGCTGCTGGTGTTGCCTGCCTTCTCGAATGGTGCGACAACTGCCAACTTGAATGCCGCCTGACTTTAGCAAGAATTGTGTGCATTTTTCCACCCTCTGGCTTAAGCGAAAAGCATAAAACACATAGAGTATAAAAGTATAAGGAAAATTGTGCGTCTGTCTGGCAATATTTTCGATCAGGGCTATTATAGAAGATTTGCTGCTGGATAGCATGCAAAATACGCAAAATCACAGCTAAGCTAGAATATTATTCAAATATTTATTACCATGCCATTTGCTTAGTAAGAAAATATTTAAGGGTTTAAAACAAATCATAGGTTTAACATCATGGTATAAATTGCACTAAAAACAAACTAATTTTTGGCATAATTGCTGCAGCAAGTTTGTGCGTGTGTGTGTGTGTTTGTTGTGCCTAATGGCTGTGACACACACTCTAACTGCAAAGGGGTCGACGACATGTGACAATATGCACAGCAAGAACAACAGCAATGTTGTCGGCACATGCCACAATAATGAAATTTAAAAATTCATAAAATATTCGCACCACTAAACAAACAACAGCAGCAGCCACAGCAGCAACATCTACAGCAGCAACAGCAATTGCAGTGCAAGTGTAACTCAATTAATTAATAACAATATAGCAGCAACAGCAGCAACATTAACAAGAACAACAAACAAAATAATTAAGTAACAAAAGTTTCATATTTGCAGTGCCCAAGAGTTACAACGAATATCGTATACACTAACAAAACATATGCTATTCCAGGCAATGTTCAGTTGGAACTAGTTCGTACTACCCCATGGCAAGAGTATTAGCAGTAACAGAAGCAACAGCAGGCAGGCAGGTAAAACTACCCAAAACGCTTCGCAAAGTTTGCACAACTACAAAAAAAATGTAGCTAAAAGCAAGAGAGAGAGAGAAAACGTGTATGTGTATTGTGTGGAATGTAAGATGAGTGGGCGGTGGGCGTTGCATAGTGTTGAGCCTGTGCCCTGTGCCTTGCTTGGCAGACGACAGAAGTTTTTTAATGTAATTTTAAGTGGCATAAGTCGACAGCCAAAAAACATAAGTACACACAGAGAAAATGCACACACATATACAAATGCATAGATGACAGGTGGGCGTGCAGTAGTGGGTGGTTCAATACAACACATGGTAGTACTGTGTAGCTGCATGTATTATGCCAAATTAAGTTAACATTTGGCATTTTAAGTTAGTTTTGTCAGTTGATATTTATTTAGGGCAGCTGTAAACAAACTACAGCAGCTAACTTAAGTAAAAATGACATTAAGTAGACTTTGAGCATATACATTGTATGGGTAGTCAAAAAGTTGGCGAGAAAAGCAATCTAAGCAAATAACCTTACTGATGGATATCATAAGGAAGCCTATGCCAAACCCTCAACTGATTAACTTAAAACTGCACAAAGCATTTAAAAAAACATTTGCAAAGCAAAGCAAAAGCAACAACAACAAAACGGCAACAGTAAAACGTGGCACACAAAAACGATGCGACGCTGGCAGCGCTGTTGGCGTCATAGACAACGGCAACAGCCGCTTGTTGCGCGTGAATGTAAAAGGCATTAAAAAATGGCATAATAATAGCATTCAAACTGTAATGTTGCCAAGCCAACAAACGACGACAACGACGACGATGTTGCTGCTGTCGCAGTTGACGCCAACAGCAGCAGCGACGACGACGACGACGCCAACAACGATGAGAAGGAGGAAAATGTTGCTCGTTAATGTTTGTTGCTGGCGCGTCGCATGCAACATTCATATATGCAATATTTTAAGCTTTCCACTTGAAGAAGAAGAGTGTGGCAGAGAGCGAGGTGCATGTATCTAAAGATTGTTGAGCCATGCTAGTTGTTTGTATGACATAAATGGGCACGGTAGCAAGTCGTAAATATGCTGACTACAACAACAACAACAACAATCCAGGCACAAACAAATAGCCCAAAACATACATGGACACATTTTCTATAATTCTCGCGCTTGCCGCATTCAGTTGCAGCCTCCAAGCGTAAGCTGCAAAATGATGTTGCATCGCCTAATGCCCAAAATACCTACTGAATGTGTGCAACATGAATATTACGACTTAAATCTCTCTCTCTCTTTCTCTCTCTCGTTCAGTAAAAGCCAACATGCATATATCGTATATTAACCCCACACATTTGTGCGAAAGTAAGCAGACATGCAAAGAATTGTAAAATTTGGGATTAAAATGTTGAGAGTTGACAAAGAATGCAGAAAGCGATTTTTGAAGGCGCCAGAAACTAGTTAGGAGTCGTAAAATCATTTGATATACGATCAAATAAGTTTTTTAATAAAAGCTTTTAGTTTAATGACCTTTAATGAGTTTAATGGCAAACATTAAGCTTAAAACTATTTACTTTACTATAAAATTTGTGCACCAAAAAGTCTTTATTAACTTCTCTTAGCCCCTAAACATAGCAGTTTATAAAGTTCTTCCTTTTCACACCAGCACACATATATATATATATATATATATATATATATATATCCTTTCAATTTGGCAAATTGCACCCCAACAAAGTGTTACCACAAACATTATTAGAAAATGTTTTGAAAAACAAAATGCAAGACCAGTTGACATACGACAATAGAGACTGCATTTTATGGCTGTTGAGCTGAAGACGACTTAGTTGGCTTACTAAAAGGGCCTTGTGGCATGCAACATGGGCAATAGCAACATACTGAAGGTGGGTGTGAGGGGGGGTCAGACACTCGTATGTTGCAACACGACGTCAGCAACGAAGAGTTCGTGTTGCTGCCCCACAGAAAAGGACTAAAGGGGTGAGAAATGGAGGCAGCAACACACATGCACATGGACACGAAATGTTGCAAGACAGCCTGTTGACTGTCAGAGTGGCAACGGCAAGCGACTAATGTTTAACCCCAGAGAGAACTTGAAATCATTAAGAATCGTTAACAATCTGAAAACATATTAATGTGAATTTTAATCATTATTGCTTTATAATACATCAAATTAAAATACACTTTTCTGCATAATAAGTCATAAAAAATAAAAAAAAATAGTTTGCCATTTGTGACATTAACAAATCGTTCACTGATTAGGCTCTACAGACGTTACTGTATACTAATAAGGAAGCATCACAGCAATTGCTCCCCAGACTCTGTCTGATAAGCTTTAATTTTTGCTAATCTCCGCTTAAAAAGCATACTTTTTTCTATAGCTCAACTAATCAGTGTCGATCGACGAACATAAAAACTAAATAAATAAAATGTGTTGAATTTGTTTTCATGACGATCGTTTTGCGGCAAGCAAAGCAACAACAAGTTTAACAGATTTTACTCTCATCTCACAGCACACATGCAGATGTGTGAGTGTAAGAGCAGGCAACATTTCCCCTACTTTAAATGAGAGAGAGCTCTCTCTCGCTCGCTGTCCCTCTCACTTACATGCATGTGCATACGTGTGTGAGAGAGCGCAGGCAGGCAGAACATACATGCATGTGGCTAAACTGCATATGCCAGCCAACGGCAACAACAATAGCAACACACATGTATAGGAAATGCACTCGCGCAAAAGAGCGCGTGAGTATGTGAGAGCGAGTTGTCTCGCCTTGTGTACGTGTGTACGTGTGTACATGTGTACATGTGCATGTGCAGCAGCAACAACTGAGGCAGCGCAGCAAGCAGAGCACGAACTAGCAGGCAGGCAAGCAAAAAACATACACTCACACAGTTTTGTCTGTCTGCCTTTTGCTGTTTGCGCTGTTTGCGCTGTGTGTTGGTGTGTGTGTGTGTGTTCGTTGCCGTCGTCGCTCGTAAAAACATTTTCAACGAGCCAACGGAGTCGCTAGCGTGCAACTTCAGCAATCAGTTTGAGTTGAAACGCGAGGCGGTTAACATGCTTTAAGAAAACGAGCTCCCGGCAAATGTAAAGAGTGAAATCTTTATGAGAAGAAAATAGTTAAAACGCAAACACAACACACTCAATACGATACGATTTTTCCAAGTGCCAACGTTGAACGTAAAAATCATCAAAATTCAAATGCATTTTCTATACCATAATACATGATGATGTGGAAGATGATGTTAAAGTGCTGACAAGCTAAGTTAACAACAACTAAATAAAAGTGCATGCAACGTTTTCGAAAATAAAAAAAAATAATAGTTAAAGAAAAGAAAACGCAAATTATTAAAAACACGCAACAACACACACCAAATCAAATCTATACACACAAGGATTACGGTTACGCGTATATAGAAAAGCACTCAAATATGAAAACGAGAAAGTGAAATACATTTTTTTTCCAAAAGAAAAAAATAAAACAAAAATAATCCAACAAAATCAAATATCCCCCAAAGCCCACCATTTAAAAAGTGTTCTAGCTATTTCAAAAGAAGCTAGAATTATTTTTAAAGAAAAAAACAACACAAACGCGCAACAAAAATCAAAACATGTCGTCAAGAACAACAACAAGAACAACAACATTAACAAATTCTCGCCTGTTGCTGCTTGTGCTGCTGCTTGCAGCGCTGCTGGCAGCGACGCATGCGCAACAGTGCGCCTGGGAATTTGTGCGCACCACAATGGACATCAAGTGCAATGTACGTGCTCTGGATCAGGGCTTGGCATTGGATCTGCAAGTGGCCGAAACAGCAAATCGTTTCGAGCTGCAATGCAGCCCGGATCTGTTGCATGCCAGCGAACTGCAAAACGGTCTATTCCGCAAGCTGCAGAAACTCGCCGAGTTGCGTGTGGATGCCTGCAAGTTGCAACGTGTGCCGGCAAATACATTCGAAGGTTTGCTTTCGCTCAAACGGCTGCAGCTGGAGACGCACAATTCGCTCTGGGGTCCGGGCAAGACGCTGGAGTTGCACGCACAAACGTTTCAGGGTTTGCGTGAGCTGAGAGAGCTGCATTTGGCTGATAATAACCTGAGGCAACTGCCGGAGGGTGTGTGGTGCAGCATGCCGGGCCTGCAAGTGCTCAATTTGACACAGAATCGCATTCGTGCAGCGGAATATTTGGGTTTCTCGGAGAAACTGTGTCTGGGCACACCAACGCTTAATCAGCTGAGTGGCGGCTCTGAGCTGCAGCTGCTTGATTTGTCGCACAACGAGTTGCGAGCGCTGCCCGATGCTTGGGGCGCCTCCCGCTTGCGTCGCCTGCAAACCTTGAGCTTGCAGCACAATAACATTAGTTCTCTGTCACCCAATTCTCTGGCTGGTTTGAGTTCACTGCGTGTGCTCAATCTCTCGCACAATCATCTGGAATCGTTGCCATCCGAAGCGTTTGCGGGCAACAAGGAGCTGCGCGAGCTGCATTTGCATCACAATGATCTGTATGATCTGCCCAAGGGTTTGCTGCATCGTTTGGAGCAGCTGTTGGTCTTGGATCTGAGCGCCAATCAGCTGACCAGTCATCATGTGGATAACAATACGTTTGCTGGCTTGATTCGTTTGATTGTCTTGAATCTATCGAATAATGCTCTAACACGCATTGGCGCCAAAACATTCAAAGAACTTTATTTTCTGCAAATTCTGGATATGCGCAATAATTCGATTGGCCATATTGAGGAAGGTGCTTTCCTGCCACTGTACAATCTGCATACGTTGAATCTTGCTGAGAATCGTTTGCATACCCTGGATAATCGCATCTTCAATGGCTTGTATGTGCTGACAAAGCTGACGTTGAACAATAATTTGATTAGCATTGTGGAATCGCAAGCATTTCGCAATTGTTCTGATCTTAAAGAACTCGATTTGAGCTCCAATCAGCTGTTGGAAGTGCCCGAAGCTGTGCAGGATTTGAGCATGCTGAAAACCTTGGATTTGGGCGAGAATCAAATCTCTGATTTCAAGAATGGCACCTTCAACAATCTGAATCAGTTGACGGGTTTGCGTCTGATTGATAATCGCATTGGCAACATTACGATTAACATGTTCCAGCAGCTGCCACGTTTGAGTGTCCTGAATTTGGCCAAGAATCGCATTCAGAACATTGAACGTGGCTCTTTTGATAAGAACACAGAGATTGAGGCCATACGTTTGGATAAGAACTTTTTGACAGACATCAATGGCATCTTTGCCACACTTGCCTCGTTGCTGTGGCTTAATCTATCCGAGAATCATTTGGTTTGGTTCGATTATGCATTCATACCCTCGAATCTCAAGTGGCTGGATATCCATGGCAATTACATTGAAGCACTCGGAAACTATTATAAACTGCAGGAGGAGCTAAGGGTCAGCACTCTGGATGCCAGTCATAATCGCATCACAGAAATCTCCCCCAACTCGGTGCCCAATTCCATTGAGCTGCTGTTCATCAACAACAATATCATTAGCCAAATTCAACCCAATAGTTTTGTGGACAAGACACGTTTGGCGCGCGTCGATCTCTATGCCAATGTGCTGTCCAAAATCTCTCTCAACTCGCTGCGTGTGGCGCCCGTTGCACAGGATAAACCACAACCGGAATTCTATCTTGGCGGCAATCCCTTCGAATGCGATTGCTCCATGGAATGGCTGCAGCGCATCAATAATCTGACCACACGGCAACATCCCCGCGTCGTGGATCTTGCCAACATTGAGTGCCTTATGCCACACAGTCGCCAGGCGCCTCTTCGACCACTCTCCAGCCTGACGTCAGCGGATTTCCTCTGCAAATACGATTCGCATTGTCCCTCAACTTGCCATTGCTGCGAATACGAGAGCTGTGAATGTGAGCTGATCTGTCCGAATAACTGCAGCTGTTTCCACGATGCCAACTGGTCCAGCAATGTGGTGGATTGTGGCAAACAGGATATGCTAAGCTTGCCCGCACGTTTGCCACACGATATCAATGTGCTGTACTTGGATGGCAACAATTTGCCAGTGCTGCAGGATACACATTTGGCAGGACAAAGGAATCTGCATACACTCTATCTGAATGCCTCTAACCTGATGGCCCTGGGCAATGGCAGCTTGAGTCAGTTACCCAATCTTCGTGTGCTGCATTTGGAGCATAACAAACTGAACTCGCTGGATGCCACAGCATTCCGTTCGTTGAACCTGCTTCGGGAATTGCATTTGCAGGGTAATCAGCTGTCCATGATTGGCAACTCAACGTTTGAGCCATTGGTTTCGCTGCAGTTGCTGCGACTGGATAACAATCGCTTGACGGCGCTACCCATGCAACAATTGTCCAATCTACAGTACCGCAACAATCTGCAGGGATTAACGCTGGGCAGGAACACGTGGAGTTGTCGCTGTCAACAGTTGAGGGAACTCGTTCAGTTTGTCGCAGATAATTCGCTGATTGTTCGCGATACTCAGGATATCTACTGTGTGGAGTCGGGCATTAAGCGAGAATTGGAGCTGATGTCGCTGGGTCCACAGCAAAAGTTGCTCGGCAGTGATTGCTCCGAGCTGCTGGATGCCAGTGCAAGTAATATAAGCTCTGCTCAGGATTTGGCCAATGGTTATCGTTTGCCCTTGCTTGCGGCCATCTTGGTGCTCATCTTCCTCGTTGTCGTGCTCATCATTGTGTTCGTCTTCCGGGAGAGCGTACGCATGTGGTTGTTTGCCCATTATGGAGTCAGGGTCTGTGAGCCACGTTTTGAGGATGCCGGCAAATTGTACGATGCCATCATACTGCATTCCGAGAAGGATTACGAGTTTGTTTGCCGCAATATTGCCGCGGAATTGGAACATGGTCGTCCACCGTTTAGGTTGTGCATCCAGCAGAGAGATCTACCGCCACAGGCAAGTCATCTGCAGCTGGTGGAGGGTGCACGTGCCTCCAGAAAGATTATTCTGGTGCTTACCCGGCATCTGCTAGCCACCGAATGGCAACGTGTCGAGTTCCGCAATGCATTCCATGAGGCACTAAGGGGTCTGGCCCAGAAACTGGTCATCATCGAGGAGACGAGCGTATCGAGTGAGGCTGAGGATGTTGCTGAACTCGCACCGTATCTGAAATCGGTGCCTTCTAATCGCCTGCTGACCTGTGATCGTTACTTCTGGGAGAAGCTGCGCTATGCCATACCAATTGAGCTGTCCCCCCGGGGCAATAACTATACACTGGATCATCATGAGCGCTTCAAGCAGCCCGTTTCACCCGGCTTGATCTTTCGCCAGGCCCCACCACCGCCCGCCTACTACTGCACCGAGGATATGGAGGCCAATTACTCATCGGCGACAACAGCAACACCCTCGCCACGTCCCATGCGACCCGTTGTCGAATCGTTGGCTATGCGACCGCCTTCGGAGCACATATATCATAGCATCGAATCGGAATATAGTGCCTATGATCAGCATGAGGCATTATCCATGATGCAGCAGCAACAGCAACATCAGCATCATCAACAATTGCAGGCACATCAGCTGCAACAATTGGCCAGACAGCAGCAGCAACAACGTCTACTTCAGCCACAATATCGTGCGCAGTCAACGGCGCAGTCAGCAGCGGCAATGGCAGCAGCGCAGTCAGCAGCAGCAGCGGCAGCAGCGGCGGCAGCACAATCAGCTACAGCTCCCATACACTTGCGCAGTGGCAGCGGTTTGAGTCAAGCGAGCACCAGCACACAGTCAACGGCGCAGGCCTCAACTTCTGCTGCGGCAGCACAGCAACAGCAGCTGGCAGCGGCAGATGCAGCAGGATGCAATAACAACGGCAACGCCAATAAGAACCAAGCTTTTTTGGTCTAACTCGCTTACGCTCACACACTACAATCCCTCGCTCCCTCTCTCTCTCTCGCTCAAAGGGTTCCTGCGCAAGGGCGGCCATCTTGAAGCTGTTCGCACGCTTGCGCGCCAGGCAACAATACACACACACACACACACACACACACACACACACACACATACACAACAAACAATTAAAAGACTTTTTACGTAGGCATTTCTTTTTCGCATACGCCTTTGGTGTTCAAGTGTTCAAGTGTTTAAGTGTGGCACAACAAACACACACACACACACACACACACGCACATTTATATATACACACACCCATTATATTTATAGGCTTATTATTAAACATGTAACATTTAAAACAAAAAGAAACAAAAACATTATTACTAGAAATGTTGCAAAAGAAACACTTTCAAATTCAATGTGATATATTAATTAAAAATACAATATATATAAATATAAATTTAATACAAAACAAAAAAAATTAAACTAAACTATTAATGTAGCCATTAGTTTCTAGCCTGGCAAAAAAAAAAAAAAAACATAAGTAAAATTCACACTACACAAGAAAACAATACATTCGCATAGAGATTTCATCAAATAAAAAATCTTGAGTACTAATTATATGTATAACAAATAAATATATATAATAAAGATATAGATAGTTATGTGTATATAGCAGCAACGGCAAAAGCAGAGATCCATGCATAGAAATTATTTAGCACACTTAAATGTATTTATGTATTATGAAAATAAAAAAAAACAAAACCAAGCAAATGCAAACTAAATTAAATTAAATTAACTAAAAGAAATGTATTATTAAATTAATTATTACAATTACAAACAAAATAAAAACAAACGCAAAACAACAAACTATATAATGAGAAAAAAAGTAATAAATACAACAAAAACGACAACAAAAACTATTAAAAAATATATACAAAAATTAAAAAAAAAATCCCACTCTTTTTACTTTTCTCCTTAAAACCAATTTTCAGATACTTTATAACAATTTTCAGATAAAGCAAAGGTAAGAGATACTTTGCAAAAACTAATTGGAAAATGTGTTAAAAACAATATTAAATAATTATTTTCGTTTTCAAAAACTGGTAAATAACACTTTGTTCAACAAATTAATTGGCACTTTGCGCATTACCGTCTAAACCTCAAAAGCCTCGAAATCATTGGGTATGGATGAGCGGTAGAGGGCAGGTTGTGCAATTTTCCAACTAACACCCGTAATAAAAAAACGAAAAACAAAATATATAATGCAGGAAAACTAACTAAATAACGTAATGAAAAGTACGCACAGAGTTAATTGCTTGTAAATAATTATTTATAAATAAATTAATGGAAAATGCACTCGAACAAACACATAAAAGTGCACTTTGCATATGTATGTGTATATATATATGCAAAAATTATTATTTGTGAAAATGAAATTAAAATGCGGCATGAACAATAACACCCAATAACCAACACACACACCACCGTACATTTTTCGCATTTATTTAACGCTCCGGCATAAATTTTCATCTCGTTTTTAATTTTTTTTGTTTGTGGCACGATAGCCAAACCGCAGCAACAGCCAAAAATCCTTAGTAACTAACCATGCAAAAGGGCAACAACAACAACGAACAGCGAGTTAAACAAAAACCACTAAAAACTAAATCCATTATTTAGCCGCATGAGTAATTTTATAAATTAATTACCAGCATTGCCCGCTTGCGCCAATTGTTCAACTGTTGCAAAAACTTTTCAATGTAATTAGCTTCATTTTTAAATATACACATAAATATATCTGTATATAGTTTCTGAATGAGTGCAGCGGGTTGTTTAATAAATGATATCACTTAAAATTAAACAAGTTTATTTCGATGACAATCTAGATAGAAGAACTCAAGTAGTAAATTGTTAGTAAGACTAAGTATTAAGTATATTTGAGAAATTAAAGAAATATTAATCAAAATAAAAGAACTTTCAACTACTTCGCCAGAGCTAGACGTCAAGTGTAATTTAAGAAACTTTCCAATGCTGTCTATAGCTGCACAAAAATTAAATGTTACAAGTCAAAGCCACGCCTCGTTTCGAGCACGCCCACCACTTTACGGAATTCCGTCTGACTTTTGGCTTGTTTATGGACCCAGCATATTGGCATGTGTCTATTTCTGGTCTAACCCTGACACTTTTTTGGCACTGACTTGGCCAAGAGCACTTGCCAAAGTCGAGCATAGCAGCAACAGCAGCGGCAGTAATCGCAATCGCAATCGCAATTCGTTGGCCAAATCGTTGCGATGCGCTTTGCCAAAAACAAATGGCAAATTGCATATTTTATGAGTACAAAACTTTTTCTTCATGTTCAATTCACTTGCAATGCACACACACACACACACACACAACACACAACACACACTTAGCACACGGTATCGATAGCAAATTAAGTATGTCAATTTCTGCAGTGGAAAAAGCACTAACAAACGAAACAAAAGTTGCCAACTGTTAAAGCCAGAACCAAAGCCAATGTTTGCAAGTTGCAAAAAAGCGAAACAAACTAATTGAAAATCAATAAGTAGCCGGCAAAAACAACAACTAGCAAAAAAAGGCGATACTAGCGTAGCTTTACAATGGGTCATTGGCTTTTTTGTTTTTTGCGTATGTACGTACGGGGGCTTGACCTCAACTACATTGACTAGCGGCAAGAGATAAAAAGCTGAGCAAAAAACAAGTCGAAAATTTCTATAAAATCAGAATGAAGAAAACACAAAACAACAAGATACTATATAATAGTATATATGCGGCTTCCAGCTGCTTGTAATTAAAACTTAAACGCTGTAGTCACACATGAATAAGTAAAAGACAAACCATTAAGACTTGATATTGACCTTGAATTATGACTGACATAAGAATATTTAGTGACTTATTTAAGCCGATTACTATGTTGTGGGCAGCTTTTAAGTATAGAGTTCAAACCAGTTAGGCAAATATGTACTTAGCAAAAGTCAAATCGTTCCTTAATCCTACCTTAAGTACTGGCAGTGCGGGGGGCGTTGCAATGTTTTTTTAATGCAAAGATTGCATTTTGATTAAAAGTGCCTTTATGCAAATTTAATTGATTGGGTTCAACGCTTGCACAAGACACCAAACTGTACTGTTTCGTTTAGATAGCTATATTCAACAGTGGCCGCTAACAAAATGGCTAAATGCCATTAAGCTATGTCCATGTCTGCCTCGACGCTGGCAAATTGATTTGTTTAATAATTAAAACATGCAAACTGCATATGTAAGGCAAATTGCATTTGGCCATAAAAGGTAAAAGTGCTACAGTTTCGAATAATGGCTGAAATCGTAGTAGCTTGGCATGGCTATAGTGAGTGTGTGTATATGCTTATATGTCATACAGGTATTTGCAATTAATGACGCTTGACAGCTTTAGATAAACGGCTTGCACATTCCACAAGCTTAACATGTACGTACATAATAATTAGAGCCTAGGGGCTACTTATACAGCAACTAAACCAATACACTATATACGAACATACTCACACTGTTTTTTGTGCCCCGGAGCTAACAATAAAAGCTAATATAACGCAGTTTACATGAATCACCCGAGGTTTAGGGTTTTGATTTGTATATAACATCAAAGGGCTGGAAGGCGATGGTTTGAGTGGTTTAACAATGCTCTAGGGGGTTGGGGCAAAAACAACATCGGTGAATCTAAAACGCAAACACACAAATATTTATGCGTTTATTAAAAACCAAAATTAATACACTAAAACAACAACGATTATACATGCTATGCAACACAAACATTTAGTTAAGGGTGTGAGTGGGTGAGTGCGAGGGCAGTTGAGAGAGCAACCCTTTTTTTTTATACCCTGGCTTATCGCCATGTAGCGTACAACATGTAAGCGCTACTCCCCGCCACCCGCTCCACCCATAAGCTAAAGGTTATGGTTTTTTGTTTTGTTTTGTTTTTAGTGTTCATTTATAGCAAATATTTTGCATACCGTATTTTGTATTTCATGTGTGTGTGCGTTGTGTGTGTGTGCGTTGTGTTTGGACTATGTTTGTTAATAAAAAATGCAAACAAGGGGTTGCTAAATCGGCGCCGGGTCGATACTACTACCAGAAACTGGTTCACTGTGGCAGCAACAACGAACCGAACGACAGAGCGGCGCTGCAGCGGGGCAGCAGGAAGTGTGGCAGCTTACTATTTGCATATCAGGCGGAGAGTGGCAGGAAGAGTGTGCCAAGAGCGCGGTATTAAGTTGGGCACTAAGCGCATAAATAGACAACTGCAGCAAAATAAAAAAGCAAAAAAAAAACGAAAACAAGCTGCGTTGGTTTTTTTGTTGGCTTTGGCTTGGGTCTATTCTCTTTCGGTCAGCTTGAATCGAAACTTGCCAAAAAGTTGCTGCCCACTTGCAATTTTTGGTTTCGGGTTTAAGCTATTAATTTTTTTTTTTCGGTTTGACTGGCCTGGGCTGGCCCTGAAAAAACATATCCAAATAGTTGGTTACCAGCGCAATTTTTGCGAATGGTTCGTACTTGGCCAACAGCTAAAGTGAAAAGAAAAGTATATATTGAGTATTGAGAATTTGCATTCTACACATCGCGTAATAAAATTCAGTTTTTATTGAATTTAATACTTGAGAGTTTCTGTTTTTACCTTAACAATAACATCTACAACATCTAAAACTATAACTTAAACTTTTTATACTCTTCTTTACTTTCAATTCCACAACTGCTTCTATCACTTGATTTCAACAAAATTATTTGTGACGCTTTCCGCAATAAGCTTATGGAACAAACTTTTGTGTGACAAAATATTGTCGCACCTGGATTGTCAGGCACCATCCAAACCTTTAGCAGCAAAGCTTTGATGCTGATTGTCAAAAGTAAGAAAACAAATAAATAAATAAGAGAACCAAAGAAGCATCAGGATATAAATATGTATGAATGAATGTTTGCATTTTGTACAATGTGTGCGAAAGTGCGCGAATTTTTATCTTAGCTTTGGCAATCTGCGTAAAATGATTTATTCATATTCATAACTTTTGTTGCTGCTGCTGTTGTTGTTGTTGCATGCCTCTGATTCTTGTGAGTGTGTGACTGACTGACTGACTGACTGAGAGACAGAATGAGAGTTGTTTCCTCAACAACAACAACAACAAAAAGAAGAAGAAAAAGAAGCAAAAGAGGCAGAAGTGATTCGAGTGCCGCTTTTCGCAACACATGCGCCAAAGCATTTCCCACGGCATCAAAATGTTTCTGCTGCAGCCTCACCTTGTTTTATGCAGAGAAAAAGAGAGAAGACTGAGGTAGAGTGAAAGAGTAGAGTCTGTGTCTGTGTGAGTGAGAGGGGGCGTGCAGGTTGAAACGATGCGCACTTCCTTCATTTGCATTACAATGATAAACTCCAAACTGTGTGTGTGTGTGTGTGTGTCAGAGAATTTCTTAATTTTTTGCTTTTGTTGTTGTTTTTTGTTCTTTTCAAATCTTATGTAGATAGATATTTGTTAAAAACGCTAGCTTTAGTTATTTATGGAATACACAGAAAAGGGAATAGAAAGAACAACTGCTTGTTTATTTCAACATCAACAACATGAGGAGTAAAACATGATGTGGAACAAATTTAGCCTCATTTTCGTATTTCTTGACATAATGAGTTATCAAACTGAGCGATACGCTCATTAAACATATATTTTGCCATCGATCTAGACACTTACACACACATACATATGCTGGGCCGCTGCTATCCAAAAATGGAAGCCAAATGTGCCATCGCGCATACACGCACACACACACACATGCAGAACTTAGTGCCACTTAAGGCTGCCCACATATGGCAGACACACACACACACACACACAGAGAGAAAATGCCTAATGAAGCCATCGATTTTATACATTTCGTGAATTATTACTTGTGGCTCTTTTCGGTTGAACAACAACAGCAAATTTTCTCAGCTAATTGTTATGCAATGGCAGACAGTGTTGTGACTATTACGAAAATACCAGCAACTTAAACAACAACAACAAGTCCATTGAACTTGATGCGACGTCATCGACACATTCAATATCTTTTTTTTTTGGCAGTCAGTCTGAGAAGCCTTTAGCAAGAGCAAACATCTATCTCTACCCATCATAACTGTGTGTAGAACTTAAGGCTTGAATGAAAAACAAAATCTCATGATGTGACTGAAAACTTTTAGTGCAAAGAGTACAGTGAAGATACAATATGAAAGATATTCTATATTTTTGCTATCTTATAGGATCACTTTAGAGCCAGCCTCAATTACTTAACTAATAAATGCTAATTGAACCATTTTAAAAAGGTTAAGATAAGAAACAGACAGTTTAGTGCAGCAACAGCAGCTGCTGCCTTTCGAGCATCTCGCTGTCAAGTGTTTTTCTATCTTGGCATAAAAGGTTTTTTCCCTGACAAACTCTTTGGCTTACTTCTATGATTTTTTACTGTAGTGTTGTAGACCTTGCTTCAATATCGGCAACAGTGCAACCTCACACACATAGACAGCAGCCACTTGTGTTTATCATAGCTCTTTGTCTCTCTTCCCTCATCTCCTTTTTTTGTACAAATCATCAACTTAATTATGCTTATATTAAGGTTGTTTTTTGTTTTGTTTTCTTTTCGAACTGCACGCCGCCAACTTTTTCACATGACCACAACTACAGCTGAGGGTTGAGAGAGGGTAAAGGGTTTAGCTAGCTAGAGGCAAGTGCCAGTAGCTCGAGTGCAACAACTTCACTTATTTGTAGCCAACAGCAACTGTTGGCGCTTTTCTATCTGTATCTGTATCTGTATCTATGAATCTGTATCTGTATATGCAACTGTGGCCATTGGTTAAACGGGTGTATAAATGTGTGTGTGTGTTTGCGTTTTGTCAAGTGCACTTGTGGCTTATTTGCATATAGTAGGCACTTTGGTAATTGAATTCAGTTGGCCGACAGAGTTCGAACGCAAAAAAACAAAAAAAAAGATGGTACAACTCACGCGCATGCTTGATTGGGTTGAAAAGTGTTTCCCCTCCAGCACTCGATCTACCTCTTTTGACTCACCAAATAATGTGTGCGAGATAGAGACTCTGCCTGTTTTATGATTAAGTTGAGTTGTGGCCACAATTAAGTAGAACCTTTCTAGGCACACACACACACACACGCGCGCACAGCACTCGAAACCTCTGTAGAAAATATACAGTTACGAAACGAGGCAGCCAAAGTGCTTGCCTGGGCCAACAAAGCAATATGCAAATGTTCATTGCATGAATTCCAATTAGGCAAAAAAAAAAAGAATAAGCAGAAGAAGAGAATCAATTCTTAAGTGTGTGTGCGTGTGTTTGCATTTACAAATAGTACGAATGGACGAGTCATAAATAATTTTTCTGTATATCATTTTTTTCCTCTTTTTGTTTAGACCCAATCAAAAATTACTAACGAACTATTGCCCCATTCCATGTGTGGCAGAGCAGCGTACACTTTTGGGGCAATCAATGACTAAAATTTGTAAGCAGTGTCGCAAAAGACAAAATCAAATATGTAGAGATCAATTAATGTTTAAGGTGTGTGTTACGGAGAGATTGACGACTAATTGATGCCCTTTTCTCTTGAAAATAAAACAAAATTTAGCATAGATAATTACTTACTTTTGACTTCTTCTTGTATCGCATTTGTTAAGCGTTATGTTAACTGAAAAAGAAAAACAATATTGTTATTTGGAAACGTTACTTAATCTTTTACAGATACTAACTATAAATTTGATTCTTATTCAATACATTGCACACAGCTCATGAGAAAGTAAGTATACCCTAATGCATCAAGATCAAGCACACACATATAACTAAAATATGACATAAATTATGCAATGAACAATGTGTACAGGTTGTTGTTGTTGTTGTTGTGCTGTGTGTGTTGCAGGTGCCACATCGTACCAACTCTCTCCAGGCACTAATTGTCCAAAAAGGACCACCGGCCAACACGTCTTTATGTCATTAAGAATGCCCCGCTTGACTCTGCTTGTGGCATGAATGTGCATACAACATGAGAAAAGGATGACAAAAGTGCAACGTGACTGCATACAGTTGTTGCACGTGGGCGCAACTATCTTATCTGTGTATGTGTGTGTGTGTGTGTTGCATAACGCATAACAACTTTGCATTTTGTAAAGCTTAACAATTTATTTGATAATATTTGACATGGCAATTGTGTCGTGCGCATAATTACACTTGTCAATATAAAATAGGTTAGGATTTCATAAGATTCTCTATCATTCTCTCTCTCTCTCTCCAGTTATGAGCTGCCTGCCAATCATTGATAAAAGTTGCATAGAATTCTGATTGTCTGGCTGTCTCTGGCTTCGACTTGCTTAGTCTCAGATGTAAGACAAGCTAATTGAAATTTCATTAGCGTCTTCTTCTTCTATTCATTACCCCCACACACACACACCAGACACATAGACAGAATAATTTGTAATTTATTATTAATAATTCATAACACTCGAAGTCAGTTATAGTTGAAGTTTCTTTACTGATAAGATTGTTTTGCTGCCTGCTCAAAAATGCATAAGAGCCAGTTCTGAATAGGGTTTAGTTTTGAGTTTTCTATATTTCATTGGAAAAATTATCAATGATCAGCAGCAGCAGCAGCAGCAGGCACAACCTAAATATGTAACCAAAAGAGATATGAACAAAAGAACATGCAAAAGTTAGAAATAATTGAATGAAGAGAACAACTGATTAAAAAGGAAACGTCAGAGGAAGTAAAAGAAAGGGGAAAATATAAAGTAGAGTTAAATGTTCATCAGTAAAACAAAAGTGTGGATTACTAGCCCAAGAAGTTGAACGAACTTTATATCTATTTTCCGCAATAATTTCTGCAATGCAGCTATATATTTATATGTTTTCCCTAGTTTTCTTAAGTCTGTCATTAGAAGTATAATCAAATTAAACTCTTACAAATTAGAAAGACACGTGAGCTAACGTTTAAAGTTGGTGTCATGACTCGCAAGTCGCAACATGCAACATGCAACAATACAAAGACAATCGGACAGATAGGCCCAGACACAGGCAGACAGTGAGACGACCCGCAACCAAAAAACAAACCAAAACCCAGTCAAAATGAAAACCAAAGCAAACACCCGCAATCTCATACACACACACACACACAGACAGACAGAATGAGCTATTCAATTATGGGTGCGCCCAGAGCACACACACACATATGCGGTAGGGTTTTAGGGAGTTGGGTTTAGTGGGTGGGGTTGGGGACATCTGAACGCAGGACCGACGGAAACGACAGATGTCATTTGGCTTTTGTGGCACACACACACACATACAATATTACGATTATTGTTGTTGCATGTGTGTGTGTGTGTGTGTGTGTGTGTGAAATACATTCTAAATTATCAATGCAGGTAATTGGAGCTTATCAGTTATGCTTATGGCTTTAGAAAACAACAGGCGACAGATATACAAATACACAAACACCCTTTTTACCTATAACAATAACAACAATTGTTATTATAATGTACTTATATGCATTGCACCACAGACACCCTTTCCCTCTTCATCTCGCTCTCTCTCTCTCTCTGAGTGTCTGGCCAATGCATTTGGCATAATTGCTTTTCATTGATTTTTCCACAAATCATTTTCTTTGCCCTTTTTGCATAATTCTGCACAGTTTTCAGTAAATAAACAGCAAATCGGAAGAGAGTGTCAAATATGTCATAATACTTATCTAAATTGCAACCACAACACACAAACACACACACACATACTCTGGCAGTTTAGACAGACAGACTGCCTAAAAGATTCAACAGAGAGGCCAACGCCCACGGGCTTTGAGCCTTTTTGGGTCTTAGTCTCTCACTCTGTCTCTCTCTCTCTCTTTAAAATATTTATCGTTTAAGATTATGTTAGTTCAAACGTACGCCCACCCACCCACACTTTTATGATGGTGGACCACCCATGGCGCTAGCAGTTTATTCAAATGGCAATGGCAATTTTATAGATACTACTACACACATTTGATTATTGCCTCATGCACAGCAAACTGCAGCTGCTTGGATTGCCTTGCAAATCATATCGAATGCGTTTTGTGTTGCAATTGCAATTGTTACAGTTTTGCATGAGACTCCTTCGGCTCTTGAATTGGTTTTTGGTAGCTTGTTAAACTTAATTTGCAATTGCTTTGCATTTTGTTACACTAAAGTATTGTGGAACAACAGAACAGAAAATTTAATTGGATTACATAAAGATAGAGTGTATCTGGTAGTGAAACACTTTTGTAAATACTTGTAATTATGCACTTAGTGAAGGTGCCTTTATATTATGTGTAAATTATCAATAAAAGGATCTCCGGCACGTTTCAAACATGATAAGTGAGCTCAGTCGAAATGATAACAAAATAAATAGAGCTCATAATCTGGGCTATAAAAGAATAAAAAATATAACATCAAATAAATATGGGTCGACACATATTGATAAAGCATTAACTGGAATTAGCTGTTATTTACTACCTATTATAATTATTATATTAAGTTAATGATTAAATCATTACTGTTTATAAATATTTAATTTTTTCACACTTGTGTATTAATATCACATTTCTATGCCAAACACAACTTTAAATTCCAATTAAAAATATTTATTCAAACACTTGCTTTACACCAAAGCTTTAAACAAAAACTCTGGCTAAGCATTGTTTATAAAACTATTGAATTAGTCAACTCATTGACTTTTGAAATACGATAAAGCAACGAGTGTGTGCTTTGAAAAAATTATGTAATTCTAAGGCATTGTGTTAAGCTCCAATAACACCAAACATGTGAATTGAGAAAACGGTAGCAAGTTATGTTTATTTTTATTGCTACTACTATATACAAACATACAGATAAATAAACGTATGTGATTGATTTTGCATATTAGCAAGCAGTCACCAAATTCTAAACATTAAAATTTTCTCAGGCGTATTTAATTGAGTCATTAAGAAATGCGTACGTTCAGCAGAAAAATCAATATGATTGAAAAGTGTCGAATGAATGAAAAGAAGGTGTCAGAAACTTGAAAAGATTTCAAATGCTGTGGTCAAAGTTCTTTCAACCAGACTTTATGTCGTAGTGTTGTTAAGTACAACAAACACGTATGTTTTTCCATGTGCAAAGCAATCAAAGTATTGAGTTTGTTTATTGAATTTTAGTGCTCCTTACCCTCTTTCTCTTTTCTCTTTTATTGGTTGGGTTTGTTTATCTAATTTTGGTGTAAAATAGAGCTATTGCTGTTCACAAGTCTCAGCTAACCCAAAAATCAAGCAAAATTCCAAATGCCTGACTGTCTGCATAATTGTGTGCTTAACGCGTGCGTTTCACACTATATATGTGCATATGTATTTCCGTCTGTATCTATGTGACAACACAAACGAATGCAATGTGAAAAAACAACAACAACTACAGGAACAGTGCATCGTGTGGAATCGAAGCGCAAGCCGCATTGCCACAGATTGTAGTGATGTCTATGGGACGCCTCATATCGCATTGGACACGAATCATATTATCACTGGCTGCCAGCGGGACAGGGACAACAACACCAACGAAAACAACAAATCCCCAATGCATCTGACAACAAACAGAAATAAGTTGCACTTACAGCGAATATTATATACCCTTTATAACATATATTGTGTGATCATTAAAAGTCGGAGTTTGAATTGTAGTAAGTGTATTACGCACACTTTAGTAGCTTTCTCAAGCACATTTGAAACAGATTTTTGATATCATTTATGTGGCTCTCTTCACAAAAGTAGTTACCGCTGTTGTCGTCTTCATATCATATCGCTTATGCTGTAATGAGTTATGTACGCGATCTTATCCAGGAAAATTCTGTTATGGAAGCAGACTTTTTCTTGTTGCAGTATTTATTGTGTGGGGGAGGGGGGGAAGGCAGAAGCATTAACTGAGCTCTCAAGGCAGGCACACAGCCAACCAAGTACTCGGTCTGTAATCAATGCGTCGTCACATCGAAAACGAGGCGATTGGTTGAATGACGACAAACGGTTTGTTTAAGTTCGGTTCACTGCTTGACTGTTTATTTATATACATCAGATTGGTTGCTGTAGTTGTTGAACGGAAATGCATTCAAACAAAATATTAATACTGGGGCAACATGAGTGGCTCGAGACAGATAGCAAAGATGTTTAATTAACCTGATTCTGCAGAAGGTTTTCATGATGCAACGCAATAAGTTTAAAGTTAAAATTTTGATAAATCATTATCAAATGAAAGTTGATTGATTTTAAATAATACGTTTCATCGCACACAGCTATAACATTCGTATATTAACTGCACTAATGACCCAATTAAAC
Source organism: Scaptomyza caliginosa (assembly GCA_035044725.1). Lineage (NCBI taxonomy): Eukaryota > Metazoa > Arthropoda > Insecta > Diptera > Drosophilidae > Scaptomyza > Scaptomyza caliginosa. The sequence continues at coordinate 266,070 of JAWNNR010001007.1, read as the reverse complement.
TCAAGTAGCGAAACAGAATCGATATTTTTTTTCGCGCAACGGAAATCTCAATTAATCATGATGCGTTTAAGGCGAAAAACTTTTACAAGGTACAAGGATGGACAACGAAATGGGGAATCTTTTAAATATATTATCATATTTGTGTTTTTAATTCTTCATATTTTTTCATGCCACATATGTATGTGTATGTGAATGTGTATATGCATATTGCATAAGCAGCACATGGCCATGTTTACCATTGCAATAATTGACGCACAGGCGAAATGCAGCCCAAGAGACTTCACACAAAAAAATGTTATAAAAAAACAGTTGACGTTGATATTGTTGCAGTGGGCGGGTGCGGAACTATTGTATGGGTCAATATGTCATAACGGTGCACGCTTTATTTGCACGCAAGGAAAATAAAAAGAAGTAGATATATATTCTATATAAACTCAAATATCGCACTGTGAATTGCATTGCATTCCAAATATAAACATTAAAAAAACAAAGAAGAAAAAAATCCAAATGATTTTTACTCGACCAACGATTTGTGACAGTATTTTTGTAGCATTTTGTTGGCAGTGATAACAGATTGGTTTGGGTTGGGCCTGGGCTTGGGCTTGGGTCTGAAACGTGTGTGTGTGTGTGTGTCAAACTAGGGTGAGAAAAAAGTCGTACAAACAAACAGACGGATGGATGGAGAGTTTGAAGCGGTGGGGGCCTGTCAATTATATAGACAGACAGTTGGTCCGAACTCACTTTGGGTTTTTTCCCTGCTTTTATTGTCAGCGTATAATAGAGTCAAAGTTAAAGGCAAAAAAGCCGCGTCAGTCGAGTAACTCACCTATGCATTTATCCAAAGTTGACACTTGTTGCATATGTGTGACAGCAAGGGTAGGGCGACGAAATGGATTTTTCGCTGGAAGACGCCACCGCAAAAAAACGAACTTGCGGAAGAGGAAAACCTAACCTAGGCAGAAGAAAACTTGTGAGTGCAAACGTTGGTTTCTGCGGCCATATGCTAAATTTTTATTGTTCCAATGTACTTCAAAGTGCGCTGTGAATATATGGCAAAGACAACAAAGATCAAAGTCGTCTCAAGCAAGGGTGTAGCAATATGCGAATGACTCACAAAAACACAACAAAACCAAACAAACAGACAAGCCAAACCTAAAGTGACAAAAGTCAACGTTTAGGTGAAAAATGCAAGCGAAAGAGTCAAAAAGTCAAACACAAGTAAATAACTAAAATTGTGCATAATGACGCTAATTAGCTGGGAAAAAATGACTCTTTCTCTAGCATTGTTAACGGGTAATAGTCAAGAGGTATTAGGGAAAGAGAAGGGTGCCCCAAACAAACGGAAATAAACAATAAAAGCAAATTTGTGTGACAGAAATTATTTAATAGCTCAATTTATATGAGCATGCCCCAAACAAAAAAAACAACACAAAAAGCGCCACCTGTAGTGACAAACATTTTTTAGTGCACTGGAAAAAACCCTGAAAAAAAACCTTTCAAAGCAGCTTACGTAAGCTTTTAAGAAAAAAACTCAAGTCAGTCAGTTTTCTCTCAGTGTACATAGCATACATGTACGTGCTATGGTCTCAACCGCTGTGCGTGTTTGTCCCTCACACCCGAAAAAGCATTGATTTGAAATCCGTTTGAAAGAAAATGAATGAAAAATTAAAAATGTATGAGCCGTTGCGGTAAAGCTGTATGGTATTGGGTCAGTTTGTGGTAAAGCTGCAGTTTCCGCCCTGAGCCCTTAAATACAAACACGCAGCAAATGTTAAAGAACCACAGCAGAGAGTAAGCTTCGCGTACAGCTCCGCTTCCGCTTGTCATTTTGGGGTTTCTGTGGCTTTTGTGGACAGACTTGACATTAATTTCCATAAAGATGCCCGGACTGCAAGTCTTACGAATTTCACTTTAAAATTAATTTTGTTAAGATTTACAGAAATTTTGTTGTTTACAATTAACAACAAAAACAACAGCAGCAGCAGCCATGCGGGCGAGCCCACAAGAGATTTTCCGCTTTCATTTTCATTTACACATTTTACATAAATTTTTCAGGGCCGCTGGAAATACTCCGGATGCATTCAATGGTATTTAATTGTTTATACATTAATTTGTACACAAACCAACAGTCAGACAGACAGACAGGCAAGCGGCTGATTGCCAAAAATGAGCTTTAAATGAGTTCGAGGGTGGATAAAGAGCGAGAAAGGCCATTCAGGTCAGTGAGCAGAAGTTAAGGTATAATCAGTTAGCGTTAAAGAGAAAAGCGATGGCAAGTTCTATCTGTTATCTGTGTTTATCTTTCAAATTACAATTTGCTTATCGCTGCGCATTGTTGCAGCTAATTAGACGTGTCTTATCAGCAATTGTGGCTGTTGATTGCCTTACAACATTACTAATCAAGTGCATTTTGTTTACACAGTCTCTCAAGCACCATTTCTTTCGACAACATCTAATGAGTTTTTCCCAAAGGCGCTCCATGATATCAAGTAGCTGCAGCTACTGGGACACATGCATATGTGTAATACTATATAGCTACTTGATATGTGAGTTTTGAAATGAGAACGAATCGACTTGTGTGTGGAAAGCTTTTAACTGGCAACTAATACATGGCATACAACAAACTAAAACTCGCTCATATTGATTAAATAATGTAATTTACAATTTGAAAGCCACAATAATCTCAAGTTTAAGTTGATTTTGGCTACTGGTTCAATAACAGTGCGGCTGCCTAATTGCTAGGCACAGATTCAATGCGAAGGCGTTTTACTTGAGGCATTGAATATATCATTTTTTTTTTCCTTTCTTGGTCATAATTATTATGACAATGTGTAGTTTTTTATTTCGGTTGCTGTTGCTGTTGCTGTTGCAGTCGTTTTAATGGTATGCAAACAAAAACACCAGATCGAAATGGAAATTGAACTGCTCAAACATGCATATAGCCAGCTGGCTGGCCACAACAAGAACAGCAACAGCAACAACAACAACAACAAGCAACAGCAAGTAATCAAGTCAGAGGCAAATGTATCTGCCAGATACATTCCAAATGTACATACATATTTGTGCAACTCTAAGCAGCAGCAGCAGAAGTTGTTGTTGTTGTTTGTGTGTTTGTATTGTGGGCGTAGAAGGGGTTACTGCCCCACCTCAATTACGGCAGCCGCGTTGGGGTCTGTGCGGCAAATGCAATCTGCATCTAAATTGATCGTAATAATTATTGTATGTGTCGGTTTGTCTTGTTGCTGCTGTTGTTGTTGTTGGTGTTTCTGCTGCCTGTTTGCCTGCCGCTAAAAGTAGCTCAAGTGGCTTTTCAATTTGGCCGCAACAACAACATTTGAATTGTTTGAAAAGTGAAATTTTTCATTAGCGCTTCAATCGAATCGCTGCAGCAGACACTGTGGCACGTTTGTATCTATTAAACTCGCAGATAAACAAAAGTCAAAAGTAAAAATTACATTTCGTTTTGGGTTTTTGTTATTGCCTTTGAATTTCAATTGAATTTGTAATTGTTGCCTTTCATGTGTGTGTTTATCTTTTTTTTTTCAACTATATTTTTGATAATTGTTTGAATCACATTGTGCAAGGTTTTTGTGTTATTTTTGTTGTTGTTTCTTTTGCCCTTACCCCTTTGTTTAGAGATTTTAGCTACTGTTGTCTCTGCTTCTGTTTGTGTATGTGCGGTTTCTTTTAGTTTCCATTCATGTGGAATAAAACTGAAGGCAATTTTTGTTTTGGCCACACGCCCTTCTGCAATTGAAAAAGAAAATGTTTTGAAGTGTGTTTTCCCATTTAAATAGGCCCAGTGACCTAAATTTGTGTATATCGTATCAGTTCTTAGTGTTTTTGATTTATGCGAATTATTTTGCTTTGTACTTTTCGTTGTAGCGTAAATTTTTCAAATTTAAGTGCTGGCACAATCGTTTTATCTATGGTTTATTGATAGATGGGCATTAGGCAATGGGGAAAAAAATTCCTTATAATAAATTAAACATTCAAATGCACTTCAATACATGAAATATTGAGTTAATGGGCTAATTGGTTTGTTAGCTATTCACTTCCGTTTAAATCAAACTTAGCTGAGCCTTCAAGACACAAATGCACTCTAACATTAACTTGTCTTTGTTCTTATCTAATTGCTTGCGTAGAGCTTATCGTTTGAGTTAAAAACGCACGTTTTAACTGCAGAATCACGAATACTTTGGCATCTTTAGTCATTTTGTAGAGTGCACTCTCATAAATGCAGCTTGGTAATAGATACACATGCAGCAGATACATTTCAATCTATCTCTTTGTGGGTCTTTGCGCGTCTCTCGTGCCCTGTCTACACATATCTATATCTCAATCGACAGCATGCTGCAGCTTCGACTTGCTGCTGCTGCTGCGGTTGTCTAATCAGCCGTTAATCGACGGCATGTACGCAACTATGGCAATCAAATGACGGTTTGGACATCAGCGACTCTTCTCAGGCAGGACTTGGAAAGGTTCTAATAACGCGCAACTAGCCGCATAATTGCACGTACTGCGCTTTCCTTTGACGTGCAATAGCAGTAGAATCTGCAAAGACACTTGTGCCACAAACCTTAAAGCAACATTTCTTTTTTACAAAAGTATGACGTGTTTAAATTATAGTTAATAGCACTGTGCTTGATTATATGCACAAAGGTGAGGAAATATTCCTAATTGACATGAAAGATTTAAGCAAAGTTCTCTTCCTCTTACAAGACCGATTATTCTTTCATCTGTGGTTCTTGAAACTAGTACTCAAAACTAGTTTACTTGTGCATGTTGCAGCAAACAACAGTCGCAGATTACTTTATTTTTATATATATTTTTGATATTTAAAGTTAATTTAATAGTCCAGCGGTTGGTGTTGGTTGTGGTGTAGGGGCCAGATTCTCAACAAGATCAATGTTCGATACGTGTGGAAATTGGTATATAATTGCCGCATTGCCGCAGCATAAAAAGGAAACTCGAATTGTATGTCAGTAGTTGGATAGTTGGTTGTTGGCCACTTTACGCTTCGTTGTTGTATCGCTGTGTTGAGTGAAAAGACAATTTGACAGAGAGAGACACAATCAAACGAGACGAGAGGTATCAGTGCAATTTGCAATTGCACAGGTGGAAATTTATATTTTGATGGCAAGTGTGATAATGTAGCCTCAAACCATTCATTTATTTCTTTTTGCACAAGGGGGGCCAGGCCTGCCAGGCACAACCTCGACCCGCCTCGTCCTTAATTTATAGTCCAACTTTTCCTTTATGCATTTCATCGCCGTCGTCGCCGTCGACTCAATCGCGCCGTTGGCATTGGCATTGATGTTGTTGGTGCTCCGGGACGAATGACATTGGCTGGACGCAAACTTTAAAGTTTAAAGTTCACTCGATTGGATGCACCACACCAGATGGGCATTACATCGTGGTGGATGGCATAGTATCTCTGACAACGGACATCGGGCAGCTTGGACTTGGATTCGGATTCGGTTTTAAGCTGCATGTTTGCCGCTCTGTCTACACGCTGTCAATACGCTTGGGTTTGATTAATTACAAAAGCGCTGCACACACACACACACTAAAACAAAAACTGCAACAAATGTGCGCAGTAAACGAGGGCGGCTAGAAAAGTTTGGTATTGATAAGTGGTTTCCTTACACAGATTCTAAATGTCTGTTTAACTAACTTACTGACTGCTACCAATGTACAATCTAATGAATGCTATTTAAGTACTTTGATCAAGTTATATACACAGTTTGAATTTAGGTTTTGTTTTCTTGTAACTACACCTAATTCATATTTTTAGTCATCTTACAACCCTGGCGCATTGCATGTTACAAGCTCCTTTTTGCACAGCTGCTGCTGCCGCTGCTGCTGCTGCTCGACAGGCATGCGAGTCATGTTATTTACGCCATTTTACACCGCTTGACAAATAAACTAAGCCAACTAAGTCAACGTTCAAGTCGCTGCCTGCCTCCCTCCTTGCCTGCCTGCCTGCCAGCTTGGCAGTTGGCTCCAAGGTAACTTGCATTGACATAATTAAATTAATTTACGTGGCAGGCAGAGCAGGCAACGATGTCTAATTGGCAGCGACAACAAACATATGGCAGCAACAGTTGTTGTTGTTATTGCCGTTGTTGGTTGATGCGGCAAATGTCTTAACCGTCCAAACCGTTGCTCATTGTAAGTACTGGTTGTAGGTACAATATATCATGCGGGGCCGGCTGCAATTAAAATGTCACTCTAGCCGAACGAAACAATGTGAAAACTTACTGCTTGTTTTTTTTTTTGGTTTTTTTGCTTGTTGCTTCGACTTATGCAATGCATCATTATTTTAGCTATCTTTTTTTGTTGTGCATAATTGTGACATTTTTGCAATGACTTGGTATATAAATCATACGCACTGTTGTCAACGCTCATCGTCGATGTCGATGTTGTTGTTGTTGGGATTGCTAGTGTTCGCGTGGGACCCCAGCTGCAAAATGTCAAAGTTATCGCACACCTTGCCAAACTGTCAACAGTTGCTCGCTCGCTCGATGGCTTGCCCCACGGGTTGCATGACCTAATTAATGCCCTAACTTAAAACACCCCAACACATCCTCCCTCACTTTAGCAGTTCTAAAAAAGTTTACTTTTTCGCACATAAGCACACACACAGAGAAATGTGCTGTGGCTGCGCTAGAGCGATGCTCGAGTTTGACATGTGGCCAACGTTTGCCGCCACGCTGACTGCCTGCCTGTCAGCCAAATTCCGGTTGCAGATGAGTCACTTAAAAGGGAGCGAGCGCAGGGGGAGTGAAATGGGAAGTAGTCAACGAACAGCAAGCGAAAGCCGCGCAAAATTTCATTTGCTCTGTGTGTGGAAAAGTGTAAAATGATTTTGTTTTTTTTTTTTTTGTAAGCTTTAAAGCGAAGGTTAACATGCCCTTTGGCTAATTTTTAAGTGGATTTCAGTTAGCAAATTTAAGCGTTTAAAGCACCTAAAACGTGTCAATTTGTTTAGCGAGAAAGTGACAGTGGCATTAAGCAGCTAATAGGTTTGACTTAGAGGTGCTTAAAACTAAGACAAAACTTGATATTAAGTTTATATGTCTTTCTTAATATATATTCTCTTTCGAGAGCACAGTGACTCATAAAACTGTTTCGCATTGTGCAGTAAATAGCCGCATAGCTGACAAGTGCAGCAACAAACGACTGTCAGTCAATTGTCAGCATTAAAGTTTAAATTTGCAGCACCATTGGCCAAGCCTTAGAGAGTGCTTTTGCTATTTTGGCCAAAGGAAAACAAAAAAAATAAAAACAAAGGCAGCTGCTGTTATTGCTGTGAGTAATGCGCCGTGACTTTCATTGAGAAAGCTACATTGCAAAAAAAAAAAGGGGGGAACAGAACAGGTCGCCAGATTTTATAGTTGAAAGACGTAAAGACGTTGAGTGATTAATGCAATTTAGAAGTTCAATGTAGTTGGTGGCAGCCAGCAATGACCCAGTTAACAAGACTTGACACCTGGCCAAGGCATACAATTCAAATTAGTTGCAACATTGAACAACATTCTTAATTGAAAAGTGCAACAGCTAAGAGTGCAACCTCCAAACAGCCAACAGACAACACGCAATATTCAATCGTTGGGGCAATCAGCAGCAGACATGCAATATGCGGCCTTTGAGTTAGTTTTAAAGTTGTTTTTTTTTAGAGTTTTTCTCGGTATCTGCAAGATACACATATTTCAAGTGTCTCGCCGACAGCTGCTTATTATAGATGCTGTGCGCCGATTATTGACTGACTGACTGACTGAATGGTCTCCCAACATATGGATGAAAAAAAAAATCTCTCTTCATAAATCTATAGAGCAAATTTTCGACACATGCAGCAGAGCCAGATGATCTAAACTTTAAGTGGAGGTTGGGGGGGTGGAGTGTGGAATTGGGTTGTTTGGCTTTTGACAAGCATTTTGACACTTGCTGACATGCAAAATGTGGTATATTTATGAGGTCGCTACTGCTCCTGCTGCTGTTACTGATAAGACGCTCTTAAACTGTTCGGCAACGTACTTTAATTGCAACAAGCTTTGTGGCAACAACTAAGTGCCACTTTAAGTGCCGCATGATCGACAATCGTTTCGGCAAAATGACTGCCGCACGTTTAGGACATCAGCGCAGCACAGCTAGAGAGTCAACAGCAGCTTACAACTTGCAACGGCAAACACAGCAATTGAAAGTTGAAAGGATCGTGATTTAGCAAGGCAGCCCAGGTCGCATTTGAGCATTTGCTTGGCTTGGTTGCATGATGAACACGTATGATACAAAAACACTCCTGCTTGCTGCCTGCTTGCAACAGCAGCAAATAACAGACACCGCTCCAAAAGTAATTAAAAACAACCGGCGCACCGTTCGTTCGTTGGTTCGTTCTCGTTCAACGACGTGGAAAGCTTTTTCCAGATAATGGCCTGCAATAATAGAAATGGTAATAGCAAAAGGCCCCCACCATTCAAAGAAAGCAAAGCACCAAATACAACCAGATAAAATACGAAAAATATAATAGAAAATAGTGAAAACAAAACGATTTTCTAATACACTATAATGGATTATATATATACATAATTTTTTTGGTATCTCTAACAACTCTTCAAAAGCTTATAGGAAAGATTATATTATAATTGTATTAATAATCAATTTTCTTATTGCTTAAAAGATTTAAGCTACTCTGGCAAAACTTCTTCTTATGAAGAATAATTACAATATTAGCTGCAGTTGGTTCGTTGCTGCTGTTAGAAAAACTGCTTGAAATTGGCAGACAGGCAGCTGGTCAGGCTAACAGCAGCAAAAGCAGCACCACCTTACCCACCCCTCGATCTCACCCACCTGCACACCCGGCATTCCTTGCTGATGGACAACAAACAACTACGTTTGAGTTACGCGCACAGTTTGAAATTCATTTATCATTTTATTGTGTGGAAAATAGATGCACAGCCCAGTCTGAAAAACTTCTTTGCCAGTTACAACAAACACACACATGTAAATGGTAGCAAAAGAAAATCACTGCTGGATATTACGAGCTAACGATTTTCGAACAGTTTGCTGCCACAAGTTAAAGTTGCACTTAATTTGCCATATTAATTTCAACAGACTTGCCTACTTTTGCTGCCTGCTTTTTTTTTGTTTGGCAATCAGTTCGAGCAATGCGAAAATATTAACCCACTATGCGAATTGAGTGTAGTTCTATATATATATATAGTTAATTATAATTTATGTTTCTTTTTTAAAGATATTAAGCTTGCAGCACAAATGTTTCCTATGAAATACTTGTATTTTGATTTCTTTGCCTTGACCTCATTTGATGCGGAAATCGTTTGAAATTGAGTATTTTTTTTTAAATTTTTTTCGGGAGAATGGCAAAAAGACAAACAACACATGAACAGATATAATACCCTGTAGACAGCTTTGGCTCTTTTATAGGGCAGCACAATGAATATTTATACATAATCACAACTTCCTCAGAAGTTTCTCCATGCTACGACTCCTTGGCTGTGTGAGAGAATAGCTCTACATGGGGGGGCCACCCACATATATGCAAATCTTTGACCTTTTTTTGTACATTTTGAATGCCTTGTCCGCGAGCCAAAAGAGCTGCATGTTTAAATCAGTTCAAGGTTTCCAGACACTGGCACAGGCGATGAGTTGAAACTAAAAGTTATCTCTTTCTTTCGCTCTGTCTTGATGGGGTTCAAGTTGTTTGCGCTTCAGTTTTTTTGTTGTTGTTTTCTTTTATTCGGTTGACTCCTCTTAAGTAATTTATTGTGTATCGGAAATTTGGAATTTGCATGCCAAAGCCATAATTCTTAATTTACTCATTCCTCAGCTTTTATTATGAATATATATATACATAAGTGCTACGATGACGATAACGCCGCTGCTACTCCAACTTGCCTTTAACTGTTGCGTGTGACCGCAAGACACAGCCCCTACGAAACCCCTCCCCTCCCCACCGCACCGCTAGCACTCCAATTAACTGGCCAGACCGCAGCTCCAGATCAACAGCGAGCTTGAGGCCAGCAGCCCGTGGCTAAAATTTATGCAGCTGTGCCATTGCAGCAGCAGTAAAGGGAATAACAGAAGAGAACACTTTCAGTTTTTTTGTACACAGAATATACGAATAAAAAATCAAACTCTCACTAATTGCTATGATCAGAAGGCACAGTTATATTTAATTTGTAAGCTGTTATTTTCGTATGCACAGCAGCTGCTGCTGTTGCCGCATTTTGCCTCTTGCATATCATTTAAAGAAGATTGTGCGTTTTGTTAAAGCACATAGCGCATGTCAAACTGCAATAAAAAGTTTTTATTGCTAACCTTTCAATAAACAAGAATAAATTCAAAGATCAGCTGCTGTCACCATAGATACTGATCTTAGTTGGGGAGTTCAATAAGTTCTAGTCACTTAATCAAAGCACATTTAATTGACAGCTAATTGCATAGACTGAACTTTAGTTTTGCAATATGCAAATACGCTGTCAATTAAATCAACTTGGGGCACCCACAATAAATCAATTTAATTAAACAGACACATATTTAGCATTTAAAGTGATGCTTAAAATGCATTTATATATAAATAATCCAATTTGCAAATGCACGACACTGCAACAAGGTGGAACAGTATGCGAAATTCGATTCGAATAAAAGTGTCAAATAAATATTGCGTTGAATGCGATTAACATTGAAAGATATGCGGCAAAAGTTTTGTCTATTTGGCATTAGAAACTGGCTTTGTTCAAAGCGGGGGGCGGCATTGGTTTTTTTCTTATCGCACAGATTTAAATAATAATCAATTTAAAATGTATTTCGTTAATTTATATGTGGCTCGGGCATATTCAACATGATAAATGCTTGTACGCAATTTGTTACCTCATCGCTTTGGCCACGAAAATGTTATGCTAATTTGTACAAAACTAGATGTCGATATTGTTTAATTGAGCTAGCTAGCCAAAACAAAACCTCCGAAATACACATACACAATAAGGCTTGTAATTAGCATATTATGAGAATCAACACAAATGCTCAGGTTGACGAAGATCTTGGGCAAAAGATAGAGCTGCAAATTTATGGGACTTTGAACGGTCAAAGCGACACACACGAAATGGCAAAGTCAACACACAATTAAAACAGCTAAGGCATTCTACATGCATAACCGACACATAAATACTCTATTAAATGTGGCAGGTTAAGGTTTGAAAACATTGTTAAGAAACTATTTCATATTGCTATAGAGTTTCTCTGTTATTTTTTAAACTTTTTTGTGTGGTTATATGCTAATACCCTGTAAAAAAAATACTAAGGTTGTACACAAACATAAATTACGCAAAGCAAGTTCATGAAATGAACAGGAAAAAATTTGTGTTTGCTGTCGCGTAAATATTTATATACAATCAAATTGATTTTTTGTTGTTTGGCTAAGAAAACAACAAATTGCTTTGAATTGAAATTATGGCAAAATGCTAATTAAGCAAATAAATTGTTGGCAACCAAAGATTAATAAACAATTTTGTTGTTGAATGAATTTTTTGAAAGATATTGACTAGTTAAATTTGATTTTTCGGTTTTGATTTTGTTCGCACACTGATTAAATTTCACACTCGAATGGTGATTGAGCGTGTGTGTGTGTGTGTGTGTGTGTGTGTGTGCGTGCACACATAACTTGTCCAAATATACAAATTTGTATACTAATTGGCGACTTTGATTTGCCGCAACAAGCCGCGTGGCATAGATTCTGCACTTGCCACATGAACATGAATTTTCAATTCAAATGCTAATTAAGTCGTCTAAAAGTGTATTCATAAACATGCTGGCTGACAGACAGACTTACAGACAAGGCGGCACCCCAAAGGCAGAAGAAAAAAAAGCCAGAGCTGGTAGTAAATGTTTTGCCAGTGCCACACAAAGCAGCAACAACAAAGAAATCCATCAAAATAGCACGTTTTCTGTGTCCACGCGAATACAACGATTGACTAGTTAACAGTAGTTTTCGGTTAATTAATTGGTAAAAATAAAGAAAGGAGGAAATTTAAAATTTAAACACTACAAAAAACAACAACCAAAACTAGTTAAAAACGCTAAACAAGCGGCCATAATTAAATTGTCAGCTTAAAAACACGAATGCAGCATCCAAAAATGAAAGAGCCGAATCTTTATGATATATGTATGTATATATGAATTTTGAAGCAAGCTTTAACTCCACTTAAGAACTAATTATTTAATGAGCTGCACGGCAAAAATCAATCATAACGACAACAAGATAATTCAACGATTGAAACAACTTTTGACAACTTTCTAAGACAACATTTAGATGACATTAAAGTTTGTGCTTAAAAACGTTCATTCTGCACTGAAGTAAGAAACAAAATCTTCAACAATCAATAACAGCATAAATATGACATATAAAATGTGTTGTTTGGCTAATGAAAAATATACGAGATAAAATTAAGTACAGCATTAAAGTAATGTTTTTTGTATTCTTCAACGCACTCGTGTTTATACATTGTATATTCAGCCAAGCAATTAAAGGCCATCGAAAAATTAGCTAAAAACTCCTAAAAGCCGTCAAGTTGGGAACAAGCCAAAGCGATACGAATCACATTTACACCGCAAGTAAACATTGCTTCAAGATGCTGTTGTTGTGTTGTTGTTTTTTTTTTCTTAGCCAACAGAGTTTGGCTTTGACTTTGACTTTGTATGTGGGCAATGTGCTTTTGCCATTTGATTTTTATGGCTTATCAGGCAATTGCCACAGCAAAGTGGCTTCCTCTCATGCTGCTTCTCTCTCTCTCTTTTACACACTCTCTGGGCGTTGTTGTTGTTGAGGCGTAACAATGTTGTTGCTGTGCGCGCGATGCGTCAGTTTGTTAGCTGCTCCACGAACACATGTGTGGAGTGAACAACAGCAACAATAACAAGTTGAACGACGTCAACGTCATGTCTGCTATGATTATGCCCGGAAGCACTAATTACCTTATTTACACTTTTACAACTCTTGTGGCAGCAACAAAAGTTGCGCATGCGCAAATCTGCAGATCTCTGATATATGCTTTGTATATACATATATCTGCAATCTCTAACAGTTGTTTATGGCTTGTGGAAACTGCGGTTTTTTTTCTTTTCTTTTTGTTTTCGTTGTTTGACGGATGCTGTTTTCAACTGTGAGCAAAAGTGAAATCTTTATTGCCCAATCAAAATAATAATATTACACATTATCTACACAAACACTTGAACAACGACAAAAAAAAAAAAATGAGAGAAAAATCTGCAAAAGCAAAAGTTATTTTTGTAAGCATTGAGCTACAAATAATTATACGTATGGTTCACATTAAAAATTCTATGCGAGCTGTTTGTAAACATTATTTCTGCAAGTGTACAGTAAGCATTGATCAAAAGCGAAAATATTTTTGTGTGTTGAAGTGTGTGTGTGTGTGTGTGTTTGTAATGCAAGTCCTGCAGTTATAGAGCAAACAATCAATTGCCAAAGCCACCACAAAGTAACCCACCAAGTGGTTCATTTGCCGCCAGGCACAAGCCACTCACTCGACCAAGCTGATAAAGCCGTTTTTTTTTTTATTTCTTGTACATATATTTTGGGTGCAGCAGCAGCAGCAGCAGCAGCAGCTAGTCAAACTTGGTCGATGTTGCTGTAGCTGCTACCGATTGCCGGTGATTAAGTCATGAATCAGTTGCGGCCTAGCAACTGCTTTAGGAGTAACGGTTAAAGCGGCTCTAACTATGAATTTTGGTGGGCGTGTGCCTTCCAGCACAAGCCCAGGCATCCAAACAGCCAACGAACCCAATACTGCAACCAGAGCAGAGTGATTGTCATGCTAAAGTAAAATCAATTTTCCAGCAATTTTATTTTGTCTTTTTTGTGTGTATGTGTGTGTGTGTGCAAGTCTGCGAAAAGAAAAGAAAAAATCCAAATTTCATTTCATTTTATTTTCCCCAACTGCAATGTCAAGTAAAATGTCTATAAATTGTTAGCAAATCAGCAGCGAAAGCTGACTGTGGAAATTAAAATGTTCCGACACGGCAGGCACAGTGGACTAAGAGTTAAGGGTGAAAACTTATCAATGGTAAGACTATTCAGAAGAGTTTTACTTTAACTCTTCAAAACGTTTTATTTATATATATATGCTTTTGCACCACTGTGCCGCACTCTGTTAACGTTGACGATTGAGCCGCCTTTTGGGCAAATGCAGGTGCCTGCTCCGTTTATATTCAGCTGCGATACATTCCAGTGCGTCGCCGGCAGCAGCAACAGCAGCAACTAAAGCAGCTCCTTCATTTCTTTTGCTACTTTGCGGTCTGATATATATATATTTATATGTGTGTATCTTTTTGGGCGATTTTCAATTATTAGCAACGCCTAACGAATGCCAATTTTCAGTTATATGTTCCTTAACCACAGCGCACGGATGTGTATGCGGCTCTTAACTGGTTAAGGTATATGTTTGTGTTTGCATTTTGGTGTTTTTCTTTTTGGAACGTACCAAATCCGTTCTACATTTACGTGTTTTGTGTGTATTTACACTGGACACAGGGTCAACAAGTTAATCACATTGTGTGGCATGAATATAATAGAATTCTTATTGAGCTGCGGCATGGATAACCGACTCTTGTTGTTTGTGGTGTAGAGTTGGGGCACGCGTTTGGGTACCTTAATAAGACAATGTTCGTTCTTTTCGTTGCCGTTGCCGTTGCTTATTGGCACGGAAATTGACGTTTAAAGCGGTAACGGCAGTAAAACAGGAACAAGCTCAGCAGCAGCAGCAGCAGCAAACTGGCCAGCTGTCTGGCCTTTTTTGGCCAAGAAGTAAGCAGCAAGTACGCTTTTAGCCTTTGGCGTTCAAATTGGCAAATTAAGTCATACGCCGCCTGCAAACGCGCCATTGTAATTTATCTTTGTGCCTGCAGTTAAACAAAAATATACAAAAAATTGTGCATTATTTTGCAATAATTATTGATTTATTGTCATGTTGTTGGTGACTTGCTGGTGTCCCAGGTGTAATACACAAACACACACACACAGTCCCCACTCAAAGAAAAATCAAAGCACCCGCCAAAGAAAAAAAACATTATCACATGCGAAATATATAAGTATGGTTTTGGGGTTCGACTTCTCAGCGACCCCAAAGAAAGAAGAAAAAGCAAAAAATATCATTAGGTAAAGGTAATGGCTAATGATGGGGCCCAGAGTGTATGTGTTCAACTTCGACTTTATAATTGGAAAGGCACGCACATTAGGGCGTAGGCATTTTTATAGCCTAGAAAGTATGAGTATGGCAGTCAGAATGATGTAAACTGGCTGAGAGAGGGGGGCGGAACGTTGAGACTTAACCAATTAACTTCAAGAAAAAAAAGCGAGAGAGAGAGAGAGAGAGAGCGACTGGCAAGACCTTTCCCTTTTTATGTTTTTGGGTTTGCTGGCTGCTACCAGGCGTGTTCAGCGCATTAATATTTAACGCCTATTAATCGAACGTAAACTAGTGCAGAAAATTGCTTAAAGGCATTTCATTTTTATGGCCAGATAATGACCAAAACGAGATGAATATTCAACTAACAGTGTCGAGCAATCAAATCCTTTACTTCGAAAGTTTCTTGCAGCCACAACAAATTGAAAATTACAAACAAGTTCCTTCTTGATAATGATAGCATACATATGTTTTTAGCAATTTGTTGTGCTCTGTTTGCTTTGACAATCAACAGCAAAAACACAGAGTTTGCAGCAATGTTTTTAAAGCCACAGCCGTCAATTTCATAATGTTCTCAAATTTGCCAACACATTTTGTAAGCACACACACACACACTCGCACACACTCGCACACACACACAAACACCTGACATTTCCTTGCTATCGGACAAGTTTTCTAGCGCACAATTTTCACTCAACTCAACTGGCTGACCAGTTAAACAAGTTACAAGCACACATATGGTAATTTAGCATAAGCTACCCACAGAATATAAAAGAGCAAAGAAAATGCAAAAAAAAAATGAGGAAAATAAATTAAATTGCAAAATATTTTTAACGCCTTATTATGGAAAATGTGCTACACATTTGTTTGCTGTTGCTGCTAATACTAGATGTTGGCATCTTGCTTGCTGGCAGCCTATTTGCTGTCCCGTTTGTCTGTTCAATGGAAAACAATTTCCATTTCCTGACAGGCCACAAAGAGCACGGAGCGCTGCGAAGCTGGTGGAGAACGATGACTTGGGACAATTGTTGGTTTCGCTTGTTGTGCGCTTTCTTGTTGTTGTTGCTGAGTTGTTCACGGTTTGAGGCATGAAACCCACTTATCTAATTGCGATTCCGGGAACTGGTTTTCCTTGATACATTTTTCTCAACTCATTAGAACTCAATCATAACTTGATGTCTGCCATCTCTTTTACTCTTTCTTACTATTCCTGCCTCCCTCTCGCTTTCTCTGTCCCTCTCTCTCTCTCTCCCTGTGTGTCCATGCAGTAGGCAAATGTAATCGCTGACTACATGTACGTAAGTACGCATATATATATATATGTATTTTTTTTCTTTTCAGACATTGCGCGCAATTGTTGCCGTGAGCAATTTTTAGTCAAGCCAACAAGCCAACAACAACACGCCGGACGTGTTCCATAAACAACACTTTGATTATGGAGACGCGGGCGCTGAAGACAAGGCAGAGAGCGAAAGAACTCAAACGCAAATCGATGTTTTCATATGGAAATTGAATCAAAGTCAAGTCCAGTCCAGTCGAGGCGAGCTCAGGCAGCAAAACAAAACATGACTTGGTTCGCCCGAGTCGTCAGAGAATGTGGAGCACAGCAGCAATTGTTGTTGTTGTTGTGGTTGTTGGTGTTGCTGCTGCTGTTGTGTAGCATGTGTAGAGCTGTTGCCGCTGCGCCCAGGCTTACAACGACACTGTAAACTATTTTTTAGTCTTTACATGATTTTCATAACAGGCAAAAGTCATTCAGATCATTCTAACTCCAAATAAACTAAAATTATTATAAAAATTGAATGATTTAAACATTTACAAAAAGCTGCACACTTTTCTCTCTGTGCACGCAATTGGCCTTGGCTTAAGGCTAAAGTTGCTGCTTGAAGTTGAAGCGAGCATGGCGTCAGCGCTTTTTAGCCACCGTCCAAGTCCGAGGTTCAGCAACTGTCTGTGCCACACAACAGAGTTGAGCCGCCAGTTTGAGCCTCCATTCATGAGGCAGCTCTTTTGTGGTTTTCGCTATGATTATTAATCAATTCTTTCATATCATTTGGCTTTTGAATTGAATTCTCTGTTGTTTTTTATTTCATTTCTACCCAAAAGACGTTTACAAAAAATATCGAAAAAAAAACAAGAAACAATCTTTGGCTGCTGCTGTTTATCTGCTTTTGTGTGTGGCTGGCTGCCCGTTTTTTTTTTTACTCTAATTAATTCAACAAAAGTTTCTGGGCCAAGCAGCTTTTTTTCAAACAGTTTTTCCGTTTTGACTGCTGTGAAAGGTAGCGCTCATTATTTGCATGTTTATGTTTATTAAATTCCATTTAATTACCACAAGCTACACACACACACACACATACGTACTTACAAAAAGAATTGTAACGCAATTCGGTTCAGAAAAAAAGAAACATAATTAATTGTATTTTAATGGAAAAATACGTTTGTATTTGTTGCCATTGCAAAAGGGCAAATAATTTGAATAGTAAACTGGTCTGTTTTTCATATTTGAATTTATGAATGTGCGACTATGCAAATCAAGATATTATAATTATTATTGACAATTGCTTTGAATAAAAGCATTGATTTGAATTTTATTTGTGTCTAGTTTAATTTAATGGATTATTGTATTATACTTTTCAAGGATTTAGATTATCTCTTAATCAAAAATATAATTCCAATGAATGGTATTGATATTGCTTTCAAATACTTAAAATAATTATTATTCGGATTTTTAAAGTTGTCATTCAATCAGTTTTCTGATTAACTTTTTAAAAACAGTTTTTAAGTCAAAATCAATTGTTAGAAATTAAAGTATAGTTCTTCAAAACTATTCTTAATAACTATCTGTTATTAAATCATTTAAATTAATTATGAAATCAATATTCAAAGGTTGCGGCAAACACGTTGTCGCGGAAATTATAAAGCTGCATGAGCAAAATTGCTAAGAATAACGATATTCCTGCCCTTAAATAGCTATAATGAAACAACAGCAGCAGCCACAGGAAGTGGCCGTAATGGGTGGAGCAAGCGCTGCTCTTGCTGACAACATATGCCGTCCTGTCTGTGGCAGGTGTCGAAATTGACAGATGAACAGAAAATGCGCTCGAAGATGTTAATGGTTAGCTAAATGGCAAGCGGAAGTTTAAAACTGGGCGTGTTTTCTGCGAGAGTTGAATGTGAAAAATTATGCAAGAGTTGTGGTTGTGATGTGGGGTGTGGTTGGTTTGAGTGAAATGCAATTGAGGCTGAGGCTCGACTTCAATTTAAATTTTAATCGCATATCTAATAGACAAACTAAGAGCAAATGTCAGTATATAAAGAGACTAAGAGCCTGGCTTAAATCATGCCAACATTTACAAAGTACTCTGCAACCACGACAACAACAACAACAACAGCAACACACACGGGAACACTCTCTGGGGAGTTTTTGGAGTCTCGGACGCAACGTCGAGAACAACTAAGGCAAACTTCCGATCACGTTGTAAGTCTGGGCAAGCAAAATTGCAAAAGGCAGCTAAGCAAAGGGCCGAGAAAGAGAGAGAGAGAGAGAGATGGTAAAAAAAAAACTTAATGGAGGCAAATGCATCAAAATGGTTAATTGGATCTGGAACAGCAAATGACGAACACTTTTAGTGTTTATGGCAGTAGCCATGGCCAAAAGCAGGCCCAGTGTACAGTATACTAGACCTAAAGACGGCCCAGCTACAAATACGCAACTGTGTGCTCATATGTGTGTGTGTGTGTGTGTGTGTGTGTACGTGTTTGTTGCAAGAGCAGAAACTTGAAGGCAAGTGGTGCGCACAGCTCAAGTGGCTCAAAGCGTGTTGTACACGACACGCATTAGCGTGAATGAAGTAGTTGCCTATTGCAACGTTTTTTTTGCTCTGTGCTTTAATCGAATCGAATGCGTGGCATACGCTTTTTAAGCATACCTCACCATACGACCCGGCCCCCCCTCTCTCTCTTTAAGTTTACCTTATTATTATATGCTGTAATTTCCATTAAAGTGAGCATAATTCTAAAATGAACTTGCTGCTTTATCTAGTTAGACAAGTATTGTGGCATGGTTAAGGTTTCTTACTTCCGTGTTCGATAAAACGGTAAAGAACGCTTGAAATTACAACAGTTAAACTGCAAAATTATAAATTACAATAATTAACGATGGATTTGTGTAAAAAAAAAACAAAGCAAACTCTTTTAGGTCTCTCTCTTTAGCTATCTCTCTAACACAACTGTCACCAGGCAACACCAAAAACTGTTTTACAATTCTCACTCAAGTATTGATCCAACAAATAACAGTTGAAAACGGCATTCAAAAAATTATATTTTGTGAAAAAACAGTTTGTGACTAGACAACAATGGATTTGGATTGTAAGTGATGTTGGTAGGAACTCTTAAAAATATTATAAAAACTTTTTCGTAGTTAATAACGATTTGGAGAAACGCATTTCGGATGCATTCTGTGTATTCGATCATCATGGCGATAAATTGATAGATGTGCGTGAAGTGGGCACAGTTTTAAGATTGTTGGGCTGTGTGCCCACCGAGCAGGAGGTCAATGAGGTAATATCGGCTACTGAAACCGAGGAAACAAGCGGTGTGGTGCATCTGACCAAGTTCTTGCCACATGTGTCACAGTTGCTAATGGAACGCAAGTAAGTTTCATTATGCTAACTAACAAGTAAAAGGAATATTAATATATGTTATATTGCCAGAATGGAGCCCGCACCGCCTGAGAAAATTTTGGAAGCTTTTAAGATATTGGACTTTGAGAACAAGGGCTATTTGACCAAGGAGACATTTGGCAAACTCATGATGGAGGAGGGCGAACCGTTTACTCAAGAGGAAATGGATGAAATGTGGCCAGTGGCCATAGATCCCATCAGTGGACATATACCCTATGAATTGTATTTAAATCAGTTGATGGTAAGTATTGAAAATATTGATAAATGCAGATTATGATTTGTAATATTTAATATATTTTTTTCAGGTTTATCTTTAACTTGCTTTGCAGTTGACTTTGTAATGTGACATAAAGTAAAAAAGAGTATGGTAAAAAAAAGTTGTTTGAATTCGTTGTTTTTCTTACAGTGCACTTGTTAGCTAATGCACTCGGTGCGTGGCTCGTTTTAGCCACTTTGGCTTTACATTAGCCATATTCAAACACATATACACACACATGGCATTAAGTAAAGCTAACTAACCAGCGAGCCAAATGCGTTTCAACATAGCAAACTCAATCCACACGCCCAGAAAAGCAAAGCAAAGCTAGGCAAAGCCAGAGCACAGGACAGGACACTGCCACACTAACAACATGTTAAGAAGGTGCTGCCTGCTTGAGTTCATTTTGTTTTTCTCTCTCTCTCTCTCTCTCTCTCTTTCTTTCTGTGTATGTATGGAACGCGGCACAAAGTGGGTTGCGCATCATTAGCACAACTAATGGATGTTCACTTTTCTTTTGGCCAAAGTCGCAAAGACCAGGCAAGAGCAGCGGCTAAGAATCGTGTGCGCCAGCGTTGGCCAAGACCAAGAAGGATGTACGTCTGTCCATTTGTCTGCCTTGTCGTTGAGTGTCTGTAAATTGCAGTTCGGTAATATGAGCGGGCTAGAAAATTTAAATAAATTAAAATACCTCTTTGTAAAAGTAGTTGTAGTTGCTTGCAAGGACTGTGTGTGTGTGTGTTTGGGTTGCAGCGCTTCGTGTTCTCGCTTCCGTATTTATTAAATACTAAATACACGCTGATGGATGCACTTAACTGCATCTCTTTTGGATTAAAATATTTCATGTAATTCAGTCGCATATTCGTGCGGTTGCCATCTGCACGTTCCGCTGCTTTTGGCCAATTTGAGTGATTGCATTGCGCGCATTTAAATCGCTTGCTGGCCTTGCTGGGGAGCAGCAGATTTTGTGGATGCTTGACGCTCGATGCCGGCTAACTGCTAACTACTACTTCTGTTGCTTTTGCTTTTGCTGCCAGGTTAAGTTTTAACTACCCCTTTTGCGCCCCATTCTCTTGCTCTCTTTGTCGCTGTTGTGTGTGTGTGTGTGTGTATCTAAACAAGTTCTACGTGCATCGGCAAGCCTAATGGACTTTTAATCTTTACAACTTGTAACAAAATTTTTTACAATATGAATTGCACTGCATACGAAGTTGATTGCATATTGTCAGCGTCTTAAAAAAAAAGAAACTCAACTAAAACTATGGCAAACGCGTATAAAAACCAAACTATTTGACAATTAATGACAGGCAATTGCCACAGCTGATGACTACGCCCAGGTCGGTTTCCTTTACATAACTCTCATTTCATCTCAGCACTTGCATATTCTATATTCGGCTATAAATCTCTATCCATTATCGCAAAACTCATTTGCCTTTCCTTATTACTTCTTTCCGTGTTGTTAACGCTTTTTGTTTTTGCATTTTTTACATCAATTTTTTGCGATTTGAATTACTGTCAACAATTATCAGACATAAAGACGCTAATGGCATCAGGCATAGTTTATAAGGATTATAAAAAAAAAAGCCTTTTTAACTGCACTTGAATGGGTTTTTATATTTCGTCACTTAGTCTGTGCGATCATAAAAACTATAACATATGCAAAGTATAAGAGAAGAAAATAATATAATGCCGGCAAATTGTGAAAGATACTTGACGAGAGAAGAGTTTGCTGGCGAAATTGCTCGGCATGAATCAATTTGGCCAGCAAAGGCTGCGACTGATGATGATTTATGCTTAACGAAGCGTAATTAAGATTTATGCGACATACTTGCCTACAAATATATGCATTTTGTGGCTTAACTTGCGTATGAGCAATGCGAGCTTAATTGTTAGTTATGCCCTTTTGGTTTTTTGATATGGGGCGAGAGCAGAAAGAGAGAGAGAGAGATGGACATTAAAACTAATTAAGTAGAAGGAATACCTATAAGATTTATATGCCTCAATAAGTGCATTATAATTACGTTTTGTTTTGTTGCAAATTACAGCAATTAATTGCACTTAATGACAATACTCTGCCATTATAACAAAATGTCAACCAAAGTGCACAACAATAGCTCAAAAATACATATATATATATATATATATATATACAACACCTTAACCTAACCATGTGCTCAACCCCCAAGAGATTAACAAGCTTAATGAATACAATTGAATGAGATTCTTGATTTTCATTGTATCAAAATCAATATTCATAAAACATGACTAAAAGAACATAATTAAGTTTTAATAAAGCAAGCACAGATTAAATATTTAATAAACATTAAAGAAACTTTTGTAATTATTTTAAATAGTTTCGAATGCACAAGGCATATATGAGAACAAGTTATGACACTTTTGATAACTTGTTTTACATTTAATCTGTTAGTTTTATTTGCTCAAGTTCAGGTAACTGACTGACAGGCTACACAGATGCTCCTCCTTACTCTCGCTTTGTATCTCACTTATAGCAGCATAGTTTCATTTCCCAGCTGCACTTTGCTGAAAACTTTGAATCAACTTTCTGTTTACCGACTCGCCAGGCTACTACAGCTACTTGTTTGTTGATTGCCTGCCTTGACTTGACTTGAGCTGTATGTTTGTTGCAGTTCGAGTTAAGTTCGCGTTTGGGTTTGAGTTAATGGCCAACAACAACTCGGCCTTCGCCTTCAATTCAACTCGGTTTAGCTCAAGTCAGCTCAGCTCAAGTCAGCTCAGCTGTGCTCTGCTGTGTGCAGCAATTGAGACTGAAAGCAAAGTCAGGCACTTGTAATGTATTTTTGAAAGCATTTCGCCGTTAATTGAATTTAAGCAATGAAATGTAATTTGAAAATTTTGCATGTGCACCCCAATGTAAGTATGTATATATCTCTCTGCCGCGTAGCACGCCAGAAATCATCATAAAAGCAGCAGCAGTTGCAGCAGCAGCAAACATGAAATGAAATTGCAAAAGGTGAACAACATGCAATGGGCCAATGTAGCAATGCGGACATGGCGGATAGTGGATGGCGGACATGGCCAACAAAAAGGAGTGGAATAAAAACAAAAAGCACAAAACTGAGCGTGGCCAGTGGCATGCGGCCTGTGTGCTTGCGTCTTTATTGTTGCCAACAGTTGCCGTCTTGTACAACACCCAAAGGTATCAGCAGACAAAATGCTAAAAATGTATTTACCACAAAAGCGAAAAACAGCAACAACAACAGCGATGACGACGACGGGTGCGCGTCAGCAGCGACTGCGACTCTCTGCTCATTGCCTGGTGCCCTTAATGGATCTGCAGCACTTTGAGTGATTTATTTCACACGTTGATGAAATGGACAGCAATGGGCCGCATTTTGACGTTTATTGCAGCAGTGGCAAAGGCAGCAGCAGCAGCAGCAGCAGCAACAGCAACAACTGCCCACGGCATGTGTTGTGCGCATGCGCGCAGCCCTGTGACGACGACGCGAACAACGACGAAGATGAGAGGAGGCCCAGAAGGACTTTTTTATATTTTTTTCTTTCAGTTGTTTACACTTGCCAAAATGAGTCTACATCCACTATATGATTAAACAAAAAACTATAAGGATCAATACGTTTTTGTTTGAAATTACACATAAAGTTATCAACGGCAACTAAAAGCTAGCTAAAAGTTAGTTAACTCAAACGGAAGAGCATTTTTGAGTTCGGCTTAATATTTTCAACATTTGCCTGCCATCTTTTTTAAATTTTTAAAATGTGGCTGTGTTTTTTTCGTTGTTGCAATTGCGTTTTGTGCTTTTAGCCTTCTGCACGTCTTTTGGTAATAGCCCCACAGACCGTGCGCTCTTTAATGAGGCGCGCTCCTCATTTGGACGCCACGCATTTTGTGCTTATATACCTGGCTATATCACTTGGCCAGAGTCAGATGCAGCAGTGGGGCAAAGAGTTGGATAGACTATTAAAAACATTTAATTGCAACTTAATTAGTTGATGCCAGTTTAACGTAGCGAGTGCTCTCTTCTCACGAACTGTAACTGCAACAACGACGACCTCATCAACTTAAATGCCAGCATCGACCCGAAGGTAAACTATACAAAAGGCAACAATGAACCAAACCCAACCCGAACCTAAGCAAACCATTCACGAAAATCCACTCCAAGCATTGATGTAGGCCAAGACATTGTCTCTGGCAAAACCACCCCGGGAGAAAAGTCAATTTAACACATTCTCTATGCCTCTTAAAATGTTGATATTTTAATTAGTAACGCTCTAAAGGATTTTCAACAGCTCCAGGTTCACCCACTCCCACAATTCAACCAATGATGAGCTGCGGAGAAGCGCAGGTGGGTTAAACAAAACGGTACACAAACTCCAGCACCACCAAAACCATCATCGACAGCAACAACAATGCAACGCCAAAGCTGCAAACTGCACAGAAAAAAAAAAATGAAGAGTGCCAAAGGGCACAAAGCATTGCAGTGCGATTTGGGTTTTTTTTTGCTTTTGTGGCTTTCGTTCCAAGCCATAAACATATAAGGTGGCAGTGGAGAAGTGCAAATGGAGTTGAAAAGGGGTTAACAGCTTTCAGATAGTTAGGTTTTACTATAAAAATTGCATAAAAATCCCCTTTTAAAATTCAATTAAACAACACCTCTGTTCGAACTAAACAGAAACATTACCCATATGCCAACCTACAGAGTTTTCAGTTTCCCCCAACTGCTAGCGTTTTATGACAGCGTGCCCAACTGTGGCAATAAGTTCAAATGCCAGCTCGCAAAAAAAAAGACTTCAAGCCTGGCTTAATGTGCCACAAAAACAGAGACAGAGTTGAGAGCTGCAAGTACTACTACGACGACGACTGTGACTTTAAGTTCGACTTTGACTCTGACTCTGACACACACACATACATGTATCAAGAACAAAATAAAGGTTCCCTTGGCCAAAAAAGTGGGTGTAGCGGCACCAAATGCCATTGCCACAAAAACGTTTTGGGGTTTGGGATCGGGATTGGGATTGGGGCACAAAACGCCAACGCACTGACACTCACTCAAGAGCTCGTGAGGCTACACTCCTCCACTTTTCCTATGTATATGCCCAAACGAAGAAAGAGAGAGAGAGAGAGAGAGGGATTGTTCAAGCACTAGAGCTAGCTAGCAATGCTGTTGTTGCACTGTCTAGTGCTGATTTCTACTAATTTGATTAAACAGATTGAGTTTAATAAGGTTTATGGCAGCAGCAGGCATATGAAAGAAAGCCAACCTGCTAACCTGCCACAAGGCAACACAACCTGAACAAATGTTGCCTAATTCAAGTGCCGCATTTATTTTGTAAACATTTCCACGATGAGTACATCGTCGCTACGTTCTCTTGTACTTAGGCATACCCTCACGATTTGTTGTGATACAAAATATGCCGGCTGAGCAGTGATACCACTCAAGAATTTGCCCACACAAAAGGCCACAGAGTCACACATTTTGCACAAGCGAGCAAACGAGGAACAACCCAATCAATGGCCCCCAGTTAAGCATCCCCACCCCCATTCCCTGTCCACACACACACACACACATTCTTATTTACAGCCTGAACTGCAATGTGCGTTTTGTGTGCACTTATGCGATCATTTGTTAAGTGTCATCGCGCCGGCATATGGGCAAGAAAACAACTCAAGAACAACCACAACAAACAACAGTAAAGAACTTTCAGTTGTCACGTCGACGCAGCACATACTCTACAGTATAATATTCTTAAAAATAATAAAATAACATAAACGTTATCATACCAATCCTCAGGCATCTACTTTGTATCTTAACCAAAATCTGTTTAATCTATACTCTTTTGGTTTTCCTGTACTTATCAACTTGGTCCTATGGTCTTTACTATATCAAACAGAACAACTGATTAACACTTGTCAACCGAGTGTATAACAACAAAGTGCAGCTCGTAAACAAAATGTTGTTGTTGCTGTTGTTGTTGTTATTGCTGTTACTGTTGTCGTTTGCTGTTGTCCATGGTCATGGTAAATTTATGCACAATTTTTCGCGCTTTCAAAAAATATTTGCATCATTAATCGTTGCACAGTCTTCGGTCTCATGGCGGCATCGTATTGTTGTTGTTGTTGTTCTGAATGTTTCTAGATGTTGTTGTTGTTGTAGTTGTTTAGTTCGAGGCGTTGTCTGCGCCTAAAAACTTTAACAACGAACAACATCAAGCAACTGCATCATTGGCATGCGGGCGCTGGCGTCGTTACAACGTTGTTGAAATGTTTTGTCAAGTTCTCAACGCCGCCGTTGCCACGGAGCGAGAGCGGCTGTTGCAGCAACAACAATGTGCCATTTGCCCTCTGGACATTAGAGGGGAAAGAGCACACTTAGAGAGTGTGATGGTTTAGATGGTTTACCTATTTACGCTTTAACCACAATGGAAAGTTTAAATCGAGTAAGAGAGAGAAAGACGTTTGCTTAGAGCCCATAATAGACATAGTTGGCAAAATTCGCTAAAATCATAACACCATGCAACGCATTTCGCGAAACCACAAAAGTCATAAGTCAAACAAGCAGACAGAACACATATAGTTGCAACCGCAGACAACTGGCCACCCAAAGCAACCACCCACAAAATGCGTCTGTTGCAACAGCACACACAACTCAGAGAGAACAAGAGAGAACAAACACACACACACACACACACATAGAGAAAACTGCAATGAAATTATCCAATTTTTAATAGACTCAACGAGCCGAGGTTGCAGTACAAATGAAGATAGATAGAGGGAGTCACAACCTTCGCATTTCCCATTTCCCACTTCCCACTCAAGTAACTCCAAAAAGTCAAAAGCTCCAAAAGTCCAGTGTAGTAGAAACTACAAACAAGAGTTCAAACTGCGGCTTAACATGGCTCAGCTTCCAAATGAACTTGGAAAATTTCAGTTGGTTTTATATGCTTTTTATCTCTCTTTTTGTGGTCTGGTGGCGAAAAGTTTATTTGTTTTCTTTTTTTTGGGTGTGTGGGGTGTTCTTAGTTGGCAAAACTTTAAAATTTACAGCTTGCACCTAGCAATAAGTCGAAAGTTAAGACGATGCAACAAGTAGAAGTTTTCAGTTGGGGGCGGAGTGTTAAAAACTTACTGTTGGAGAATGTGCGATATTAATTTCAATTAAAAGTCACTTTAACTGAAACAAAATAAAGTCTTAAAGAAGAGATTTGTTGCATTGTCAAACAAATAAATCTTGAAAAAATATTAACATTGCTTTAGCAAATGCGACTTATTAATATTGATAAGAAAGTTTAATTAATCCTTTTGCCAATTGCCATTTGTAGACCAAAGTAAAAAACGTAATAATTACCTATTAAAGCAACTAAAACATTGTACACATTTCCTGTATAAAGTGAGCATAGAAGAAGGCTGAGAAGAAGAAGAACGCACAATGAACTCATAAATTGACGCACCCTCGAAAACCGACAACATAATCGGCCACGCCGCCGGCAATGCCAATAACAACAGCAACGACTTCAGGAGGAGTCTCCAAAAACTCGATATTGCAACGCTGTGCAATGCGCACTTGTAAATGGCATGTTGCAACATGCCTAAATATGCGCCACACACACTAACGGCACATGGGGCACAGCCATTGAGCGCACAACGACAACGAAGCAAAGAAGGAAAGAAGTTGAGCTTGGCTAAATTTGAGAGCTCCGGCGACTCCTACGCACCATCTCTCTGTCTCTCTCTCTCTCTCTGTCTTTCGCTTCTAGCTGCGACATTGGAACGATACGATGCAAGGCGACGCGACGCCAGATTGCAAGCCAGCCTCTATTTAGCTACGCCAAAGCCTTGACAATGATCGTCATTAATTGAGAGGCAGACGACGGCGACGACGACGGCTCCTCCACCCTCTTTGCGTTGTAGCAACGCTCGAAGTTGGCGTTGTTCGATGAGTTCAGTTTGCATTGGATGAAGCTTTGCTTTCTCATATGTTGCAAGCTGCTGGGGTATTCATGTTTTCTTATGCACTTGGTTACCCAGAGAGATATTAATATTAGGCCACACATCTGTATTTTTTTTTTCTTCATACAAGTTGTGCTAAATCTAAAAAGACTTAACAGTTGACAGAATCCAGTCAAAAAATAATATGTACTTTTCTTAGAGTATGCCAACTTTACCATCACTAACATTATTTTTTCATTTTCAGGCTGTTTGGCTTTTTGGCCATGCGAATTATGAAAATGTGGGCTTGGTGCTTGCAACAAAAACAACAAACAACAGCAAACGACGACGACAACGCCACCAATATTGTCATCGTCCTAAAGCCTGTAAGCTGAGAGACCAAAAATATAGTTGGAGTATGAGTAGACTCCATAGGCGCTCTTGGCATGCGATGCAACTGCGATGAGGTTATTTTTTGTTTCTTTTTCTTTTTGGTTTTGGTAGTTGTTGTCGCTGCTTTCTAAATGCGTAGCATAAGCCACGGGTGTGTGTGTGTGTGTGTGTTTGTGTTTGTTTTTTTGTGCAAAAATGTTGACCTTTAGCACAGAAAGCTAGAAAAATGCAGCGTCTAATGCGAAAATCTTAGCACAAATCTACGCAGGCTTATCTTCACCTCAAACAAGCGTTGAAATTTAAGCTCGAGACAAAAAATTGTTGAGCATTAAGCGGTGAGTGGGGAGAGAAAATTTGCCTAGTAGAATACAGTCAAACAAAAAAAAAAATCGTTTGTATATCAAATTCATGCACAATTTCATGCCCCTTTTTTTCGCTGATTCAGAGGCAATTCACGCTGCATCGTTTAAAGTTGAGCTGACGCCAAAAGATTGACCTCAAAAGGAGCTCTGAGAGTGTATGAAAAGCATAATGATGACAGCTACCGATATGTGTATGCAACAGCCTCGCGCGCCCCACGCTCATAAATTACAGAGCCATAAGGCACAAAACAAGATCGAGAACACAGCTTGTGTGATGACCTCGGGGCGGCAAGGGGAGAGCGGTTCGAGAGGGTTGGGAGGGCTTATGAAATTACGCCGCGAAATTCTTAGCATGCCACATACATAATTTGTTGTTAGCTCTTGCTGTTGTTGTTGTTTTCACCGCGCCACACGAAAAAGAAATCACAATCTCATTATGGCATACACCTTTTGGGCAAAAACTGGAAACACATATACGTATAAAGATATGTATATATATATGGCGAGCCCATAATTATAAAGAGCCCTTAAGTACTTGTTAACAAGTTCGATATCTGAGCGATTTACATGCTCTGTTCTTTAAATGCAGACCGAAAAGAAAGTGCAAAGCATTCAACCAGTCAGGCAGTCAGTGAACCAAAGCAGGCAACGGCATATTCTGTCTGATCTGTTGTAAGCGATAAACCCCAAGGGAATTGCATATGCACAGTGGTTAAAACCGACTGCCTAAAATATACAATAAACCAAATTACTGCTTAAAAAAGCAGATCACAAGTTTCAGTAACTCAAAAAGTAATAAGTTCTTACAATTGTAGCGTAAAACTTAAAGCAATCTAATCTGTTGACCACTGTGCAACTTGGAGGCATTTTTGGCAGGTAAACCGCAACAAATTGAATGGTTATGCTTTATGACTTATGGAAACCGGCAGCTGATTTGCTCGCTGCGATTTGGCCGTTTAAATCGCTTGCCATAAAAATCGAATGCAGCACTAATTAAAGGCAGGAATAAGATAAGCTTCGTCAGACCCGTTAAGTCGTGGGCCTCCAGACAGACCAGGCCATTAGCCGTATGGCAATGCTGTGGCTAACCATTAGCAATTAATTAAAAAATTAGAATATATTAAGGAAACTGATAGCGGAGTAGGAAAGGCGATCAGATGATGTCTTATCTGTCGGTCGCATCGCCATTGACAAAAAAACGAATTAAATAAATTGAAAAATCGTCTCGATCGTCGAATTTGAATGAAAATTTGTTACCACTTCACTATTAATGGAGAAAAACAAATTCGTGGCTATTCATATTACACAACATGAGACTTGAGAAAGATGAAGCTGAAACTGAGTTCAGTCCAATGTTGCATATTTACGAGTTATTTATGCATATTAAAATAAATTCTTCAAGCGCTCGAATCAAAAACTCTAGATAACAGTAGCTCTGAACCTCCGTTTCAATTCCTGTTCCCATCCCTCAGCTGCATTTACCTGGCCTTAAGATAGATTCTGTTTCAATTTTTGTATGTTCTTGTTTCCCCCCCCAACCCCTTTTAGATTTTCTTTAACAACTGCCTGGAGATGCTTTGGCTGATAAAGATTTGTATGTTTTGATTTTTATGACGCCACAAAAGGTTGCTTCTGGCTTCAATCCAAACATCGACCAAGTATGAGCCATTTCCTCTTTCTTGCTGCTATAAAACTCGCATTTGTAATCTATTGAAATGCAAACGGCCATAAAAAGTTTAACATCAAATTTGCAAATATGCATAAGCAATTATGCTTGTTTCATATTATTTTTTATTGACTTGTAAGTCAGAGCAAGAGTGCCTTGCAACGGGAAGTATATACGGCAGTTAAAATAGCTCAAGTTTACAGTTAAAAAATTGAAGTTTGCTTAAGTGCTAGACTTAAGTTTTATTTTCCCCCTATTTTTGCAGATTATCATATCGCGGCCATAACATGTCACTAACAAGCTAAGTAGAATTTTAACGAGTCAAAGTAATACTTATTAAAGGCGTAAAAAGCAAGAACCAATTTGAAAACACTTTTAACGAAATGATTAAAAATAAATAATAAAAATTTCATTGGTATTTGCTTTCACATTGCACATTCCAATTTACTGCAATCAGCTATTCACTCTAACAAAAACCTCAACGCATAGTTGTATACTTCCTTGTCAATAGTTTAGCTTTGGTGCAGCTTTGTGGCAAGTTGTCTGTGCAAAGTCGCCCACTGCCTGCAAACGTTCGTCTTTTGTCTTTAATATATATATATATAGATCCTGATTTATGAATATTACCATAACAGACGCCGCCACCAAGCAAGCCATGCGAATAATCCATTTGAATGTGCGATCCGGGATCATTACTCATAAACAAAATCAATTAGTGCAACCCACCCAACCCAGAACAGAGCAGAGCAGAGCAAAACCAAACTGAACCGAACAGAGTCATCGTCGTCAAGTCGGTACAAGTTGATGAATTGGTTTTAAATCAATGATAATGCCAATGAACAAACCTCAAACAGGGTGAGATAGAGTGAGGAGAAGTTGCAGCAGCTTTGGTCTTTGGCTAAATTCAAAACTTGTGTTTGTGGCCAAGTTATAAATTCAAATCACACAACAACCACGCAAAATAGGAATTCATTGAGAGGAACCACACAGCATCTAGTCGAGTTGCATGTGGGTTGCAAAATGCACCACTACCACCACCACTACTACCACCACCACCAACATTGCAGCAGACACGAGTTGCTTGTTGTTATCTGGGAAAAACTGGCAACATGTTGCCGTTGTAGTTACCCTCCCCGCCATCTTCATCTCTCTAGTGCTGCAAAGCACGAAACAAAAATATCAATTATGAGCCAGTAAAGAAGGACGCCAAGAAGGAGCAGAAAATACACACACAAAGAGCTAAGCACTGAGCACTGCTGAGCACTCGTATCATATTTGTTGGACAAGGCAATGTGGTAGCCAACACCAGTAGAAGAAAGAGAAAGAGAGAGAGAGGGCAGGGGGTTCAAGTTGCTGCTGCTGCTGCTACATATGTTGCTACCGTGTTATGTTGCTGTTGCCTGGTTTGTTTGAGCGCCTTTGTAGCTCGAGTATGACATTTGTTTTAGCCGCTTATCTGGCAGTGGTAAGTATTTGCAGCCAAACCCAGTCAAACAGACTGCGCGCTGCACAATTTCATTCAACTTTAACAGCAACAAAGCTGGTCTCCACTTTTACTGCCTTACCCCCCGCCTAAGCGCCTCATCCCGATTATGCGCTAAATTCCTATGGATGCTCATTTATTATGTTTTTTTTGTTGGAAAAACGAGACATCGCTGTTGTCTGGCATATAATTTGCTAGCTTAGCAAATGTAATTGATGCATTGAGGTTATGACATAGTTTCTGATATGATGTGCTTTGGCTTTACATATTTTCAAAAACCCAAATGCAATCTGCAACTCTCTTCCATTTGCCTCTAGCAAACAGTGTGTGGCACGCAATTGTTTAAAGGCAGGCAGCCAAGAGAAGCGCAACATGGCTCAATCATTGCCTTCCAAATACAGTTAAATTGCTTGCAACACATAATAATTATTTTAGACCTTAGACGAAGACAATGCACATTACAATTTGTTTAACTTATTTGTTTTGTTGTATTTTTCAGCGGGCGTGTATTATTCGTCTCCATTCAGCTTGGTTGCTTTCGACAAAACTGTAGTTTTTCTCATTATTCTTTTGTTAGAAAGATCTCATGAGCTCTAGCTATGTTTTATTTATTTGAAACTTTACTTTGATTACTTAATCTGGTGCTTTTTTTCAGCTTGCAGCAATCAACCAATGAAACAGTAATAAATTTTTGTTGCGACAAATTCCAGCAACGCAACAAAAAAAAAAATGACAAAACAAATCTTGTAACTGGCTTTGGTCAACCTGCAGCTAGCCAGCAATTGTGACAGCTGCCAGGCAGAAGAAGCTTAGGCTTAAGCTTTAGACTGAACTTCACTGTACAGTAGGTATATGGTGTACGACGGTGTACAAAACACGCCTTTAAATCCAAACCAATTTGGGTCAGAACTGTAAGCTTAAACACAATGGGCGGGCCAGAGCAGTAATCGACTCGTTATCCATTGCATTGGTTGTTTGACCCATAGACACACACACACACACACACACAGTTTCAAGCAGAGGAAATAGCTTTGACTGCGTCTCAACAATTTCCCTTTCAATTTCAACAGTAATCAAAACTGTCCACTTTGTGTCATGTCACACGCGACAACAGCAGCAGCAACAGCAACAACAACAGCAACAACAACAGCATCAACAACAGCAGGAACAACGTCAAATGCAGATACTTCAACTAAACAAAAGCAAAGCTCGACACACAAACACACACACGCACACAAAAGCAACAACTGTCCCAACTGTCCAGCTGTCAAATCCAGATATATAAATACATACATACACGTATAAGCTATTCAATCAACTTTACAACTTGGGGCCCAGCGACAATGCGTTCAATTGTACAAACGGCTTGTGGCGGATTATGATTAGGTATATGTGTATGTGTGTGTGTGTGTGTTTGGTGTGCTCGCGTATCTTAGAGATACTTAGGCTTACACACACTAGGCTGAGGCGTGTCTAATTGCGCGCACATGTCTTACGCCCCATGGGTCAAAGTATGGCCCCTTCACCTCCCCATTTCGCCACCATTTGCCATATCTCGACACAATAACAGAAATGTTGCCCATTGTTTTGATACATCTATAAATATAAATACGTACATATGTTGTGGAGTACTGAAAATCCAACTAGCTTAAATGGCCCGATTTTCCAATGATTTAACGCAATTTATTGCTTGTATCGTTGGAAATTTCTTATTAGAAATGAATGGCTATTTTATGTTAACAACGATAATGTGCACTTTAAAAAGAGAATTGCAATAAATAGTTTCTAGTGAAAGTAGTAGAAACAAACAACAAAGCGGGGGTGGAAATTCGATTAATTATATTTTGTTAAAGCAATAAAATCTTTAACAAAACAGTTTAGTGTTAATAATCATATCAATTTAAATGAAACTTAACCTAAACCAATTATGTATTTACATAATTAAAAGGCAAAGCGATAAGAAATAGCATTTAAAATGCACAACTTTTTAGTTCAACGAACATATAAATAAAAAAAAAACAAACATTTATGGCTATCATCATTGGGCGATTGCATGCCAAAACCAGTTGAACCTTTTTTTGGCTTCTCTTTATATATAATAGCTATACGTTTTATGAGCCACACAAACACTTTTAGATTAAGCACAACACAGAAGAAAAAAAAGTAAACCTTTTAATAATATAAAATAATAAAAGAGCAAAACAAAAAGTTTGCTTTATGGTAATGCGTTAAGGAACCCACCATAAAGTGTCGAGCAGAGAGGAAGAGAACAATCTTTTTGCGCAAAAGCACTGTTAAAAATAAAAGCTATCACTTTTTTTTATCTGTTTGGCATTAGCCTTCATCAGGCATGCAAAGTGGCGTCTCCAGGCGGC
This sequence comes from Scaptomyza caliginosa, assembly GCA_035044725.1. Taxonomy (NCBI): domain Eukaryota; kingdom Metazoa; phylum Arthropoda; class Insecta; order Diptera; family Drosophilidae; genus Scaptomyza; species Scaptomyza caliginosa. Next base: position 231,708 of record JAWNNR010001007.1, on the reverse strand, counting down.
AGTCGAATTGACGCCCAACGATAACTGATCCTGTGTGTCCCAGGTGCAATAATTACGCATGCAGGCGGCGCACTTCATTGAATAATGCGAGTGCATAAATTAATTAAATTACGTTATAAAGTTTTTGCCAGCAAGAGATGGAGAGAGAGAGAGAGAGAGAGAGAGAGATAGAGCGAGACAGAATTTGCCACGACTTGCGCGACTTGCCTCACGCATTTGTCGCATAATTACGAAAGCGCGAATCGCGAGAAGGGGGTCTTGGCGTTGCCAGGGAATCGAGTCGCTTGCTTGCTTGGTTGTTGCTTTGATTGGAAATCGTTGTTTGGTTTTAATTTTTGTCGCACGGCCACCCAGCAAGTGGCCAGAACCAGCACCAGCAACAGCACCAGCAACAGCACCAGCAACAGCAGCAACACAAACTGCTGCTGGCCCAAACTTGATGCGGCCAAAATCATTTGCATAGCCAAACCAGAGTGGCCCACAGGCTGAGTTCTTTTTGCGTTTGTCGTTGCCAGTTGTGGCTCCTTCTTTGCTCTGCTCTGCTCTGCTTATTTTGACCAACATGTCGTCCAATTACTCGTTTATTCAATGGCGTTTGCATTAAGTGGACGCGTTAATTACGGCCGACGTTCGATGCCGGGCGAAAAATGTTAATTAAGTGATATTTTCGGCACCCAGCAGCCAGTCAGACAGCCTGCCAGCCAACAAGAGAAACACACACACACACACACACACACACACACACACACAGAGGACTCAAAGTAACCTGTACAGCGAAGCGAAGCGAAATAACAACAACAACAGCAGTTCAGTTCAGTCCTGGCGTCAATGAAGTGCGCCTCCTTTTGGCAGGCACTGTAATTAAGTTGTACTACGAAATGCAACTAGTACGTGGACGTGGTTTTAGCATGCGAAAAAAATTCGTTTTTCTGCCCAAACTTGTAACAAACAAAACAAAAAAACTTTTGGCTGCCTTCAAGGTCGCGTCGTGTGTGGTAACAAAAAAAAAAGCAGACATTGTGGTTTTGAAAACCTATACCATATGATGTGCATTATTTATGACCGTAGCTCTTAACGGGATTTCACATTGATTTACAGTAGAAGCAAAATACTTGTGCTACTTTTAGCCCAAAAATCGTACGTTTTACATTAGTTAACTTGGTTGTTTTTGGTGGCTTAGTGCTTAACTAGCCGTCTTTAAAATGCATCATTAATGTGCATTTGTTGCTTTAGATTTTGCGCTCGGATAACACACGCATGAGAATCTCTACAGCGTAACAACATTAGAGACACAGCCAGCTAGCCAGCAAGCTAACCAGCCAGCCAGTCGGCCAGAGAACACTGGACTTGAGAGAAGAAAAAACAAATAAAAATGATTTATAACGCAATGCGTTGAGGTTGCCAGACGCCGCCAAAAGCGCCAAGCTGGCCCTCTACGCAAAGAAACGAAGGCAACTTTGGATATTGAGAAGGTCTCGCGTTCTAGTGGCTTCTTCTCTCCCTCGTCTTGCGGACAGACACCATGGACACAACGACTATCGCGGCTCGCAAGCTAAAAGTCTATGTTAACTTTGATAAATCGCTGCACTACTAAAATGCGATAAGCGTGCGAGCGAGCGATGTGAGTGAGGAGAAGAGCCCAAGAGTCCGAGTTCAGGTTGGTCCCCAGTTTAACAGTATACCGAAAGAAAAGCCAATCAAGAGGCCCCGGCACCAAACTGTTGGCTACTGTGAAAGGGACGACGACGATCGTTCGTTCGTTGTAAACGCATGCGCTGATTGCAATGCGATAGTCGACTCAAGACGACGTACTTATTTATATATATATATATACTATACTATACTATCATCATATATATACTCTGCTAGTGTCCAGCAAGTACTTGCCACAATGATATCTGCATGTCTATCTTAGATGCTCACACACACAATCACGCATACACACACACACACACATTCACATACAGAGTGAAAAGGCGTTGAGTGGTGTACGCCTGCGTGGCAGTTGCAGTTTGGCAGTGGCAGTGGCTATCTACACTGCCAAGCCTCCTTAGCCGGCCCATTGCGTGTTGTGGCAAGTCAAGTGCAGCAGCAACAGTAACAGCAGCGGCAGTCGTCGCAGCTCTGCAAGTGTCACACACACACACACACATATATACAGACACCCCAAATGGCAAAGTGGTTCCACAGTAACCCAACAAACAAAAGAGTTGCACAAGCAAGACCTATAAAAACTGCATTTAAGGAATAAGTTAAGACTACTTATAGGTTTTAAAAAAAGTTTTCCTTTACTCAATTATAAAGAACACTTTAAAGACTACCATAAGTTTCTTTTAAGCCAATACTTTATTTCCTACAGTTCTTTAATGCAACAATATGCTTGTTGGGCTAAACGATGTTGTCTCCTCTCTGTCTTACTGTTTTTCCCCTTGTCTGGCAGCAAAACCCTCTTTGCCGCCGCCCAGCGCTTTGTAAGCGTAAGCTCTTATCTAGCGCCTTGGACTTGTAATGTTGGTTATTTTGTGCAAATATTGCGTTAATTAAAATATTTTAGTTGCGCCTCGTTGATAATGGACGTCGTTGACGTTGTCGTCCCTTAAGGGGGGAGGTAGGCGAGTTGCTGTTGTTGTTGGACTTACCACCGACACCTTTGAGCTCTCTCTCTCTTTCTCTTACTGTTTTATGTGGCAGCGGCCACTGGTCACAGTGATCAGTGTGGCAAGTGCATTCAAGTTGGCAGCACAGCTTTCGTGGCCATTGATTAGATTAGACGAGAAGTGTCCAGGTTCAAGTACTAACAAGTTTCTCAAGGTAGAAATTGAACTTTTTAAAGTAAGTTCGCAGCGCTGCGATGAGCGCGTCAAATATTTGCATTAAGATACCAGATACGCAAAAATGCCGTGTGCTAAACATTTATAATTACTTAACGCATCTTATCGCATTTGACTCTAACTTGCAAGCCCAACAAAAGCCCAAAATAACTTTGATAAACCTCCGCACACAAAACTCTGTACTGTAACATCAAAGCGATACCGTTGCCTTTCCCTGCCGCAGCCGCAGCCGTTGCCCTACGCCAAAGTCAAGTCAACGAACCCAAATCGAGTGTAACAATATTCAAAGTGCCATTGAAGCCGCACTACATTCACATTCACATGTTTTACTCTCGCCGAGACCAGGTCCACTTCGTGCAAAGTTCAATGCGAGGGCGGCATTTTCAATTTGTGCCCAAGATGTCAGTTAAAGTAAAGTATTTGGGTAAATAGCAAATAAGTTTTGACACTCAACGATCAATAATAATTATTGATTAAGTGATAAAACTACTGATATGAATGTGTGTCTCACATATTGGTTTTTGGCTTGATCGATTGGCTAAAAGGTAATGCGTTTTAGGTTGCATAAAGATTAATCAAAATACTCACAATATAAACCTATTCTATTCTATTTTATTTAGATTGATTATTTCAACTCTTTATCCTTTGAACAGCCCTCGTTGCAAGTGATATTTGTTATTGTTACAACGCTCGTTGCATATGTAAGAAGCGCATTTCGAATTGCACCCACGCATTAGTTGTAACAAATTTGTAGCGCGTTCTTTGTGGCACGTGACTTTGGTGTTGCTGCCCCTTCCACACCCATGCTCCAAAACGCCAATGACGGAAGTGTAAGCACATTTGCTTTGGCCTTTCTTGGCCCCGCTCCTGACTTCCTTCATTCCTTGGCCAGTACGTAGCGAAAGTAATTGATTTCTTTTATAGTTGAGACAGTTTCAAACTGGCAGCAGCAGCAGCAGCAGCAGCAGCAGCAGTGGCAGCAACAACTGTGGTGCAGCTCACACGTTTCCTGTCTGCTGACATGCTGCTAGCTGCCTTCCCACTATCCTCTCCCCATCACTCCTTCACCACACCAAACACTTTTGCCATTGATCGGTTTAGGTTCTATTTCGTTTTTTAGTTTAGCCATTGCCGCACGTGTAAATGCTTCAAACATGTTGCGGTTTTGGCCAAGCGAACAGCAGCAGCAACAGCTCGAGCTAGAGTTTTCGGTGTTTTATTGTTGTGTGCCGTGAAATGTTTTAAATAAAGATTTTTTATTGTCAATGAGAAAATAGTGTTGCGGCTTTTGGCTTTATATCACACGAAACAAAACGATAAAGTGAAAGAGAACGAAAACGAAAAAAACACCTTTTCACAACGCGGCGTTGTTGACTTTAATGTGCTGCGGTCGTTTTGTAAATGTCATCGCACAAGGGACTTTTACAATTTGGCAGGAAACATTTAGACTACAAGACGCCATATTAACGGATATTGAATGACCGGGAAACAACTGAATGGAAATCATTTAACAAATACACATCGACTGGTTATCTGTAGTTTAAATGAAGATAAATAGTTGAAGTAATTAAGCTTGTTATAAGTTGCAGTTGAAATCCCAAAAGTATTTTCTTATATTTTCGGTCAGGCTGAGAGCAATTCAAGGGGAAGTTAGCTTTAAAGTTCAATGCACAATTAAATGCCAAATGTATTATTCGCAGTCATAGGCCACACTTGCTCATAACAACCTTCAACTGCGCTTTATATTCATAGACAAGAGTGCTGCCAACTTGTTTCAAACCTTGCATGTTATAAACAATCAAACTCAAACAACAAGCCAAACTTTGGTTTCTTTGAAGGCGCCTGCCATTTAAGACTTGAGGCGTTTTAAACGCCTCAATCAATCTAACCAAAACTGAGAGCTAAGAAAGAGTAATAACATTTATAATGTATGTAAATCACTGACGCATGCCAAATGTTTTGCTAGTGTGACTTTTGATGATGCTTAACATAAATCGAACTGCTTATACATTTGATGGATATCGTTTTATTTTCTTAAATACAAAAGTGATTAATGAGCGCGCTTAGCAGTGGGTTTTATTTTTGTTTTTGTTGAATAAACGAAAACGAAAAACGAATAAACACTAAAATAGTTTAGGTGAAAACAGCGCAAAGGGCATTAATGAGACCAGAGGGTTTTTTACTCTATCAAAATAGGGAACAACCGAATAAACGAATACGTCTGGATAGAAGCTCTGTGTCAAAATGCAAACAGAACCGCCGACATAAAAATGATTTATTAGATGCTGCACTTGACAGCAAGACGTGAGGGGGAGGGGGGGATAAGAAGTGGGAGTTATACTCAAGTTGAAGACTCTAGATTGCTGAATGCTTGCTTGCTGCTGTTACTCATCATAAACAACATGATGATGATCCTCATCATTATCAACTGATGCTGATGCAGGCAGGCAGTGATTTGATTTGCTTATTCTTGCATACAGCAAGCACATGTGTGGCAGGCAGGCAAGCAACATTTATATGCAACATGCGGCCTGCCAACGTGTGTATTTTGCCGGCTGCTGATGAATGCCAATGCAATGCCTTTTATTCTCCAGTTGTTGTTCCTTTTGTTGGTGTTGGGGTTTCACAAGTGCCAAATGTTTCATCTAGCTCTGTCCCCGACTCGAGAGAGACTCAGTCTCCACATCGTCATCGTCGTGCCAGCTCGTAGGCGTGGCAAGCACTCAGCGCGGCAAGCAACGCGACTTGACTCCCACTTGAATTTGCATTACAAAGGCAACACAAATTGCGCGCTGCTCTTTGTGCTGCTCAGCGCGCACAGCAGTCAACGCATCCCAAGCAGCTGCAGCTTCTCAACAACAACAACAAATTAAAAAAAAAAGTTCTAGGCTTCAGCATCCTACCAGCGAGGTGTATCTGAGCAGTAACAAGAGATCGGCAATGTTGTCTGGGATGCAGCCATTGGTTAAAATAGAACTTAAGTGCATACCTCGCTTAGCTCTACCAGATTTGTTTGTCGTACCGTAATTGAATATTGAAATGCATTTTTCATTAGCGCTTCGCAGGGCCAAAAGGGTCTTAGCAATAACAACAACAATAGCAACAACAACAACCACAGGAACCTGGTGAAGGATAGAAAAATTGCGTATAATGAAAATTCAATTAAACTTTATTACCTTTTGGTTGCACTTGCTTAACCTCAGAGCTTTCACAACTTGAACCGCCATGGGATTTGTGGCCCATTTGTTGCATTAATTCTAAAGCAGCCGCTTTAGCTGCCGGCAGGAGGGGAGGGAAATCCCCCTTTTCTTCCACCAGCTTGTTAACAACAACAACAACAACACGAACAACAACAGCTACGCAGCAACCCACAGTTACAAGCATTCTATGGAGCCGCCAACAGTTTGCAAATTGCATGCTTTTGTTCAGAATTTTCCGCAGAAAGTTTTTCTTTCATAACAATTTTGTAGCTGCTGCTGCTTCTATTGTTGTTGTTGTTGTTGTTCTTGTTGTTGTTGTCAAGACGACAGACAGCCAAACACCTTCATATCTTTTAATGAGAATAAATTGATGTTTTGGGCATTTTGTATAGCTGCCGCTTGTTGCACACCTATTTGTTGCATAGAATATATAAACTTTATCAGCAAGCCAGCCAGCCAGCCAGCCAAGCTTGTAACTTGCCACGTTCTTCTTCTTCTACAACTTCCACTTCCACTTTGTCGACTTGCTGTTGTTGCATATTGACAGCTACTAAGAACGCAAAAAGGGCTGGTAAATTTGCTGTTAATCAGTGTCAAGACGCCTTTTGGGGGCGTACAAGTTAGCAGAAAACGAACAAGAAGAAGAAGAAGAAGTCATCGGAGAGAACATTATCAACAGCTTTGTTGTCAGTTTATAAGAAAATTGATGGGATAACTTGTTAAAAGTGAGCATCGAGAATTATTTTGTCGTAATTTAGATGCGTTGAACAAGAAATATAAGGAAATTCATAATACTTGCATACTTATTCATAATTGTTGCTATGGTATTTTAAAGATTTCTATTCTGGTTATAAGTTAAAAACTAACCACTTCAATTTACAACATTAGCCAACTTTCACTTTCTCATTCGCAGCAGGCACGTCAAGGACTAGCCTTAAAAAACTGTCTCATTATCAGAGATTAAGCGTTTCTCAGAAGTTGAAAACCGCTCGCTTTGCCCTTTTTTTTGTTTTGTTTTTTAATAGATGCCTTTTACTTAGTCACTTACTTAGTGAGTGCCATCCCCGCCGCCTACAAAATTACTTAGTAGTTCCAGTGAAACGACCCTTTTAACTATTACAAGTGCCATTAAAACGTTGGGGAGTGGGGCAAAAAGGGTAAACTATTTAAAATGCAATGCAATGAATATATATTTCAAGCATTTCAAGCATTAAATAAATGACAGTCTGACTGACTTGCTCCACTTTCAACCAGCGAGTTGAGCACAGAGAGAGAGAAAGAGATAAGGCCACGCGATATTGACCCAAAGAACTCAACTCAACTGAACTGCACTAAGCTGAACTGAACAAAAACTGAAAGCTGAAATCTGTAAAGAGTGGCCAACATCGCAGCAGCAGCAATTGCAATGCAGAAAAAGTTGAAACTTATTATAATTTTAATGCAAAACATTATGCGAAAGTATAAAATTATATATCTTTGGCCCCAGCCAGTTGCCAGTTGCCAGTTACGAGAGTTGCTGCCAGTTGCAACTGCAACTGCAACTTGCTGGCCATAATTTTAAATGGGCAGCAGCAGCCACAGCCGCAGCCGCAAAGAATCAACTGTCATAATGACAGTTCTCTGTTTACGCCATCATTGCGACGGCGGCCACTTGGTCTTGGACTTGTTGCCTTACCAATATTCCAGTCCAACCCCCGACCCGTTCTAGCCCCCTTTTTTTTGCCACTCCCCATTATTGTCGTAGTTGTAGTACAGCTAGCTGTAGTTGCTGCTGTTGATCCGTTTGCCGTCTTCTAATGGAAATTATAATGTGCATTGCAGTTGTTCGTCGCTTCACTTCAGTTGTTGCAGTTGCTGTCCTCTGTGTGTCTGCCTCTGTTAGACAGCGCGCCAAAATTTTTGCCGTTGTTTATCAGTTGTACCACTTTTCTGCTAGAGCAGAATTGGGCTTATTTGTTTCTGACACTAGCAAGTAACAGGTGTTCTGTCGAGGGACATGTCTTTCTGTTCTATCAAATAGTTATAAAAGAAAATTGTCCTACAGTAAAGGCAAACAATTGGTTAGAGCATATTTTTATTCGATCAGTATTATTCTATTCTAACATGAAATTTTCATTGTTGTCAAACTACGTACGTACTACACATACATGTATACAAGTACACAGATAGCTGCACACCATGGCAGCCAGTCAGTCAGTTAGTCAGTTGACTTGATTAGGGGCCTGTCCAACCGATTGCCTGCTCTGTTGACTGGCTGCCTTCGTCGACTGGTCTTTTTTGACTGCTCAGAGCTCAGAACTCTCACTGACTGGCGCTCTTCAAGTTGACTCCTTTTGTTGGTCGACGCGATAACGCGCCGAAATGTCAATAAAAAAAGAATGAAAAAACTAAACTATCGCCACACGGCATTTGCCTTGACTCTCGAGTGCCGAGCGGTGGCCTCAAATTTCAAAATACATACTCTCAAAAATCAAACCAAAATATGTAGAAATAAAAAAAAAAAAATACCATAACCAGACCCCAGGCCAAACCTGAAGCTAAACTCAATGCCTGTGCCAGAGCGAGCATTTGAGTGACGTTGCGCTACTTGGCTGACTATTGGACGGACTGACTGACTGACAACAACAACAACCTTGTTTAGCCTTGCCTCAAAGTCTCAGTGCCTGGCTGGTTTTTGCCATTGTTGGTTAGTTTTTAATATTTATTTTGATGTGCGATAGATTCGTTTAGACAGGTGAAAGGCTAAATTGTCAATTTGCAAGCGCAGGCCAATAAAAAAAAAAAACTAAACTCCAAGCCCAAAATGTGTATAAAAGCCAATGCTCAACGTGAAGATACCCATTGACAAGAAGAAACGTCAACCAAAACTAGTTTCGAAAGGTAATTATTACACCACCTAAACTTTTTACTGGGTATACAGTATAGTTACTCGAAAACCGTGAACCAAGTTAGTCCATTCGCTCGTTTAACTTATTTTTGATTGGGACAAAAACATTTTCATTTCACTATATTATTGTTGTAGGCTTCAAACCGAATTTCTGTATGTATGTGTGCACAGAAAAGAGCCTTTTGTTTTGAGAAAGACATAGACACATCTATCAGTTTGTTTACTATTGACCCAGGTAAACTCGATGAGTGACTTGACTGACTGGCTAACTGAGAGAGAGTGCAAGGACAATAGCAACAATAAACGTTGATTGTTTGCTTTGTATATCTGTTTATGATTGACCGACTTTCCATGTGACTCTCACTGTTTGACCAATTGAAAATTTATGAAAATTTAATGAACATGATTAGTTGAGTGCTTTAAATGATACTCAATTGAAAAGTAGCTGTCAAATTCAGTTCCGTTGTACTACTTCTATTAGCCCAGGCTTAAAGGACATTCCAAAAAATTTGTGTGGAAATATCTTTTGGCACTCAAAAGCACATAAATTCCTTAAGCTCTCCAGAATTATAAACAATAAACCCATTATCATCATCACTGTGTCATCGCATAAAACGTTTCAACTAATATACTCGAATTAAATATCATATAAATCCACTAAACTGCTTTATTCTACTCGCTAACATTTAACCCACAACAAAACAACAACACAGAACAGAACAGAACCGCACAAATCAGTACAAAGTGCAGTTGACTTTTGAATTTATATTGTGTGCACATTTTATTTGCTGCTTATGGTAGATATATGTATATGTACAATATACACATACGATTAACGACCTTATAAACAAGTGCCAGAGAATGGTCGTAGTCGTTGTAGTTTCATCCGTTCGACCCACAAAATGCCGAGTTGAGTGTGCATTTTGTTGCCCTTTTTAGCTTAGCTCGCTCGCCTGCTCGCCCGCTAGCCACGTTTGTTAGTTTTGCGATGCATCGTTTAATTTTAACGCTCAATTTAAAATGTTTTATGCAGCAGCGCGAGCGGCACACACACACACACATACACATACATGTCCTGGAACACCCACAGTTGGTTGTTATACACATATGTATATACTGCATATGAGTGCAGCCCAGCGAAGCGCAGCGCGGGCATAAGAACAAGGACAACAACAAGGACGAGGTCGAGGAGTCGCAGGAACCAGAACCAGAACCCAGCCGTCTGGACTGGTTGTCGTCCTTGTTCTGCATGCAATTATCTCAGCATTGGCTTCTCTCTGCAGCAAGCCAACACCAGCAGCAGCAGCAGCCGGTTGTCCTGCATCTTTTTGCCTTGCAATAAATTAAGCTATCAAGTGTCCTTAATGTACGGCACAAGGAGCAGCAGCAGCAGCAGTAACGGCCGTGGGAGCTCAACTTAATTTATAAGCAACCCACTATGGAAAACACCCTTCATGGCTCCAACATAATAATGCAAAGTATCACACAGTCAGTCGGCAATTATAAAGTTTTTATTTATATAAGCACATCTACTGCAGGCCATAAAGACATCTCACACAGACAATCAGACAGATGGACAGACAGACATAACTGCAGCAGGTGTTGCATATGAAAATTATACGCTTCATAAATTTGCGCTAGCCACAAATTGAAACTGGCCTCAGACTCGGCGACTGAGTCTGCAACTCAGACAGCTTGGTAATTCAAGAAGTTTGTCAACCTTTTTTTCTCTCAAACGGTGTCATGTGATACTTTTCTTATTCAACATCTTTATAATAATGGCTAAACCAAAAATGAGATCCCTTTTGGCTTTGGGTTTTCGGAGGACTACCTGTGCACAAATTAGTTTGACAATCTAAATCGACAGCACACACACACACACACACAAACACAGTAGAGGAAGAGATATCAGAAGACATATCAGCAATCTGAGTTGAGTTGAGATTTTGTGGGAATAAACTAAGTTGATGTCAAATTATTTTGAAGTGTTTGGACAGATTTCTACCTTTTCTTCTCCTCATCATCGCCTTTTTTTTTGGTTTTTGTGCAAATAATTTGATATGAGCCCTTTATTTAGGGCGTGTAAAGATTTTTATTGCAGGGCGTCTACTTCCGCGCCAACAGCTGCCACAGTTAAACTTACGAGAAGAGAGAAGGAGGGTAAGGTGTATCAAGTGCAAGGGCGGATATAAGAATATAGGAAATCGAAATCAATTTCAAATCATGGTAAAAAGGTAACATATACGAAAGCAAAAGAATACTTAAAGCCAATCATAAGTCAAACACTTAACAGGAAAATTATGCATGCTTTAACATCGCTTAAGTGTTAACAAAGCTATAATAGTTTGCATCAATATATACTCATAAAGCTACCCTCGTTGGAGTCTTTTATGCGCAGCTACTCAAATTTCAAAGAGTTAACAGCTTAAAGCAGAGCCAAATTGATACGCAAATCAGTGACCAAAAAAGTCCCACTAGAATGAGTCTTGGCTTTTAGATTATTGTGGCGTGAAATGAAGACATTCCATATTGTTCTGGGGCTTTTCTGAATGTCTCTATATATCAGTTTACAGGTTTTCGTGTTCCAAATTGGTGCTAAATGCGCTGGCGTTTCAATTTTCAACAATTGAGATAAATCGGAAGTTTGCCAGCATGCCTTTGATGCCACACCATTATGATGCAGATGAGATGATGATGGTGACTCTTCCAATAGGCAACTAAAACAGCTTGCTGCGTGCACCTTGCAGCGTCGGCGGCGCCTGGCATTATCACTCAAGCCATAAATTTTGTTCGAAGCGAACGAACTTTGAGAGAGACTTCTCTTAAGTGCCTTAATTTCAGTCAGTTTGATTTTTTTTAACATGTTTCGATCGCGTTGCTGACAAACTTTAAGTGCTTTTATTTCTACGCTTTAGAAGACGGCGGACAGCAAAAATTTCATAGTTCTTTCAGCGTTTTTTGAGGTTCTTTTTATTGTATAAAAGCAAAATATGCGCCGCTTTAATATTTCGTATTATTTTTATTTTTTTCTTGCTGTACATTTATTGGCATTTGGCCTGTTGCCTTTTGAAGCTTTTTTACTGCTCGACTAGCGACCTTTTTTTGTGTTCTTTTGAGTGCCTCATGCCACGTTGTGTGGCATTCTATATTGAACTATACATATTAAGAAATAACACAGAGACATAGGAACAAAAGAAACTTGCCGCTTAAGCTCCAGACACAAGCATATTTATGGAATTTATTCTTGTACTGTGCAAAATTCTTCGACTTGTTTAAAATGCCACAACGGAACCGCAAAACAAAAAAAAAAGGCAAAGCAAATGATAAATACGTCATGGATTGTGGTTGAAAGTAAAGTTTGAATTAAGTTACAAGTTCTATAGTTTTATAATCCCGTTTAATTTAAAAACAAGATAAACTTTCATTATGTGCCAGAACAATCATGCTTATATTGCTATTACTTACCATTTGTTTGGTGTGTTGTTATTGCATTTGTTTTTACACCTCCCAACGGTATTGGACGAAATCCCCGTATTCTGTAATGAAAAACAATAGTTGAAGTCCATTTTCATTTGCACATAAAGTTAAAAATTCAGGCGCACCTGCAAGTCAAGCTGCAACAGCTATAGACCCATTTTAATTTTATTTAAATCTCGGTGCAGACCATAAAAAAGAGACCAGAGACCAGAACTGCACAATAATATATATATATATGTATGTATTGTTACTGCATAACCCTAGCGAATAATGCCACAGTGTGTCCCATGGCATGGTCGCAGTTCAAACTGGGTTAATGACAAGCTTAACGGCGCTGGCGGAAAATTAAAAATAAAAAAATGTGAACTGTAAGGCTAAACCCACGTGAAGGTTAAAATACCAACCGCTCCGCACATAGAAAAGTATAAAATATTGAACACACTAAAAGAGAAAGAGAGAGAGAGAGAAGAGCACCGAGCACAAAGCCAGTGAAAAGCAAAAATATTGTTTACCATTTTACCTATTGTACTTCTATTGCCACGCAAAAATGCCAAAAATGTAATTTAACAAGCACACTTTTGTAAGCCTAACGCGACGACACACAAGAGAAAAACACTTAAATCGTTTTAAAAAAAGGAACATTTACAATCGAATTGAAAGCCAAAGCCATATATATTTTTAATCAAAATTTCAAACATAAACCCCTAAAACTGTAAACTCACTCAAATGGCATACGTTGCATACACAAAACAAAACCATCAAACACTCTTATTTTGTATTGCCCGGGACATAAAATATTTAGTGGAAAAAAGTATAAAAAAAAAACATTAGAAATACCATTGTACTTTTGTGATATTTGACAGATATAAGCTAGATTTCAGTCATATTTTATTCAATTTAATTATATGTATAATAAAACTATAGCTATTTGTGCATAAACTTTACTATTTTACAACATTCACTTGTAACAGAACTCAGGCAATTAGTGTAGAATTAATTTTTCCCACTTTACGAACAGAAAACGGGCTTAAAAGCAAAACATAAGCATATGAATTCTACTCCTTGTTTAATGCAAAGTTATTAAGACATAAATATTTCTCTTCAATGGGACCCCGTCTGTTGCTGAGGGAGCTGAAGGGATAATAAGTGTATGTAAGAGCTCATAATATGGCAGCAGCAGCAGCAGCAGCATTGACACCAACAACAGCCAGCCGGCACCTCAATGATGAGACCCTTGAACATCATCATCACCTCTCTTCCTCTCCCCCTCGCTCTGTCTGTGTGTCTTCTCAATATGTCACGCGCCTGCGCCTGCGCCGGTGTGCATCAAAGTGATTAATTAAAACAATTTTGCATATTACAAGCATTTCGACTTTGAACTTGATGGCGTCGTCGGGCTGTGCAAAAAATAATAAATACGAAAAAAAAAACCTTCAGACCAGAGAGAGACCAGTTTCATGCGCAGTCGGCGTTGCAGTCGCATTACTACCAAACAACTATAGCAGCAGCAGCAACAACAACAGCAACACCTCACGCAACATGTTGTTGACAATGTACAGTGGTTCAAGATTTATTATACGATTTGTATGACGAAATGGTAACTGTTGTAAAGAGCTTTCTATTATAATCCTAAGTTATTTTATCTTAGGATTTTATTATGTATATAATAGGGAGAAAAATGTTATATTTCTTATCAGATATTGATAACCACTGTAAAATTCTTGGGGCTTTAAGGCCCACTGTCAGTCAGAGCGATTCTTGAATGCGGTCTGCACATGTTGCATTGACGCCGCCACTACCGCCGTAGCTGCTTAAAAGTAAAATTGTGTCGATTTCAATAATGCAAGGGGCCCATTACAACACATTCACTTACAGAGAGACAGAGAGACAGTCAATACAGATGTGCGTGCTAGCGTTGGCATTTTGAGCGAGCATTCCATCAAAGCGCTTCGACCACAAACGCCAGGGACAAAGAGGAGGCAGCAGGAGTTGTAGTTGTGTAGTTGAGCGCACAGAAAGGCAACGAAAAAACACACAGAGAGGGAACAAAAAAAAAGATACAGACAGGGTTGTTGTCGGTCTGAAGCTGCCGACATTGTCAAACATTTCATTAATTAAACATGCGAATGTAGCACATTTTAATTTCGCACAAGAGCCTTTTAGACTTCTTCTGCATATAGTGTGTGTATACGGCATACATATATACGTATTACTATCGTAAGTAACTATGCATGGGGGCACCTCCATAAAGTGTGCCTCTTGACTACCCTTTGTTTTTGTGTTTTGTACCCTAGGGGCAGCAGCAGGCGTTGGGCCTGCGTGTCAAAAGACATACATAATTTGCAACACAACGCACCAACCGGGTCTTCTTTGGTCAGAGATAGTCGGTTCACCTTATAAGAAGACGGGGCAGCTCAATTTGATCAAAGTACTCATAAAACTTATGCTGTTTCGACAGGCGGCAACGGCAACAGCCACAAAATCTACATATTGACGGCAAAGTGATACATGAACTTGAATGTTAAACACCTCGCACCAAGGACTAAACGACAAGACAATGTCAGAGTCGGAATATTAGGGCTGCAGTAAAAGTATACTATCGGAAATCCCATATTAATAAGCAAATAATACGCATATTAATTGGAGAGCACTTTGGTTCTTCAAAATAATTACTTCATTTATGTGTTGGTATCAGAAACCCTTTTATTTCCATATTTACACATGGGCAAATGAACGCAGACAAAGGAAATATTAAAGTAGACAGGATAATAGCTATTTGTACAGAAAAGAAAAAAGAAAAAATTCATGCAGCCCTGGGTGTCTCTCTGTAAGAGTACATAATATGTGTGTGTGCTGTGCTGTGCTTCATTTTAGCTACCTTTAAATAAATTAAATAAAAATTATACAAGTGGTGCAGCATAATGAGTGCTGCAAGCGCTTTTTCAGTTACTTTTACCTCAAAAGCCAAGCGGCCGCAACGTTGGTGGGTACGACAGCAGCGGCGGCAACGTCAGGCGACGTTGGCAAATGTGGGGAGGGGAAAATCGGGGCTATGTGGCCACTGGGGCAACGGTGCATGTGCCACGGCTGACTGAGTACATGTGTGTGTGCGTGAGTGTGTATGTCAGAGTAAAATTAATGTGTTGTAAAAATTAATTAATTTTGCAAATTATATATTTGATGCATTATCAACTTGCATTTTTTTTCTTCTCGAGTACATGTGTGTGTGTTTGAAGGTATGTGTTTGTGTAGAAGGTGGCCAGCGGCTGTCCAAAGGATGCTTTACATTAACAAACGGACACAAAAACGTTTATAATAACCGTAACAGCTGCACTTTGGTTCCGTTAGCACAATATATTTGTGGACGTATTCGTGATTTGTAGAATGTCTTGGATTTAATATGAGTTTTGTTTCATAATAGTTGGAAGGTATACTTAGTTACCCTTTTAGCCCCTTTCTATATCATTAGAACAACTTAACTTAATCACAACAAAATTTGTACTTTTAAAAGCCTGACAGTAAAATAAATAATCACAAATTCACAAAGTCTATCCAGTTCACCCTCTACATAAAGTGTTAACTCATAAAGCTTAACTTAAGCTTGTTATAAAATGTATTTTTGTAGTCTATTCGCTTATTGTTTGTCCGTTATTGTGCATGAAAGTATGATTTAAATTGTTTATACCGAATGCAATTTAAAATAAACAGCCCGCTGGCTGATCCCATTGGTTATGCTTAGCGGATATATTTTTAGTGGAAATAAATCGCTAATAATATTTTATATCGGTTCAAAACAACTTTTAAGGTCGAATTTGAGTGGGGTTTTTTTATCGTTAGTTTTTGTTTTGTTTAATTGCCAGAGCGATTGGCCAACTGGCCGACAGTTTGGCTGCCAAGGAATGCCATAAGACGAGGTCAAAATCTGGCCAACTTACTCACGCTTTTAAATCCGAAAATTCAAGCGAAATGAATTTGTATCTTTTCGAGTGGCAGGCTGTCGGACAAACGAACAATCTGACAATCTTGAGCAGGCAGGCAGGCAGGCCAGCAGGCAGGCAAGCAGGCCAATCACATCTCACAAAATGCAAAAGCAGAAGCTCTTTGAACAACACATTTGTTGTTCTAAAATAAATTATAATTTCACTGACCGAACTTTGAGGTTGTTGTTTTGTTGCTGAATTCGCCGAATATATTTATAACTCCCGGCACAAATCAACTGCTTAAAGTCATTTTCAGCTTTACTTTTTCCACTTTTGTTATTGTTTGTTGTGTCTCACACACCGTGTTGCGGAATGAGTCCATTTCAATTTCGGCACCATCAAAGTTCCGCAAAATGCCTTTTGCAGCGGATTTTTGCGGTGGCGGAGTGATTAAAGGTGTGGCCATATATCAAATGCAGCCAAAGCTCAGTCACACAACGCTCTGACAGCAGCCGCTTTTTTTTTTGGTAATTTCATTGATGGCTGTTTAAGCTTAAGTAGAAATCCATAAGCAACAGCTGTAAAATTTAAGTTAGCAATTTAAGAATGAATAAGTAGAAACACGTTTTGAAGCAGCTATGAAACTAACAAACAAGGATCACGTTGCAAATAACAAACGATCAAATCGCCTTTCCATATACATTCAACAAGCTAATGAATCTTTATTCAAGACTTAAACATTTAAAAATCGATATTGTTTGCCATTTAAGTTTACTGACTTGTGTCAGATCAAGTTCAAATGTCAGCGTCGTTTGACATTGAAAAGAGCTTGGTGTGCGCGATTTTTCTTTTCACAGTCACAAGATTTCAAATTTATTAACCGACATTTTCATTTTGCTTCTTTTTTTTCGGTGTCAATGTCGCATCAATGTCACAAAAGCTCTCTTGCAACGCTTCACTGCGTTTATATGCGGCTAAAGATACAAACTAAAGCTAAGTGTGTGTTGGTGTGTGTTTGTGTATAGCTGACTTTTTGTTGCAGTTGCAATGTTGCAGGCAGCATAGCTAGCTGCCATAATTATAATGAAGTGTTACAGCGCGTTGAGTTTGAGTTTTGTCGCTACTGTTGCTGCAACGCTTTGGCTTTGCCACTGGTTTTTGCCATGTTCTTATGTTGCTTGCACCCCTAAGCACTAAGCACACACACACACACACACACACATGCCACGCTCGAATTGTCATAAAATGTTGAACGCTAATTGGCGTCTATGTGCGCATAGGGAGTTGAAGTCGAACAACCGACATTACCTTGCTTTTCCTTCCACTCTTCCTGCTCCTAGCCTCAACTGGCTGCAGCATTCAGTGCGTGAGGAGTTTTTAGTATGAGGTTAAGGCGCCGGCTTCACGCAGTATGTGGCGCCTTGGATCTACCCTGCCCTGCCCTGCCACTAGTTCAGTTGCTAACAAGTTGATACACTTAGCAAAATACATAAAGGTGTAAGAATCGCATACTCCTGACCAGAATAACTATCTGTGTATGTGCGACTTTTTCCTACAGTTTTTTTCGAGTGCATTTCACTGTAAACCTTTCAATGGGCCACCTTTAGAAAATACTTTTCTATTTATGTGGCGCACACACATAACACCCGATGAATATGAGTGTGAATTTGTATATGCATTTGAATATGAATATTTATATATAAAACACCACACAATTCCCTTACAATTATTTCCTTTTCCTTAATGTGTGTGTGTGTGTGTGTTTGTGTTATTGCATTTAGGAAAACATTTCACAACATTGCCGTTTGTTTTTAAGTGGACGATGGCTACAATAAATAACAATTTTGTGAATGTACGCCAAAACTTTATATATAATATATATATATGCCTTTATATAAATACAAATTGATTGACTGGATTTGTTGTTGATACTGAAAATTGCAAAAACAAATTGTGAAAGTTTGATATTCTAATATTGTATTTGGTTTATCAAAACATTTTTTGAGCTGAAAACAAATACATATGAAAAATTTTTCATTAAAAGCTAATCCATAAAAATAAATAGAAAGAATTTATTTTTAAAGTGTTTTTTAAGCAACAGAAATATTTAAATGCAAAATAAAGTTAAAATTTCAAAATATACAGAAAACAATGCCTGCATGCCTTAAACATATTAAAGCAATATAAAGTTATTCACTTTTCAATTTTGCTCTTTTCATTAAAAGTCTTTCGATTGTGATAAACACACACATTTCCTCGGTTTAAATAGGTAATAATATTATCTGAGCCACATATCAACTAGCAATTTTAGTTAAACGTTGCAATGGCTCTCAAATAATTTTGCTAAAATGCCTAACAACAATGCACAAACAATGAGACACTTAAAATGGTTGAAAGCAAGCTGAAATTACGATATTTAAATATGCAGTTAACACACGTTTAACTATCGTAGCTGTAGATCAGCCATGTGTGTGTGTGTGTGTGGCAATAATCCTTGTGAAAATCCAATTTGCGAAGAAAATAACAATTAGTTTAGTTTTGTGTGCTAATATGAAAGCCATATGTGGTAAATGTATTAACTGGGCCATACAATTAACGCCAACAAACAGTTTGGTGGGGAGGGGGAGAACAGCAGGCAGCGCGAGGGATTTAGTTACAGCATTGGCCTTTGGCTTTGGTCAACGTTAACTGCAACTGCAACTGCAACTAAAGCCGTAAATTTTGGCCAATTTTGTGAATCATTAAGCAAAAACATTTTGCTGCCTGTTTAATTATGCATACATATGTACGTATGTTGATGATACACGACGATACAAAGATACATATGTACGAATGCAGTTGTTGTTATTGCTGGGATTTCTCTCTCTCGTTCTCGCTCTCGCTCTAACCTTCATATTATATGTATCCATGCCTGATGGGGCCATGCCCATCGCTGCATGGGCGCATTACACGCTCGACAAACATGCGATTAACAACAACTACAACAATTCGAAGACATTACCACAAAATTTATAACATGGCATCCATGTTGCTACATAGATACACACACACACACAAGCACACAGATACAAACATGCATACATGTGTACTTATGAAAAGCCAGCTGCTGTTTTTCCTGCCTCCTCGTTTGCCGTTTTACAGTTGATATAAAATTAAGTGTTAATTAGTTAGAAAGCTGCAGGGCGCCGACAATGCATTAAATTTACATAGCAATAATATTGAAGACTCTCTTTCTCTTTCTGTTTTGTGTACTGAGCAAACAAATGGTACAAGCTAGTCAACTAGCCAAAGAAAATGTACTTAAAAGCAACCAATCGACTGAAACAAAAATTCGGTTTTCCATTTAGAGATAACTGTTATATTGTTCAACACTGTTGGCTTAGTTTTTCTCATTTTCTTAACGCTATGCGTCTTTCATCTTGAAGTTCACACAAGGCGCATCCTTGAACATCAATCAATCTAATGATCTTGGTCTATGATGATCTTCAAGTGTTTTTGAGGCGTTTTGATTGTGTACTTTTGTTTATGCCGCACCATAATCAATATCGAATTTGTTTTGTAATCGTGTTGTTTGTGAGTTAGCCCTTTTGATCCTGCGCTGTCATGTTGAAAGGATCGCAGCTGCCTAATGATTGCGCATCTTTAGCGCGTTAGAAATCACACTTCTCGTAGGTGTTTTTTTTCTTCTCTCACTCTTGTTCTCTCTTCTTTCAATATCATTAATCAATGTAGCATGGCATGGCCCAAACAAATTGTTTATCAGTGAAGTGAAGAGTTTGGTAAAGCTACATTGTGTTGCTGTTCAATTGACTATAGCATAGTTATTAAAACAAGACAAAATGAATACATGTCTAGGTTGGAGAGCTCCCTGCTCCTTTGTGTGACTTGTTTTGCGGTCCACGCCACATAAAAATCAATCAAATTTGCTATAAATTAAAGTTTGGCTCATTTTGTTTTTGCAATATAAAGCGTATGCGAAATAATTTATGTTTAAGATGCCATAAACATTCATTAGCGGAGGACCCGCTCTAAAAACACTAAAAAAAAATAAGAAAGAAAAAAAATGCGTACATAGTTTTATGATCCGCCCATCTGGACGTTGTGTTAATGAGTCGAGCGGCTGCTCTTAAACTCTACAAAGATCTTTTCCAATAACAACTGCTACAACTATCTTCTTCTTTTTTACTTTGAGCGTCTTAAGTATCTTGAGTCTGGCGGTTTTTGTAGTCTCTGCTGTGCTATGCTGAAACACACAGTAGCTTAGAAACATGTCTGTAAAATCGCCAATAATGACAAACATAAAACACGTTAATACTACATTGAAAAACTTCCGATTCTTATGCAAATTCGAACGTTTTGTAACTGGTTTGTTTCTCGAATATGGCTTATAATTAAGAGTTGAGAGAGTATAAAGCTACAAGCAACAAAAGGGCGATGCCTTCATCTTACATATGAGTTATCTGATTTTGGGCATATATCATTATTTACTGCACAGCAGCCGCACAACATTACCATGACAATGTCACCACCAAAATACATATATGTCCAATGATCCATTGCTGAAAGCGTTGAGAACAACTAACTAAATAACATCATTGACTAACTTGTTTCACATTTTTAGTGCCTAATACTTATTGATGTGCTTTACGCCTTCGAACGGGGCACAACAAAAAAAAAATTATTATTATTTAATTGGTTGTCACTTCAGCTTGAAGTCAAACACACAGATTAACAGCAGCATTATCGTAAACAGGTATCTTTAAATGATGTGCAGAGTTCATGCTGAGCGTTTTTTTTTTTCTTCTAAGCAGCAAAAGCAAAATGAAAACTGAATGGTAGACGAGAAACGTTAATAAGTAGCGATTGCCACAATCATTTATTTCATCTTTTATGTTGACAAATCTGGCAAATAAGTTTTGGTTTTTTGTATATGCTTTTCAAAAGCGCGAGATGGTAATAAATTATAATGAGCTCTAGGGTTTATAGAAATTATTGTTACCCAAAAGTTTCTGTTAGTTTTAACAGTGTTTTTACATATTTTGGTTTTATTATTAATTTTTGTTTGTATTACTCAAATACTTCGATTACGTTTTAACCAATTATTTTGCGCAAAACAAAAATTTACATAAATTGCCATAAAACAAGAAGTCCCCAAGGCACATTCGTTTTTTTTTTTTGGCTATAGTTTCGATTTTGGTTTTCGGCTTTAGTTTTATTCAGCTGCAGGCGACAAACAAGAAACCAACAGCAAAAAAAAAATATATATATATATATATTTTTATATGCATATCAGTATGTTTGTATGTTAATATGTACACATAGCCGAACGTTGGTTGTATAAAGATGGTAAAGTCATAAAACTGTTGAATTGCACGTAAATCTCCAGGGCTTTTGGGGGATACTACCAAACTATACAGTGTCCATAGGCATGCGGCACTCAAGCTTCAGGCACAGTTCGGCCCATGTGGCACGTCGTCGTTGTCGTTCAGCATTTCTATTCTGTGTGTGGAGATTTATTTTTATGCAACACGTCTGCAGCACATTGCGCAAGTGGCAAGCAGAAACGAAGAGAGCGAGAGAAACAACAAGTAAAGCCAACAACAGCAAAACAAAAGCATCAACTACTTCGTGTAAAGAGCAGAAAAATCATATAATCGTCAAAAGTCACAGGAAACATATGCAAATGCTGGAAGCTCAGTCAGTGGACGCGCCACCACACCACACAACAACTGGACATAGTGGATATCGTGGATATCTGACGGGTTCAGGTTGCAAGTCCAGGTCCAGCCAGTCTGGCCTTTTATTGTGCGCTCTGCTGCTTTCGTTCTCAACGTACGAATATACTATAACAATGGCCAGCACAAACGTTTATCCAAAAGGTAACAGAGGTAGCGATTTATACTTCTATATCGATACACTTTCATGTGGGGCATAACGAGTTGCTGATCAAGCTGGTTTGCTGTCGTTTGGCATGCCATATCTCTCAATCTCTAACTCTAATCAACAAGCAACTTAAACCCAAAGTAGCTTTTCAATCAGCTTTTCAAATCGCATAATTATGTGACCTAAAAATCGTATCTGATTGAAATAACAGCAATAACAGTGTGGCAAATGCATAAATTTTAATGGCGCACTGCATATTTAATGCGTGCTGCATAACATAACTGACATCTACTTAGCTTTGATAGGGTATAAAATCAGTAGCAAGCTTGCCGACCCCGTTTTAGTTGTTTTTTGTTTTTGTCCCTGTTGCTGTTGTTGCATCCATTCATATTCGTACAAATTTTGCGCGCTTGACAAAGCTGAACAATGATGTACTTCATGTAAATTTCACTCGCCGGCCGACTGCACTTTTACCCCACTCCCCTTCCCCCTTTACTTACTCAGTCCCTCACTCGCACTCGCTTAAAGTCGTTGATATGAAAAAAAAAACTAAAATGTTGCATATGTAAAATGGATTGGCAGCATGTGTGTGGCTGTATGTGTGTGTGTGTGTTTACATAACTTTATTGATGGCAACAATAAATGTTGCTGCTACTACTGCCAACGGCGCTTGCCTCAAGGGGGTGGGCATGAACTGCTGCAGCAGCAGCTGAACTTAGTTTAGTGGAACATGCATTGCATATTTGTATAAATTTAAGTTTTAGATACGCGACTAGCGGCAGCAGCAGCAGCAGCACCGGCAACAGCAGCAGCAACAGCAGATGTTGCATAATACAATTGAATTTGTTAAAAACAAAAGAGGCAGCCAACAAAAACAATACTGCTGTGGGAAATTTGCGCACGCGAGCGGCAACAGCAACAAGAACGAAATATAAACAACAAATTGCATTCAGCACTTTTTTTTTATTATTTTGCTAAAGTTTTATTTACCCAGGCAGGCAACACCCAAAGTCGTTATACCAAGCCAAATTGTTGAAAGCTAAAAGTCGTATTCCCTCAAATCGAAAGACAAAGATTGTAAAAATGGTAAAAAGAATATATATGCCAAGTGTAAAGGATTTCATGTTTATATAGGCCAAACACGGAGCGGAAAACTTCTGAAGTTTATTTGGAATTCTCAGCAATTATGTATCTGATATTGACTGATATTTAACATAGTATATATAAATTTTCTACTTTACTTTTTCAAATCACAACTGCAACACAAAAACAGACACCCTATTGCCATATTTGTCGTTGAACTCGCGATGTCAGCTCCTGGTCAGTGGTCAATTTCAATATGTGCATATGTTAATGGCCAAAGAATCAGGAATTGCAGTTGTTGTTGTTGTTGTTGTTGGCTCCCTTGGAGCAATGAACGACCCGGGCAAACATCGAAACAACAATAACAACGAACACCAGGCGGCCTTTAGTTCTTGTTATTGTAGTTGATATTTTGTGAGCCGTTTTAGAATGTCACTTGATTTTTGATTGATTGTTGTGGGAAATATTGCAAAAAATATTTTTGCATAAATTCACAGTGGAGCCGAGCTCACTGCGGTAGATAGTTGCTGAAGCTGGTGCTGCTTTTCCTGTTGCAGTTGCATGTGGCATGCTGTGTGTTAACAATGTTTATGTTTTTATTAAAACATGAGCACAGCGACCAGGCGGAAACATTTCATATGCCATTTGTGGCATGCCAAAAAAGAAAACAACAGCAACGTCAACGACAACGACAACAAAAATTAGTTTCCCTCGCCGCCGAATATTAAAATGTGCATTATTTAGTGGCCAGAGAGCAGTGGGCAGAAAGGCAGGCAACATTGTAAAAAAAAAAAAAAACCAACAAAAAACATCAACAGCAGCAGCAGCAGCAGCAGTAGAATAAAAACGAGACATCGTAAAACTTGGCCATGGCTAAAAGAAAGCATAACTCTCTGGACGCCAAAAGACTAGCCAAGACAGAGAATGAGAGACAGCAGCGTCGAATAACGAGCCAAGAAACTTGCACTCGCTGAGCATTAAAAAATCAAATTATAATAAAATTGCAGATTAACTGTTGACTGTTGAGCAGCAGTTGCAGCATTACCAAGAATATGAACAGGGGGCAAGGGGAGGGTAAGCACTCGTTAAGCAACTAGAAAGAGAGACGTCTTGAAGACCCTAACAACTGAAACTGGAGATGCACAGCAGCAGCAGCAGCAGCTACTTTTGCTACTTGATGCTATCCCTGCTAGTTGCTGCTGCTGTGCCGCCTGCCAAGATTAAGTCATCATCAACATTTTGCAGTTGTCAACTGTGCAACGCTGCAGCAAGAGACACGGCTGCTTAAACTGCACTTTGTGTGCGGCCTGTTCAACAAGGACTAAGGGTTGCACAATATTCAATTCAACCCGACCCGGCTCTTTATTCTCTGCCTCTCAAACGCAATGATCACCGTTATTGTGTGCGTTTAAGTTAAAATTTGGTTAGAGTTAAACTGATTTCTTGTTGCAGTAAATCAGATTCTTAATATTTTTTCACTATAACTATACACGTAGTGAAAAACTTAGTTGCAAGTACTAAAATTTTAACTCGACGATCTTTCCATAAAAAACACCCAATATCCATCCCTCGACTGTTGTTTTTGCCACATCAAGACATTCCGGCATGTTCGCTTTAGCCATTAACGAAGCCAACTAAAATTTATATGGTTGCAACATAGTAATGCGCTTATAAGTAGCATACAAATTTAGTTGACAATGTCTAGAACCAGCCAGCTAGCTACTAACTGAAAGTGGAAAGCTAACTAGCTAACTGACTGTCTGTCTGTGCCAAGGCTTGAGGCTTATCTAAGTGTCCAAGGCACGACACAAAAGAAGACATTGGTTGCTACAACTGCTGATGATGACACACACTCTATATCTCTCTCTGTCTCTGTCTCTTTCTGTGTCTCCGTCTCACTTGGTTGGGTGTTCCAAAGTGTTTATTGCATTGACACTCGAGGGAATGGCAATGGGCATCCATCGCTTTTGGAGTTGCTTTCGGCAACGGCACACTTTCAAATCATAAATTTTTACTTTGTCACTTGTGTGCTGATAGCACACTGGCTGTAAAACAAAACGGACAACCCCTTCCCTCCAACCCTGCATCCCTCCGCATCCACCAACCCTTTTTGTGAACAAAATGCAAATGAATGATGCGCCAGGGCCATTGAAAATTATAATTGGAGCATCAGCAGCAACATCCATCGACTTTATATATACATATATATACATTTTTTAATTTTTTAATGGTGTCAACGCTTATCGTCAACCAAAAATAAAAAGAAATACCAAAAATGTAAAAAAAAACAAATGGGAAAAAAGCAACTCCAGCAATGCAAATGCCGCTAAGTGCCGAACAAAACGTTTTTTTGATTTTTTTTTCTTTTTTTTTTTGGAGCAAGAGAAAGATGAAGTCATTAAGAGGTTGGAAAACGAACGGAAATCGTTATCAGCACTTTGGCTCGATTTTGAATATTGTACAAACATATTTGTAAAATTTGTATATATATTTTTGTACACAAGTATTTATTTGGTTTACATGTACAATTTTGTTGCTGCAACACTTGCCACTGCGTTGCAGTAATTACAGCATCAGCGCCTCTAAAAACATTGACATTTTGAACTCGAAACTTGCGCAACTCAAACAACCCAACCCCAAAACGGACCAAACCCAATGGACAAGCAGCTACCCAATAAAATGTTTCTTATCTCTCGTAAAAAAGCATATGAAAAAAAAACATCATAATTTTCTTGTTGTAGTAGTCGTTGAATTTGTCGAGCGGAAAACACATTGCCCATAAAATGTTTTTCATTTTTCCTTGGCAACAACTCTTTAGAGACTTGTGCTACATTTTTTTTTTTATTTGGTTGGGTGGAGAAAATTGAATTTTTAAGGCGATGTTTTAGATAGTTTTTATTACAATTTGCTATTTGTTAATGTCATAAGCGGTTGCAATAATTATTTTTAGGCTTTTAGTTTCTTGTTTACTGATTTATTGCTTCAGATCGTTTCAGTTTTTATTGTGGTCAAATTTTTTAACACCGCGCCTAATGATTTCTGTGGTTTTACAAGCTTGATGCTTTGTAAAGAAAATTCTTTTTTTTTATACATCTGAATTGGCATAGATAAAAGCATTTTTTTTTTCTTGTTAATGTTGATTTTTGTGGTTAAAGCTCTATTAATGTACAACTGAGAGAATCAATTTAAATGCATATCTATAAGTTTGATTACCACAAAAGAATCTCTTAACTCTTAGCTCTTGGTATATAAAGTATACTTAACACACCATTTACAAAACGCATATATAATTCATATCAGAGTTGAATGCTTGACAACAACCTTCGCATTTCGAAAGCTTCAACCTAAGAAAGCATTAAAAACAGTAGACAACGTCAAGTAAGCAACAAAACAACAGTAACAAATAATAAAAAACGGTTTGTCGACATTTACGAGCGCTAAGCAGCTCAGACGCACAACCGCCGTAGTCAAGACACCCACCACTCAAAGGGAGACAAGACGGTTGGACAGACAGATGCAACAGCCTGGCAAAAGTCAGTCATTGTTATTTTGTTATTGTCTGGATGCCACAAGAAAGCCATTTTCCAGTTGTTGTTGTTGTTGCTTTTGCCTGTTTATTTGTTTGCTGAGCTGCGTGTGGCAAGTGGAAATTAGAAAGTACGCACTTGAAGAGTGTCTATGTTTATGTCTAGCAACAAATGCGCTGTTGCCGCCTGACTGACTGACTGACTGACTGCCTTCCTTTCTGCTTGTGTGGCACCAAAGCAGCTACCAGGTTTCGCTCCTGGCCAAAACAACGAGAGAAACGAACGAAACGCCCCCAAAAGCAAACCTCTCCTCTCAAGTAGCAGACGCATGAATAGTTTAATTAAAATTTGCCTTTAAGCTCCTCACAAAAATATCATAAAAGAAAAGAGTTGCTTACAACAATAGCAACAGCAATAACTGCAACAACTTCCTGGCAAACATGAAGAAACGAAATAACGAAAGAAAAAAAACTTGTTAAAGTTTTCTAATTTTGCCAGCTGACGCCAAATGTTAAGCTTTAGTTTTGAGCTCTCTTTTTTTCGCTGACTGAAAACAAGACCCTTAAATCTTGTAGCCTTTCATTTTTTACCAGATATTAGAAAGTTTCATTTAAGATTTTATTTTTTCATGCAGATTGTCGGTTAATATCAACAGCTTCGGTGTTGCTTTTCTTTGCAATTGCTAACAAACTTGGATTAAATGATTATATCAATGGTTATAAATATGCATGGATGTGTCAAAACTTAATGTAGCCCGAGCCTTTGATTTGTGTTTGCCAAAAAAAATGGAACTGATTGAGCCCATCGTAAGTTGGGAAAATTTGGTGAAAATGCTTAAGAACAAATTAACAAGAAACTATTTTTTAACGAGAATTTACAAATAGTTTTGTGCAATATTTGTGTACAGAAAGGAATTTCTAACATTTAAATTTTAATAGTTCTCTGAAAAAATCGAAAAGTCTTAAAAACCAAATGGCACCAAATTTCTGCCTGTCAACACATGACATTTTTCACTGAATTACTTTACTCAAAATATTTCATGATAAAATGCAACAGGTTCACAAAAAAATAAAAAGTTGGCTCAAACGAACAATCCAAATGGAAAAACCAAAGTAAACAAAAAAAAAATCGCCGACAAGTGTGCTCAAAAATTATGCGACTGCAGACAAAAGTTGAGAGACAAAAAAAATATAAGTTTAAAAAGCATGCAAAATTGGAGCATTGTCTGTGGGGGATACGAAAAAGAACAGAAAAAACAAATGGGAGTTGTTGTTGTTGTGTTTATGGCCAACTCTGGCTGACTTTAGTTCAACGTTGCCAGCAATTAAAAGTCACAAAGCAGTCATAAACATGATTCCATCCTACCCTTGCCCCAACCCATGCCATTCTTAAGGAACGCGCAACATACTTAGTTACGAGCTGTTGATAATAAAGCTGAGAACGGGAAGCAAAATCAGAGAAAGGAAACGGGGTGTAGCAAAGTTATTTGTTTGTTTGTTTGTTTGGCGGCGGCGTCGGCCTCTGTTTTATGACTTAATTAGGAACAGCAACAGCACAGGTTGTTGTTTTTGTTGTATTTCGTGCCGTTGTTGCTGTCCAAGCAAATCAGCGTGAACCATAACGGTGCAGGGGAGCACTGGCACTGCCATGAAAACACCTTGATCGAGGTCTCAGGTAATTATGCACGCGACACATGTTGCAAGCACACTTGCCCCCAAGATGCCAACCAAGCGGATGTTTCGCTATCCCTGTCTCTTTTTTTCTTACAGACACACACACTTAGTGGCCTAAGTTTATGCGACTTGTCTTATTATCATTAACCATAATCACTTGTGTGGCAACGACGCCACTAAGTTTCTTGTTGTTGTTGTTGTTGGTAGTGGTGGCGGCGGCGTCTCTTGATTGCGATCAAAGTGCCACGCATAACCAGCTCTGAACAACATCGTCATCATTATCAGCATAGGATAATCATCATTGTCAGAGTGCATCATGTGCAAAATATATATGTGCCTGTGTTTGCATGCCACGCCCTCTGACGCATGCATACCAGGGCCAAGCCCAAGGTTTGTGGCGAACTTTTTTGCTGTTATTGATCGTGTAGATCAGATTGTAAATCAAATGTGTGTGTTTGCCCGCCCAATAAGGCATATGCTAATTTAAACAATTTACGAATACAATTTACCTTAAATAATTGATCCTGAATATGAAAGTTAAGGTTAGAAGTATCTTAGCTGTTTAGTTCCTTCAAAATCTTATAAATAATGTCAAGAAGATTGATAAGCCATAAAAAGTTTTGTTCACACTTACCAGAACATAAAATCGGTTGTAGACATCAAGCTTTCATAGCTTTATTGCAAGAAGAGCAAACTTTGAAGATTTTTAAGGGACTTCACTTTAACACTTTTTTAACACAATTTTTTTTAATTTATACGATACGCGCGATACGCCAGATACGCCGTTACCGACACTAAAATCAACACCTTATACGAAATGCCCGATATTTATATACTACAACGACACGCCCGAACGAAACCTGCAACGAAAAGAAACAAAAACAGTTAAAAAAACATTTCTAAAGTATTTAAAAAGAATATCAAATAAATCAGCAACTTTAAAGCAAGATGCATTCAAATCTATGAGGGGTTTTATATGGGAATTTTATCATATAATGCACTTGACGAATGCATATTGAATAAGTGCTAAACATGTTGAATTGAATATGCAGCAGTGAGAAGGGGACAAGAAGTAAAGTGTTTCGATTCTAAGCTCACTGAGTGCATAACGTAAACCATATAAAAGATAGACACACATACAGACCCATTAAACAAAAACAACACTTCATGTGAAAGCTTAACGACAAGTCATTAGGCAAAACTATCCAATACACATGTCCCTGTCCATGTTTGATGCCATATTCATATATAGATATAGAATTCAATGTTGTTGCAAACCAAGTTGAAATCCAACGCAATGCCAATGACTTCTTCTACCAACGTGTGGGAGCCGAACAGGGGGAGGCCTGGTTGGGGTGCAACAGCAGGAAACAGGAGACAGACGGGGAGGCAGGCAAAGCAACAAGAACAAAAAAAAGAGAAAAAGAACGTTGAATGCAATAAAACTTTCATAACTCTGCAGCTAATGGAGTTCGAAATGCTGCCTCGTAAAATATTTGTTGTTGTTCTCGTTGTTGGCTTTTGCCTCTGGTATAATTGCTAGGACTGGGTTACGTTCTGGCCGTTGGAATACCAGTTGGCAGCAATAACAACGGAAGCGCCAACTTGGACCATAGTCTCGGACTTGGCCTACGCCGTTAAAATAAAGAAATTGTCATAAAAAAAACACATAACTGCATAGTTTTTGTTCATCATCTCCATCTTAGACTTTGCGAACGCGTTTTCATACATACCCTGTTAATATAAGAAAAAAAAAATATATATACATACAGAACAGGAGAAAAGCCAAACGTAAGCTTTTTTTTAGCTTCTTTCTAGCGAACAGAAAAAACTAGATACTTGATGTTTAGCATGTAGATATTTCATGGACTTCTATCAATTTTGTACATTGTAAAACTACAACAGAGCAACTTAAGCCAGGTAAAAGTAGTGTATCTGTAGTGTATATAATGTGCTGCTCCAGCTGCTCCTGTTACTTGGATCCTTGGCAATTTGTTCAGTTTTTATGCGCATTTGTTGGGCATTTTAATTGAAATCACAGACGGCGGCAGAGCGCGCGAATTGCGAGAGAGTTATAAATAACGTTAGCGGAACATTTTCAGCTGCAATTATTATTACTTTTCTCTGCTTTATTTTTATTTTTTCTTTGCAACGCTTGCCCAAGTTATTGAACAGGCTGCCAATACGTTGGCCAACTTAATCACCGCCCGGAACTTCAACAAATGCCAAAAAAAAAGAAAAGAAAAGAAATGAAGTAACATCTACTTAGAAGCGACGGACAATGACTTAAGCGACTTTTAACTGTAATACTCTAGGAAAAAGTGTTAGAGTTAGTTGGTCAAGGATGTAAATATACCATCACCATCCGCCATAGCTAGGGTAACTCGAATTCGGCGTGCCAAAAAATACGCTGCTCTTGTTTCGATGCTGTGTTGTTTGTCGTTGTTGTTTTTGTAGGCGTCAACCTGCTCTTTAAGCCGCATTAGTTATGCGGCTGTGCAGCGATAACGCGCTTGCAAGAAAAACGCCACAACTTGCACAAGTTCCAAATGGTGGCAGTGTTGCATGGACCCTAAGGTTGCAGCAACCTGTAGACGCTCGGACGGCATGGGACACCAGCCATCTTTAGCAGAATAAGAAGAATAAGACTTCTTGCAACCTGCACTACTTTTAAGGGCTCACTTGGTTCGGCAGAAGTAAGCAGCAGCCGCCAAGGCGAAACAAAAATATGAGATATTTCTTATCAGCCGGTATGCATCTGTGCACCTCAAGCGATTCACTCTCCCAACTGCTGCTAACTTCTGCTTTCGTAGTGACTGCGCCATGCTTGCATTCGCTTTCAAAACATTTTCATTTGCCGCTGAAAAGAAGCTGCTGCAGATTTATTGTCTTTGTTTTTTAACTCGCTGCACATTCTCGTCCCCTTCTTCATCCACCCCCGTCTTGCTATCCCGCTGCTAACCCTTTTCGTCTAAATGGGCTATAATAATAATCATAATATCAGTCGTAAGTACATTTGTTGCTGCTGCCACAGTTGCTGCCACGCTGCACTAAATACCAAGGAATTGCCTTATTGTGTACTGCCCAGTTGCCTCGACCTGCCTCGTACTAAACACCCTACCCGTCCCACCCATCCACCTTTTATAGACCACATCATATATGGCCTTAAGCGTCCTCTGGTTGTCTTCCATCGTTGCTGCTGCTGCTTCTGCTGCCGCTGCTGTTGCACTGATTTTTCCTGTATATATTTTATTGTTGACCGGTTTCGATTTCTTTACTTAGAACTGGGCAATGGTTGTCTATCCGTCTATCTGCACTTTTCGTCTATCCTCTTATATGCTGGCTCCTTCCATGGAATATGACAGCGCACAGTGGAGCAAAATCATGTGCTTGTCGCTTATCGCATTGGCATAGATAAGTGAAAGGGTTAACACGAAAACATAGCAAACCAAAACAATATCCATAATTGGATCTCAAAGAAATTATACCTAGTCCAACTAAACTTCTTTTTAGCAATCAAACAAACCCAATCATGATTATCTGGAAGAGTATATATATAGATAAAATACTCTTATTGTCCCACTGTGCCTTGCTTGTTGTATGATGCATCAACTGAATTTTATATGCTGCCAAGGTTACATCCCAGTTACACAAATCCATAACAAAACTAGTGCAATATTTGTATAATACGCACACATATTTGTACATGCAACCAGATTACGATTAGTAAGAAAGAGGAAGAGAGGGGGAGAGGGAGAGAGACTGAGACTAGGCAATAGTCACGATGAATCGTAGTGCTAGTCCAAGCACTCGACTCAACTCGACTCGACTTGACTCAAGTCCAAAACTTGCAACACAGAGCCTCATTTAAATGCTTATCACTGAAATCTGGATGAACAAAAGCGGCTGCTGCTGTGCTGCTGTTGCAGTTGCAGTTGCTGTTGTCTTTGTTGCTGCTAACCGAAACTACTCACTCAACTGTATGTGTGTGAGGATGCCTCCGATTCTGATGCTGAGCCATTCCGCAAATATGCTGCAAATGGAGTGGAGTGAAGTGAAGGAAGGGTATATATATGTATATAGTTTTGGATAGAAGAAAAATGAGAAACCACTGAGATAAAGTGGCAGAGATTTGCAACATTCAAAAGCTGATGTTGCTGCTGCTGCTGCTGCTTTTTGCTCGCCTCTCGGTCTTGTGTTTGCAAATTTTGGATTATTCATAGTTGTGATGAAGAACAAGAGCAAGAACAAGCAGAACAACAACGATTGCAACGTATTTGCTTAGCATAAGTAGAGTGCGCGATATTTGCTGCCACATTTCTTACGCAGCAGCAGCAGCAGCAACAGTTGTTGTTGTTGTTGTTGTTAGCCCTTATGCAGCAAAGCAGTTTCCTTGAAATTGGCAAACAAAAATGAAGCAAACCAAGTATATGAACATGCTTGAGAGCTTCTCTCCCTCTCTATTTCTTTATACTTCTACTGCCGGCCTTAAGTTGCGCTTATCTAACATCTTTGAGCTTACATTGGGGGCCCACGGTGCGCATATTTAACTCGCGCTGCGTGTGTCTTTACCCCTTGTGATGCATCATTTTGGCCTAATCAGGCCGCAAATCGTTGGCATTAAAGCCTGGCCGAAAGCTATGTTAGCTTTTTGTGAAATGCTGGCTAGCTGGCTGCCCACTTGTGGCCAAATTCTATGATGATGATATGTATTTACTAGCATGTTTGCATTTCGGTTTTCATTTGACCATGGCCACAAGAGAGCACACACGCCCCTAGGACATTGCACAGTTGAAATCCGATATTGAATATACTATACGATATATATAAATGCATGCTTACGTATGTAAACACATTAAATTGCATCTATGGTTAATTGTGTAAACAAATAGTTTGCTCTCTAATCAAACCAAAATTATAAAATTAATTAGTGCACTTTCAATTTCAACTCAAGTAAATGCAGTAGTCAATCAGAAATAATTCGCTTAAATGGTTAACCCAATAAATTCTATTAACAACACTTTCACCTTTTTCTTAGATATAAAGTTTCGAGAATGTTTTACTTGTCAAAAATATTGTAATGCTTTATAAATAGACGACAACAAATATGCTGAAGCTGAACTAATCAAACAGAAAGGCAACAAATGCCCTGAAAAACAGAACCCAAACAAAAAACAGCACTTGAGTCGCTTTGACTAGACTTTACTTAGCGTCAAGTATTAATAAGCTTTCATTAAAAAATTGAATGCTCGATTAGTCAGACACTGAGAGAGAAAGAGGCCCAAGTTAAATGTGCACCTTTGACACGTGTGACCCACACACAAAATGCGAGGAGAAAATAAAGAAAGAAACAAAGCAGAAATAAACCTTAAGCAGACGTGTGCTGTCAAGTGTGGAAAATTCGCCTTTTGACAAATGTGAACTTTAGAAAACACCAAACAAAATAATATATATATATTTATAAGAAACATAACAAGCCTTCAGATCTAAATGAACATTTGTTAAGAGTTTTGTTCTCTCCTCGACTGTCTGTTGGCTTAGTGGACAATTCAATTGACGATGCGTTAAAGCCAAAGAAAAGAAAAAGAAATAAATAGATGTGCCTACAAAGAAAGTCTTGAATGTCTGTAAGCAATATTTATACAGATATATTTGTTGTTTAGCTGTTGTTGGCCGCATGTTAGAGAATTTATAGCCGCAAGCGTTGCTCTTTAATTACAAATGACACTGAATTCATTTCGAGTGTCTCAATTTTGACATTATTAATGTTCGCCATGCCACCCAATATGCATTTGTGTACCTAAGGCAGAGAGAATCTTGGAGCCGGTTTTTTTCTTTCTTTTCATTCGACTGCTAGCCGCAGCATGCACACGCTCTGGCCATACAAATCAAAGTTTTGGCCATATGCGCCAAATGCCAGCCGCGCCTGATGTACGATTTTGGCTTAATCTTTGTGGAGCATGTGCGTTGGACTGGTGTGTGTGTGTGTACGTGTGTGTGTGTGTGTGTGTGGCACGTTCAAGATTTGCAGTTATAGATATCGAGTGTGCCACGCACTGTACAAGTGCACAAGGGAGACAAGCGAAAGAGCAACCAAAAAACCAAAAAAAAAAAATGTATCGCTACAAAAATCAAATCAAGTTTAGCCTAGTCAGAAAGACTACGCCCAGTGCGTTACTAAAAACCATAAACCGTTTCTATATTGAACAAGCAGCGGGACAGCTGGAGCCGCAGCAGCAGCAGCAGCAACAACAAACCAAAAGATACATTGAATCACTTCGCATCGAATCTGAATACGAATCTGAATTCGCATCGCATTGCACACAGTGCCAAAAGTTGCATGGACAACTAACTGGAACACAGCAGGATGACAATTCCATTGAGCAAGCCAGCCACAAACATACGACTCACTACCACAGGGAGTAGGAGTTATTGGACGGCAGGGGGAGGAGTAAGCTAAACTTTGCATTGACTAGCGACATTGAGTTAACGTCGTCAACAGCGCAACAAAAGACAAAAAAATAGGAAGATAAAGATAA
This sequence comes from Scaptomyza caliginosa, assembly GCA_035044725.1. Lineage (NCBI taxonomy): Eukaryota > Metazoa > Arthropoda > Insecta > Diptera > Drosophilidae > Scaptomyza > Scaptomyza caliginosa. The sequence continues at coordinate 196,688 of JAWNNR010001007.1, read as the reverse complement.
AAAAAGAGATGAGATGATCTGCGGAATACCCAGTGTTGTAAAAGGAAGCATCAAATCCGCGAAACATATTTTTTGCACTAGAAAATCATATTCTACAAAAGATGTTAGAATTTAATGTTATTTGCATTGAAATTATAAAACCAACATCGTTTCAAGCAACATTATTCACATAATGAATTGAAATTGCAGCTTGAGAAAATTCTATAGAGTGTTTTACCCCACTAGCTCAATAGAGTATAGAAAAATGCCTGCCTCAAGCACACACACACACACGTCGAATGTGAATAAAATAGCTTGGGCCCTGCTTGGGTTAAAAATCGTTTTAGCAGTGCCTTTACTTGCTGCATATTTATGGGCCTGCAGTCGCAACACAATTTATGTCTTAGAAGTGCAAAATATATAACACAAAAAACACGCGGCTTAAAGGCAGCGGCAAGAAAAAAATAAATACAAATAGCTTTGCCCCCCATATCTGCTACACAATACAACAACAACAACAACAAGAACAACAACATCAGAAAACAGCTATGAATGGAGCATTTAGTCGTAACGACAAATGGCCAAGTTTGCATAGATGGAAATTAAGACTCAACTCGAAAATCGTCGTCTTTAAACACATATCCAATATACGTGTGCGTGTGTTTTGTGGGCCACAAAAGCGTTTGATTTTAGCCGTCCGACCCCAAACGCCACACACACACACACACACACACACGGATATAGTGTTCTATAGTTTTTTTTTTGTTTGCTGTTTGAAGCAGCAGCAGTTGGACAAGTAATTTTTCTCAAGTAATTGATACTCTGCCGCGTCGTCGCATCCCAACGTGTCTATGTGTACTCTTTGCCATCAGTCCAAAAGACCGTCATTCAGTCAGAGTGAGTCTGTGGCAGGCAGCTGTCTGTTTTGTCTGTCCGCTCGGTGTACGGAGTGTCCGTTACCGCCTGACAGTCTGCTGTTGCATATTAATGACTTTCTTTAATGCCTTTTCCTCATTTATTTTACACACGGACACTTTTACAACATCCGACATGGAGTATAAGTACTAAGCCATTCAGTTTGAAGCTGTTAAAATCTTATATCTAAAGGTGCTAATATTCTTATACAAAGTAGCTTTTGGGGAATTTCGCAAGCATGTAATAATAAAGCTATTTGCTATCAATAATTCATAAATTTCTTCTCAACTCTTTTTGCAGAGAATGCAAAAAAAGCTGATTAAAAATTAAATCTTACAAAGTGTACAATCAATTCGTTGTGTTCAAAGTCTCACGAATGGTATTAAATAATTTTCATGTTTTACTTATTTTTTTAAAGCAATACCGCGTCGGCAAATTGCCGTTTGGCTTTTGAAATGGGCGTATAGCGGGCCACCCAAACACAGAGCCAAAAGAACTGAGAGCTAAGATCCCCTCATCAACAACATGCAAAAGAATCTCTCTTACAGTTTGGCAGAGTGCATCAGCACACTTAAACTTTACGCAACCGCTGCACGGTTACAGCAAATTGAGTTAGTATAATTAAATATGACATTGGCAAGCGTATATCCGGCAGTGTGTGGGTTGCCGCATTGCCGCGTTGCCGGCTTGCCGGGTTTGACTTGGCTTACCCTGACAATTGAAATGAAGTGTTGACGCCCTTGTGTACTCGTATATGCAGTCTATGCGCACTGAGGCGACAAATGCTCCATATCATATGCATATCATGTCACAGAGTGCACACATGTAATGAGCGAGTGCCTCTCATTCTCCACACATACAGCCTATTAGAGTTTCCCGATTTGAGATCCGTCTAGCATAAACACATACACACTGCATACATATATGTAGCGCTCATAAACGCTTGACTACCGACACAGCCAGTTTTCAATTAATGCATCCATCCACTCAGTCAGTCACGCATTCACTTTAGTCAGTCAGCCTTTCAGTCATCCAACTGAATGCTACAGCTGCATTGCTGCACTATACATATGTAAATCCAAAGCGCATCTCATACCTTTGCAAGTATGGGCATGCTGTTGCATTGTAGGATTCCAAATTCATGCGTAACTAAATCAAAATTCAACGACAACAACAACAGCAACAACAAGAGGAGCAAAACACAACTGGCAAATGCGTGAGGCAATGCTTATGAAATTGGCGTACAATTTGCGTGTGGCATATTCACGAGTAGACAAACATATAGAAATGATGAGCATTGGGGGTATTCAGTGAAAAGTTATAGTAAACAGAGACATGCATCAGATTATTTGTCAAGCCTTTAAACACAAGCCAAAAGCTGTGCCCAAAAACAAATCGCAGCACACCATTTAACAGCTGTAGAGAATACCCCTGTGCAACGTGGCAAGGCGGCCAATTGCAACAACAGCAGCTACAATCACGGCAGCAACAGCTAACGGCTACAAGACAACAGCAACAACAGCAACGACAACATCATGGAGTAAGAGCAATACTCTTACGATTTGCACGCATTTTTCAGCGAGAATTTTTGCCGCAGTTGCCACTAATGCTGCATGCGTTGCATATGCTTCATTGCAACAAAGCGCCAAAAGGGAGTGTCAACGCCACAGCAACATCAGCTGCAACCAACCATTCCAGAATAGTACAGAATGGCTTACCGGGAGAATGTTGGAAAAGAGCTGCGAGGATGTTGAATGCCGGACGACCGTGGATATTGGGCAACAACGATGATGATGATGGCGATGACGACGATGACGCCGCCGGGGGCTGTGAAAAGTTTTGTGCGCCGAGGCGACAGCTGTGAAATATGCCGTCAGGCATTTGAATTTCGCATAATGCACGCCTGCCTGCCAAGTGGCTGGCGCACAGTGGAACTTAAACATGTTATTGATTGAAACCTCAATGGATAGGTATTGTCAAGATGAATCAAATATATTCGGCCTCATATCCATCCTGTCAACAGTTGAACTCATTTTCTAATAATTCTTGACCACTGTGCAGGGCTGTTGTTGTCGGTAGTTGCCGCCAACGACGACGACATTGCTGCCTGATTTGTATGCAATCATATTTTTGGGTGCCAAGCGTCTATGGTCTATGGCCTCTGATGCTCCAGCATGCAATCTACTGTCGGTCGCTCTGACGCTCGACTTGATGATACTGTTGGATTACATTTAGGATTGTTTATGTTGTCATCTCCTCCGCAATTGTTGGCTGGGGCACGAACAAACATGCGCTCTACAATTGCGCATGATATACGATGGCGACAACGGCGACAATGATTATGATAATGATGATGATGTTGCTGCGCGTACAACAACGCCATTTAGGCTGTTGCTCAGTTCCTACCCACACATGAAGAATGAAGGAGCAACAAAAAAATAAATACAAAAACAGAGGAAGCCACCGCATTTGGCAAAATGGACCAATTTGCTGGCTACCGTCTGCAGCAGCAGCAGTAACAGGAGCCGTTGCAATATCGCCTACGTGAATGCGTCGCAGTGGCAGTGGCAGTGGCAGTTGCAGTTGCAGTTGCATAGTTAAAATCAACCGAGTTGCAATTGCAGTTACTGACACTGTGTTTGTTGCCAATTGTTATTCATAAATGCAATTCAATTTGAAAATTGCTTTAATTCGAGGCAGAGCTTTCGTCACCTTCGCAACAACAGAAGGCAGAAGGCAGCACAACAAAAATGTTTATCTCCATTGCTCAATTAACATTTGCAACAATTGCATTTTTGCAATGCAACTCTTTCAATTTTCATTTCTTTCTGCAATATGGCGCTCTGCGCTTCCTCTACGCACACACAGATACACCCACACATAGCTTGAAGCCGGAAGGGAAACAGATTTTAAAAAAAATCCTTCGCATCTTTGTTTTTTGTGTGTTTGGCAAATTCAATAAAAAATTGAACAGCTGCTGTTTCAAAGAACAAAACATGAACTGCAAACATTTGTAATTGTAATGAATATGCGTTGCTCTATTATTTTATTGTTAGAATAAGATATTCAAAAAAAAACAAAGTAACACATCTTGACAACTGGTACGATTCTTTACCATACTAAAAATGATTCAAAAGCTTACTCTATTATAGAATATAAAAAGTTTGTACAGCTTTTAGTTGTTAACTCGAATAAAAAAGTCATCAAACCCTTTTGGTAGTGAATTTATATAAAATAAAATGGTTGCACATTGCTTTTGTAGCGTAAAAATAACAGTTTGCATTTTTATTTAAATTTAATGCGTTAGTTTGTGTTAAAATTAACGGAAACTGTTCGCCTGGCAAACTGGATCAATGTCCAGTGGCCAGCCATTTTCAGTCATTTTCTTTTTATTAACATTTATTTATATAAACGTCTCCGCAACTGTATCTGAATCGGTATATATATGTATCTGGCCACTTACAACTGAGCGCATTCGAACAATCTGAATAAATGCACAAAACGACCAAAATATAAAAGTCAAATGTGGCAAAGGAGAAAAAAAAATAAGAAAATAAACTGACAAAAAATTATTTTTCAATTTCACGCTTCAAATAGTTTACTAATTAGATTTGCATACAATTTTATTATTTCCTTTTTTTTTGCATACCCGTATGTGGAGAGAAGAATAGTTTGTTAAAACTTCACGCACCCGCTGCTGACTTGGCATAAACGTAGCCGTTACTGTTGGCCAAGTGCAGGCCACCACACACACCCAATGGCATGTAGTCAAATTTGGTTTGAAAGTTTTGCAACAGTTTGCTGTGTACAGTTAGTTGGCCTACTAGTATATATAGTTGAAGATTGGCAATAACAACAAGCAACACAACACTAATTATTCAACAATTTAGCAAAGCTCATCATAATTTGCATTCGGATTTGACCAAAAGTTAAGGCCAAAGCGATAGCAGGCTAACCAGGCATGAAAAAACACACACACACACACACGCGAATGGGCAAAACAAAAAAGTTTTTAATGAGTAGTGAAAACTAAATCAAAATACAATTTTAAGTCGGATTAAGATTGTTAAAAAAATTTGATTTCATTTGGCCAGCCCTGGTCATTTCAAACTGACTTACCAAACATTTTGAGCCAATTTAATCAAAACCAAAATGACAGACGGCGCAAGAAAGAAAGGCAGCACAAAACCGATAAAACGACCAAAAAGAAGACAAAAGCGCGGCCGACGAGGGGCAAGGATCAATCGACTGAGAACAAGAGAGAGAAAGAGATAAGTCAGTCAGTTGGTAATGCCACCACACACTGGTCACATTTGCATATTGAGAATCTTGACAAGCTACGGAAACGCTACGCTTGCTCCGCTTTTGGGCAAACTGGCAAGACAATGATGCGACTGTGACTCTGATATGAAGAAACGCTCACTCTGCGAAATGAAAGAAATTCATTTGAGGTCTGTTTTGTCTAAGCAATCGATCTTTCAATCAACTTGCCCCAGAGCTAAAAGCGTGCAACACAGTAAAACCAACAGACAAAAAAAAAGCCGACTGCAGGCGCATTGATTCTGACTTTGGTTCGCATGCAAATTGCTGCCAGAATGCATCAAAATGCAATCAAAATTAAACAAAAAACAAATAAATAAAACAAATAAAAAAAAAAACATTGCATGATTCATGGCGATCGAGTCTTTCATTGATTTATTTGTGTGTCTGTGTGTGTGTGTGGGCTGTCCGTCATTATTTTAATTAATATGACAAAACAAAAAGGCAACAAACAAATGCTAATTCTGTTAGTCAATTAGTTTGGGGAGTTGGCTTGGTGCTTGAAAATAAAGAAATGTCAGGCTAAGGAAAGAGCTGACATTTAAGCAATTTCAAACGACTGCAGCTTTACAAATTGTACCGAAAAAAACAAAAAGACGAGAAATCACAACAAAAATATCAGCAATGACCTTTTGACATATGACTCGACTGTCGCGAGCTTGCTCCAGCTCTATCTTTCTCTCCCTTTCTTTATATATGTCTATCTCTGTTACATTTAGGTGACTTCTTAACTTTGCTGTCGTGTCTCATATAGGACACAGTCAAAGAGTCGAGCGAGACATTTTACAAATGTTTTCAATTGAATTGCTCTGATTTTGGCCAAGTTTGCAGTGCAGGCAGCACCAACCAACAGCATCAGCAGCAGCAGCAGCATTTTGGTTAGCTGCATTTTAGGGGGCCGCTGGCAGCGCCGTTAAAGCCAACGCCGCCAGCGGCAGCCGAAAATGTCGTGATGATGGCAAATTGTAAATAGCTTAAATGGTCTAAATGGTTTAAATGATTTCAATAGCTCTACTCTACGTGGAGGCGGCTCGTTTGCAACGGTTGCGCTGCTACAGTTGCTTCTCCTTCTTGCTGCTTGCTCCCCAGTGGCAGACAACGTGGCCAACAACAACAGCAACAACAACAACGATTTCAACTACGAGAAGCTGCTCTGGCTGGCTCGTTTTCAATGGTAACAGTTATCACACAAACTAATGACATGAAATTAGGTATTGGCTCTCGACTCTCGACTCTCAAGCTGCCTTTTGCCTGACTGTGTTGAAACAAAGCACAAAAGGTAACACAGCTAACAACAACAGCAACAAAATAGCTAAAGTATTTTGTTGCTGTGATATTTGCCATGGCTACCTTTGAAGTTAAAGTTGAATTAGGTAAATACACTTTAAGAAATGGCACTCGAAAAATGAAATGAAATTTAAATATGCCACTGACCCAAAACGGTTTTAAACTTGGAAAAGATTTAGCTCGAAATAATCACAGCAGATGAATATTATTTTATATTAATTAGATAGTTATACTTTTAGAAATCTGTACGAGTTTTTGCTCACTGTAGCAAGATCCATAACGCTTACAGCACTAGCCACCCCCAGCTAACCTCCTTACCAGAAGACAAACAATGTTGCTGCTGCTCAAAAACCTTTGAAAAACCGTTACAATATGAACAACAACAATAAGCTATGGCTACCAAAACGTTTCATATCTGTGTGTTACAAGTATTGCAATAAAATTTTCTCTTTTGTTGGTCACATTAAAATATGCCTTTTTGCTTTATTGATTTGTGCTACCAAAATTATCAGCAACAACAACAGCAAATAGGCGAGTGCAGGCCGGGTTCATGATCTTCAACAAATAACACACAAAACAACAAAGCGACAAAAAAAATCTCAGACTCTATTGTTTGAAGATTTCTTTTATTTTTTCTTATTCTTGGCTAGGTGAAACTTTTTTTTTACAATTTTTATTGCAGTTATTCGACGAAGGCATTCAAATTCGGCCTGGCATTGAATTATAGCGGCTCATTAGGGCCCTTTTACTTCAATCACGGCAAGAACAACTAGCCCCAAAAAAAAAGTACGAAAACAAGTAAAAAAAACATTTAACAATTGGCCATAAAAGGAAGAAAACTTGCAGTTAGAACCAACTGGCAACTGGTAACAGACCGCACTCGCAGAGACAGACAGAGAGAGAGAGAGGGAGAATGAAATAATTTAGATCACGAATTTGTTGTCGTATGCAAATTAATCAAATGTCTTCAGGTAATTCAATAATGTCAAAACAAAGCAACGAAATCAATTATTTAATCGTTGGAAATTGTTGCCAACACAAACATGAAATTTATCTGTATTAATTACCAAATAATATCAATAATGTTAGATAAAGTTTTAGGCATCTTTTTCTGTTGTTTTTGTTGTTGTTTTGTCTTGTTTTCAGGGAAATAAAAATGCACTCAGGGTGGTCGTTAAATTATTGGAGACAACATTTAGCTGTCTGCGCTTTGGGTAATCCAAGACGGCATTTAACCAATTTAATATTATTATCTATGATCTTGTAAAGCAACAGCGTGTCAGCTCAGCACCGTTCCCCGCCCAACTGCCAAACATCGCTGCCTGCCACATTCTCTGTGTGTTTAGGTCTCAGTCTTGATATTCTCAATGTCGCTGACTGTAATCAGAGAACAGAGAACAGCGAACAGCAAAACAGCTAACAGAAAAGAACTCTGGCAACAGGGCACAATAACAACAACAACAACAACAACAAAAACAACAACTGCGACCAGTTGGAACAAAACGAAAATGAGTGAAATATATTTTTGTTGTTGCTGCCTTTGACTGGCTTTTGGAGCAGGCAGCGTTCTAATTGGCGCTTGTAGCTGCTTGTTGCTGTTGCAAGACAAACACACACAAAAATCTGTGCTTAAAATCTACAGCGTTCTTATCTTACCAGAAATGAGCATTGGACATTGAGCAAAGACCCAATGCATTCCATGGCTGTCAACGGCGACTGCAACTGCGACGCTGACTACAACTGCGACATTGATGCATGTTTATGTAACAGCAAATTGATTTTTAGCTCGAACGAACAAAATGGCAAAAAACATACAAAAAATACTAGAAAGAAATACTGTTATCATTCGATGCGACGACAAATTAATACTCTTGTAGTTATGTTTCTGGTAAATGAATTTAACATATTTAATTAAACGTTAGAGCGTTACAAGCGTTAGATTAAACTCTTCAACAAACAGTTTAATGTAATTTAAAAAAAAGTTGTCTGCAGTTGCTAGAGTGCATAAATCTGCCCAACATTTCACTCAACATACGTATAACTCAATAGGTACTTTGCTTTGATTTGATTTGCTAAATTTTGCTTTAATGAATTACACTGTATTGTGGTTTAATCTAGCCAATATATAACACACACACATACACATATATATACTTGCAGTTATGTATTGGAGCATTTACTTTTATGTTTAAATTGATTTCTGGCCGCCTGCTGGCGGTTTTCTACATTTGAAATTGGGTCAACTTTAGTACTGCTATCAATTTATTGGAAAATTAAATCAAAAGATTTTTTTCCTCTATATACACATGCATACATACTTACGTGCCAGGCATGCAGTATGTGTGTGTGTGTGTGTGTGTGTGTGCGTTTTGTGGCTTTTGCGTTTTTGTTTTCATCTAAAACTTTAATTGATTTTTAACCCGACCTTGCCCACAGAGTTGCTATGTGGGATTTTGGGTAACTCAGCTCTCTTTTTTTTCCTATCCCTTTCCGGTTGTCCCCTTATTTTTTGTCTATGGTATTTGGCAAAAATGCAGCCACATGCAATCAACATTCATGGATTGGCCACAATGCTGAATAATGCATTATAAATTGTTGATGTTGGGTAATTTATAATATTTGCACAAGCAATTTTTTGACTTAAAGTTAACATTTACATTGTAATGTTTGTGATTTTTCTCAATTAGATGTTTGTAAACAAATATTTAAGAAATTTTTAGAAACATTTTATGTTCACAATGAAATATACATATTTTTTAAATGAAATTTTCTGTTTTATTACATGTCTTAACAGTTTTCAAACCAAATTGATACCCATTAAGCACACAAATTCAGATTCAATTCGTTTAACTTATTCGTTAAGTCGAAACGAGTAAAATGCAATTCTCCTCAGAAATAAACCTAAATTAAAATTCCACTTATCACTTCATCTTTTGAGAATTGCATCGAGAGTAAAACGTAGAGAGACAGAAAGAGAGGTGAAACATTTCGTGCAATTGCCAAAAATAAAAGCCCAAGCCAAACCCAAAATTCGTGACACTCAATCAAATCCCCAAAATGGGGGCCCTTAGCTAAACAGACGACGACGGTTCTCCAAACTTTTGAGGTGCACCACACAGCACTTACATCACTGACCAAACACACACACACACACACATACACATCGACACACATTATTCATTCCCATTGCCAGTTGGGAAGTGCTTGTAAATGAATATGTGTTACAGGGAATTTAAATTGAAGCAAAAATGTGTACAAATATTTAAACATGTGTTTCCCGCTCCCAAAATCTGAGTTGCGTTCAATTAAAAGGATTTTCGATTTTACAAAGTGCGTTCTCTCACAGACAGAGAGAGAGAGAGCGAGAAAGGAAGGGAAGAAAATCAAACTAAACTAGAGGTAAATAAGAAGAGTACGCATGTTAAACGTTTCGTACATGACAACTGCCAAACCTGTCGAAATGGATGGCAATTTTCGTTTACGTCCAACAGCAAAAGTCTGTCTGTAAGTGCAGGAATTTTAAAATGCCAGAATCGAAAGGAAAATACAACAATAATAACAAATTGTGGGTTAGAAAAACCACAATAAAGCCAACAACAATAATAGGAGAGAGAGATAGGAAAAATGTTGTTGTGCACAAAAATTGAAAAGTTGCATGGCGAAAAATTTACCATTTCAAAAATTGATTAGAAGCTTTAGCAACATTCAACGCATTCAATCGGCAGGAAGAAGAAAATAGGAAATGTAGGGTTGACTGGCGGATTGGTAGGGAGACTATTGGCAGCTGACAGTTGCTGGAAGGCTGGCTTTACAACAATGTGAAGAGTAGGTTGGGTGGGTAGCGTTGTAGATATGTCGTTGGTTAAGTCGAACCAAGTCGACTCGATTTTGATGCTCTCTCTCGTTCTCCCTCAAGAAACTAGATGCGGGAAAGCTGGAGCTGCTGGCATCATGTCCTGTATGTTGTGTGTGTGTGTGTGCGTGTGTGCTGTGTGTAAACGTGTTGCGGACAGGCTCTGGCTTAAGTTTGCAAGGATATTTCTGTTTGTATGGCAACTTTAGCTACGTTCGTTTGTGTGTGTTGTTTGTACCGCAGCTTTGTTGCTCAATATCGACTCAGTGCACAACATACAACAAACTGGGTCAACTAGACTTTTCTTTTCTGTTGTTGTATCTTTGTCTGTGTGTGTGTGTGTGTAGGTAGTAAGACAGGTAGTAGTAGTATCATAGTACACAACACGTAGTGCCAACTATGTGAGAATGACGCCAAATTACCAATGCAAAATATCCTGGTAGCATTTACTGTGAACAAATAAAAGAAAACCGCAACCAAACAGAGAGCGAGATATAAGAAAATGAAAATTTAAACAGCGGCACTAAAAGAAAATTTGCTGTCATTTTGCTTGTTTGTTTTGCTTTTTTCCTTAGGTTTTGGGCTGGCAACAGCTGCTGCTCCTTACTGCTTTTAGCTACTGTTCCTTGCTGCTGGTTGGTATTTTAGCCGCATCTTCAAATTTGGCTCACAATGTCACACACAGGCAGCAGTTGGCCAAGTCATTGCCACAGTTGCACACAGGTGATATAGCGCCTTTTGAGTATGATGAAGTGGATTGCCAAACGGCTTAGCTGAAAGCATCAAGCAACGAGCAACGCAACACAAAGGAAAAAATATCTAGGCCAAAGCTAAGCCGGGAATGATATGAGTAGAGAGACACAAACTACGACGGCAATATGTTTGCAATATGAGCACCTGAAACACAATGAAGTGAATAAGGTGCTTTTATTTAAAGTCCATGTAGACAAAGCTTTGGCTAGAACCAAGAAGAAACAAGCATTGTGTGCTTCATTAACTTAATATAACCTTAACTTGAAAAAGGTTTAACTTTCCATTTTTAACTTCTTAGCCAACTCCGTCTCGGAAGCAATACACAATTAAATTCGTGTACCATTACACAATGTAAATATATCTTGACAGTTTGCTTAATGTAAATGTGCTTAATGCTTAGTTTCATTTTGCGCTTGCATATCCCTATCTTAATTAGACCAAATTAAAAGTGTACAAAGCAACAGCAATGACAATGAGCTTCAACTCAACTCTGTTCACCCACAAAAAAAAAAAAAAAAAACACAAAAGAAGAGAAATAGTTAAAAGGAAGACAACTGAATGACTTAATCGCATTTGCGAGACTTTGTTGCAGTCGCCAAACCAGACATTTGCCATAAAAATGCAAATGAAACATTGAAGCAGCGCCAACTAAAGAGAGAGTCAGAGAACACATTAAGAACACCCAACTTCAACTTTAACTTCCAACTGCAAGTCTAAGCAGAGTGATGTAGTGCAAGAGTTACGCCATATCACGATGTTGTCTGCATTTGGTTGGGTTAATGCCATGGCTAATCCGCGCCCGTTACCTTAATCCCCCAACAATTTTGTTAACAAACGAACATCAAAGGAAATAAAATGTGCAATAAATTTAAATCGCACAACGTTTCGAGCACAAAATAGAAAAAAAAATCACACCTACCTGAAGGGTATGAATGAGTTTTCTGGCTTCATCGTCAACCCCACGCTCAATAAGTAGAACGAACGAAGGCTGCTTAAGTTTTTACAATACAGAAAACTTATCAGAGAAAAGACAACTTAAGCAATATACTCTCTAAATCATATGTAGTAAAGAGCATAAGTTTCTTCATATGCAGACATACTCATAGGTCAGTTCAACACATTTGTATGTAGCACCAAAAAAAGAAGAAGTAAAAGAAGGCTAATGTCAGTTAGCAATCCAAAGAAGTTCTCTTCGTGTATGTGGTTTAACCTAGAGAGAACCACTTGAACTCGGACTCAACACTTGATCAAAATGCCACAAAGCGATTTGCATATTTTAATTAAATTCGCGCTTTTGGCCCGGAACCACCAGCACAGTACACAGTAAAAGATAGAGAGAAAAACAGACAGACAAAAAGGGGGAGGAGGAACGGTCTGTTGCGCTGTCTTTTAGCTATTTTTAAAAATATGTAAAAAGCAAGCGCGAGAGCAACACATGTGACCACAAGCGTATTAAATTTTGTGCGCACTCCAAAAAATGACAAAAAAAAAAACTATTCAGAAAAGAAAAAACCGAAAAGTAAAAATAAAGTTAGAAGTGAAAAACTTGGCGAATGTTGGCTAAGTGGCATGGCTTAAAACGAGACAGAGCGGTGGAGAGCGAACGCAAGCCCAAAGGGCACAAAATGCTGAGAAGCGGAGGAAAAGAGAGAAGCAGTTAGGTGAAGCGATGCTAACCCGGGATTTGAGTACGCCTGGCCAAAAGGTAGTAGCCAACTAACAGAGTCGCAAAGTGACTGTGACTGTGAAAAGGTCGCACAGCTAAAATGCACTGAACGAAATGTGCGCCAAGGGCCCCAAAAGACCGAAACCAAGACACAAACAGCAACAGAAGGAAAGAACGAGAGAGAGAGAATGAATAAGAGAAATGTAAATCTGATGAGCGTTGTGGGAATATGTGACGTATATACAATTCGTTATTGAATGTTCATTTGCCTTAAAGATTGCTAGAGATATCTTCGATAATTGCCTCCCATTTCGAACATAAATTGGTACAAAATGTATTTGAATAAGCACAACAGGTAGCTTAAATTGGATTAACTTTTTGCAGTGTAGCGCACAAAGCTGGCCAAGCATTACGGTCATATTGCTGGCTAGTTGCCGCCTTGCCGCCTTGCCACTATGCCTGTGAGCAACATGTGCAAAGCGCAGTGCAGCATAAAGTGTTAAATTGGATTAATCCACAAGATTTACGCTGCGGGTGATATCAACAAGGCTAACATGGTAACGCGCGGCTACTACCAAGTTTTAACGTAAGCTGCAACATGTTGCTGTTGTTATTATTGTTATTGCTGTTGCTGTTGCTGTTGCAGCGCAACACTTGAGCCAGCGACAGCAGCAAATTTTATTAAAACCGGACGCGTAGCGCTGCAAACACCGGAAATGCAGCAGCAGCAACACAACAAAGCACATACGTGGATGTGTGGATGTCTTTCTATGTTTGTATGTGTGTAAATGTGTGTGCATATAGTATAAGTATGTCAACAGTTGTTGTTGTTGCTGCTGCTGCTGCTGGACGTCAACGACCATGCAAATTTCAATGCGATTTTGGGATTTAACGAGGACCGCAACTCAACAAGCCTGGACCGCAGCCGCAATGTGCCAGCTAGTTGTAGAACAACACCAATAACAACAACAACAATAAATACACTGTGAAAAGGTTTAGAAAGACTGTGTCTCAAGTTTCCAAAGTCTAAATCTATCTTTAATCATGCATGGTCTAGTTTCGCTCAGTGTACAACATCAGCAAAATGCAAGGCGGTAATAATGCCTTGACAGGCAGGCAGCAGCAGCAGCAGCAACAAGCAAGCAGCAACAAGAACAACTCGGCAAACGCGTTGATTATCCCAATCAGCAACACTTTACCAGCGTAAATCTATTTAATTTGCCATTGGGCTCCATTTCAATATACGCCGGCTTGCCTACCCTCTCTAACCCTCTCTCTCTCTCTCTCTCTCCTCGCTCTCTTGCGTTGCAACTACAAATCAGCTGTTTTGCAGCTCTTGTTAAATGTAATTGAACCTGTTCTTTGAGTTTTGTTTTGTAATTTATTATTGGCGCATGAGTTCTGCAAAACCAAAAAACAAAACCAAGAGAAAAAATACGGAAAATAAGCTACAGATCGTTGCTTCTTTGGCTTAGCCATGGCATGGCATGCGAGGATCGCGTCAAGATCGTGCCTGACGCGTAATTGATTATTACGAGCAACAACTGCAATAGCAACAACAAGAACAACAACAACAACAACGAGATGCCAGAGCATAATGATGTATTAGTTAAAGTTGTCCGAACCGGTTCGCCGCATTTCGGCCATGAAAAACGGTTTAGAATTAGGCGGCCTGTGATTACATGGCCAAGTGCGTTGAAATTGAAAAGAAGTGAGCAACTTGTGCAACTTTGATGATGATACGGAACAGCAACAACAACTGCAATACAACTCAGGTCGGCACTTTGTGGCCGCCGCAAAAGTGGCATGGAATGTGGCAAACTGTTGGCCACAAAGCAAAAAATAAAACATAAAAAATTGTTGTGCGCCTTTTAACTTAAATCAGAGCAAGCAGCCAATTGAATGGAATGCGACGTAACTATGAGCAACGAATATAAAATTGTGTTTTACAAAATTAAGCACAATTTTCACGATTTGCAACAGAAAGGTGAGAAAAATCAGGAAAATAAGCATAAGGAATTTCTCGCAATTTGACAATAATGCATGGAATTTAATTTAAAATGAGAGCGCAACAAATATGTAAAGTCTTTATCGATTATGCCCATAAAAAAAAACTAATCAAAATTAAATTCTTATGATTCATTTTTCAATTGTATGCGCTTAATGACTTTTCGATATGAATACTTTACACACTTTACCCTTCAGCTGCAATTGCAATGACAACAATTGACTGCAACTGTGGCACTTTTAACGAACACCACATAGGAGTCCTTTTATCACCGCCCCGCCCTTCCCCCTCCATCAGCCTAACAGAGATGCTGGGCACACTGTCAGCATTGGGCCATAACTCATAACCACACACCAAACAGCCATGCCAAAGAGCCAAACAGCTAGAGAACTCCAATTTTAATTGCCCGACATTAAACGATCGACATCGACATCGACGTCGGCGGCAAAACGAGTAAAGTCACAAAATCGAATAGTACGAATAGTAGATATGTGTGTGTGTGTGTATGTATCGAATAGCTACAGCGACAGCTTCGAAACCTATTCAGCTTTAGCTTGGGTAATAGCAATAGCAATAGCAATAGCAATACCATTACCAATACCTATACACAATACCCATACAAATGGGATTCGCAGCGCCATAAAATATGCGCACGTTTTGGTTTTGTTAGCCGTTTGTTTGCATATGCCAAATCCACAAAGGCACCAAGAACGTGCACTGCAAGAAAACATACATAAAAAAACATGGAGGGGATAAGGGGTTTAAAAAGCTAACAAGATCAGGGCTATTCGCTCAGAGTTTGATATGGAAAAAAGTATAAAAGTAGCACTACTATACTATAATGTTTCTTTCAGTGTACTATGCAAGGCATATGGTATCTGTGTTGTTCCTGGCTGGAGTTTCTGGTCTGGTTTGGTGTGCCTGTCCTGGTCTCTGGCCAGACAGCATTTAGCGTACGATTTGGCGGCGCGAAAAAGATAAACTCATAAATTATGGCATTGAATGTCACTTCAACGACGACGAGGACGACGTCGGCAGCAGCAGCAGCAACAACAGCAACAGCAGCAGTTGCAGCAGAAGTTGCCACCGACAATGGGTAAAGATTGAACGCGGCGTCGACTGCGGCGATAATGAAGCCCATTTTAAAGTCAGTATACCATTGAAATGCGATTTGATTTACAATCCCATTTCGATTATAATCGATGATGATGTGTGTGCGCGCTTCGGCCATGCCATGAACTTGCATATAAATACCAATCTGTGTCCCCGACGACAACGACGGCGGCGACGACGACGACGACGATGTTGTTGAAGCTAAAGTTGCAACCACACCAAATGCTAAGCAGTCAGGCATTGAGGCATTGAGGCCCAAGTCTCTAGCGGTTTTTCCAAGGAAATCGAAACGCTGCCAAAGCTCAAAACTGCAAACTCTGCCCACAGGCCATACAATGTTCGTTTTACCTGTTTGCTGCAATTGAACTTGAATACGAAAGACTCCGGCTTTGAGACTCTGTCTTTGACTTTGGCTTCAGTTTCGGCGTTTTTAGTTAAGCAAAAGCCGCCAACTTGTCAGAGAAACGAATCGAAACGATACGCTCCCACTCCTTATTGCATCGATGGTGGCAATTGTTTTGATGCCCGTTGATAACTGCAGCAGCGGGATATTATATCGATGCACTCAGCGAAAAAAGGCTACCAGATTTATGAATTGAAAATAGCCTAAGGCTTTCAAACGAAAAGAGATTTGTGCAAGTGCAGCAAATGATTTCACCAGGGACTCAAAAAGGCAATAAAAAAATATAACAATGGCCTTTATTGTCACGTGCTACGCCGGCGAACTTTAAACAATGTTAATGGCATTTTAATTGAAGCTAACAAAGAGAAACTAAGCTTAAGTAAAGTAAAGATATGCCGAATCCAAAAGCAAGTTTAGCCCACGCAGCGCAGAGCTTGAAATTTATTACAACTTAATTGTTAAGTGTTGTTGTTTTTATTGTACTTATTGTGGTTTTGCTTAACGCCTGGCCTTTACGATATATATGTCTTAATTCAAGCACAACGCCCCAGAAATAAACTTGAAACAAAGCCAATGCCTCGAACCGGATATGCTTTGAGCTCTAGATTATCTAGTCGATTATTAAGGAAAGTGAGTTAACTTGATTGCAATGAAGAGAACTTTAAATCGGCAAGAGTATTAAAACAAATTGAATATTCAAACAAAAAGCGTAATTTAATTGGGAATCAAATGAAGTAAACACTTGAAATGTGAATCAAAAATCAATTCACTTTAAATCCCATGCCAGAGCATAGAAACTTCGTGGTTTTTGGTTTCTTTTTTTTGAGCATTTGCTTTACTATCGCATTGCGTTTTCTGCTTTGCAAAACGCCCACTGAAAAAGGCAGGAAGCGTAAGCACACAGACAGACCATGAGGCAGTCGAACTGAGAACTAAGAACTGAGTCGAGGCCATTGAAATGTAGACCACCAAAATGGTTTTGGCACGCATTGTGCCATGACGTCTATTAAGTATGTTTAGAAGCAAGGGACATACACACATGTGTATGTGTATGCAATGCAATTAGTTCACAAAAACTGTATGTATGTGCAACATGCTCGCCCACTGAAGTTAAAAGCATCGTCGTAAATGGCCTAAAATATGGCACATTGCACTCTTTCGCATCCATAATTTTCATGAACAACTGCCTAACGAGAAGCTGTAGATACGCATTTCCCCTTTCCATCTCTTTCACTTTAGACACTGGGTGCAGCCAAAGTGCAGTGATAAATCAAATTGTCACTTTTGTATATTTTGCACCAGCTGACGACAGCTACTTTGCTGCCAGTGCATCATGCAAAGAAACCGAGTTTGCAAGCAAATGCACAGTGTGTGCGAAAGCAAGCAGTAAAACATATTCATAATAATTATTATAATAACTGCATACCATCCAAGCAAGTAAAGTGATGCTCAAAAGAATTAAAAGCCAAAAAATTGATTGAATATGTTAAAAGATTAGAGCTGCAAGCATTGTTTTTTCGCTATTAAGTAGCCAAAAGTAACAGCACTGATCGAGAGAGCTCGAAAGGTAGAGCGAAAATCAACGGCACTTTTGGCAGCTGTATGCTGATGTGCGGCTGCTCCATTGTCCCCCTTCTCTCTTCGCCCACAAAATACGAAATAAAATGCTGCGTAAATTGCTCTCTGGTATGATCTTAAATGTATAACTGTTAAGTATGTAGGTATGTATATGTGTGTATATATTGCTATTGTCCGCTATCCATTTTCACTGAGGTTAGCAAGAGCAAAAACCTTTCTTTAAATGCATTGTAAACTATTGTAAATCATTGATTAAGTAAATCAGATTATTTAAAATGTATTGTATTATGTATGCATACGCTAAAAGCAATTGTAAAACTATCAAAGACACATGTACATGCATGTATTTATGTATGTATGTATATAAATTAGGACTTACAGAACTTTCTAGCAATTTGGCGTTTACACAAATTTTTCGCAACATGAAGGGCTTTAAATTGCACTTGCCCTTTAATGCACAATAAATTAAATTATACGCACTCACTACACAACCACTTATACGCTAATTGCACACATTATATTGCTTACCAATAAGCATTTACACACAAAAAAAAAATTAATTCACAAACCGAGCGAAATATAAAAGCGCGGGCGTGACAACTACGAATTACGGAATAGAAGATCAGCACAACAGAGGCTTAGAATCGCACTGTTATACATACAACAGAGCTGCAGCATAAACGCTGTTAGGGGCTATGTAAAGTTCGATTACGTGCATAGTAATCGATAGTTCATCAATTATCGTGGCGTTTTCTTATTGATTTATTGACAATTGGAATTTAAGTGGTTTATAAAATAAAGACTTCACATGCATGTAATAGAATATGGATTATTCCGCTAATTCAAGCTGCTGCGCGGCAACCTCCTCCTCCCGCAATTGCCTGAATGACTCGATGCGTGCTACACAGACAGAAGGTGGTGATTTTGGAGGTACTTGCTCCACCTTGTTGTTCTTTTTCAAACGCTCTAAGACTGTTCGATGCTTCTCCGGCTGATAGCGCTCAAAGACAATATAATGGGGATCCTTGCTGGGCGGCTTGTCAAACATGTGCTTCCGACTCCAATGAATGCAATCCTTGAGCCGTTTCGCATACTTCACACGATTCTGACTCAACAGACGCATTGCCTTCATGTTGTTGAAATCGTTTCGTGGTTTCGATAGGTCATTGCACACACTACCCTCGGGATCGGCAAACACCGCCTGTATGTATTTGAGTATATGCCAGATGTGATGCTGATCCTTGTCCCATTCCCTAAACATGGGCGACAAATCGAGACTATGCGATACGGGACTGATGTGCGGATGAAATATATCCTGCTGAAAGATCACAGTGGGCACTCTACGTTCATTGGGATACTGATCCGGCAGCAGTATAGAGAAGCGGAACACACTCTCCGCATAGAGGCCGCTGTGTATGAAGATCACACCAAACCATAGCAAACAGCTGGATGAGCTGGGTATGGCATAGATGCCCCTCAACTGCTCCTGCTCAATCAGATGGTATTCGGCTAAGATCTTATAGCCTTGATTGATCAATGCCAGCGTTTTGCTGTTGGACGATGTGGTCTCCAAACACATGACTATAAACTGAGTGAGGAATCTGTTGCATTTAATCGAATTGATTGAGTAGAATATTCCCTAAACTTACCAGAGTATTACATAAATTTGAACAAAAAATAAATACTGCGTGTGTATTATTTTGGGTTGGGTGTCTGTGAGTTGTGTTCTGTTTTCTATTATAAATAAGTTTGACAACGATTTCGGAGTAGTTAACAGTTTTTGCTCACTGTTATCTGCATTAGCAATCAGATCTGGTATGCAGCTTGCTGTTAACAACCAATTGTAATCGATACTTTTAACAACAGTTTTTGATGCGTTGCCTTGCTCTGATTTTAGCTTGTCGCAAAATTTTAATTGAAAAATTACAAACACAGTGTACAACATTGTAGCCACTTACACCATTATGCGGCATGTCAGACTTATTACACATATACATACAAACAGCAACAACAAGTACAAGCAGCGAAACGGGAATTGCCCACTGGGACACAAGCAACAAACAAACTATGTTCAGCAACAGTGGACAGACAAGAGTACGGAGGGCAAGGGTATCAGCTGTGTCCAGCACTGACTAGCGACCAGCTTTAGCTATGTGTGTGTGTGTGTGTACTTGTACTCAGCGGTATATTCAATCATGTCAAGTGTAATAATTTTGCAAATACTTGCAGCCAGGCAGGCAGGCAGGCAGCTGATACAAACAAGCTGCACACACGCAGCTTGGACTGCAAAAAAAAAGGGGAAGAAGAAGAGTGCAGAACATAACAGAACAGCTTGGCGCATAGACAACGTTAGCATGTGTTTGTTGTTGTGGATTTTGATTTATGATTGGCAATGCTCTGATGTACGGTTCTTTCACGCACCAGCAACATAATGTGGCATTATAATGTCGCATGTCGCACAAACATACACAAAAACACGAATGATCGAGCGGCATTAGAGAAGCGCGAGATTTCCTATACCCTGTAAAGGTATTCGAAATGTTAGTTTTCTATACAGCTAAGTATAGAGTAACTGCTAGTCATCTGATTGTTCTTGAAACTGCAGCACTTTGGCGACAAAGAGTTATAAATTTATTATGTGACGGAAGTTATGAAGATACCCCACTTGAAGACTGCTATTTTGCTTGCCAATGAACAGTATGTGGCAAGAGGCAGAGGCACACGCAGAGGGCAGCTGCTAATTGCCAAACGAGCGAAAAGTAAACGGACAGCATTTTAATATCTTTTTGGCACTTTCAGAACTTTCAGTTGGGCACAAACATATCATAAACACTTATGACAGACACTGGGGCAGCTCTTGATAAGTTGCCAAGCAAACAAACTACAAAAAACACACCGAGACTTGTAGAGATAAGAAAGTCTTAACCACCCAAAAAAAAAAAGTAATAATAATGAACGGAAATACAATATTGCAGCTCTCTCTCTCTCTCTCTCTCAGTCTTTCTGTTTTTAATACTTTCTATACTTGGTTAACGCCACATTGTCAGTGGCAATGACATGGGTGCAACACCCAGGCACAGCAAAAGGGTCATTGGGATATTCATTCGATTCGTTTCGTTTCGTTTCTTCACATTTCTTAGCGGCCTCGCCTTAATTTTCACCTTCCTCTCGAGCAACCCACATGGGCAAGAACTTCGATATACTTCGGTATATACTGAAACGTGTGTATAACCCATGTCAAAAAATTCTTTGCCTTGTTTTATAGCGCTAAGGGCAATTGCTAATATGGTTTTTGTTTTTTTTTGGCTCACACACACAAACACACACACAGTTGGAACCTGGGCGCACCTGTGGGGAATTGCTTGTCACCTGGACCCGCCACGCAACCACAACCATCGCAAACATTCAATTTCGGTTTTATTCTTATATATATTATTACATTCTGGTATCTTTGCGTTCATGCGAACGTCTTTCTGTCTCTCTGTCTTTCTTTTTATGCGGGCAGCAATTTTTCGTGCCGCCTTTTTAGCCAGGTTGGTTTCTTATCAGCTTTCTTCATTTATGCTACGTTGCATTTGGGGTCGTTCTGACCGTTCAGTTCTCGTCGGTTCAGTTGTAATACGGTGGCATATAACACTTAAGTGCTTGTTGTTGTTATATAAGATAAACTTTTTGGCAACATGGCCCACATGTCTGTCAGTTAAACAACAGCATAAGAATAATACCATGATGCCAATTTCATTTACTGCCACTTTCATTAACCCGAAGGCTGGGTTCTTCTCTTTTTGCCCTCAGAATGTAACAAGTTGAACTTGTGTGTTGTTGTGTGTGTGTGTTGTTGGACAGCTGTGCCATAAGAAGATTTAATTAAATTAAATAACAACTGTAGAAAGTTGTTAAATGAACTAAATGCAATTAAGTTTTTGATTTAAATTTGATTTGAATATGTTTTTTTCGACACAAACCAAAACTTGTTAAAAATAATCAAATATTTTATATATATCCGTTTAAAATATTCTAAAATTATATTTTGATTGCTTTTTTGTAAAAAATTATGGTTGGAGTTTGAAAAAGTCATAAAGTGCATTTTATTTCGGTAAAGGTAAGTATTAAGAAATACAACGCACAAACTAAAATACACAAAAGAAGCTTTAAGGAAGTCCTTAAAATAAATGTGCAAAAAACCAGAAACTATCTAACCAATCAACTCTTTAGGCTCTCTACTATTCCAGAAGCCAACAAAAATATTCATGCCATAATTTTCTTTTTGTTTTGTTTTTTTTTTCTGATTCTGTCACATACTTTCAGGCAGTTGACGAAAATGTTCGGCGCCAGTTATGATGATAGAGATCAGAATAAAAATAATAATAATTGCTAGTAATTAATGCCTTTGATTTTTTTGATTTATGTGAAATTTGTGCTAAAAAAAATAAATAAAAAAAAGAGGAGGCAAGAATAAATATATTTTAGCTGGCTTTGTGTGTGGCATAGTATTCAAATTGGTTTGGATATATGTAAACGATTCGAAACGAAACGAAACGAAACGAAACTCTTTCACTTGCTCGTTCCTTACAGCCAGCAGTGTGATTATAGCCAAGTTATTTGGTTAGCAATGCAACTGCAACAACAGCAACAACAAGAACAGCAAATACTAATATTTGCATAATCGCTGGTAGAGCAAACGGCAAAGCAATTATTTCTTTAAAAATAAATTGCATGCACAATTGGTAGCAATAGTAAAAAAATCAAAAGAATAAGAGCCATGGATTGGACCACCAATGCTCTGGCTCTAACCGAGGCTTGTAACAGTTGGCTGCCGTCTTGCCAACCAGCAACGAATTTGGTCAAAACGGCTTTTTGGCCTGCCTGCCTGCCGTTGCTGTTGCAGCGGTATGTTTGGGTAAGAGGCGTGGCATCTCTCTCCCAGTCTACCTTAGAAGCCTCAGCCTCGTTTTTGTTTTTTTATTGGTATTTGCATATCGATTTGGAGTTAGCTTCTTTTTTTTTGTTACAAACGGGAAAAGAACACGCTTCTGCTATGGTTTGGTTTGGTTTGGTTTGGTTTGGTTTGGTTTTTCTTCCTGTTTCTGTCTATTTTGCATGAGTACGGATACACTTGGCTTCATTTTATTTACAGCAGCACCAGCATTGCATAATTGCTGTGCGGCTATAGAATTTATTGAATTTATTGGCCAGAAGGGGTTCTTAAACATTTCCCATACATTTAACACCAATAACATTTTTAGTGCTCTCTCTGGATATTCAATTATTATTATAATACGATTTTGCTATCGTTACCCAAAGAAAAACTCACTCAATGGTGACAGAATGCTTGAGCTGCTGCTTTAAGCTCAAGCCATAGCTGATATGCTCGATAAGCACGTGCCCATTAGCTCTTATGATGCTTGCCAAAGGAGCGTGGTAAGTGTATGGATTTGGCTGCACTGCGAACAATTTTAATTTGCCGCTTGTCCCAAAAGTTTTCGCTTCATATTTTTTTTTTGTCGTTTCAGTCACGTAGCCATAACTTGCCAGGCCAGGCACACAGTTAGCTGACCCGTTTTTTCTCGCTGTTGTTGCACGAAAATTGAAAACTCTTTTATGTGCTCAAGTGCCTGTGAACACTTGACGGACTTGCAAATGGATTAAAGGACTGCGCAAACGTTATGTATACGCCATGTATCAATATAAAAAGTACCTTAGAAACCTTAGAAAACTTAATTCCAGCCAACAAACAGTCAAGTACCTTTGGTAATGACTGTCTGTCCCACCATAAGTCACCCATTATGTCTGGTTAGGTCTCTTTGGCTTTATTTTGCATTTGGCTTATCATCGTTCGTGGTTGACATTCGGCGCGGACGTAAATGAAGCAATTTTCTTGACATGCAAAACGTGCAACAGTTGCAACCGAATTGGAGCAACTGTTGCTGCTGCAGTTAATTTTCGTATATACATATATATAAAGCAACTGTGACGAGGCAGTTAAGACCTGACCGCGCTTTGATGTGCACTCCATTAGCCATAGCCATGGCCAGGCCCCAAATCCAGTTGACTTGAGCTACAAGAGACGTCAAAGGTAAAGTCAGAGAAGGAGCAAAGCATTTGCAAGGCAAATCAAATGCTTAATGAATTCATTTCAATTAAATATATATAAGCTAGAGCAAAAACAAAACAAAACGAACAGAAACTGAAGCCAAAGCCAAAGCCTAATCAAATCAAAGCCGTGATAGACGAACGCCAAAGACCCGCCAGACAGCAAAGCTAGCAAAGAGTTAAGCCTTTAGCATTAATAAATAGTTTTACTGCAGTTGTTGCTGTCGTTTCTCTCTGTTAACTGACTCGCTGGGGGAGCATATGAGCCAAAGACATTGGCATTTGAATTGAAACCAAACGATGCTGCTGCTGCTGCTGCTGCTGCTGCTGGCTAATTGATAGTGATCTAGAACAGATGCAGTTGACAATTGAGTAGAAAAAAACAAATACTATTAGAATGCGAATGTGACTGTGTTGTTGTGTGGCTTTGCCAGCGGCTTAATCGATTTTAATCGACTTTTAAGTAGTTGTTTTGTGAGTTTGAGTTAATCAACTCGAACCATAGCCATCAAAAATATTTATGATATTTACACAAATTAAAGTCATTTATGATTACTAAGAAATTTCAAGTGACTTATCTTTGCGCTACTTAGACCTTGATATTTTTAGGTCAATCAACCCAACATTTTTATTGGCAATCTTAACTTATTGCTCCCCTTAAACAGTTTGGTGGCTTTGGTCTGCTTTTTTGGGCAGACAGCCGGATAGCCTGATAAGCCTTAAGCTGCTTAATCGATGACCAGAGAGTTGTCAAAATATAATTCACAAGACCGCCTCAAAAAGGTAAATACGAAGACAGCTCTTTGCGTATACGTAATGTTATCAGCTGTGCAAATCTACCCTGTGGGATCATCGTTATTCGTTGTTGTTGTTACGTACAACGGAACCTGAGCTAAATCAGCGTCGAAAGCCCTTTACATGAGAAATATTTTAGCGTTCAATGCTAAAATGGTAGCAATGGTAGCGTTTTCCCCTTATCAGCAACGAACTGACGTATGCACTTCTCAAAAGAAAAAAAGCCCAAAAAAATAAGGAGAGAGAAAAAAAAAACAGCGCAAACTTGAGATAACGCCACAATGAAGACAGCAGAACGCGCCGCAGTTGAAAAATCGCAGAGCAACAAGCAACCCGAATGAAGAAGACGACGCATCAAGATAAATGAACGTGCGCCCTGCTTAAATGCACTGCAAGAAATAATACACGCAAAATCTTAGCTACTTGTCTGTGGAAAGTTTGCAACTGCGCTCAGTGTAGTTTGTGCTGTTTCACTTATTGACTTCTTGTTGTTTGCTTCAGCAAAATCAAACTTATAATAATGCATAAGTAATTTGCAGCAGCAACATGGCCAAATCGAACAAAGCCATCGGCTAAGGGGCAGAGGAATGAGAGCTTACAGCTCGTGCCAACTTTAATATAAGGCTAAGTAAGATCCGCTGCGCTCTTGACAACAGTTAATCAAAGCCGCAAGAATATGCGATTTATTTTCAGGTAGCCCAACCGAAGCTCAGTTATTTATTAACTGAAAATCATATTATCGGCATATTGCTTACGGCTTTGACTTAAACTTGACTTGACTTGATGCTGCCGCTGTTGCTGTTCGTAGCGTACCAAATTAATACTCTTTCTCACTTGTTGAAGTTGTTTTTGCTTAGCCATTGGCCAACTGTATGGCTTGGTGAATATACCCCAGTTAGTCACACTTGTGTCAATTTGCGCATACTTCCTGGCCTCTTAAGTTGAGCTGCAGCCAAGAGGAGCACAAAACACAGGCAGCACAATGGCTTAACCTGACCAAGAACGAAGCGCAGAACCTTTAAGAGGCAACAACATGCATACACCAGGGCCAAGCGAGGGATAAACAATGCCGCGGCATGTTAAGACAAATGCCTTGGAACGCAAGAGGCAGGCTGAGCCAGGCTTAACCATTGTGAACTAGATTTTCTCCACGAAGAGCATAAAAATAAAAGAAAAAAAACTGAAATCAGGAAGTGTATTATATAATTTTATAGATACTAAACTCAACTTTGACACAAATCGACAGAGTGCGCTCTGTAAACATGACATTGGCTGTACACCAAAGAGGAAGAAGCTAGTAGTATGTTATGTGGCCAAGAGTCATCGAGTCGTCGTTTAGGCCAACGAACGAGACGGCAGCATCTTTTAGACGCTGTGCCAGTGTGCGATGCTTATCGCAAAACGTTCAATTATTTTATTTGGTGCAGATGTGGCCGTCGATAAAAGTGCCTGATAGCAAACGGCAGCAACAGCAGCAGCAGCAGAAGAGTTGGCCCGGCCAACAATGCAACGGGCCACAATACAAATACGGCCAAAAAGAGTAAGTTTTTTTTTTCCTTGCCCTACTCTCTTGCTACTCTTCTACTTTGTATATGAGATTCAATTAAAATCAACAACAACACAAAAACAGCAGCAGCAACAGCAGCAGCAGCAGAAAAAAAGCTTAACCAAATAATTGACACAAGAAAGCAATGCCGCAAATTTGCCCTCAACCAAAGCGGCAGCTTCCCCAGCAAAGCACAACAAACAATACCAAGCAAACAGAGAAAAAAATAATGTCATGCTATAAATGTTTAGTGTTGATGACTGACAGGGATCATAAAGTACAAAGCGTGGCTAAAGCGCAGCGGGACTTTTGAGTTACGTAAAGTTTCTCAAAAGCATTCAGTTAAAGGTTGTTGAAATTAAACTAATTTTTATTGTTGTTTTATAGATTATATCCTTCTTAAAAGAATATCAAGAAACGTTTCAAAAATTTTATCAATATATATTAAAATGCCACAACTCAATTTTAATGACATTTAAAATGAATCAAATACTTTATCAAGTCAATTTTAGAAAACTGAAAATAAACACAAATATTTTGTCACCAAAACTAAGTGAAAATAAACTAGATAAATCGAAAAATCGAAATTTCTACCAGAGCCGAGTATAACCACAAAGGAAACTGGCGTTTTCTGTTGATTATAAATGGAAGCTTTTCTTGAATAGCAAATTGTAACTCTTGCCACAAATCGTACAAGCTGCAAATAGTTTGATAGTTAGTAATAAGTGCATACGCTACAGTGGGCAGCAAAAGTTTGGCCACAGCCGGGTGCAATTAAAACAAGCCAATGGCCAGCCAAAAACGAAACCCCAAAATTCGAAATCAGGCAACGGAAATTGTGGGCAACGATTGTCTTTCCCTCTCTCTTGCTCTGGCAATTTGTTTGCCTATTGTTTGTTGTTGTTATTGCAATTAAAATTATTTTATTTTTTTGTGCTAAGAGCTTCGGCGGGGTTTGGCCCATTGATCGAGTGAGCGTGCCGAGCTAAACTAAAAAGTTGAAAGTTGAGCCAAACGGAAACGGAAAGTGTGCCATTATGCGAGCTAGCGAACGGATGTGGATTTGGATTTGGATGGGATGTAAAGTCAATGCTGCAGCTGCTGCAACACAGTGGCAGCAACACAGCAACTGCATCTGCTACTTGATTTAGTTATCTGCCATTGGCAGTGATGCTGCCGCTGCTGCTGCTGCTGCTGCTGCTGCTGGAAAACCGCACTTTGTGGCAAGAACTTTGCGTCAGTTGACGTCGCCCCACAATAAAATAGACTAACGCCAAAGACCACAGAAAGTTATACTCATTCTCCAATTCAAGTTGCGCAATGATGTGTTTTTTTTTGTTCTTTCAACATTTTATTTTATTCTTCTTTTGGGGGGTTTTTTTTGTTTTCCAGTTGTGCTGTTAAAAAGTTTTTTGACGCGTAACTCCCGCAACGTTCTCTGCAAATCAAATCAAAATCGCAATCAAATGCAAATTGGTATTAGATTAGTTTGTTTGTCATCGCCTCTTTCGCTCTCGCTCTCTGTCGCCTTGTCAGGTGGCATCAACTTCAAATTAGACAGTCGGTTGCGGCAGACAGACAGACAGGCAGACAGATGGTTTCAAGCAATATACGCATCTGTTGGAAAAAGTGACACATTTTTACCCCAAATAAAAAAATACTAAAACTGAATTATGTTTGCGCTAGTCGAAACTTTAATGCTCTTCACAGCTGATTATTTTGTATTTGTATTAAGTGCCATTATTTGTTGCAAGTGCCATTAGCACTGACAGTGTGAGCAGCTGTTGCAAGCTTCAAATGCCAAAAGGTAACACACAGACAGAGTCTTCCCTCAGTACAGTCTTCCCTGCTGAAGTCATTCATTCACAGAGCGTGGCACACATAAATTGAATTTGATGAAATTAGTTTATGTGCGGTGAAGTTTCAAAGCACTGAGCGATGTTTTATGTTGTCTTAAATTGTTTAGTATGGCTTGAGCATAGCTCAACTCAACTGTATTTGGCTCAACTTGAGGGAAGTGCGAATGTGACATGTATATAAAGTTGTAGTTGGCTTTTTTCCATTGAAATTTGACTAAACTTGCCGCTAACTGACTGTCTAACTGCTTTCAAGGCAGCAAAGATACGTTCAATCTTAAGGTCAATCCATTTAAATTGCAGCTTAAGTGCAAGTGATTGAAAATCTCAACACACAACAAAATTTGTCTGTCCATCTGTCTTTCTGCCTTTAACAAAAAGAAGACTTAAAATAAATGTTTGTATTGTTTGTGATGTGATGTGTGTTTAAAGTAATTCTTTTGTGGCCACAGGGTTTTAGTTCAATGTTGTTGCTCTTGTTGTTTGCTTGCAGATTTAAGCCACATTTGTGCAGTGTGCAGAAAGCAGATTGTCAGTTGACTCTCTTTACTTTTTAGCATACTTGGTTGCACAACAAAAAAAAAACTGCCTCTCTGTTTTGGTGTGTTTTGTTCTGGCCATACTGTCATTGACAAAATCTAAACAATAAGTTTGTTATTTTTCTGGTAAAGAGCCAACGAACCGTATTGCTCTCCCCCTTAAACCATATGCTTAAACGCTCTTCTTTTCTATTTGCTAGTTTTATTTGGCTTGACACAACTCGAAAAAGTTTTGTCTATGACAATTTTACAGACATGTTCAAGGATGTGCTGTGACCTGACGTAAACTTAATTGATTTCACTTACGGATACAGATTTCGAGGCACTAATCATTGCCTAAACAGTCGCTAATTGTTGCACATTCTGTGTGCCACATGTCACATGTCATGGGCAACAGCAACAACAAACACTCGCGCTTCAGTTGTTTACTTGAAATTAAAAAAAACCTTGAAAACATTTTTCAATTTGCATATTTGACAGTTTACACAGTTTTTTTGTATTGTGACATTTAACCTACAAGTTTTTTGCTTTGTGTGCAACAACATTTTGACATTTCCATTGCCAGTTTTTCTGACTTTCTGACTTAAAGTAACTTAAATAATTGCTGAAGCTGTGCACGAATCATAATTTTGATTGGTTTATTAACGTTGATTTTACGATTGCAAAATAATCAATTTATAATATTTATAAGTTGCGCTCAATGTTGGCCAGCAAGTTAGTCAAGCAGCTTGTTACTTTCTTATTTATGAAGAGCTGTTGACCCAGCTGCTAGCTACAACAATGACCTGAACCTGTGCTTTACAAATTGCTTTCTTTATGCTCTGTGTTTTTTCTTTTTGACAAGTACGATGCTTTTATTGGACACACTCACTACAATTTATGCAGCTCTCAATGTGCGCCAGCAAATTATGTACACTTCATTTCATGCAGGACCAAAACGACGACGACGACAAGAAGAACGAAGACGAAAAAGAGAAGAAGTAGAAAAAAGCCATATATTTCGCACCCTACATGCTGTTGCCATAGTAGTTCTTAGATGTATATGTGAAACTTGGGGTCAGTTTATTGTTTACCTAAAGCTGTAGACGTGCAAATGGCTGTTATTTTGGCTATGGGTTGGGGCTAGTGAATAGTAAACTCGACAAATTCGACACAAATGCGAAAATGCGACAAGATTTATGCTAAAGTAATAAATATAAATGTGGTTTTGAGTAGAAAATAGAATTATAGTAATACATGTCTCAACACACACACACACACACACACACACACACACTCGCACACAAAGGTGCGTATACGTAATGTGATGGTGTTGGCTGCTGTTGCAGTAAATCATTGTGGCTGGCCAAGCAATTTATTGTAACGCTTTGCCGCCCGTCTGCCCCTCCCACCCATACCTGCCCCTCCCACCCATTTTGGCCATATGTTACACAAGCGTAAATATTAAAATAACTTAAAGAACTGGCACAATAACTTTGGTATACGAACCAAGGCTAGACCTTGCGACCATGGCCGTGGAGCCATGCAGCGTTGTGCTGGACATTGAGACGCCGCAATAAATCAAACACTCTCAAAAGCGACCAACACAGCGTATACGTAATCTATTTAAAAATCGTCATTTCAGTTGGTTGATGTTTTTTTCTATATTGTAGTTGGAATTTCCTTTTATTTTGATGTGTGTGTGTGTGTAAATATAACTGCAATGCAACAAAGCTAGCTAACACTGAGAGAAAATGCGTTGTGTTGAAAGATTGGTTGGCAAAAAAACTATAAAACTGAACTATGTTTTTACTATAATTTGGTTAGTATATCGACAACAAATGATATTTCAAACCTTTCACGGTTTTAAACAAACCTTTTTAAGTATTTTTCGGTAGTTTATCTGTATTTTGTGCATTTTCCAAAACGAGCAAGGAAGAGAAAGAGTGTGACTATTTGGCGGTGGCCGCCCACTTCATTTCGACAATCGAAACGCAACGAAGTTGAGCCCCCCTTTCCACCTCTAACCCATCTCCAAACCACCAACCACATAAAAAAAAAATATGCAAAATTTGCAGCTTTTACCCAAATTTATGGTTATTTGTGTTGCACTCTTAATGCTATTGAACTTGCACTTAACAAATGGCATGGAGAACCAGCTCAGCATCCTCTAGCTCGTTCTCTCTTTTTGCTTTCTATGCAAACTCCATTTAGACGATGAAATAAACGTTTGGCGTTGCCTTCTTTTTGGCTAGCCTTTGTGTATATGTTATATATATATATATTTTTTTTCTTTTGCTTCTATTCGTATCGTTGGCTATCTTTCAAAACATTTGCAGAGTTACATTTTGTGTATTGCATTTCAATATGCGTTTTTGATATGCGTTCGTAAATTGGAAATACCAAAAACCCAACAATGCAGCTCATGCAGTCAAAGTGCACAAGAGTGAGAGGGGCACAGTGGGTGTAGAGGTGGAGCGACATAAGGACTTTGCAGTTGCCGTTACAGTTACAGTTAGTTTGCACAAAGGAAAATGTGCATACTTAAAAATGGCTTTTAATGTTGCCCATATTCATGATGAAAACTCAATGCAAATAGTTAGTTTGATTGGTGAAATAATCAGATAAATGGATACGTAGTTGAATAAACTGTAAACCGTTTGATCGGTTAGTTCTCAACCCTATGCTTTATAATATTCAATTAAATTCTTCTCTACTTTTGTTTATTTCGGTATGTAATTTAAACAGTATTTTTTTTCTTTCTTAACTGTTTGCTTGTTTACACAGCACACAATTAATATTTCCACACATCAAATATTATAATAAAAAAAAAACACAAACAAGTGCAGCTATTATTATTTTTAACTCATACTTTAGCATTCATTTTGTTTCCAGTTAGTTGATCTGGGCGCTAATTAAAAGCCATATGCGCCAGCTAACTGACAATAATTAGCACACAAAACGCGTGCAAACAAAACACACACACACACACACACACCCACGAACACACATACAATTAAAAGTGCATAAATATGCAAGAATGCAAATGTCAGCGCTTCCCTTACTCGCTCTCACTTACTCTCTCCTTCTTTCTCTAAACTCTTGAGCAAAGGTTGCTTATTATTAAGTGCACTCACTTTCTCTGCCTCCATTCTCTGTTTTATCTGTTATAGATTAACGAGCTATTGACTAATAAATACCCTTAGCAAATGAGAAATCGATTATAATAATATTTTTGGATGACTTTAGCAGTTTGTATGCTCCTTTGTAAGGGATCTTTACAAGAACTAATTAGTAAAACGATTCGACTAATCTTTTTAAAGGAGGAAAAATATTTTTATATATTTCGCTTGGTAAGAAATATTCTCGAAAAGCTTTTAATACTTTTTAAAAGCTTTTTTATTGCTTAAGCTTTTAATAAATATTAAAGATCTTTAGAAGGTTTTAAACATTTCTTATTCTTATCAATCTGTTTCTTTAATATGTTCTTATTGCTTAAGAATCTTTCTTTTAAGATTTTTTAAAGATAAAAAAACATAATTAAAACAAATATATGCAAATCTTTTCAAATGCAACGCAACTTTTCTCCCCCATTCGTGTTAGGGTATACACAAAAACTAAAAAGACATTTTAATGTCAGCGGGTGGCTGAATGCCCTGCACACAAAAACGCTTACAAAGCCTAAATGCTAAACACACACACACACACATACACATACATATACTACCTACGCACTGCAAATAAAGTGAAATCATAATTGTTGTACTTGCCAACTCGACTTTGGCTCATTTCTGTGGAAGAGGGTTCATTTGGTTCAGTTGTTGCTGTTGTTGTTGTTGTTGTTGTTGTTGCACTATGAAGCTCTGCCTTTGGGGTTATAAAATATGAATAATGTCAGTTAGAAGAGTGTAGAGGGTTTGCATAAACTGTATGCTCTCGTAATTTGATGTGCGTATTTGCTAAACCCGTTTAATGTTTTCAACTTCCTCCCTAACCCTTGCCGCTTGCTCTGTCTCTTGGCTGGCACTAATTTGGTTTAATTCACTGTCAGTGGGTGGCATTTTGAGTGCACAGACAGCTCAGCAGATTTTGTGGCCATAGTAGTTGCGTTTTTCGTTAGGGCGCACTTGCTAGTTTTGAGTCTTTGAGTCATGTTCTTGAGGTGTCATTATTTTTAATGAAATGATGAGCCTCTCTGACTCTTAACTGCAAATTGGCGTTCAGCTCAAGATGACATTGAGGTAGAAAGGCAAACATAACTCTTATACATTTTCTGGCAGTTAAATGTTTGTTCTGTGCCACGTGAACATAATTAACTACTAACTGGTGTCTGCTTGTGGCTGATAAAAAGATTTGTGCGAACGCTGGTCATTAAAATATATAATTGAAGTTTTATGACTCAAAATAAGTAGAATTTGCATTTGTCATATGTCCAGAGCAGATAAAGTTTGTTTAATAACAGTTTAAATAATTTTTAATCATTTTAATCATAAAAAATAGCTCGTTAAACATGGGCAAAAACATTGAGTTATTCTCGTATTATTTGTTATTTTCAATAGTCAACAAAAAAAAGGAATATCAACTTTTTTATAGTTTCAGCTTTTAACTTTTGTTAAATAAAACTCAATGAACAGCAATAAAAAGTATTTGTTAAATAAAAATCAATGGAATCGCACACACACAGAGACATGTTTAAGGCAAACGGCAAATTGTTGAACCTTAATTACTTAATGGCTTAAAAATGAGCTTATTGAAGGTTCTGTCAGTTTAACTTGTATAAGTTTCGATCTGCCTCAATGACCACAAATTCCTCCCTCCCCCCTTCCTTTTCAACCCCTTCTTGCACCCATTTGCTGCTTTATAATTGTCTCTGTTGTAAGTATGCGCGGCAACAGCAGCGGACAAAAGTGCGTGTTGTGAACAGAATTTAATTATTAATTTACATACTTTTCGACACTTGCAGCCCATGAAAATGAAGTAAGGCATATAATGCAACTAGAGCATATGCGACGAGCTTATACTCTCCCATGTAGCCTTGACACGGTATAGAAGTGCCTGGTGTAATATATTTCGTTTCAGAGTATCACTTAAATAATCTATAACAAACTGAACCCAGCCCTATTAATGAGTCTTTTCATTATTG
Organism: Scaptomyza caliginosa; assembly: GCA_035044725.1. NCBI lineage: Eukaryota > Metazoa > Arthropoda > Insecta > Diptera > Drosophilidae > Scaptomyza > Scaptomyza caliginosa. The sequence continues at coordinate 162,862 of JAWNNR010001007.1, read as the reverse complement.
TCATACCTGATCATAATTAATTTCTCTATTATATACAAAATGCCATTCATTCAGACGGTCTTTTCATACGTAGATTTCGTGGGGCATACAAACAAATATGTGCGATTACAATAAAAGGATTTAAATTTGCGAGCCTGAATGCGTTGTTGTCTATATTTAATACACACACACATTGTGTGTTCTGCCATATAAATATATATTTATATATAGATATGTAGAGGCATGTATGTAATGAAATCCCTTTAAATGTTTATGAAAAATTCATGACGCGTGCAAATGGCGCGAAAACAACTTGTCGACATGTATGTGTGTGTGTGTGTGTGTGTGGCCAACATTGGGCAGCCACTGGCAGCTTATACAACTCGGGCTGTCATACCACCCAGCTTTTGAAGGGAGGTAGAGTGTAGTGAAAATGACGGCGCCAAGCTTGCCAGACACGCAGCATTGCATGCAAAATATGTTATGAAAAGAATGCAAAAATGTTGTTCTTGTTGCTGTTGTTGTTGTTTTGTACACGTTCTGGCTGCAATAAATGACCAAGGAGCAGCAGCAGCAGCAGGATATGAATGACGAAAGGAAGCGACAGCGTCGCACGTGATCACAAAAATGAATCCATTTGTTTGTTTGTTAACTCATTTGACTTCAATTATGCAGCAAACAAAACAAAAAAAAAAAAAAAGGAACAGCAACGTTTATGCCAGCCCTGGCATTAACAAACGGACGCGTTAAGCCAGAAGAAGAAGAGCAGGGTGGTTAAATAGTTGCAGTGGACCGCTTTCGGACCGCTTCAATACTAATGAGGCTGTCAAGTGGTTCTGTTTTTTTTTCTGCATAAAAAACCATCAAAACTGCAAACGCGCGAGTTTTGTATGTTAATGGACAAGGCACACGCACGCCAACTAACACACACATGCTAGACACGCACGCACACACTGAAGTAAATGAAACTAGGCAAAGCTCGCGCGCGTTTGTAGTGCAAGTCAATTTTTCGATAATTTGAAAAGTTTATTTAATACAAAACGTGATTCAATTACAAAACTGACCGACAAAATATATACAAGCGGGGTTTGGCGGGGGGTTGGGCGCGGTTCGGTACTGTCCTTTTGGACACTATAACATAATGTGCGTTGTCCAGCTTCCTATAGCTTTTGTTGTTGTTGTTGTTGTTGTTGTTGTTCAGTGTCGAAAAAGGCAAAACTAGTTTTTGCTTGTAAAACGCAACGTGTGCGCCATTTTTTTTTTGTGTTTTGTTTTTGTTGTGTTTTGTTCGGGTTGTTCGTGACGCTCAATGGCGCTTTGTTAATGTAACGTAAATGTATAAAGTGAGAATGGTGGAAAGAGAAAGCGTGTGTGTGTGTGTGTGTAGGGCGGGGGAAAGGGCAGCAATCAACGGATGTGGCACACGCTGTGATTGTGGTCATCGCCTTTCTTTTATTGAGAGTTGACTTCTTTTTTTTTGTATAAAATTTGGTTTTGTGCTCGTATTCAGCTTCACTAACCGCAACACCTGACGCACACACACACACACAAAAGCTTCTTTTGTCCGTTTGTGTGTGGTTGCTTACATAATTGAATATTGATATTTAAATTATATTATTTTGGGCGGCTAACAGCTTTTGAGTCTACACGTATGACATGAATAAGCTATGAAAACTCGAACACTGGTGAAAGGTTAATATGGGATAATAATTTATTTGAATATATATAGTAAAAAACTACAATGGAAACTTCAAAAATAACTTTGCGCTAATAAGTATGCTACACTTTTTGCAAACTATCAACACAATACCCAACGAACTTAACAATCAAATAACAGCAATAAATCTTTCTTTCGACTTGTTGTCGTATACAAAAATATGGCTGCAATATAATAATTTACTTGCATATCAATTCGAGTTCGGTTCACTTTGTAGATTACAAAAAAAATGTCGATGTATGTGTGTGTGTGTTTTTGTTAGCAGGTAAGTGCTTCAAGTGTTGACTAACTTAAGGGAGAAAGAGTGCAAGTGAGGGGGTGAAATGGCAGTGTCTTGCGTTTTGGTGCTGAGTTTTTTTCTCAACTTGCCGCATAACCAATGAATTTTTATGCAAATTGCAATCGCCTTGCAGCTGACAACGTGCCACTTTCAACTTTTTGTGGCAGTTTTCAACCAAAACCAGGCAAAAGTAGCAACAAGAACAGAAGACTAGCCCCAGGCACTTGCCATAAATCTTTGAGCAGCATTCGCCCAGGTTGTTCTAGTACTTGTTGATGGTGGCGGAAGAGGAAGAGCTGCAGAGTTGTTTACCTTGTTAGCTTTTTAAGTTCATTTGAATGGTGGATTTTTGGGGAGGATTGTTCAAAAATACTTGACAATCAGTCGGCATTTGCATAATTTGACAATTGTTTTCAAATTGCAATAACAATTTTCGCTTAATTGTTTTTTTCCACACACACACACAGAATTCCATTTGATAAAAAGTTTTTCCATGGCAAAAGCAACTGCCACACACAGAAACTTTTTCAATTCAATTGTAATATAAATATTTTACAAATAATTGTTGTCATTTCCACAAAAAAAAGAAATAAAATAAAGTTTCTTCCTCTCCCTTTTTTAATAGCCACAATTTGCTGCGTTTAGTTGGCGTTCAAACGAAGAAGAAGAGAGAGGGCAGTGTGGGTTCGTGGGATAAGTGGGGCGAATCTAGATGAACCGCAGCTGCTGCTCAATTAAAATGCATGACTATTGTGAGAGGCAAATTGTTCGAAGGGTGGCTAGTCAGAGGGTTTGGGTGGGACGCAAACTAAAGTGACAATGCCAGATAGCAATTGAAAATTGCTGCACTTGTGGGTGGTTTTTGTTTTTACGTTCCCTTGATTGAGTTTGAGATTGAGTCCTATGTGTAGTAAGTTTATACAACAGTGCTTTGACTAAGGCTTTAAGAGCTATGCACTCAGCAGCAAGAGGAGAAGAGAAAAGAAACTGGAAGTTTTTGCATAAGAGCAACAGCTGTGCTCAATTCAAATTCATTGCCAAGCGGCACAGTTGCAACTGTCAGAAAAGTTTTTCACTGTTTTTCTTTTGTATTTTGTATAATTCGCGCAGCCAAACTGAAACGCAGGACATGTTATACACTCTTGGCTCATGCCAGAAAAAATTGTCAAAATGTTGGCTAAATAATATTTATGATTCACAAAACAAAAAAAGAATAAAACGTAGCTTAAGCTTGGCAGTTACATAACAATAAAAGTGCTTTCTTTTTAAACGTAAATCCTTTACACTTAAAAGCACTTTACCTAGTTTCGCAATCCCAAAGCCAAACAAAAAGACGCCCAAAGTTATGCCATACCAACAATAACACGAAGAACAACTTTGCTGCAATGACTTGCAAAATGATTTGCAATTAAAATGTTAGCACAAATGCAGTTTGCAATTTGAACAAAAATCAAAGTCATGCGACTTTTGTTTTAGCCATGGCCATAAGCCATCAATTTGCATAACCACATGCCACATGAATTGGTATGGCGGGGCAAGCAGTCCGGTCGAGTGCAAGTAATTAAAATGCTGCAAAATTATACATTAAATGGCCCAAACTTGGCAACATCCGACGGCTAGAAACAATGGGCCAAAAACCAGCTGCCAAACGCGATGCACCTGGGCAAGGCCAACGGCAATTTTAACAACAACACAACAACAGCAACAATTGGCAGCCAGGAAGACAGCGTCGAGTGCTTGGCCGGGCTTGGCTAACCAAGCCAACGAGCAACTTCCTGTTTTACAGTTTTAAGCTGCCGGTACACACACACACACACACACACACACTCTTAAGCATACGCATACTCATGTGTTTGCATATGCATAAGCATAAGCATGTCAGAGATGTAACTTTTCCATATATCGAAACAGTTGTCAAAATACTTTTACTTAAAGTTGCTAAAAGAAAGACAGATTAAGAGAGAAAGAGTTGAGATAGCGAAGGTAAGGGATAGAGAATAATGTAGCTGTCAAATCAGACGTGACTGTGCTTCACTGAGCATAACCAAAACTTAGTAAACTATACATTTAATATTAAAAAGATATTCGCTTAAACACTAAATCGATTTTTTATCTCTATTTCTAAATCTTTAACGCAACCCGTTTTACGACATCTTGTTTATTAAGTCACGCACGCATCTCTAATAAGTATGCACACACACTCTCACACACACACACACACGTGGTTGCATAAATTTTGCGCAATGCGCTTCGTGCTGCCAAAGTCGGGAAGTGTAAAGCAATTGGGTAAACGTTACGTTACGTTACGTTACATTCGAAACGGTTTGCTGCCTGCCAGCAACTGGGCAAAAGGGCAAACAAGATGCCACAAAATAAGGTTTTTGGGTTAAACGGCAAGCCTTTTTTTTTTTGGTTGTTGACATTTGGAAAATTTGCATAGTCAAACGGCAAAACGTCTATGCCTCTGCTGTCATATTTGATGTGTACAAAACGAATGCGGAAATGCATTTGCCAGCTTTTACACAAACAGACCTAACAGACAGAAAGACATATGTGTGCGTGTATGTGTTTGTGATTGAGTGTGTTAGTTAACTGCTTTTAAATTTGTTTTAATTAAGGCAATGTGGGAATGCAATTTGTGTTTGTTTCTGGCATCGTTTGCTTATCAAATATTCAGTATATTTTTAAGTGCTTTGTCGCGAAATATGCGCTGATCCTAAAAGTATGCAACGGATATTTTTTCTAGTGAAACGAACAGTAGAAAAAGTAAGATAGAATAATAATAATAAAAGTCTTGAGTCGCTTTTGGTCACTTTGCAGCAAAACGAAGCGAAAAGAAAATAGCAAAAATGCCTTTTGCAACACCCACCTGCCACCTGCCAAGTGCCACCATCACCCCTACGATAAACAGCTGTTTCCGCTAAGTGTACCTGCCGGAAATGACAATGGCCTGTGTGTGTGTGTATAGTTGGCGACACACTCAGCTCAACAACTGGACAGTGGACAACTTTGCAAGCAGTTTGGTGGCATAATCAAGACAACTACAACAACAACTGCCCGTTACGGACATTGGCATTTCAGCACCTGTCCCGACTATCCTGCCTATTCCGCTGCATAGTGGTGTCAAATGTCAAAAGCAGACATTGGAATTTTTCAAGTTTCTTCTCACACAACGGTTCAAGTTGTAATAAATAGCAAAATACTAAACGATTATTTTAAGAAGAAACACAAATAAATATATTTTTAAGTTGAACTGCTTCATATTTCCATGCTAGACTACACCTGTTTGTTTAATGTAAACATCTAAATAAAGCACTGAAATGGGATACAAAATGTATTTCAGATTTTTCAAATGCGCTGAAGTTGTTTTGATTATGAGAATTAGCTTTGTCAGCAATGGTTTGTCGACCAAAACAAAACATTTATTGAACATTTACATCAGCGAGCGGCAACATCAACAAGTTGCTCCAAAAGGCCCTAAGACCTTGCCACAACAAACGTTTCTATTTGTAAATAAAGATACAAAATTATCGAAATCATTTGCCCTGCAGCGCGTTCTTAACAATTTCGAAACTTAACGAAAACCGTCCAAAAACAAAACATTTGCATTGCGTTTCGTTCTAAATTTCGAAAATAGCATTCAGAATATTGAAGGCATTAGTTTAAAGACTCTCTCATTCAGTCTTTAACTTTAACGCGACGCGATGCGACGCTGACTCGGCGAGTAGCGAACGATCAAACTATATAAAAATAAATCGCATCTAAAAACAAAAATAAATAAATAAATAAAACAGCAAGCTGTGCCAAAAATTTCAAAATTAGAGCCCGGTAGATCGTAATGTGTGTGAATATTGTTGTCTTGTAAATAGATGAGACATATATAGTAAAGAAATATTGATAATATATAAAGATAGTTACAAAGATGTCTGCAATAGGCGCCAGGCACAATGGTGGCAGCCATTTGATGGATATGCAAAAGGCTGGCTGGAAGATCGGTGAGAATGAGAAGGGTAAGGCGCTAAGAGAACCAAATGAATATGTCAACAACTAGCTCACTGTACTACTCTCACCACAGCCTGCTATATAGATATAGATGAGAATGATGAAGATTCAAATGATACACTAGATGATTCGCAACGCGTTTATTCACGTTGGTCCGAGCTGCCGGATCTGGTGCTAGAGCAGATATTTACGTATCTAACACCCAAGGAACGTTACTATGCCAGTTTGGTAAGTTTTCCGTAACAAGATTACAGATTGCTAAAATTTAAAATGCATGCTTTGTTTAGGTTTGCCGGCAATGGTATAGTGCATTCTATTTACCCACAGTTTGGAATAACTTTCTGGTCGATGATCGTACACTGACGCGACAAAAGTACAATTACTATTCGGGTTGGCATTATTGTTTGGATCATATGCGCACACAGAACTGCCTGGGACGCATTGGTAAACATCTGAGAGGCATCGAGTTTCGACCCTGGCATAGCTTCAATAACATATATCAGTTTATGACGATCTTGTCGTGGAGCATAGATAAGGTAACAAAGCTGTCTAAGCTATTATCATCAATATCTCATGATATTTGCTTCAGGGCCTGGAAAATAATCCACAACGTGAATTGATTGGCATGGGTCAACGCATACGTTCGTTGGTGTATCATTTCCCATGCAACATGTCGCATCGCAACGATCCGGAGGGCATTAAACTCTTTGGCACGGGCGGTCAGTTGCTTAAAGTACTCAAAGATCTGTTGGTACGTTTAACCAATTTGCATACACTGAAACTGGTTGATTTTGTGCTGGAACGCTTTGAGGCGAATCATTTGTTGGATGAAGTCGTTTGCAGCTGCTGCACCAAGATGCGTGTCCTCAATCTGGTGAATGTGACCACAACGCATTGTCCGATAATGCATGTGGGCTTATTTCTCAATCTGCAGGTGACAGGAGATAACACAGACAGCATGACTCAACTGGAATTAAGCTAATCAGAGTGCTTTATCAACAGGTGCTCACCATATCGCCACAGAACATTGATGATGATGTTATATCCTTGTTGGCAGATACTAAGCTAAGACATTTGCATTTGCTGCAAAACTGTTATACGCCCAACTATCTAAGCATAAGTGCTTGTGGCGTTAAGGCTTGGCGCAATCTGAAAGCAACAAATCCACGATTGCGAGTTCATTTGCGATTGGAGAATCTGGTGGATGGTGAGGTGGTGTTGCAGCCCGAGGCACCAGTTCATAGCATTACCTATTGGGCACCACAGGCGCGCATTAACACTGATCTTTTGCTGCGCATGCTGGATCACTATAAGAACACATTGGCCATCTATGGACATGAGCTGTTGCCACGTTTCAGTAGCCCCAAATCCTTTGACAGTCGCATCGATAGTCTGCTGTTGATGATGTGTAGACAGTGCTTTAATCTCGATACGCTGGTAACCACAATTCAAATCAATCTTTTGTAGTTTTATGTATTTCTAAAAAGGTTTTCATTCAATAGATTATACGTGAAAAGGTTTCCACATCGACCCTGTTGTTGGTGGCACGCACCGCAAAGAATTTGCAAAAGTTACACGTACGACGTTTTGCTGTCATCTTAAGATGCGACTGGCCAAGGCATCCGGAATGGAGTAATGAGTTCCACCTGTGGCTAAAGCGAAACTCTCGCTCCTACGAAGCGGTGGAACGTGAGATCTCACAGATACTTGGCTATAAATGGAATTTGCTAAGCGATCGTGAATACAAACAGCTGACAATCAATCTAAAGGCGGGTGCGTAAAATGCCACGCCCACTATGTCACTGCGACTACGAATGCGAATGCGAATGCGAATGCGACTTGTGATAAACGGTGTAGAGCTTTATTAGTTGTTGACGATTTGCTATGCCAAAATAAACTAAATATTTGTTAAAGAAATTATTAATTGGGGAAAAACATTCTTTGGTTGCTAATTTTTGTTTTGGTGAAATTTTTTACTACGAAACGTATAAAAGAGCTCTTTGCTTGAAGCGCTGCTCAGTTTGTTTATAAATCTCGTTCGATAATGAAGCTATTGCCAGCTGTTTTCGCACTTCTCGCCCTTTCAATGGGTCAACTTGAAGCGGCTCCATTTATACAGCGTGGGATTACCTCCGCCTATAACTGTTTCGACGCCTTTTTATGGAACGCCAACGAGCTATTATCATCATCATCATCATGATCATTATTATTCGTCGCCGTACAGCAGCTATCATCCCTATAGCAGCTATTATCATGATTCGCCCTACAGCAGCTACTACGGACATGATTACCCTGAGATCTATTATTAAATCAATGTAAATGTGTGAAATGTGTCAAACTAGTCAAGTAATAAAGTGTAAATTAATTATTTGATATTTCTTTTATTGTTGCGCTTTAACCACAACAACGTTGAAACCTGGCTAAGCTTTTATACACAGAGAACGTTCCAAAGTCTTTTTAGTACTGCTAAGCTTTTAGTACGAATAAAAGTTCATGGTGGGTCTTGCGCACGCCCACTTACCAGCGAAATGACCTTGAAGGGGCGGTAAAAAAGCGGCAAATCAATGCAGCCGCTTGCAGAATGCATCTACACAATATTCAATGTCAGTGTCAAAAAAGAGCTTTTTTGTGAGTATATAAATTTGTTGCATACTTATAGGCTGCATTTGCATTACGTATACGCCCTCCAACAATTGCATATACAACAAATAAAAATACAAAAACATTTAAAAATAATATAAGAAAGTTTTCAAACATACATACAATAAAAACAATCGGTGAATATTTTCGCAAGCAGTTCGCCTGGGTGATGAGCAAATTGTTGCTGTTCCGAAGAAAAGCAAAATCTTTTGCGAGCAAACTGTTGCTGTTTGTTTGAGGGGGCCAGCAGTTTAGTGGGTGACAGTGAATGCGCCGCATGCCAAATTTTGATCATGACCGCGTAAAAAACAGCAAAATACAGCTGACTATATATATATATATATATACATTTGATAGTTTGAAAGATATAAATGTAAGACAGGCCAAACCAAAAGCCAAAACAAAACAAAAAAGAAAAACTATATCACAAAACAATTGTGTAACTCGAGCGCATCAAAATGAATAAGACCATATTGCACTGGAGCTATTTGAATTTTAAGGACGTGCCCATGGATCTGTTTCTCTATGAGGATCTGGAGGAGGTGTACCTTAAAGAGAACTATATATCTGTCATACCCAAATGGCTGCTTAACATTACCACACTCAAATTTATTCACTTGGCTGGCAATAATCTCACCGAAATACCCATGGACATATATTTACTGGAGAATCTAGAATTCCTTGACGTATCCAACAATGAATTGACCGAGTTGCCCAAAACATTGGGTCTACTGCTCAGTCTACAACAGCTAAATGTCAGTGGTAATCAGCTGAGTGAGCTACCTTTGGGTAAGTGACCTACTTTATGTGAATGTCCATTGTCTGTACTGCTTCTGGCTTTTAGAGTTGAGCAACTTGCGCAATTTGGAGCATCTGAACATTGGCAAAAATCAATTCCGTCGTCTGCCATTGCAGCTAAGCGAATGCGTTCGCCTCAATGAGCTCAATGTGAGCGATAATGAGGGTTTGTTGCATCTACCAGAGCGTATCTCTAATTTACCCATGCTACAATCTCTCGCTGCAGACCGTGAGTAAATCGTTGAGCACAAAAGAGATGAGAGACTAACGTATACATTTGTAGGTTGTGCTCTTGTTTATCTACCGGCTGCACTCTCCAAGTTCATGAACCATGTGCGCATCTTTCACAACACCTCGATCAACTATATACCCATGGTCTATGAGCGTTTCTATCAAAATTTCTACGATAACAGGCAAAAAGTGACGCCAATGTGAGTGGAGAATAAAGGAAAAACAAAGGGGGCGAAAAAAAACATTTAATGCTCTCTTTCTATTAATTCTACCATACACAGTGCCATTTCCAAGAAGGGCCTATTCTGGGTTCGTGAACTGGAGACGCAACAGCGTCTCCTACTACCCGTTGGTACTCGCAAAGTGTTTGAGGTGCCCTCGGCAGAGAATCAAGTTACCCTATACGATGATTGTCTGCATGCGATACAGTCTATGAATCGACATATGCCTCTCTATGAGAATGCTGCACTGCATCGCCTATTGCCCGAGCCCTATATGAGTTCACATATCAACAATGGACCCATTGCTCGCTGCACAACAACCAACTGTTCCAGTTGCCTCTATACAACCTACTACTTTATGGTCGTCAAGCGGTAAGTAAAACTGTTCAGTACTTACTCAAGATATCTGTTTGTTGATCTTCTAATCTTAGTTATCCTTGCAGCCGCGGCAGCGCTTCCAAACAGCTTTTCACTTGCAATTTCTGTACTTTACTTTGTGCATTACAATGGCTTTCGGCTAATGCAAAAAAATATTATCAGCTTGACTGGAAAGTATCCGATGAGGACGATAATGATGATGATGATGCTGAGGGTGTTGGTGTTGATGTTGGTGTTACTACCAATGATTAGAACAAAACGTTAATTGTATCACGATCTTTGTAACGAACTGGCATTGGTTCTTAAATAGTCAAAACAGTTTTATAAATGTTATTCAAATCGCTTAAATGTTATCAAAACGCATCCCAATAACTAATGGCAAACGGGGCCAGTTTATTTACAGGATGCTTTCTCAACTATCTCAATGGTTAAGTTTAAGACATAATAAATATGAATATGTAACACAAAAAAAAAACTTTCAAAGCTTCACTGGGCCAACTTGCAAAACTACCCTTAACTAGCAACTTTAACGGCTACCAGTTGCTGCCACTTGCTGTTGCTACCATGGAGAAGCATTGACATTGCCATAGTGTTGTTTGTTCCATTTATCGAACAGCGAAAAAATGTCGAAACATTAGCTAAGAAGTTTTAAAAGTGACGGCAATTGGAATTTTCTAAGCTAAGCAGCTAAACAACAACTAGAAATATGTTGCGATTGCCGGGAATGCCCCTGCTTCCAGGTGCACAGTTCTATGATGTGAGTGGTTATATAATTAATTAGAGAACCAAATAAAGACAGATTTTTGTACTTACAGTACAGCAAACGGCGTCATCCGAAGAAACAAACCCTCATGCACTACCAGGGCATACACATGCTCTCGGATCGCCGCGAACCGGAGCTGGTGGAGCCCAATGGACCGCTAGTGGATCCGAAGTGTCCGCCGGTACCAGCAGAGTTGGGTGCTCTGTGGGCGCCCAAGATGACCATTAAGTTGCCACCTTGGCTGGCGTACGATAAGCAAGTGCTTTGCTTCAATGCGTACTTCAAGGAGCCGCTGACAGAGATCTATCATGCACCGTATCAGGTGCGCAAGGTGAAGATCTATTTTTATCTGGAGGATGGCACCATGCAAATAACGGAGCCCAAGGTAGAGAACTCGGGCATACCGCAGGGCTGCCTGGTACATCGTCAACGTATACCTAAGGCGCCGCCCAATGAAAAAGAGTTCTTATCCGTTTTCGATCTGAATGTGGACACCAATGTGCAGATCTTTGACAGGGACTATCACATAAGTGGATGCGACGTCTTTACCAGGCAGTTTCTCAATCGTGCTGGAATTTCAGTACCTGTTTCACTTATGGAACCCAAGTAGCTATGCCAAAGGCACGACCGCTCCAGCTGAATTCACAGTAAACTATCTATTTGTTTCTCCTTAGTGATCCCACAACGGAAATACGCAAGCGTTCCGCTATTAAGCAAACTCGACCCGATACAGCAGCCCTGCCCAAGCGACACTCTTTTGCCCAGTTTCTGGAGTTCGATAGACGTGTGCTTAAGTTTCAGGGTTATTGGAATGATTGCTCAGAGTATGGTGATGTACGTCGACTGGATATATGTTATTATCTAGCCGATGATACCATTGACATTAAGGAGAAGTTTCCACGCAACTCGGGTCGTGAGGGGCCCAGCACATTCCTGAAGCGTGCCAAGCTGCCCAAAGAGTTTACTGGCTTAGCTCGGCCGGGTCAACAGACATCTGTGACACTACTCAATGTCCTGGGCACTAGCATGCGGGATGTACGCTATGTGGCCGATCCATTGAATACGGGTCAAAAGGAGGTACAATACTATACCGATCAGGATTTACAAATTGGTGCGGTGTTGAATGTCTTTGGACGTGATGTGGTCTTGACCAGCTGCGATCAATTCACCCAACACTATTACAGAGAAAAAGTAAGTTAAAATTAAGTGAAATCATTTCTTTTAACCATTTTTATAACTTACCCCCACGTCAATTCAAGTACGGCATTCAGAACTTTACACCACAACCTTTGCCGGAACGCAGCGATGAGCGTCCCTATAACCAGGGTCAGATACGCCGTCTGCCACCCTACAATGGCTGGGGCAGCTACGAAGACTCCGAGGGCAATTGCATAACTGTGGAGCCAAAAGCACCGCAGGCAGACTTTAAGAAAATGATGAAGTACGATGGCTGCATACTGCGTTTTGGTGCCAAGCTCATGTCCATCATCAAGGAGAACTGCGAACGTAGTTTCGTGATCAGTTATTATCTGGCTGATGACACGGTGCAGATTTACGAGGTAGCCCGTCGCAATTCGGGCTTTATGGGCGGCGAGTTCTTGAAGAGAGCCCGTGTACCGCTGCCCGGACAGGAGAAATTCAGTTCGGCTAGACCGGAATATTATCGTGCCAATGATTTCTATATAGGTTCGCGTCTGAATCTTAAAGATCACATATTTCACATCATATCGGCCGATGAGTTTACACTGCTCTACATGGAACAGCATCCCAATGAGGTAGGCAATTGTATATTTTGTGTGATTGTTCTTCATTTAGTTTCTGTTCTGTTTCCATTATAGTTTCCTGTGGCAGATATTCGCTCGATTATGCAAAAGATACGCGATGCAGTGCGTCCACAGTACAAGCAATTTGTGCTTAGCTGCAAGCCACATGCTGATCTGGGCGAGGGCACCACCATTAGCTATGAGACACTTAGATCCACGCTGCTCGCCTATTTGAGCAAGGATGCTTTGCAGAATCACGAGATTGTCACAGTTTGTCGGTTTTTCTCAGCAGAACAGATGCCGCCACCAAGCTGCGATCGAAATCATGTGCGTGCTGCTGCTCAACTGGAACTGAAACGTGCTCTGTGGAACAATGTCGATGAGCTTGTCGAGCACTTGAGTCACATTAATCCCACGTGCAAGCCATTCATCAAAGAGTCACAAGTGCGATCCACTTTGAGGGGTTGTCGACTGCCGTTTAGTCTGGAGCTTGTGGAGGATATACTGCAAGTGCTGCAGCGTAATCCACAGGGTGAGATTGAGGTGCGTGACGTGCTGAGTTTCTTTAACATGAGTGCGGATCAGGTGCCCGATATAGCACCACTGAATATTGCCTTTGAGTTGTGTCCCAAATTGCCGTTTCTGCACAAGGGTCGTCTGGTTGATTTCAATTGGTTTTTGCACTATTTGGGACTGGAGGAGGAACTGGTGCGCGCCAATCATTAACCAATTGGATCTTAACAAACATTTCTTGACTCTTCATTAACTTATAAATTAAGTACAGTTTTCAAATAAATACATTAAGACTCTGTGTCTGCCTCTTATACAAACTTTTAAACATATGCTTTTAAATTCTACAAACGTTGGCTTTTAATATTATATAAAAAAGGTTTGCATATTATGTGTGTATATACAAAGAAAATATCGTGACAAATGCGTTTGGAAAATTCGTTTAGGAATGCGCGGAATTGTGTGCTTAAAACTAATTGTAAACGTTGCTGCTTAATTCAAATAAAAAATTATATAGACCGATTCAGACACACAAACACAAAAACATAGTATTACAGTTTGGATTCGGTGAGCCAATTAAATGATTGTGGCTTGCGATCTGACGATGGACTTATGGCCACATTAATGATTGTGGGTCTATCGGTTAGCTGATTGGCCGCCTTTACAGCCGTTTGCAATTGCTCGATCTCGGTGCAGAAATAGCCTTGCATGCCAAACATTTTCATCATCTCCTCGTAGCGTACCTGTACACCCAATGCTGATGGTGGTGTGCTAAACAAGCGAAACAAAGTAAACATGATAAGATTAGTTAAGTTGAGTTAAGTTAAGTTAAGTTTTGATAAGATTTAAATGCCTTACATTTGCGTAAGATCGCCCTCGCTACGTATGGCCTCGAAGGTGTCCTTATCGAAACCGCCGTAGATGCCATTGTTGTTCACAATAACAATTGTGATTGGCAGCTTATAACGCACCATTGTCTCAATCTCCATGCCAGAGAAGCCAAAGGCACTGTCTCCTTCCACGCACAGCACACGCTTGCCGGGCGCATGATCGCGACAGTAGAGAGCAGCGGCCACAGCAAATCCGGGACCAACACCCATTGTACCGAAGGTGCCGGCGTCGAGACGATGACGCGGTTGCTCATTAAGCAACATGGAACGACCAATGTCCATGGTATTGGCGCCCTCACTACAAATGATTGTATCTTTTGGCAGCAGTTCGCGCAAATGATGGAAGACCGCATAGTAGTTGAGCGGTGTCGATGTATTTTGGGACATTTGGGCAACAGTGTCGCGATTATGTTTGCACTTGGCTGCCAGCTGTTTCCACCATGACTGCTCATAGCCAAATCGGAAGTTTACGGCATTCATCTGCTCAAAGAGCTGCTCGGCAAAGGGGCGTATATCAGATTGGATAGCCACCGATGAGACAACAGAATTGTGCAGCTCCTCGGGACAAATGTCCACCTGTATGAATTTCACATCCTTGTCGTAACGTGGCGGCCGTCCAAAGTGCAAAATCCAGTTAAGGCGAGCGCCGAGTAGCAAAACAACATCAGCCTGCTGCAGGGCCAGGGTGCGTGCCGAGGAGACACACTGAGCAGCCGTGTCGGAGACCACACCCTTGCCCATAGGTGTTGGCAGGAAGGGCAGATTGGTGTTCTCAATAAAATGACGCAGTGTATTCTCTGCATGAGCATAGGCAGCACCCTTGCCAATAATCACCAGTGGACGCTTGGCCTGGCGCAACAGTTGAGCGGCACGAATGACATCATCATGTGGCGGATACGCCAGCGGAGCAACAGGATGTGGAAGAGCTTTGTAGATGCGCGACTCCTCAGCCTTCGATTGCAAAATGTTTCCGGGAAAATCCAAATAGGCCACACCAGGACGTCCATACGTGGCATATCGCACAGCTTTCTCTACGTGCAGTGGAATTAACGCAGCAGTAGGTGGACGCGCTGCATATTTGCAATATGGACGCGATAGCTCCACCTGCGGGCACTCTTGGAAGCCACCAATACCCTCATGATCCTGATTTGTTGCACCACCAATGACAATCAATGGCCAGCAATTGACCTGAGCATTTGCCATGCCACCTACAAAAAGAATAACAATTAGATATACCTATTTAATACCATTTATTAATTACGCACCCGTTACGTGCAGCAAACCGGGTCCAGAAACAACAAGACAAACGCCAGGCTTCCCCGTTAGATAGCCAATAGCTTGAGCGGCATAGCAGGCAGCCTGCTCATTCCTCATGCCAACGTACTTCAATCCTGCGGCCTGGAAGGCCATGGAGAGCTCAATAACGGGAATTCCAATGATGCCGAACACATATTCAACGCCCTGAGAGTGAAAAAAATGGTTTTATAATTGTTAATAAAATCACAATTTAATTACGACAACTGAGAACAAGAAAAACTATTCACAATGTAAAAGTTTAAAGTTCAATAAAGCTAATTAAAATACGCCGAAAATGCTTTGTGAAGCTACTTATTGATTTTAATCAATCTGCTCAGCTCAAGTGATTTACTGCTTAATTCGTGTTGGTCGGATTGGCATTATTAAACCTTTGGAGTATTATGACCTGTTTATCTCGTATCAAGATTCGTCCGTATCTATATCGCCATGTTTAGCCACCGGCTGGCAACAACAATAACCACAATGCGCATAAAGCAATAGCAACAACTAAAGCAGGCAAGAACATTGCTTGGCCACTTGGTAAGTGCTTTTTGAACTTTGCACAACAAAAAAAAAAGATGGATAGATAAGCAAAGTGGCCCTGGTGCCGTTAAATTTACAGTTAAGCGCACTCCGCATTCTTCTTTACACACATGTTTGTATGCAAAAAAAAAACTGCACATAATACGGGAAACAAAGGTAAAAAGGTACAAGGAGGCAAACGATGGCATTCGATTAGCTTACCTGTTGCTTCAGCGATTCCGCAATAATTTGAACAGCTTCGACTTCAGTCATTTTGACGTTGTGTATTGTTCTGAATGTATAAAGTAATGTACGCTGTCGCGTTAATACTACGCTTATAAATAAATAAAGTTTACTTACTAAAACAGAGTTGCCTTACGCGTATGCATACACATGTACTAACATATGTGTGCGTGTGTAGCGGACAAGAACTTGTGAACAGCTGTTAATTAACAGAAGAGGTGAGTGTTGTACTCAAATTGGCTATGTTGCTTAGAAACAGTGTGACCTATTTTAAAGACTGCACATTCTGCTGTTGCTTATCGATAGTTAAGCGCCTTAAATTGAATTTGTTAAGGAAAATGTAACTCTTTTAAATGTGTGAACTCATATTTATGTAAATTGTAAGATAAAACATTCAAAAATGACTTGCATAAACGAATATGATTTACGTATCAAGCATTTTACAAATATTTGGAAACACTTTTTGCACAACGTAGGTTTTTTTTGTTCGCTAAAAATCATACTTTTAGAAAGCTTTATGAGACATCGTTGCTTCATAGGCTGACGGCCGTGATGTGTTTTTTCTCTGTTTATTTGTCAACAACAACCGAAAAAACAAGGTTTGCAGTTCTGCATTTTGATTAACATTTAACTAATTGTTGTGTCAATTTGGGGCTTTTTGCTTGAAAGCGCAAAAAATTAACGTCTGCACAGACCGCAACCAGTTCGAGTGATCCCTCCCCCCATGAAAACTCAAACTAAGGCCTTTGACAATTGATTAAGTTTTTATGGACCTATGTAAAAATACCGGTTTCAATGGTCAAGACAAGATTTCGATAGCGATCTTATCTGAACTTGAAAGAGTTCTCAAAATAGCCAAAATCGCAGTTTCTTAATATAAAGAGGTAAATTCCTTAAACATTTATTCAAGCAAAGTAAATGAATGTTTTTACATTAAAAATTATATTTTGCAAACAATAAATACACAGCATTAACTTTAATAGGACTCGCTCTTAATGCAATATTCAGCGCCTCCTTGCAAAATCAAAGGAGTTGCATTAATATACACATATACACTAACAACATCACAGCGAATACAAACTACAACTTTGTATTGACAACATCATCCTTTGGCTCCTTGGTCGGCACCTCATTCCACTTTTGTATCTTGCCCGTTCCAAAGACCCAGAAGAATATCGCTGGCAAAATGTAAGCAGCGGCACCAATCAAAAATATCCAGAACCACTCATCGATTGTGTTCTAATTTAAAGTAAATACATAATTAGTAAATGATTAAATGCAAGTTGAGTTGTGTTCGGAGCGCACCTTCTCCTTGGTAAATGCGGCAACAATAAGTGGGGAAAAGATGCCTGGCGTTGTGCCCAGACAATTGATAATGCCATACATGGTGCCTGCAAAGTTTGGAGCCAAATCCTGTGAATTGGCCAAGTTCGTAGAGGTAGCGGCACCATTGAAACCCAACGAGATGGTCATAATGGCCACACAAACATAAGGATCGCGTCCACAATAGGCCAAGACAATTAACATAATGCCAGGCAAGATGTGTGCTTTAACGATTTGAACAATGTTAATAACTAAAAGTTTAAGTAGCAGTTAAGCTGAAAGGTACTTACAAGGAATGCAAAAGAATTTCCGTGTAAACGTGATTGTCCACCAGCCCTTGCGACGAATCCAATCGGCCACAGAGCCAAAACCAAAGGCGGCCAACAGTCGGGCAATGTGTGGCAAACTTGAGAGGAAACCAGCCGAAGAGAGATTGAAGCCAAGCACCTCGCTCAAGAACTTGGGCGTGGCTGTTAACAGGAAGAACAAGCCCCACATGCTGCCATAATGCAGCAGAGTCAAAGCCCAGAAAGGCATCGAAAAAATAAGCTGTCTGTATGGTGGCCATTTCTACAAAGACATTAAAACAAACATAATGAAATCACTGATCTAAGTAAAACTTAGATATGTTAACTTACCGCTTTGTTGCCAATAGTGCTGCCCAGACTATTTTGAATATATTCGCGCTCCTTGAGGCTTATGGAGCTGTGTTGCGCTGGCGTGTCCGTAACCAGATAGAACCAAAAGCCCACAACAATCACCACAAAGATGGCTATCATATAGAAGGCCCAGATCCAGCCCATATTCTCAATGATAACGCCACAAAGTGGCCAAGTTACTACAGTGCCAAATGTGCCGCCCATTAAGGAGGCCACAAATTTGCCCTTCTCATCGGGTGGTGCCCATTTCGAGACCAAATTATGACAGCACGGATACACAACACCAGAGACGAGACCGATGAGAAAGCGTACAGCAAACACAGCGTATTTATCCCAAGCAGCAGCGGCCGGTGTCAAGGCTGTGAGAATGGCACCCAGCAGGCAACTGTATCCTGCCACATTGCGTCCACCAAACATCTCGGCGAGAGTGCCGCCCGGCAGCGAAGTAATCATATAACCATAGAAGTAACCACCCAGCAGTAAGGCCTGATCTTGTTGTGACCAATCGTAGCGTGTGCCAAACTGAAATGAAAACAAGTCAGCATATCATTTAGCTTTTGCGAGCGTGCATTTCGGCATACTCACATCGTCCTGCTCAACGAGTGTTCCATTCTCATCGCGTTCCTGCACCATAGCAATAATGTTGATGGACAAATTGACGCGCATCATATAATTAATGAGGCACATCATAAACAACATGATGGCCACATTAACGCGCTTTGGCACATAAACTACAAACAAAAAAACCCAAGTGTATTAAGTTATTAGTAATTTTGCATTATTATTTATTCAACTATTTTTTATAAATAGATTTATATTTTGTTATTTTGGCAAGCTTTGCTCACTTAGCGCAATTAGCGGCACAAATCTTAAATCTGTCAAACTTTAACACTACGCTTTTACTAATACTCGGCTGGTTTCTTTTTTTTTTGTTTTTTGAGGGCCATCAATCGTCTAGTGTTTATTGAACGGCGCATGCGCAACATTATATCAATATTTAATCAATTCATTTTTCGGGGATTTCATTTGCTGACGAATCGCAAATCGCGCATCACGTGAAACTTATTTTTTACTTGAATAAATAAACAAATAAATACGTATATACTTACAGCATGGCATAACAGCCATTTTGGCAGCTTTTTTTGGTTTTTCCTATTGTTGTCAATGTAAACTGAAAGATTGTTAACAGGAAACGGTTAAGGATTTTTATTATGGCAGTTGTATTTAAAAACAAATAAACAAGTGGGAAATATCAAACATTTATGCAATATGCAATCCAAACTTCTTTACCAGTTCGCTTTGTTGCCAGCCCAGTGGAAATTACCCCACTAAATTGATTAACATTAGTTATAGAATGTATAATAACAATTATAGGGTATTCACACAAGGTTTGTTAAGATTTGCTAAGCTTTGTGATAGCTTAATTAATGTCAGTTATTGAAAATGTAAAAACTATTCAAATGAATATCATTTCGAACTTGGTTTTGCAATTTTCCTAGCTTCGAAGTAGTAGTAGTATATTAAATTTGTGAAAAAAAATGTACGCATACTCGTGCTAGTTGTATATAAAATTTCCGACAATGATAAAACTATATGTTTCGACCAAATGTCGAAGCACGTTCGCAGTTGACTGGTTTTGGGCAAACGCACGTGAGACGCATTTAAGCCAAATTGAGTTATGAACATGACAAATGTCAATACCAACAGCAGAATAGATCTTGTCATGCACTCTTGATATTCAAAAGTGTTTTAAATATAATTCTTGATTATTTATAGTAAGCAGAGGTAGCAAGCCTTTTGATAAGGTAATTGCACCGCAACACGCCATACAAATTTTTCAAATTGTTCAGATCAAAACAGACAGAGAAAGAGAGAGAGAGAAAATAACAGTCAGTGTTTAGTTTTGATGGAATGCAATTGTAAAATGCAACACTTGTTGAATGTTTTGTGTTTGTTTTTTTTTTTTTTTTTTGTTAGTAGACTAAAATAATGCCCTTGGCACGTCGAACACACAAATTGGATTCGATTTGGACAGCTGTTTTTTATGGCCCTAGCGACAGTTGTAATTCCGTCTAGTGGCTAATTGAATGAATTACTACTTACTCGGTTATCAACTAAGTATTCGATTCGAGCAAATCTCAGCTAACGCAAAAAGGCAAAATTTACAGAAAAGTAGACTAAACATTCATCGTATACAGATTGCAGTTGGTCTTTAAATTATTTTGAAGGCTCTTAGGTAATAGCATATTGTTTAGAGTTCCAAGAACAAAACACACTTGTATTAAGTATGCCCATAAACAAGTCTTTTTGTTTGTGATAAGCAATCTAGCTAAGTTTGGTTTTACCCAACTTCTCAATGAACGGAAGAAATCCAAAGCAAATAAATATAATAACTTAAAATACCAACAACAAACAAACAAACAGAAACGAAAGTTTTAACAACCAGACATATAAAGTATATAGCCAAAGTTAAGAACTTATTGCACTTTGTTTAGTTTTATAAACGAAAAAAAACACGCATATCTGATCCATTCAAGTATATATATCTTAAAGGTAGCTCTGCCAGACGTGAAGTCAGTTAAATGCAAAATAAAATAATTATAAGGTCTGAGACCAACAATAGATTTCGTATTAAAGATATACAATTTAAGATATGCCGAATGTGCGAGGAAAACGTAAAGGTTAGATTCGTTTTAATTGAATTTAAAACGGATAAGAAATAAAACAAAAAGTAAATTGCCTTTGAGTCTGATATCAATTGCAGAACATCAGTTAAGTCTTATATCAAAGGGCATAAAAATTAATTATTTAGCTCTAAGCGCAATAAGCCAATTAACTAAATTAAGTACGGCGCGCAGATTATCATATTGTTTTTAGTCAAAAAAAAAGGTTTGACAGGAAGTCCATATTATCTGTTGGCTCGTAAAGTCTTAGGATTATCATGCATCCGGCTCAAGTTTCTCGGAAAGATATCTATACATCATGCTAATCAATAAACTGTGCATTGAAACTGAAACAAGCTTATATCTTTCTCCAAAACCTGAGCGTAGAATCATATCTCAAAACTGATCCAAAACAAAAAAAAGTGCTACGGAAATTAACATTTTGCATATACTGAGTATCTTTTGGTAGAGTAACTGAGTGCTGCTAGTTAATGTGTTTCTAATCGGGAGCGTGGCGTTATTTTTATCAGCTTTATTTTTATAACCATTGTGTTGGTTTTTCTGTTTTAAAATCAACTCAAAATTATTTACGATCTTACTTTAAATGGCCGTAGCAGCAAGGGGGAAAGCAAGGTGAAAATAGTAATTGTAAAACATATATGGACGCCTGATAAAGTCAGATTGGCCAAATGGTTTAATGGCCCGATATTAAAGTTGGGTTAATCGTCAATTAGCTGTAATAATCATAATGCAAAGTTTAACTTGTTATTGGAATATTTCTGCTGCAATTGTATTCGATTTATAATGTTGTATTGGAAGCGGGAGGGGGGGGGGGGGGTCCACATCATAACGATTTGATTTATAATGTGTGAAAATGTTCGATCTAGGCCATAGCATATAGCATTTGAACCGTTAGCTTTAACATTTACACTTATATATCCATGGCACGCGTGCCTCAAAACTTTTCTTACATAATACCAATGAGCTCACAAAACTTGACATGCTTTGCTCGTATCTACAATATCTCTCACTTTGTCAACATTTTTGAGCTGAAAAACATTTAAACAATTTGACTTTTTGTCGGCTCGGACTGTGTTTTGTGTGTGTTTTGTTATTCTGCAAACTAATTCAATGGCAATGAACCGTAACTCACAAATCAAATATGTAATACGTTAGTAGCAGTTGTTCTTGTTTCAGTTGAATACTCTAACAACGGGAGATTGCGATTTGTTACTTGGTTTGCTTGAGTTTAACGTTTTTACAGCTTGATTCTCAGTAACCGAATCTAACTGGTATTTTTTGCTGCTGTTACTTTTGTTGTTGTTGTTGTTGTTGTTATTGCATTTAGCACTAATTCCCATTGAATTCGCATTTTTGCACGTTATAATTAACTCACGAATATTTATTGTATTGAAATTATTAAAAAAAAATAAAATAAACAAATGCCCGTAACCCGCAATTGTATGGCACTTGAAACAAGTCGAAGTTTGATATAATTGTTCACATAATTAACATGTCGATTAGAGTAAATGCGAAAAATTGCACCTCAGAAAGAAGAATTTTGTGAAATTTATCTAAAAAAAACTCGCAACTGTTGACACACAACCAGCTTTATATCCAAATTTCTAGAATAATGAACTCGGTT
Organism: Scaptomyza caliginosa; assembly: GCA_035044725.1. Taxonomy (NCBI): domain Eukaryota; kingdom Metazoa; phylum Arthropoda; class Insecta; order Diptera; family Drosophilidae; genus Scaptomyza; species Scaptomyza caliginosa. The sequence goes on along the minus strand of JAWNNR010001007.1, from coordinate 140,339 downwards.
TTTTTTGGATTATTGGCATGCATTTGGTTGAAACTCATTAAAGACGCGTGTCTCCGTTTAAGCCAAACCAGTTGTTGCCTTCAAATTAGCAAATATTTTTTATTTTCGTATAGAAATGCATATTTTAACCCAAATCAACAAACAAATGAATGTGTTGGGCACGTTTTATCGTCTTAGTGATTTGGCTAATAACTATAAGATGATAACTTGCACTTGTCCCATTTCACAACTGATTAAGCACTGGACTATAATGCTCTAACTGATGTAGACGATCTTGCCCATCGAATACACAGACAGCAAGCAACACATAATGATATTCAGTTTATCGTCTCGCTTGGCACACTTGTTGCTTTTTTTTTTTTTTGCTTATACAAATAAATAATATACAAGAAATTTTATCATGACAGGCGAGAGACTACAACATTATTGTTTGTCATTGCTCTTCTTCTTTTTGAAGTCCTTCTTCAAATTGGTATTTTTCCGTTAATTTATTTGAACAAACACACACAGTTTTTATGGCACACTCACAATTTTGGGGGGGGGGGGGGGGGTCTGCGATTGATTCGCGCTTTAGACCCGCTGCAGGGCAAGTGTTAAAACTTGCGGATGCGGGCGATTTTGGACAGCAGTTAGTTTAGCTACAACAGCTGAGAACGCCGCGAAACGAATGAAGCTAAATCGCCAACTGCCAATGGCATATATACTTTTTAACTTAACTTATACACCGCCCCTCAATACGACGCTGACGACGGCTACCAGGCGTAAGCACAAAAAAAAAACGGTTAAAAATTGTTTAAATTGTTGTTGACTGTTGGCGGTTTTGAGATTGAAGCAACGCGCGTCGCTTCGCTCGCAAGCTGTTTCCTCTCTCGCTCTCTCTTTGGTTCTCCCATCAGCTGTAGCAATGATCGCATGCGATAATTTTGTTTTTTGTCTAGTGGCTACGAACTAATTTACAAAATCATGCTAAGACATTGTGTCAACAGCTGGCTGAGAGACAATAAATATTTATAAAGATAAACTCTCCGAAATACGAAAGCTGAAGTCTGGCTTAACGAAGACAATAACAATATTCACCAGTCCTTGCTTAGCACAACAAATAAATAAATTAACAACACGCGCACACGTGCTTGATTTAAAAATAATTTATTAACATTATTTTATTTATTTTGTTTTGAATATTTCTAACAAACCGTCAGTTAAGTCCAGAAGAGCACAAAGCCGACTGATCCTTTTTCTTACCCTTTCTGTTGCATTCATTTGGCCGTATTTTATACTATCCCATTGACACAATGCATATTTGTACTGAGCATAACAACTAATTAACGTTTGGGCAGCTTAAAAAATATTATTGTTTTATTAACGCTCTTGACAAATGTTGGCAAAATGGCAGGCAAGCGTTAAATTGCTATATGAGCGTAATTTTATTAGTTATAATTTTTTTTGCATTTGTATTGAAGGCAAATTTTAATGGATGTCATTAATAATAATTTAATTAAATATTCACTTTTTTAGCTCATATCAAAACAGGTAATTAGAAGAGCATTGCCCAGTCGTCCCTACTGTGACAATGACACTTTAAACGTCTTCTTGTTGTAGGTGGTTGGAGACCCTAAACTTGAAGTATTCGCACATGTCAGCTTCCCTTACCAAAAACACTTAGCCATCTATGTTATCATGATATGAGTTTAGTTCATGTGTGCACTATATATAGAGATATAGAATAAATGCTCGTGACTAGTCTTCCCTGAGAGTGCGAGCGATTGTGTTGTCTGATAATTAGTTTTATTGATGCATTTAGCTGCCAGTTGTGGTAGATAAGTAGCGATGATTAGTGATAACAGTTGTTAATTGGTGTAGTTAGTAAGCTCAAATGTTTTTTAGAACAGACATAGATGATGAGTCTCTTTTCGCGTCAAGCAAAAGTTTTAAAATTATTCAAAAATATATACTTAACAATTTCTTTTTTTATGTATATTAAGATGAAAAGGTTGTATTTAAGAACAAGGGTTTTAAACAATTACAATTTAAATGACACACTTTAAAACTACTTAGCCAAAGATTAATTTTTCTTACATTTTGTTTAGTTTAATTGTGTGTTTAATATTTGAACTACTATAGCTGCCTAACAATATATATATATATATATATATATATATATAAATAGTCTATTCATTTATAATATGTTTACATAAAGCATGCGAAGCGCACACACTTTTCCAACGAGATTGCCATACTCGATTATCACATCGCCGTTAACATCGTTGCCAGTTGTCTAATGAAAACAAACAAAGAAAAATGGTTAATGTACTATGTTAAAAGCAATACAACAAAGTTTGATATACCTGCTTAAGACTTTTGTATGTGGTGTAAACTTTGCTGTTCACCAGCAACATTACTTCATTCAAATGCTCATCCAGAAACTTGTTAGCATCCCTTGCTGAAACATTCGGATTGAGACGTTGATATTTGTTTTCATCGAGTCTGGCACGTATGTCTTTATAACAAATAAGAACAAATTTGACTCTTGTGTACATAAAGTGGTTTAATATTGAATGAACTTACCATCGGTTAAGAGAACCCAATCGTAAGTCTCTGGGCACAATAAATAGGAGGCAGCCAATTTACCCTTATAGCGCATTTTGGGGCAAGAGTGTATGTAGAAGCCCATATAGTAATATTTCAATGCAGGCACACGCTCCGCAATCGTTTGCACCAAGTCAATCTCTCTAATAAACAATTGTATTTATTAATAATCATTATTATACAAAGAAGACACTTAAAACTCACCTTAAGGAACCATATGTGCCCAGCGACAAAAAACTGTAGTCGGGATCATAAAAAAAGTACACAGAGCTAACCGAACGTGGCAATATATCAATAACACCGACAGCAATCAATTTGTCATCCAACCAGTATTGCTGATGGAATGATCCATAGCCCATCTCGGGACCATTGTCGTCTTTTTGGTGCTGCATGAGAGACAAAAAATTTGAGATTAGTATTTTTGTTTTTGTTATCTATATGATATGTATGTGTAATTGTAAATTCATTTGGCAACCTTTAGGGGTGACTGTTGCAGATGGTTCTGGTAGGCTTTCTGATGCTTAGGCGGATCATTGTGTATGACAATCTGATACTTCTTGTACAGTTCGTAGCTTTGACGAAGCGTTAGCCGAAATTCCTCGCTATCGACTGGCACCAGGCGCAACTGTAGTAAAAGAAAATCATTGAAAGAACATTACCTTTAGTGGTGATTGTACAAAAATCCGCATCATGTAATCTAGTGTAAGGCGTGCGGGATTATCATTGTGTATGACTATTTGATATTTGCGATACAATGCGTGTACTTCATCGGTACAAGTGCGATCTATATCGGAGGCAGCGACCAACAAGATCTGCAAAAAAACAGCACAAATCTGATGCGTGTGCACATACATCTTGGAAAGGGGCACAAAGGACTCACACGCTTAAAGGTAACACAAAACACGCGCCACAAACAAACATACTAGCTTTTGCTTTATAGGATTCAATGTTTAATTTAGCTCAAAATCAGCCAGTTTGGAATCAAGCTTAGCAACAATCAGCACAGCTTGAGCGAAGCTCGACTTGCCTTCTATCTCGAGCTGAACACTATTTGGAAATCATATTTAGGTGCACTTAGAAAAACTATACATACCTTCAGCTGATGCTTGTCAGTTTCGCACGAAGCTGCCAGAAAGTCTTGCAAACTCTTTTCCTGTTTTAAAGCTTTGGTCTGTGACTGCTCGAGTGAGGATTGGCCCAGTTTGGCTTGCCTGCGTTCCAGTCGCATTTGTTTGGCCTTCTTGCGCGGTGGATTTGAATTCGAGGCCAAAGCTAAAAGAAATAAGTTAATACGGCAAATACAACAAATTTTAAACCTTAAGCTCACGTTTACATTTGTTTGAAACCAGCGAGGATGGTGATTGTTCACCATTGCCTGTCGTGCCCACCGGTTGCAAATTGTTTGAAACTTTTATTTGTTCGGCATGCGCCTTAACTAGATTCTCAACTTGTTCGGCGTTAATAGCTAAGGGCTGATTATCAGGCAAGTGAGGCTGGGGTTCACTAGCATTAGCCCCGATGACAACGTCGTCGCCGTCGCCCTCGCCATCACCATTTTCGTTTGATCCGCTCGTCCCACGTTTGCCATCACGCAAAAATTTATTCATGCGCCGCAAAATACGCTTGTTAGACTTGGTAAGCTTAAATTGTAGAGCATCGCATTTAATCGTGTAGCAAGGACAGCATGTAATGTTATTTTGTAGTTTATAACAGTAATTTCCACAACGCCGCCAACCACGATCGATAAGCTCCTGATAGTCTTCGCAAGCCAAGCGATATGCATTCATACCTATGTGACGCATACGCGCACACACATACACATGAAGAAGGAAGAGAAAAGTACATTGCACTTAAATTTGCTTTTGTTGTTTGTAGTGATTATTTCTCATACCATGTGCTTTACTGCACTTCATTCCTTTGCAGTAGCCACATTTGCTCGTCTCCTCACCATAGTACTGCACTATACTTAAGCTCATGTCGATTGCGTTCACTTAATTCTCTCTACGTACACACGTTCTTATTTTAATCTAGCTGTAAGAACGCTAACATTTGCTACAATGCTATTAACAGTGAGCAATAATTTGTTCTTGACAATTGCAATTTTATACGATTCTCGCGAAATAGTGCTGCTAATAGAGATGAACTAATCAAACTAATCAATATATCGATATTTTGATGTTTTTCATTTCATCAAAACAGCTGTGCATCAGCTGCTTTTGATATTGTTTTATTATTTTCACTAACTTTTGAAGAAAAAAAAATTAGAAAGCAGAGAAATGTTTCACAGATGGCCAAAGTAAAATTAAAAATACTTGATAAATATACTTGATACAGCAGCAGTAAAATAATACGCTTATTTAGTTCGAAAAGAACTAGTGATATTGTTCATGTTTCTAATGCTGTTAGCCAACACTGTTACAAAATAATTACAGTACACCGTTCGACATCAGTTTTTAGTTATTGTTTAATTATGATATTTTCCACTAAAATGTATTGATAAGTCATCAAATAAGTTAGCGCTAGCACGCTCACCACCAGTAAGTTAAATATCAGGCTAAACGTTTGAAATTTACAATAGAATTTTCAAATGTTTGAGTAAAAAAAAAATTGTATTGCGTAGTTGTCAAAGTGAAAGTTGTTATGGCCACAACATCAAAGTCTCACCGATGTTTAATATTAAATGAAATGATTCTATTTGTTGTTTCTCAGTACTTTAAACTGATCTAACTTGGTACATGATACCGGTCTTTTAGACATTTACTATATTCCCGGCAAATATGCTCCCCTTTTGTAAAATCATTATAGTCAAAATTCTTTCAAAAAGAAAAAAAAGGTTTTATATGTAAAAGATGTGCTTTTATAAAATTCTGCGTGTAGTTTACACTATTATTGTATCTTTGTTCACTATCTCTAGCGCTGCAATGATTGCAACAGAGCCGAACGGCCGCCATCCCCCAAAGCCCTCGAATGCCCATTTTGAGGAAAATCTTAAGCTGGCAAAGACATCTACAGACGAGGTGGTCAACAAAAAAGTAGCATCAGGACAAACAACCACACCCACAATTCCAACAATTGCACCAATTCCCGCCGATTTGCAGCCCGCCTATCACAAACTGTATGCTGAATGCCAGGAACATGCCGCCTACTTTGCCAAGGATCACACGGAATATGGACAACGTTTGCATGCTGCACATATTGCCTGGCAGGATTTCGTAGTGTTGGCCAACCGGTTGGTCCTACAAATTGAAGCTTTTGCCCATGAATATGACTTTGATGAATTGACGCCGGGCAATGGCTATCGCAGTTTTATCTATGTGACCAATGCGTGCATCTCGCATGGACTCAGCATTTCCCAGCACTTGCTTACCACACGCGGCACGGTATTCTTTCGAAAAAAGTTCTACATGAAAGAAGTAGAGGCATGCTCCCAATTGCTATGTTCTCTATGCACTTGTCTTCAGTATCTACTAATACTGCGACAGTGGTCAATGAATACGGGCGATTTGCTTGCCAGTGGACGACATACAGCGGAGCAGCTGTTCGAGTTAGGTGACACCATAAATCAGTATTGTTTTTATGGTCGCTGCTTGGGATTTCAGTATGGCGATTCTATACGCGGCGTTCTGCGTTTTTTGGGCATCGGCATGGCCAGCTACTCGGAAACATATTACTCGCAGACGGACAATGGCAGCAGCACCCTGTTAAAGACAACGCGTAGCCTGTGGTCCAGTGGCAAGTATCTCATGAATCCCGAGTTGCGCGCCAGACGTATTGTAAACATTTCGCAGAATGCTAAAATTGATTTCTGCAAATCGTTTTGGTTTCTTGCCGAATCGGAGCTTATGCATAAGCTGCCCAGCATTGTGGGCAGTTCCATAAAAGTAAATCGCTTGATTGAGCTGCCCGCGGAGCCAATGCGTCTACCAACTGTTAAGCAAGAAGCTAAGAAGGAAGATGAGGTGGAGTTTGTCGACATTCCCGTTCCAAGTGCACATTTGGGTCCCGGTCTACCCGTCTCGGTGCGTTTGTTAAGTGCCAAGCGTCGCGTTGGTATGGTTGGAGAGGGACGCTATCGTGGCTGGCGTCGACCTGCAGCGCCGTCTAAATCCATACTATTCCACTGCCATGGCGGCGGCTTTGTGGCACAATCATCGAAATCTCATGAGCTCTACCTGCGCGATTGGGCTGTGGCGTTGGATGTGCCTATACTTTCGGTGGATTACAGCTTAGCGCCGGAGGCACCCTTTCCGCGTGCTCTGCAAGAAGTCTACTATGCCTACTGCTGGTTGCTAAACAATGCCCAGCATTTGGGCACGACAGCTGAGCGTATCATATGCGCTGGTGATTCTGCTGGCGCAAATTTATCCATTGGCTTGGCCTTAAAGTGCATTGAGCAAAACGTACGAATACCCGATGGTTTGTTCCTGGCCTATTGCCCAACGCTGGTAAGCTTTGTGCCCAGTCCGGCACGACTGCTGTGTCTGATGGATCCCCTGTTGCCGTTCGGATTCATGATGCGCTGCCTGCGCGCGTACGCAGCACCATCGAATGAAATGCTACAGGAGAACGCCAAGCATGTGGAGGAATTAGAACAAGTGCGGAATGCACAAGCAGCTGATATGGCAGTGCTAAGTGTCAACTCCAGTCGGCGAACATCCACGACAGCTAGGAGCCCACTGACACCGTTGGAACCGCCACTTAATCGTTCGGATGAGGATGAAAGTAGCGACACTTTTGCTAGTGCATCGTATCACAGTCAAACGGTGGAACGTACGGATTTGCCGAGCAGTGGTGGCAGCGACAATAGCTCTTGCGTATCATTTGAGGATGATTCGCAACCCATTGAACATTATCCGGTTGAGATCTCAGCCGAGATACCCAAAGATGCAGCTTCCGCTGCCTACATTGATAGTTTTCTAGACAAGTATCTGATTGACACCGCCACGATGGAGGCCACGGAAGAAAATACAGTGACGACAGCGCCGCCATTGCCACTGGCAAATGGACACGCCAAAAGTGGTTCAGAGGAGAACATTCTCGTTGAGACGGGACGTGAGATAATTGTAGACTCATTGCCAGGACGTCTGCAGGAGGCGGTAAACAACATAATCAATCGATGCACACAATCTTATGATATACAGGGCACAAATGGCGCACACTGCTGTTCGCAGGATGTACGAAACTTAGATGCTCTAATTGCGCGTAGCCCAAGCGAGGAGTTTGCATTCGATGTGCCCAAGGATCCGTTTCTATCGCCCTATTGGGCAAGTGACGAATGGCTATCTCAACTGCCACAGACCAAAATTCTTGTAAGCCCTAGGATGAAAATTTTTAATATTTAACTGAAGGTTTAACGTGTTTAATTCTTTTTAAGACTCTTAATATGGACCCTTGCCTGGATGATTGCGTTATGCTTGCCAAGAAGCTTAAACGGTTGGGACGCCAAGTAACTTTGGAGATACTTGAAGGTTTGCCACACGGTTTTCTGAATTTTACAATGGTATGTTATTATAGTATATTTTAGTTATTATTAACTGACAATTAACTTTTTAACAGTTGTCCAATGAGGCAATGGAGGGATCCAAACATTGTATTACATCACTGCAAACTTTACTTCATGCAACTAAAGACAACAACGATGAAAGCACCGGATGCGATGAGACATCTAGTCCAAGTGCGTGCTCTGCTGCATCGACAGCGCCTTAAGAACATGAAATACTATATATATATATTTATACACTGTTATATGCGGCATAAACATGTTGTTTATGTGGCAAAGCTTTTGCTTTTTTGTTTTTTATACACTTTTAAATTAGAAAAATAACACAGCTAGCTTAGCTTTATATGTTTTGTAATGGCAGCTATATAGATATTTAAAAAACACTAGTTAAGCTTAAGCTTATATACATTAACCAAGGCCAATGGTTCAAGTATTGAGAGCGTGTAAACACGCACTAAAATATACATATAAACTAAGCTCAAAAAATGTACTCAAAACACTTATGCAGAATCTCGAATATGTGCCTATTATAAGAGAGTACTTAACCGTAATTTATATGTCTATATATATATTCAATTTATATATTGCAGTACTTTTCAAATTTCCCATTTTATTTATAAGCAACTACTCCGAATGTGTTTTTTTTTAACTGTACCCAGTGTTATAATATATGTTATTAAATGGTTATTGCCATGAAACACAATCAATTCCCGTTTTGTATAAATTTATTGACCAAAGCAATTATGTACTGTTATAATCTTAAAAATTAGGATGGATTATTTGTGTGTGAATTATGTGGTATATGTAAAAAAAAATGAATACATTTTTTGGGAGGTGGTATGCTTAAGTTTCGTTATCCTCGATCTTTGGCGCTAGATAGTAGCGTATGTGGCCCAGGTCCTTGATGGCGTATTCAACCACCAGTGGAACGTCTGCGCACATGGAGAGCTGCACCTGAGTAGAGAGCGGCGTTGCCTTGGTGAAGGCGTTAAGGTAGCGACAGGCGAAAGTGAGAGTGACCGGCTCTTGCATGTCAATGATGACAGCTTCCTCCTCCTTGTCGACCGACCCGGTTTGAGCCAATTTAATATTGGCTGTGCCAACATCACCGCTGGCAGAGAATTTAACTCCTTCTTTCGTACAGCAAATGACAACGGATTCACTGAACTGAGCCAAATCACGGCAAATGCGGGCAAATTCCATTGCAGGCATTCGAACCACACACGAATAATCTGTTTCCGGAATGCCCAGGTGTTCCTGATCAAGATTCATTAGCTTCATCTCGTAGTCAGAGACCTTCTCCTGATTAGCAGATTCAAACATAATCGTAACTGTGTCAGCATTATCCTGTGCTTTCATGGTTACATTGTCCTCATTGTTGGCGCACTTCAGTATCTTTGCCATGCTGCCAAGGTTCATGCCCATAGAAAGATTACGATCACAGCGGAACTTATCAAATCCATCCGATCTAAGCGTTAGGGACACCAGCGACACATGGGAGTTGTCCATCGCCTGAAGCTGTAAGACAGAGCATCGAAAAGATTAGTTATTTCTGCAATATGAACTAATAATTTCGCCTACGTACCTGTATGCCCGAATCGCTGCAATCAAAGGTGCCTTCATTTAACAAATCTTTGATTGCATCCAAGATTTTTTTGAGGATAGTTGCTTGTCCCAGACGTGCCTCAAACATGATTTCTGTTTTATCTTTATTGAACTACTGGAATGCAAAATGTGCTAAATTTGATGAGCGTGCTGCTGCTGCGTGTAGAAGTAATGATAATGAAACCTATGCGGCGGCAAAACTAGCGTTTTGGCGCGCACAGCTGTCAAATGGCGCTATGCACACGGCGTTGCCCAATCATTTCGATTATCTATGTAAATGCACCCCTGGTACACGATTAGTTTCTAGTTTAAATTTATTTAAATGCCTAAAATTAAAACTCAAAAAAGGCGACATTAATAATAGCACATTTTTATGTAATTATGTTGATAAATTTGGTATGTAATGGCTGGGTTGGCTTCTTCTTTGACTTTCCCTTTACCATCTGACGCATATCATTAATACCTACACCTATACAAAAAGTGTACAAGATAATTAAAAATGTTTTCTTTTCTAAAACAAAAACATTATCTTACCATGAACAGTTTGTAAATCCTGTGTACCAATTGGATCAAGACGAATAAAATAATCCTCCAGAGTGTTGTGCTGCCTCATTGCAGCTACACAAACAGCTGGAATAAGAGAGGACAGATTAAAGTCCTTGTATGTGCGGCGCCTCAACAATTCGAGCACTAGCTGAAAATGACCAGCATAGGTTGCCAGCGTTAAGGCGTTTTGCCCAAAGTAGTTCACCACATAGATGTTTGCCCCAAATTCCAGAAGTGTGCGAGCACACTCAAACTTTCCCAGATAGCAGGCTTTGAGCAGTGCAGTATTGCCATACTTATCAAGCTCCTCTATGTTATATTCATGATTCCGTGCCAGAGTGCATATTATGCGTAATGACATAACGTCATCCTCGCCAACACAACTGAGTGCTGCAATATATTTATAAATTACATATATACATTTTAAAAATTAATAAACATTTACCATTCATATGTCCTATTAAACTCATCGTTTGGCAATAACGGCGCTTTTATCCGGTCATCTAAATCTGCGAATGCAGCTCTGAATAATTTGAACATCGATAGGTACGGTGTAGACCAACACTGTTTTTCGAAATGCAAATGTCAAAAAGTGGCAAGAAGCAGCACATCCGCTTTCTTTTTCGACTGAATAGTTGTCGCTTAAACAGGGCAAAATGGTGCGTCTACTAAAAAATCGACAAATAACAAGTCAATCGAACAACAAAAACTACATATTCGAGCTAAATAAGCTAATGAATGCATATATGTTTGCCGTGGAATCAAAATGGTGCACTTAGTTGTTATATATATGGCTAAATTATGTTGCAAATTTAAGCGGAAATGCACTTTCGACTTTGTTGTTTATGCCTTGTTATGCGGTTCGAAGTGAACTATATATTAATCTATTATTCAAACAATTACAGTCGCTCGTCATCCCAGAGAAGTTCCAGCACATTCTTCGTATCATGAATACGAACATCGATGGCAAGCGCAAAGTTGGAATCGCCATGACCGCCATTAAGGGTGTTGGTCGTCGCTATTCTAACATTGTGCTGAAGAAGGCCGATGTGGATCTTACCAAGCGTGCTGGTGAATGCACCGAGGAGGAGGTATTTCTCAGCTAGCAAACTATTTGAAATACGAATGTATTTACCATTGTTTACAATTGTTTGTTTTAACAGGTTGACAAGGTTGTCACCATCATCTCGAACCCTCTGCAATACAAAGTGCCCAACTGGTTCCTTAACAGACAGAAGGACATCATTGATGGCAAATATTCGCAGTTGACTTCATCCAACTTGGATTCCAAGCTGCGTGACGATTTGGAGCGCTTGAAGAAGATTCGCTCCCATCGCGGTCTGCGTCACTACTGGGGCCTCCGTGTTCGTGGTCAGCATACCAAGACAACTGGTCGCCGTGGTCGCACCGTTGGTGTGTCCAAGAAAAAGTAAGCTCCTAGCTTAAGCTACTGCAACGTTCCCCGTCACCACGCTGTAGCCGGTTTTGCTTATGATTCTAATATAAATAAAAACAAACATATACAAAATGCCCAAGAAAAGAAAACAAATGGATGAAAAGTGTTTATGTGTAGTGCTAAATTAAAGTGTCTTATGAAGTTTATTGAATAACCAAACCCATAAAAAAAAAGTTGCGATTGTGTTAATATTAACAAACAAAACTGCAGCTATGAGCTGAAATTATTGAAGTTAGTCAGCCCCAATACTCTTAGCAAAACAGTTCAAATTTTTTACTAAAAACAAGGAACAAATTATCATGTCAAAATCATCGGATAACGGACGTTCTGCTCGAGCAAATGACTTTTGGAAGCTATATTTACTGCTGTGCAAAAATACAAGTCTGCTACTGGCTCATCCCCTAAGTACAGCAATTATCCTAATAACGCCCATCCTGTTATTTTTGTATACACAAACTGATCAGCTTGTAAACCCCAAGAAACCGATTGACCTTACGGAAACTAGGTTTCCACCTATAACAATAGACCATCCTAATATAACGTATGTATTGATGTGAGAGCAGAGTTGAGAGTCGATCTAGTTTTAAGTCTTCACCAGGTCTATTATGTATTCACCAACAAACCATGTTATTAGAAAAGTTATGGAAGATGTGGCTATGAATTTAGGCACAAATCTTACCGGTGCATTTCTATATGCGTCTGAAATGGAAGTGGCATTAAAGTCCCAGGATGGATTCGTTGGCATTGAGTTTGAAGATAAGCTAAGAACAATTACTGAAATGCCATTAAAGGTCAACGTGGCTTTACGATTTCCGTTGCACTTGCGTACTAGACATGCGATGTGGACAAATCGTCTATACAAAGGGCTTATAGATAAACAGACGGAAAGTGACTATTATAAAGAGGGCTTTCTCATTGTTCAATCAAAGCTAAGTGAAGCACTTATAAGGTCAAGAGACCTGGGTGCCTCTATTCCGCAAGTTCTTATGCAGCCTTTTCCGGATGGCCAGAGTACAGATTACTCCTACTTGGAACATTTGTTTCATTATTTCATAACACACTTTACGTTCTTTTTCATGGGTCCCTCCTTGATAATTGGTCAGGTGAGTATCTCAAAGATGCTGAGGTGTCACTTTGATATGGTTGTGCAGATCCAAGTTCTGTAAACACTGAATTTAGTTTTTCTGTGCAGCTAAAAAGCTTGCTTTAGTTTTTTTTTAATTTGGTCCGCCCTCAAGTACATTTTCATTGAACTATCATTTTAAATATTTAGTGCCCAAGGGTATGCTAAAGAAATACACAACACCCATGAATAACATGTTCCATTATTATTTAAAGTCAGCTCCAAAGGCTTAGTCTTCTCATGTTTAATTTACTTAATCCATACAGCTAATTGTGGCCGAGAAACAAAGACACTTAAGAGAGGTTATGCGAATAATGGGATTGACCGTTGGATTAAATTGGCTGTCGTGGTTCATCATTAGCTATTTAATCCTTTCCATACCGATGCTGGTTATAGTATCTCTCATGAAACTGTTCCTGTGTCCCTCCTCATCGTTCGGGGTGCTGTTGTTTATCTACCTGATTTACCTACTCACATTGATTTGCTTCACGTTTATGGTCAGCACTTTTGTAACAAGCACTACGATGGCCTTAACCGCCACAACCCTGTTGCACATTGTTAGTTTCTTGCCGTTCCTGGTAATCACAAATGAGAGGTCGCAATCCAAAACGGTGACCATATCTTTGTTTATGAACAGCGCAATCTCATCGATATGGGTGCAGATTAAGGGTTTCGAGATTCGTGGAGTGGGTGCCCAATGGAGCAAACTGTTCAAGTACAGCCATCCCGATGATAAACTAAGTATCGGCTCAATATTGCTAATTATGTTGGCTACGAATCTCATTCGTTTACTTTGCTGCCTTTATGCGGATCAATTGAATCTTGGTAATTTTGGTGTGGCCAAGAGATGGTATTTTCCATGTACGCGAAAATTCTGGTGCCCATGGGATCGACCACGGTATCGCGTACCCAAGCGTAACCGGTATGATTCCATTGATGAAGAGCAGGGGCGAGATACAAAGAAACAGTACAGCATGCTGGCCTCAGAAGAGGTGCGTCACAATAAGGCGACTGTGTTGGAAGCACAACATTTGAAAAAAACATATGGCGAAACTGACGTTGTGCGTGACTTTAGCTTTAAGTTCCATGAAGATGAAGTGACTGTCATTATCGGGCCTAATGGCGCCGGCAAGACGACACTGTTTAAGATGCTGGCTGGCATACTACGACCCAGCGCCGGTCGAGTGGTCATTAATGGTCACGACTTGTCCTTGATTCCACACCAGGCTCGTAAATCACTCAGCGTCTGTACGCAGCACGATGTGCTCTTCGAGGAGTTGAGTGCCTATTGGCATATTGTGTTCTTCAGTCGTTTGAAGGGCTATCGACACGCTGAAGCCGAAACGGAGGCACAGCGTTATCTGGAGATAATGAACCTGCTGGACAAGTCAACAGTGAGTGTTGCACAGCTGCCGCTTGGCATGCGCCGCAAACTCTCAATATGCTGTGCCCTGTGTGCCAATTCCAAGGTAAATTAGCTGTAAACAATAATAAAAGCTCAGATTAACCAAATTAACAGGTGGTTATGTGCGATGAGCCCACCGCATGCCTGGATCCATCAGCGCGTCGTGAGGTATGGAAGATATTTCGTCAGGAAATGAGTGGACGCTGCATAATCATTTTTACGCATAATATGGAGGCTGCCGCCGTCCTCGGTGATCGTTTGGTAGTAATGTGTGATGGTGATATTTATAGCCACGGCAGTCCTGAGTTCATTGTCAACAATCTGGGACCGGGATATCGCCTGGTAAGCTGTAATTCAAGGCAATAATGTTTAAAACAGCTTTTCTATAAAATCTATAGGTGTGTGTGGCACTGGAAAATTGTAATGTGGATGAGGTCACAACGTTTCTGCTGCAACGCGTTCAAAACGTTAAGCTTGAAAAAATTGAAGGATTCGAAATAACGTACCGCTTGCCGGTGTCGGAAGTGTTCAAATTTACAAGTCTATTCAAGGCGCTCGAAGCCCAACTCGATGCATTAAAGTTGGCCAGCTTTAATGTGAGTGCACCAACACTGAATGAGACTTTCATTAAGATCGAAGCCGATAAAGTACAACGAGAGAGTTCGTCCTCGTATGTTGAAGTATTTAATGGTAAGAATTCGTATGTGAAGAATGGTTCTTGTTCTGATTTCTTAATTCTTGTTTCTACAGCATGGGCCACAGAGCCCATTGACAAAAAGGAGCACAACGCTTTGAAGAAATACAGAAATCATTGGCGTGGCCTGATGACGAAGAAAATACTGTTTACTAGGAAACACATATGTCAATTCTCTTTGATCGTTATATTGCCTCTGTTGGCAATAGTATTAAATCTCATTGTCGATCTAATTGCCAAGAAGTTAGAATTTGAAAAGATAAATCCATACGACATGTCGGTTTACCCACGCCCACTGGTGATACATGAGTTTCTAACCAAAAACTACGAAGCAAATGAGATCTTTACCGATAACAGCAAAAATATTTCCATTGCCTATGATAACATGGCAATGGAAGCAGGAGCCACGGTTTGCATGGCGCCACAACAGCTTACCCTTGCAGACTATTTGCTAAAAAGTATCGATTTGGCGACAGAGGGCTTTAAGGAGACATATTTGGGAGGTGTTACGTTTCGCGACGGATCCATCACAGCCTGGTTCAATCGACGCTTGGTGCGCGGAGCTCCACTGTCGCTAGGACTGGTCTATAAGGCAATTGCTTTCATTCTGGTCAAGATGGACATTGAAGTTGTCAATAAGCCGAGACCTGATTCCGATGTCTCGGTGTTTATGCACGATAATTTGCTCAGTTCATTTAAGCAAACAGCTTATCTGATGTTATACCTATGCTTTGCACTATCTGCATTCATATTGATGCCAGTCCAGGAGCGAGTGCTGAACATTAAAAGGCAACAACTTATCAGTGGCATTCACTTGTCCACCTATTGGCTGTCGCATCTGCTTTGGGACTTTATAATATTTTTGGTTATCATAGGCGTTTTGCTTCTGGCTCTATATAAACAACCGATAAAAGTCATCTACTGGTTTGCGATTGTTATGTTTGTCTTTGGGTTATCCGCATTGACTTTTACATATCTGCTATCCTTTCTGTTTAAGGATCCTGGCAGCGCCATGCTCTACATACTTTTTTTAAACTGTTTCTTAGGTAAATATTGCAAAAATTATTTTTTACACGCTCATTTACTAACTATCATCTGTATCCATTCAATTTATCCAGTAATGATGGCTATTTTGCTGAGTACAAAAACTTCGGATAATGTTTATAAGTACTTTCATCATATACTTTTGATTCTACCCTTCTATGCCATGTACATGGCAACTCTTGAGATATTCAAGCTGAGCAACCATGGATTTCTTCCTAATCCTAAGACTGAAATTGACAATTGCTGCGGTAAGTGAGTTGACTCTGTTAGATTATCTAATTAATTATTTTCATTTTTTTTAGGTCATGATTTAATTAATATAAATACTGAATTAATCTATTTGACTCTTAGTGGAATAATATTTTTCATACTATTGCTGCTTACATCCAAATGGCGACCCTTCAGATATGCGATCAAGTTTGGTTTGGTTGATATTTGCCATGAGTTCGAACTAACTAAACATATCTCTCAAATTTTTCACGCAGACGTCAAGTACAAAATTGTGTAGTACACAATGAGGATCACTATGTGCGATATGCGCGACAACAAGTCGATAAGGTTGTCAAAGATCGGGAGCAGTTAAAGGAGTGCAGTCTAGTTTGTGATCGGTCTACGAAGAATCATCCACACTTTCTTGCCGCCAATTGTGTCTCTCTTAAGATCAGTCCGTGAGTAGTGCACGTATTATTAACAAAATACACATAATGTTTACTATTAATTAAGAAACTATTTCAATTTATTTAAATATTACTTCTTTTACAAACTTACCCAAGTCTAATTCGAATTTCTGTTAACATCCAACGCTGTTAACAACAGAGCTGGTGCTGTTATAATAATGCTATTACTATAGCAGCAAGCTTTTGTCACATGTGCATAATAGCCGTGTAGTGTGTAGGGAAACTTTTTCCGGCTAAAGGGTTTCTCTGTTTAAAATATTCGTTTGAGTGCTAATTAAGAAACGAACAACTTTCTCGTAATTAATAGTAATATGGAAATTATCCAAATAAATATTTAACAACTGCAGTAACGAATGCTTTGCCGTGGTGGGCCTAAACAATGCTGGCAAATCAAGTTTGGTGAAAATGATTGTTGGAAGTGAAATGATCTCACAGGGCGATATTTACGTCAAAGGGTTCAGCGTTAAGCGTCAATTGACTAAATGTTATCAACACATTAGCTACTGTCCACAGTATTACCAAATGTGGAAACATATGACCGGACGCCAAATACTTAGAATGGCCGCCTTAACCAGTGGCATTAAGAAGGAGTTTATTGCACACATTATCTTATATGTGGGCGAATCTTTTGTGCTAACCAAGCATCTTGATTTGAAAATCAAATACTACAGTGGCGGAACGAAAAGGAAACTCAATGTTGCATTGGCCATGCTAGGCCGTACACTCGTCTGCTTGGATGAGCCCACAACGGGCATAGACATTCGCGCAAAGGAGAAGATTTGGATGGCTTTAAGACAGACGCTTGATATGGGAAGATCCATATTTATCACCTCACACAATATGGAGGAGTGCCAAACGCTGAGCACCTACGTCGCCATCATGGTTAATGGTACAATCTGTTGCTTTGGATCTGTTGAAGATCTGTTGTCGCGATACAACAAAGGCATGTCAATTAAAATCCAATTGGCCACTAAAGCAGAAATGGAGGAAATCAAGTTTGTGCCTTGAATATATGACTTTTAATCCGTTACACATAGAATTTATATTTGCAGTAACTTGACTGATAATGAAAGCAGACTCTCCAGCCTGGGATCATTGAGTTTTCAAGGCAGTGAACTCTCGAAAGAAAACCCAGTTGAATCCAATGCTTCAGCAAGCCCATCAGTTTCGCCTCGTGTCAGTGAAGCACAGGATCCAAATAGCAAAGCGACGCAGGTACATTTCAAAAAGCATGAATCCAGACGATCTGATGCAGCGTCATCAACCAACAACGAAAAAACGAATGCACAAGTAACCCTTTCGACAGAAAAACCCACATCAATTGTGTCAAGATTTTCAATGGAAACGATAACGTTTAGCTTCATCAATTCTCCGGAATACTGGGAACTAATCAGAAAAATTGAGAAAAAATTTGATCAAGATTTTCCTGGCAGCTATGTTTCGTATGTACCAAAAACAAAAACTTCATAAACACATATATATCTAATTCCTAAACTATACTTATGTAGGGAGAAGGCCACAAGTAGTGGCATGGTGACTATTACAGTACCCGACAACAGTTTAAAGTGGTGCACGATGTTTAAATATATGGAACAGCAGCGTGGTCCGATGCAAATTAAACACTATGCGATATGTCAGACAAGTCTAGAGGATATATTTTTTGAATATACCAGTGATCAAAATCTGGACTAAATCCTAAAGCACTCTGAAAAACCGGGTTTTGTTCACCTTAGACGTATACAAGCGCAAGTTTTCTCTGCTCATCATTTTACTTGAATTCCAAAACGTTTGAAACTGAACCTGAAACGAAACAAAAAGATATTCTTTTACATTAGACCGTTTGAAGTGTGAAATAATATACTATCGACTTTGGCCTCACATTTCGCGTTCTTGTAGTTTCTTCTTTCGCTTTATTAATATGTATGTCAACAAAGAATTTCGGTACTTTGAACTTAACGTTCGAAAAAAGAAACTTTTCACACACACACACTCGATCGTATACTCAATTGTATGTTTGTGTTTTTGTTCATTATGAAGCTCAATCAATGCTTATCGAAGTCAATTTATAAATATTAGTTTGTATGGCAAAATCCATTCTTTTTGGCTTCCAATTGCAAACGATTGATTTGAACTTTGCACCCCAATATGACGTTAGAAATTTGTGTGATAAATGAAAATGAATAAAAGTTATAAAATTCATGTTTTCATTGATTCGATTTTAGTCAAATCATGGTGGCAAGCCGCTCACAACCTTACTGATTGCGTATAATTAGCTTATCATACTTCGTATACGTATAGTTTTAATATATATATATATATATATATATATATATATATATATATATAAATGTATAGTATATACTTGTGTTTTTTCACGTTTGGTTGATTATTATTTTTTATTATTAGTTTGAAAACAGTTCTCAATTAAGTTGTTCACTTTCAAAATGCAACAGTATTTTTAATGGTCAGCAATTGATGCCTTACAATACAACAGAATTTTTCTATTACTTATACTATAGTGGATTGTTGATCATTGATTTGTTGCTACGTTCAAATATGCACACCATGTCAGTGTGTGTTTGTGTGTGTGTGTATATAAATAAATTATAGGCAATGCGCAATGCAATGCTGTGAAATTCTCAAGACAATAATATAATGGCTTATACCTATACCTATGTGAATTTGTCATTCTTAACAATTTATGATGTGCGTGTTTACACATTTAATGGTATGCCTAATACATTCCTAGAGAACCCTCACACTGAAGATTTTTGGCTGTCAATCCTTAATGCAGTGTTCTGTGTCATTATTGTCTGCTCCACGAGTTTATGTATATATATATGTAAATATATTTGTGTAAAGAACTTTTAACCGACTGAATATCAGCTAACAGGTGTAAAAGCAGTTATATCCTAGTTAACAATTATTAAATATTGTTTATGTATATATATATATGTATTTATAGTTTATCAGTTTTATGCACAAGCACAAATGGAAGACGATTGATTTGCGCCATTTAAGCAGTTGATAAGATTTATACGCAGGTATACAAATATATAGGTCACATTGGTATTATGCACGTTTTAGGTACGACAACTGCTTAATAAATCAAAAACAGCTGCTTAGTTTTGGTAAGTAAAACCTACACAGAATAATGGTACATCTGTGCCGGAACTTCATTGCGGCCCGTTAACAAAGCTACTACTCTCCCCATAGACTATACTAATGGCTATTTAACATATACACATATAAATAAATTAGTTTTCCACTTAATTATATAGAGCTGCAGCTGTTGGCAGCGTTAACTTTGATAGCGTCTCATCGTTCGTTGCCTTTTCCTGTTGTTTCAGCTGTTGGCGCCTCCAGCGGCGTGATAGCACTGGTGCAAACAAATCAAAATCCAGCTGCTTCTGATATTTATCCACATAGATTTGGGAATTGTCTGCACAATTAAAGTGAGCCAACGTCAAACTGCAAGTGTAGCCAACGATTGTGGTAACAAAGAAGCCCAGCACACAGAACCATAGATATGATAGACGATATAGCCAGAAGTAGTGTGGCTCTGTGCTGCTAGAGGCAACGTTTAGGGCTTCTGCAGCCTGAGTTGCCTGAGTTGTAACATTTAACAATTCACAGCCAGCGGTGCTGAAGGAAAGCGTTGCTGCTGGCGGCTTTGGACCGCCAAAGCCAATCCAAAAGGAGAAAGCCAATCCTAGCAGAAAGCCTAGCAACACTCCACGTTGATTGGTGCGCACCGTGCACACACCAAGGGTAAAGATGCCCAACAGCGGTCCACCCACGACGCCAAAGATGGTTAACGAGGCCTGCAGGACGCCGCCCAAGGAGCCAGCTCCAAAAGCCAATGCAATGCAGAGCAATCCATAAATGCAGGCAATGATTTTAGTTGGCAAAGTTGACTTGGAGTCGATTAGGGCACGCTTAAAGATGCTTTTGTACAGCGGCTTAAGGTAATCCTCCAGTGTGACAGCCGAGAGTGAAGTTACCGCCGAGGAAATTGTAGAAAGACTTGCCGAGAAAATGCCCGAAACGAAGAGGCCACACAGTCCAGGATATTGACCTACCGCAAAATAAAACTATTTATTTGAGATTTAACTTAATTAATCGATTTGCTACTTACCCATGGTGTCCACAGCGAAGAGCGGCATTAGCTGATCTCGCGATTTAATTCGTCCATTAAGCAACGGATCACAATCGCGATAGTAATAAAAGATGGCCAAGCCACTAAAGATGGTGCTAAAGCTAAGCATGCCCAGAATAGGCAAATTCCACCAAAGTGCAGATTGTGCGCTTTTTAAGTTGTGCACGCTGAGGAGACGCTGCACTTGGGTTTGATTCACGCCGTATAATGAGAGATAGGTGACCATGCCACCAATGGTTAGGGACCACCAGGTGTGGCGAATTGTTAGATCTGTCGAGAACTCCAAAAACTGTATGCGACCACTTTCTTGGGCCACCTCCCAAATGGCGCTCAGACCACCAGCTTTCGTAGCTGAAACGCCAATCACAGCAAAGATGGCCGCAAACATAAGAAAAGACTGAAAGACATCCGTGATAAGCACTGCCTTAAGGCCACCCAGTGTCGAGTAAAAGGTGCACACCAATCCCAGCACTAGTATAGCAGTCGCTCTTGGGATTCCGGTGACTGCCTCCAGTGCCAAAGCGGGCGCATAAAGTGCAATGCCCATATAGAGAATCATTTGTAGCGTAAACGCAATTGATGCCGCCAGACGGGTTGCATGCCCAAAGCGACGCTCCAGATACTCATAAACACTTGTCGTGCGCATCCTATAGAAGACCGGGAGAAAGATGTAAGCTGCAATTGGTGTGCTCAGCACATAGGAGATGTTTATCACGCCGAAGAGAGTGCCAAACTGATACGATTCATTGGAGACGCCCATAAGTGAGATGGCTGACATAAAACTAGCCATCAGGCTGAAGGATACAGGAAACGTTGTCATGCTCTGATCGGCCATTAGATACTCCTGTGTCGTCTTTTGTTTGCCGCCCGTATAGCGATAGTAGATGCCGATCAATGCAGAGATTGCCAGTATGCTCGCCAGCACCAAAGCGTCCCACACATCGAAAGTTCCAAGCGGCATTGTTGTTGTTATTTAACACGAAGAGAGCAAGAGCAAATTGATTTTTCACAAAACGCCAATTTGCATATGTAATTTGTCGATAGAGCTTATTGACCTTTCTTCACTGTCAATGCTTCTTACAAGTTATATACTTCAAGTTCACATACATAAGCACACACACAAACACATATGTGCCAAACCAAAATAACACGCGATTATAAACAAAATAATAAAAGCGATGCGGAACAAGCACCAAATAAAACACAACCGCAAAGCTTTGCCGTTGAATAACAACTGCTGACACAATACCAGTACAGCATTTGGCGTTGCCACCTGTTGTTACAGTTGCACGGCTGCGTTCTAAGGCAAAACAGCTGTTTGCATTAAAAAAAAAAATAAATAAATAGTTTAAATCGTAGAGTATGCAGTTTAAAAACGACACATGAGGCAGAAAATCGTTTACATTTTATAAATGTTTATTATTTGAAGGCAAACATAAAACAGTAAGAAATCATTATTCAGGTGTCAAAATCATTTTAAAAATAAAATTATTTCATTATGTTTTAGTTAAGTGTTTAATTCAATTCCAAAAATAGGACTTTACATATTTGTTTATGTAGGTGATTGATTCATTATCAGTTTCCTGATCGGACGTTACATGAACGCTGATGACGCCGCTTATCACGACGCTTGCAATTATCACTGCAATATGAGGCTGTAAAACAGCAATCAAATTTAGCCAGCTCCAGGCAGTGTTGGCACCATTTTTTACGCTTAATATTCTCTATCTGCTGTTCATGTGTTTGAATTTTTTCATTTAGCAGCGTTAACTGACGCATAAGTTCTGCGCTAGATGGCGTTGCTTCAGTTGTTTCCGACCCTTGTGATATTTCCTCCAGAACAGTGGCACGAGACATAGAGCAGCGGCGTTTTGGTTGTATGCGCTTGGCAGGAGTTGGTGTTGTTGCTGTGCTGTTGAGTCGTTTTCTCGACGCTGGTGTTGAAGCACGTGGACGTTGATCTGTTGTGTTAAGCTCAGAGGCTTCCATGCAATGCGGCAGCGATTGGTTAATAAGTTTCTCGGCTTCCTCCGGATCAGCATAAAAATCAAAGTGCTCAATCGGTTGATTTAACAACATCTCGTGGCAACGCAGCTCTCGCATTGCCACATTAAAACGACGCGATGGATTTTTTGGAATTTTCGCATCGATAGGAAGTATTTTTTTTTCCGAGACAAGTGCTCTGGAATGGGAGCCACCAAAAAATCGTACGTCATAGGTCGAAGTTTTTTTACTAATCACACGAATGACCTAAAAATAACATTTATATTTATAATTATATTTCATTTATAGTGCAGTTGAACCAAAGTAAACGCTCACCTTTGCTGGCCAGTACGGTGAGCCTTGGGTCTTGGCATAGACAAGCTCATGACGCTGAAAGCACGGTTTGGCGAACCAGAAGGAGCTATTGGTTTCATTGGAATATCTGTAACAGTCTGAACAACGGCGTATTTCACGCAAATCGTGCGTTACATCTCGAAGTAGATACTTAGTGGCATCATATTCCTCACAATTGCTGCCGTAAAAAACGCCCATATTGTGCTGAAGGTCGAGCAGATCTATCAGAAAATCCGATAATTGTTTATAACCTTGCATTTCAATCTTTTCCTTAATATCCACGACACCAAGAAATTCATTTTTGAAAAGTGCACTCTTTACAAGAGCTCCATCACGCTGACTCCAATTTTGTTCCATGTGTTTGCGTACATCGGTTGTGAGCCAACTTTGGTGCTTTTGCCATGAATATCGCAATAGGCAATTCAGTTCCGCAATGCTTACACGCGGTGGTATCAGCAAATCAGCAAGCTTTACAAGACGGCAAGCAGTACATAAGTCGAGCTCATTGTTAACGCCGGATAAGCTGGGAAGATCCGTTTCGGGTTTAATCAATGTAGTGCTGCGATTGCGCCGACGCGCTGGTTGCTCGCTCACAAAGAACACATCCTTTTCATCACAGCTGCTGTCCGACTCGTATTTAACTGAATTTTGCGATTTGCGCTTGTTTACGTTGCTATTAACGTCCAGCTCAAACTCAGTCTCCGCGTCGATAACACAGGACGGTGCCGGCGTGATTGTTCCATTCACTTCGTTTACATTTTCGCTTTCGTGACTCAACTCCTCCAAGTCGGATTCGATGAAAGGATAGTTCTTGTCTGTTGGCACCTCGTAATTAGGACGGCTGGGGTTCTTGCGTTGGCACGACTTATGAAAACTCCGCTCACACGACACACATTTCTTTAGCTGCTCTGTCGCTCCCGGCAAGTGACACTCATAGCAATATATATCAACTTTGAGTGAGTTGCACAGTTTTTGCAGATTTTGTGAAAATGCAAGCAGTATTGGTTTGCCCTTAGCAGGTACTGTTTTCCCTTTTGGCACCAAAATGCCCATCTTTATGCCATGCTCCACTGTTTGACTGGCATCATCTAATTTACAAGTGAAGCGATATATAAAAAAACATAAGAAAGAGGAAGAGACAAAATCACTTTAAACGTACCATCGGACATTAAGGAATGCAAAACACAATGCAACTTCTTTTTGGTTACGTAGCGTCCGTTTTGCAGCTTGTCCATCCATGTTGGCACCGCACAAGAGCGAAATGTAATTCCCATATTTTTAATACCTTTACTCTTTCATTAAATTGTGTTCACTATAAACGTTTGGCCGAAATGTCCAACAGAGATGTGGAAAGTGTTGCCAGGCAATTGCATTCTAGTTTTTAATCATTTTGCAACACATATAAGTCAACACTCCAAGCAGCTGATATAATTGTTTTGATTGTTCCGATTTTGTTTTAAACAAATCATAAATGAGACTTATTTAAGACAATTAATTTTTTTAGGATACACATTGCGTAGAGCACATTTTTATTCATAATGCCATCAGCTAGTTTATAAAATTTAAAATGTGAAAAAAATTAACTATCTGGCAATACTGCTCATCAAATGACCAGTGTGCGTCAGTGTGTGTGATGTGTGTCCGAAATAAACAACAGCAGCCACTGCAAAAACAATAATACAACATTGGAAGCCATTTCGGGCTTTCGTGAACGCGTTTAAAAATAATTGCAAATAAACGTAGTTCGATAATCTAATAAAGAGTACCACGGGTAAGCGTTGCAGTGAAAAACCATACAAAGACACTGGATATGCATATGCGTATAAGTATATTCATTTATATCTATTGCTTAGATTATTGATGAACACATCACCAGCTAACCCTGACTCTGACGTATTTAGCTGTCTAACCAGTGCTATTATTCATTGACAATTAGTAAGAGCGGCGGCAAAATGACTGCGACGCTCACAACAACAAATGTGATTGCCGATCTGTGCATTTATCTATTGACCTGGAATGTGGGTACAAACGCGCCAAAGGATGTGCCGTTGACATCCCTGCTGGCACTAAATGGCACCACCAGCTGCCCGGATAATAAACTGCCCGACATTTATGTAATAGGCATGCAGGAAGTGAACACTAATCAGGTGCTTAACATCTTTCAAGACCATCCCTGGGTACTGAAATTCGCTAGTGCGTTAAGCGCTCACGAATACGTAAAAGTGGAATCAAAACAGCTGCAGGGCATACTCATAACAATGTTTGCTCAGCACAAGCACATACCCCACATGAAGGACATCGAGACGGAGGAGACGCGTACTGGTCTCGGTGGCCTATGGGGCAACAAGGGTGCTGTGAGCATTCGATTGAGTCTCTATGGCACAGGTGCTGTGTTTGTCTGCTCGCATTTGGCGGCGCATGATAATAAGTTGAAGGAGCGCATTGAAGACTATCATCAAATAGTGGACAACCATAAGTACCATGTGAGCGGATATCGACGCATTTTCGATCATGACTTTGTGTTCTGGTTCGGCGATCTGAACTTCCGTTTGTCGGGCGACATGTCCGCCTGGGATGTGCGCAATGCCGTGGAGCATGCACGCTATGAGGAGCTACTTGTGCTGGATCAACTAGTTTTGCTACGGGAATCGGGTAATGCCTTCAGCCTTATGGAGGAGCAACGGCCCAATTTTGCGCCCACATTCAAGTTCATTGAGGGCAGCAATGAATACGACCTGAAACGGCGTCCAGCTTGGTGTGACCGCATCCTGCATCGCGTGCAGGCCAACAGTTATCCCTCAATTACACTGAGTGCTCAGCAGTTGTCTTATCAATCGAACATGGAATACACACTCTCCGACCACAAGCCCGTATCGGCGACCTTTAGCTATAAAATCGAAGCACATAATCAGACCTACACGGACGAGGAGCTGCACGAAATGACGCATGGGGCGGCAAGCACAGTGCCAAATGTTAGTGTGCTTGCTTTTATCTCAATTCTCGCTTTTCATGCCTTCTCTCATTTGCCTCTTTTCACCTCTTTTGTAGCTGTTGTTTAATGCCGAACTAGAACGTTTCCAGTGATATACATACTTAAATGGAATTCAAGTTCCCGCCTTCTTCTACTTCTTAGGCAAGCAATCTGTTATTACTTACATATCTAAACTCAAAAAACTCAAGTTGAAAATTATACTCGAAACATACGAACAAGCAAGCTTGTGAGTGCAAAGTTAATATAATTACAAAAATTTACACAAATATATATATAGAAATGAGTCTCAGTAATTAGCTCCACAGTGCAATTATAATTAAACATGACTTGTATATAGAAATATACATATAAAGTCCAGTCCTCAATCATGTCACATATCATATTTGTCATATATATTCGTATAGGTCTAATTAATAGAGATGTGTATTTTTTTTGTAAGCTAGGCAAAGACATCACTTGTCAAAGTTCAAAACGTTGTTGATCATTAAATAAAGCAATATCTATTTTTCTATACAAATAAAGCAAATATTTTTCATTTAACATTCACTATCTCCAAATATAATAACAGTTATCAGTTACGTGCGAAAATCTAACCGTTTGTATTAAATTAGTAATGTGTGCATATTGTTAATACATTTTTTGTTGTTGAAAAAACGCAAAGTTTTCCATCCATTTTTCACCTTGTATAAAAGCTTTTAAAAAACTGCGAAACATATTAAATATGAGCAGGTAATTATTTGTGCATTATATGATGAATTGGCACAATAGATTGATTTAGATGAGATAACCGATAAGGCAACAAGTGTTTTTTTTTTATTGGTAGCTTTCAACAATGCATTGCCAAATTTATTTATCAGTAAGTTATGACTACCAACAACAACACTGAAAAGAAGACAGCACATGTTTAAAGGCTGATGAAACCAGTTGATGATTGGTGTTTTTTTTATCTCTTTCAACGAGCAGCCGGTGTCAATTGGTGGGCGGCAGGTGGCGCTATGTAAGCATTAGAAATTTAATAACCTTGCTGGTGCAGGTGCGGGTTAGGGGATTTTTTGTTCTTTAAACTTTTACTAATCGTACTAATTGGATAGTAGTAGTCATATATATCTATCTGATTTCTATTCAACACGCGCACAACACAACAACTACAAAGTCAACTACTGTAATAATAAAAGCGAAATTATTTTGATTTTTTAGTTTAGGTATTTATTAGTTTTTCTTTATGTGTTTGCTTCGATAACGGTTACAAGGAGAAAAGTCCCCTAGTAGCCGTAAATAATTGATGAACCAGTAAACAAATCACTAAATAACTTTGCACCAAAAAGATAATGAATTTTTCAACAATCTGGAACTGTAACACTACCAGGGCTGCACTCTAAAATGGGGTTCTTGTGCAAACTCACACCTTTTTCTATAAATTTTTCGCAATGTTTACATTATCAACGGAAATCCATGTTAGATGTGATCGGTGCTTTACCCTAGGAGCTACAGTAAACAAACCACTAAATGTTTATTTACATAAAACACACACATACATGTATAGTGTTTGCATAAGGTTTCCAAAACCAAAGTAAGTGAGCACTCATCTGCACAAAGAGAGAGACAGAGAGGGTAAGAGAAGATAATTGCAAACTGTAATAAAAAGCTTTTAGAGCGGAAGCAACATGAAGTGAAAAAAAACGTGTGTGCATGAATACGATTAGTGCAAATATTGTTGTTTTTAAAGCAAACTGGTTTATTATTTTTTTCAAGTAGTAAACAATTGACAGCTGTTTGTGAAAATTTCATTATAATGCCTGGCAACAGCAAGTAAATGTAAGTTTATAATTTCGCATTGTTTTCTCCTACTGTTAATAAACCTTGTTTTACGCTGATCTTATTGTATACGTATACTATAATGCTTGATGATTGAAATCGCAATGGGCAAAATTTATGAGCCAAACCGAAATCTAAAACTCAATATCAAACCCAGGTGAATAACACCGATAAGAAAGTTAAAAAAGAAAGAAAAAAATGACCCGTTAAGTACCCCCGCGACAACGCGACTATTACGACTGATAACATAGCGGCACAATAAAATGTTCTTAAATGAATTAGCGCTATTGTGGATACTCATGTTTAAATAAACACAGTTAACTCATCCCAACAGCTGATGGCAACATCAGCGCTCTCTTCGGATACGATAACAAACACAATTCCGGTAGAGAACGAAAAAGAGAGAGCGAATAATTAGGATTGCCACCTTAATCGCAAACGGGTCGCGTTACGAAAAAGTCCCGTGTGGCCTTCTCGCACTGGTATAAAAGCTGACTCGTATGCGGTCAAATCGTTCAAAGCGTAGCCAACAATCGGTTGGAGAACACAATACAGCACCGCTCAGCGGAAATTGAAAGCTCAAATCATAGCTGAAAAAAAGCACCGCAACTGAGACACGCTTCAACGGGAGTCCCCCAACAGAGATTCACAAGAGAGATACCTCATTTGTTTGGCAACAACAACAACAATAGACACATATTTGGATATACACACACACAACTCACAAACATAAATGAAGCAGCAACTAGCAACAGTTAAAAGAAACAACAATCAACTAAAATATACAGCAGAAGAGTGACTAAAGCTCTTTTTTGGCAATCGGTGATTTTTTTTATTTTCGTTTCGTTGCTTTGCGATTAACACATTGAAAATATTTGAACGTACAATGGGCGTTAGAGTGATTGAAGCGGATTCGGCGAGCGATTCATATGATGATGATGAATGTTCGGCATGCCATACGAATCACAAAGCTAAGACATCAAATGCCAAGCGAACCACAGCGGAGCCGATTAATGTGCATTATGGAAGCAAGGATCTGGTTGGCAACTGCAAGGAGTATCGCATAGAGACTAACACTAGGAATCTACGCATCATTGGCAATGGCAATCGAGTGAGGATTGTCAATAACTTGGGCAACCTCACCATCATTGGCAACTCAACGCGACTAAAGATACAGCACAACAGTGGAAATATTAAGTATACGGGCAACGATGGCAGAATCTACTTGGGCATTGACTCACAGCAGCAACTGGTCGACTACATTGGCTGTAATGGACTGCTG
The DNA here is from genome assembly GCA_035044725.1 of Scaptomyza caliginosa. Lineage (NCBI taxonomy): Eukaryota > Metazoa > Arthropoda > Insecta > Diptera > Drosophilidae > Scaptomyza > Scaptomyza caliginosa. Next base: position 111,118 of record JAWNNR010001007.1, on the reverse strand, counting down.
AAGGTGGTCAAGTCACTGCATTTACAGGCCAACAAGCCCAGCAAGCGCCCAACTTTGCCAAAAGAGACAGCCAATGAGAAAGTCAAGTCAAGTCAAGGATTGGCTGTGGCGATCGATAACAATTTCACAATTGTGAATGGCGTGGGTGGAAATATTGTGATAAAGAATGCGATTAATGTGAGCATTTAAGAGGAGCTTACAATCAGTCACTCTCTCTCTATCCCATTCCAAAGTATAAGTTTAGTATCTTGCCTGTTTAGGTTTACGCCTAGTACAAATGGTTCCTATCTATGTATAGTCATTAGCATTTAGCTAAAGCTTTCTGACTGCTCAAAAAACAAAAAACAAAAAGAAGATAATTGCCATTCAGGCAATGAAAAGTATTACAAACATCCGTCATCAAGCATACATGTATATAATTAGCTCAAAATATTTAGTTATACAGTTTATTATAGTCAAAAAAATCCACAATGAACATAAAAAATAATGTACTTTGTATGTGGTTTCAAAGGCTAATCATTCTATGAATGTCATCGGCAGTTGAATATTTAAAAAAAAAAAAAACACAAAATACAACAATATAAAACATAATACATATCGTAATTTTCACCATTTTTATTTGTTTCGAAAAACCCCCTTAGTGGCAAGTTTAAAAAAGAAAAAAAATAAGCTTCGGGTAAATAACCGCATTTTGTAAGTAGTATTTACAGTGACCCCCGAGTTCCAAGTGGATTTACTCTTCAGGTTTCCTAGAATTCAACTCTTACTCACGCCCTATTAGGCTTGGACATGACCCACATTTATTGTAAGTTACAAAAAAAAAAAAACATAAATAAAAAGTACCAAAGTGCTTTTTAATCTTGTGCTGCCTACTGATTAAATAACCGCGTTCGCTTTTTAACAACTGCGCCCTTGTACTTTTGTTAAAAGTGTTGAAGTTTTTTGGGGATTTTATATTCGAGTGCACTCCCATAAACCAACATCGATTGATGGTGACCAATGCGAATGCGTTTAAATCCAGTGACCGATAAGAATCACAAAGCATGTACATCATGTACATATGTTTGTAAGTACATAATAGGCACAAGTAGTATATGCTAAATAACGGAATTTGACAAATGGCATGGCACCACTGACGTATCATAACGGGAAAATATTCCTATGGCTCTACAATTCTTGGCGGACATTATTATTATGCAAATTAAAGAGAAAACTTATGCTTATATTTAAATAGGAATGTAATTGCAAAGTTTTGTTTAATGTATGTGTTGGAAACTCCATGACTTACCGCTTTGATGCTGAAATTGTAGGGGTTTTTAAAGTTGATGTTGGTACACAAGATTCCATTTACACATTTTAAAGATATGTATTTGTATATAAATGACTGTGTGTTAACCAAGTTTTATGTTAGTCTTACTGTAGCACTATAATAACAAGCATATATTCATCGTTCACTTCGTTTACACTAATTTATTTATATTTTTCATTAACTGCAATGTTTTTCCCGCTCAAAAACTATCGCTTGTTAGCATTAGCAGCGCGTTTTGCGTTTTTGCTTGCTCTTTTTTGCGTTACCGTTGCTCATGTTGCGTTAGAAGCTCTGTTAACCGCGAAATGTGATTGACGCTCAGACGTCAAATATACAAACATTTTGCGACATTTTAAAAACAAAATCATGTTTGGGCCCGCACAAACCACAACGAATCGTATGAACGATTTCGAGGTGGCCTCGCCGCCCGACGACTCTGTCTCTGCATTAGAGTTCAGCCCGAGCACACTTCAAGTGGCGAAGAATTTTCTGATTGCCGGCAGCTGGGATAACAGCGTGCGCTGCTGGGAAGTTGAACAAAATGGAGCAACAGTGCCAAAATCAATGAAGTCCATGGGCGGTCCAGTGTTGGATGTGTGCTGGTCGGACGATGGCACCAAGGTCTTTATGGCCTCCTGCGACAAACAGGTTAAGCTTTGGGATCTCGCCTCGGATCAGGTTATGCAAGTGGCGGCCCATGATGGACCCGTCAAAAGCTGTCATATGGTAAAAGGACCCAACTACACGTGCCTTATGACCGGCTCCTGGGACAAAACACTCAAGGTATGTTTGCTACACACAGTTGTTCTTGAGCAATAATCCACATTTATGGGCTTGCTTTAAGTTCTGGGATACTCGCACTCCAACTCCCATGATGGCCATAAATCTGCCCGAACGCTGCTATTGTGCAGATGTGGACTATCCCATGGCGGTGGTGGGCACTGCTGGTCGTGGCTTAATTATATATTCACTGGAGAACAGTCCCACGGAGTATAAGCGTCAGGAGAGCCCGCTCAAGTACCAACATCGCGCCATAGCAATATTCAAGGATAAAAAGAAGACGCCTACAGGTTATGCGCTGGGCAGCATAGAGGGTCGCGTAGCCATACAGTATGTGAACCCAGTCAATCCTAAGGATAACTTTACATTCAAGTGCCACCGGTCGACAGGCAGCTCCGGATTTCAAGATATCTATGCGGTTAATGATATTGCATTCCATCCCATACATGGCACATTAGTCACCGTTGGCTCAGATGGCACATTCAGTTTCTGGGACAAGGATGCACGCACAAAACTCAAGTCCAGCGAGGCTATGGACCAATCAATCACGAAATGCGGCTTCAATGCCAATGGCCAAATATTTGCATATGCTGTCGGCTACGACTGGTCCAAGGGCCATGAGTACTTCAATCCCACAAAGAAACCACAAATATTCCTGCGATCATGCTACGACGAACTGAAGCCGCGCGTCAACTGATCTGAAGTTTGTTTTAGTTTCAGTGTACACATGTTCTGCGATTATTAATATCACAAACAAATAAATCTTATCATTAAATTTATATCGAAAGCGCATTCACACTGAACTGCATTTATTATTCAACTAAATCACATAATGTTTAATGAATTTTTTTGTGATCGTGACCGTGACTATCATGACCGTGTCCATGTCCATGATCACCTTGACCCTTGCCAATGCCAAGAGCATATTCAACCCCAATAGTCACCAGGAATAAACTAAATCCAATTCCCATGCCACGGAACATGAATGTCCGCAAGCGGGAGGCGTGAGTGCCAAATGCTTTCTTTTCGTAGCGCCAGGCCTCGTTCCTGTGGGTATGTTGGCAAGAATTACATACGGATTTAGCTCTAAGCAGCACCATTTACTTACCTCAGCCATGGATCGCTGAGTCCCTGACGGGCGAGTGCCTCCTTTACCTCAACCAACTGTGGCACATTCTCCACCTTGTAGATTGATGGATGTGGCACTGTGTAGGGTTCTCCGTGATGTCCACCCATTATGTATGGTGTTTCTGTTGACACGATAAAAGTTTTGTTTTTTTTTAATTATACTTAATTTCTGATCGAATAAATGTTAACATGGCCCTGCACATTACATAAGTTAAGTTTATGCTTTGTTTATATCGTTTGACTACTGAAACATGTCAAACGCAATCACAATGACTTATTAGGAAAATTTGTGACCTAATTAATTTAAAATAATTCTTTTACAATAGGAAAATAAACCAAGAATTACAAATATCAATAATTTACACACTTGTCTTGCCACAGTAACAGAATTGTGAACACTATGTTAGCTGCAACGTTAAAAGTTATCGATTATATCGGCACTAAAAAATGACGCAAGCCTAGCAGTTTGTTTACAGACTACATTAACAGAGTGGCAGCACCGCCAAATAAAACTATTTTGAATATTTGATCTGCCCTCTAAAATCAAAATTCTTTAGATGCGCAAAAAATTAACTGCACTATATATTTGAAATATTTATTGACACTTTATTTGTATTTTGCAATCAGTAGAACATTTGTAATTTTTAAACGTGCTTCAGTGAAAATATACATTGTTTAATAATTTCTGTTTTTTTTTAATTTTTTTTGTATTTTGTGTTTTTATATCCATTTATTTTTCTAGTTATACAATAAGTAATAGTAATATACATATATATGTTGTTAGGATTTATTAATAATAGCGTTTTCTTGCTCTTGCTCTCTCTTCATACCTTTTTTTTTTTGCAGATTACCTGCGATTGCTACAATTAGAAAAAAGGAAACGATTTAAAGCAAAGAAAAATAATTATAACAAAATACTGTTCTTACGCTTTGATGCTTTGTCATTTGCATTTTGTGTTTGTGTGTGTGTGTGTATTAAAGTATACCTAGGTATAAAAACGCATGACTTGCATGCCAGTTAATTATTTTAAAATACAATACATACACAATACATTATATATAGTATATAGTAGTTGGTTTTGCATATATATTCATAAACATTTCTCACATATATTTTAAATTTTGTTTTTTTTGTTTCAGCGCTTGGAAATGCAGAAGCTTGAACAATCTATCAATATCTCAATCAGTTAAACTTTTTAACTTGTTTACTACGTTTGGAAGAAACAATTTTCACAATGTTTTTCAATTTTTTTTAGTTTTTTTTTTTACGTATTTTTTTCCTTTTTGTGGAGATGCCTCTAAAATGTCTAAATCAAATATAAACAATTGTCAGCTCTACAAGATTTGTAACTTGCTTTTGTGTTTTTTTAAAAATGTTGCCATTATCATATCCGTTATATATTTATGTATAATTTGTTTGTTTTTTGCATTTCTTTGTTTGGTTAAATATTGTTGCTTGTTGCTTTTCTCTTTTTTTTTGTTGTTTTTTTTCCTTCTTGTTTTGTTGAATCACATTTTTCGAATTTCTAAAGTTTAGTTTCATAATTTAACACATGTTGCTACAACAATTTAGGTATTTTGAAATCAAATTGTACTTATTTATGTTTTTTTTTTTTATGTTTTAAGTTTTTCCTTGTCTAAATTATTTTCCGAACCGGGACGCACACCATATTAGATACTCTCCTCAGCCAGTATCTCGTTGAGCAGACGATTAAGGCTGTCAAGGCCAGTGAGAAATCCGCCATCGGGTCCATGATGCACTGGAGCAGCAGCTGGGGTTGGCAGCATGCTGCCATTGCGCGGCACAAACGCTGTGTGGGCAAAATCAATGAGACGCACATCCACACAACAGGCCGAATCATCTGTGGCCGGTGCGGACATATCGAGCGACTTGGAACCACTCATTAGTGCCGAGCTGCGGGCAGCTATTGGAGTCTTGGCATCTTGGCTAGCACTGTTGTTATTGTTTTCAACCTCAACGGCACTGGCACGTCGCTCCAGTGAGTCCAGCAGGATGCCAGCGAGCAGCGAGTTGGATATGTTCTCACAACTGCGTTGCACGGCGGAGACTTTATGGCGCTGCGACTTGGCGGGCGAGGAGACGGCTGAGACGGGTGTTGATGTGATTGTGGATTTTTTGGCCTCCCTCGGGTCATCATCGTGTGCGGCATAGTGTTCATCGTCATCCTTGCAACGCAAACGCTTGACAGCGCCTTTGACTGACTTTAGAGATGATGCACTGGATGAGGCAGGCGAAACAATGGACTTGATGGTGGCGCTTGAATTATTGGCGGTGTGTGGCGGTGTTGTGGGTTCCACTGCGGATGCATCGAAAGATTGTTGCGACTTGTAGCGCTTGAACATTGCCTCTGTGGGTCCAATAATGCTGCTCTCATAATCCGAACTGCCCTCATCCGAGCTGTTGTTGCCTGTTGTGTGTGTGAAAGTTATTATCGTGAACTTAAGCATATATGGGTACAGACTTACATGTCTGGCGTCCGCTGGCCACTGCTTTGATTTGCTCTGATAGACCGGAGAAATCATCGCTGCTGTTGCTGCTGTAGTTCATCCAGGAGTCACCGGAATGTGGCGATGAAGTTTGCACGCTTGGCAACGCTGGCTCTGGATCAAGAAATACTGTTTCTTCGGATATTGGAATGAATGCAGGTGAAGTGGCAGTGGCAGCTATGCCATTGCCATTGGAGCTCTTGCTTTTACCACCACCAGATGCTGCTGCTGCTCCTGCTGTTGACGCTGATGACGCTGATTTGCTGTTGCTGCTGGGCAACAGTCCGCAGCTACGCGGTGGCGGCATAGCAGCCTCTCGCTCCTCCTCTTCCTCCTCCTCGTCTGTGGTGGTGCTGGAACCGGTCGCTGTCTGTTTGACACCGCGTGCAGCCGCCTCCGCAAAGCCACGTTTGTGCAGATGACGTCGTGTGGCGAGATTTAAACGCGAATTGGAGTCATTGGAGGCATCGGCATCATAGTTGCAAACATCGGCGCCAGTGCTGCTATTGGTGGCCGAAGCATTGCCGCTGTCAACAGCAGCCACAAGTTGCAAATCTTCGTCTGTATCGTCGTGCGGCTCCAGCTCATCGCCAGCCTCATGTCCCGCCTCATCATCATCGATGTCATCTTCGTCTATGCTGTTCTCCGGATGATAATCGAATGCGGCTGTCGACTGCAGTGTGGCAGACTTTGGCGCCTCCAGCCAATAGTCCAAGTCCATAGAGGGCGGATGGGCCATTGGATTCTCCTCGAAGCCTTCGTACACAATGAGCAAGGAGCTGTGGTCAAGTCAATAGAATAATAGATATAGTTGTGGTTGATGGCACAAAAACATTCACGTGTAGCTTACCAGGAATAGAATCTATAACTGGACTGCTTCTCGATGACGCGATGCAACTGGAGCAAACGCTGCAGAATCTTGCGTATAACGCGAATGCGTAAACGGAATCCATTGTAAAAGAAGTCATGCAAGGCGGTCTTGAAGCCCGCTTCGTTGAGTTCGCGTCCCCAATACTTGTCCCGCTTGGCATACTGTTCGAGATCCGCCTGATAGGTCTGCATGCCACAGAGACGCACGCCCAGCGATCCGGATGTGCTGGCAGCGCATTTGGCCATCTGTTTGGAGCGTTTCTCGGCGGAGGCATCATCTCCATGTTGACGAGTGCCCATTTTTAGGTCGAGAATGCAGGGATTGCGAAACTGCGATGTGATATTCTCGAGCATCAAGAAATCTGCAAAGCGAAACATTTAAACAAAAGATTAGTTTCGCAATTTGCTGGAGATTCAGGGAAATATTTTTGAAGATATTTTATATTGATTCGATTATCTGTCCACGTGCCGAGCCCGGGTTGGGCACAAGGATACTAACATTGCTTATTGGAGTTGTCAAGTTGCGAAATGCTCTTGATAACATCGGCCGCATTTCCGTTCTTATGCACCTTCATTCTGCAAATAATCCAGGCGAGATGTGTTTGATATTAATATGGAAGGAATCAATCAAGCGACACAATTAAGTTCAAACCCCATTAAGTAGATGCCACAAAATAAGTACAGAGTGACCTAAAAACAAAGTAAAAGTTGCAAGATCTTTTCTTTTTTTTTTTTGTGCTTTCTCAAAACATCATGTTGTGTTCCACTGACTAACATCGCCATCTAGCGACAAGTAGTTGTTAATGTTAAGGGATTTTGTTAAGGGGAAATTTAAATAAAAGTATTTGGTACATTCTCTCAATGGAACGGAACATGATGTTGTTGCTTTCCAATTGGTTCTGATCCGCAGCCCTAAAAGAAATACTCAAACACATAGTAACACGATTGTGATTTGTAATTTGCATACCCAAAACATATAACCCGTTACAACAATGTCTGCGAGAGAAAGAGAGAGAGAGGCGAGTGCGTGTTTGTTTCTTTATTGTTTTTGTATGCATTGCACAATCTAAAAACAAAAATAAAATTCATTTCCATTTGCTTGGCTAAATGCAATCATATATGTGTGTAAATGTCAATATTTGGGGTGCTCTATGTTTTTTTTTAATAGTGTTTTTTGTTTTTGGTTAACATACCTTAAAACTTCATCGCGCTTGCGTTTGGAGGCACTCATCTTGCGAACGGGCACAGCGGCAGCATCGTCCCGAAAGCTCGGCGAGTAACGTTTATCCAATTTGACGCCGCCCATTGTGGTTGCTTGCATAACGCCTGAAAATAGAACGGGACCGGCGAGTGATAAGTTAAATGTCTTATTTCCATTGTCGTTGTGCTTATGTTTTGTTGATGTTTTGTTCATTAACTTTAATTGTATGTATGTATGAATGTATGATGTATGTATGTATGTAAGTATCGTAACTCTTGAAGGTTAAGTTATCTGAAGTTATGTGTAAATGGACCCGATATAACATCGATTCGATCAAGACACAGACAATGATTATTAAGTTTTAATGTTGCTTAAGCTAAATGGATGAGTAACCCCCAAGAAAGAAAGTACAGTTGAAGTTTCGGATGGACTCTTGAATAGAAAACACATAAGGCAGCATGATTTGTTTAGATAGAATAGAATGACTTAAGACCTAAACGAAACTGTAAGCTGTGTGCGAATATTGAGATACTTAGTTGTTGAAACTTGTGCATAAATCTTTAGAAAGAGTATGAAAAGATTATATGATTATTTGGTTTCTAGGTTTTTACCCTAAACTTAACTTAAAACATTAATATATAGAGGTAGACTTAGTTAAAGGAACTGAATAACTTAATGGTAATTGCAATATATATATATATATAGATAAAGTAAAATATTATATATATAGTATGTGGTTTTTATTCATACAAACCCGTTAAAGGCCATTTGTCATTATTGGCTTGCTTGCATTTCTAATCGGCTTTCGTACTGTGAGAGTCTCGGAGACGTTCAGTTCCAGAGACAGACAGAGCAGAGCAGAGAGAGCTGAGCTGAGCTGAGAAGAGCAGAGCAGCGGATCGTTCAGTGATCCGATTAGAGATCGGGCAAGGCCTAGGAACGACGACGATGACAAGACAATTCGGTATTGAGAGGGGGGAAACACACAGTCAGCACCGATGTGCATTCTGAACAAACACATATAAAACAATATAATAAAAAAAAACACACACGATTTTTCGTATTCATGTAGCAACAACAACAAAAAAACATACTTGAAGAAACAAATTGCATAAATGTATATATATATTTTTTTAATTTTTTGGTTTTCATATTGTTAGATATCTTTTTTAGTGGTTTACGCAGTGTATTCTTTAAGGCTGCTCTCCATTTGTTTTTGGTTCAGCGGTTCACAGATCACACGGTACAGCGGGCTCTGTCTGTCAGTTGGCACCTCGAACCTTTGGATAATACGAGCATAGAGCGTAGATGCAAATGTAGTGGGTAATCGGGCACGCCCCCAAGCACCAGGCTCTTTTTTTGTTTTACCTGTGCCCAAAAGGCGTGCAATTATAGTTTTTTTTTTCAAGATTTTCATGTACTTTGCATTATAGATATACGACCGTTTGTTGCTCTTTTATTGTAAAAGTATCTGTTTGTTATAGTATACTTGAAAAGTTATCGTTTCATCATCATCATCATCCGGACGCTAAGTTGTTGCATCGATCAGGCGCGCTCGCTTTGACTTAGCTGGCAACGTGGGCATCGCATGACAAAAGCTGTTTGCTTTGACGGTTACGCTTGTCTGTTCGATAACATCTAGCCACACATAAATTTGCATTATCGATAGAAGAAAAGTTATCGTAAAGAGCAACAAACGGATCATGGAGCTATACATTTATAGATACTTGTTTAAATCTTTTGCTAAATTGGGAGTTGTATTTATTTTGGTGTGTTTTTTTGATTGTTTTTTTGTTTGCGACTTACCCATTGCTGTCACTTCGCTACTAACTAAAAGTTCTTATGTAATAAAATGTGTATATAGATAGGTTTGTAGAGCTTTTTGGGCAGACAATAATTGGGCATTGGGCGGCTATTATAAATTTATTTCGTGTTTTTTTCATTCTGTTTTTGATTTCTTGTATAATACAATTTTTTAAAACTATTTGCATATTGGTAAAGTCTTTATTGATTTTTATTTTATTCATTTTCTTTTTTGCATCACTTTTATTTTCATCTTTTTTTGAACTTTTTTTTATTTTTTTTTGTAGTGTTCTGTTTTTATTTGTTTTCAATATCAAGACTTACAAACTACGGATATCACATAAGTATATATAAAGGAATATATGTATATAAATGTATAATACTTAAAATAATAATGATATAAGGACAAGTACAGGAGGAGAGCGCATTGATTTTTTTTTTTTGGATTTTTGATGGAGTTAGTACAAAAAATAAAAGTTGAATACAGCAAACACATATATTATTATTTTTTTTTGAAACTCAACACAATTTGTGATTTTTCATATAATTTTCTATCTTTTTCATTATAATTTTATTATGAATTTTTGTTTCATTTTTTCATTAATAGAACGAGCAGTTTAATACGAAACGAAAGATGAAGCGCACTTCGATAGGATGGTTATTAATTTCAAAATGGAATATAGTCGGTATCTTACCTTTATACTTGGGCACAAACTTCTGTATGTCCTGCGGAATGTTCTGATAGAAGTCCAATTCGCGCAAGTTCAGCGGCTTTATCACCGTCGACTGGTTGAGCAGCAATAGGCGCGTATGTCCTCCAACCTGTAATACCAAAAGAGATAGATTTGTTTGAGAATCAATTGCATCTACTTTGTCTTAGTCACACGCCTAGAAATACCCTTCAACGAGGGCACATAAATATCGTTGTCGCGTGGCCATGCTTATAAAAATAATGGAAAAAAACAATATCTTATCAAAACTACGTCATGTGTCAGTCTGATAAGCACTGCTCTAAACTGATAAGTGGTCAATCCGCAGGGTATCGCCTAGTCGACACAGTCTTTATGAGCTTTGGCTTGTCAGCTGAGAAGCTTTATGCTTTGGTAGAAGCTTCAAAATACGTTAGCCAGCTTTAGGTAAACAATTGTTTCGAGCTGACTCAATCGATCAGATGACAAAAAGTATTACTTAGACTTACAGCTCAAAATTCTCGATATGAACTAAGATATGCGTCGGGCATTATGTCAACAAATCTTAAGTAAATACTTGATTAATGCATATTATAAAGCTTAACATATTGTGTAACTAATACGCCTTTAGTTAGTTACCAGTTGTAGTGCCAGAAAATCGGGTAATGCAGACAACTAGCAGGACAGCAGAAGACAAAGCATGGAATAGTTACCGGCGCGAGTAGTTTTTGTTTTCAGATATCTGGCACTTCATATTTTGGCTCATATTTGGTATGAAGCCACGCACGTCTTCCGAAAGCATCACAGAGGAAATATCAACAGTTCTATTTGTTATCAATAATGATGAAGCGCCAAAATGCTCCACAACTTCTGAGCTAATGCAGTATACCAAAAAGAGCCGAGCAAGCAGAAAGCGATCAACTGTTGCCGTATCTACAGGCAAACGTCATACAAAGAGACGCTCGACGAAACGCAAAAGCTCTACCGTTGTCCATGAGCATAGGAAAACGACATCCAAGCTTATTGAGGATCTGTCCATGAGCACAACGATTACATGCGATGCCAACCATGAGGGACGACTGCTACTAAGAGCCAATCTGCAACTAGCCGTGGATAAGCTATTCGAAATGCTGTTCACCAGCAAATCAACATTTCTAAGTGAGTTCCATCGGATACGTAACACCACGGAACTGCAAATGGGTGAATGGCAGACGAGTCAGAATGGTGAGAAGAGTCGTGTGGTTAGCATGGTTGTTGCCTTGCAGGCAGCCATTGGACCCAAATCGGCAAAGATCGTTGAAAATTATACAATGCGTTCGTGTAGCGTCAAGGGCGAGCTCTACGCCATCGATGTGGAGAGCATCAATGAGGGCATACCACATGCCGATGTCTTTACAATACTGATGCACTACTGTTTGACACGCTCCGAGGAGAATACCACTGATATTCTGGTCTTTGGCAATGTGAACTTTATCAAATCGACTTGGGCCGTTGTTAAGGCTTTCATTACAAAGCATTCGTACGAGGGCATGGCCGAATTCTTTCATTCTTTGAATCAGGAATTGCTCAAGGAGGAGAAGAAGATAGTGGCTAATCATTTAACAACCATACCAGATAACACACCAGATAGATGAATAAAGATTTTATTAGTTTTTAGCTGTTAGCTGTTGCATACCTGATTGGAAAGTGGATGTAGGGCGACTTCATCCTCATTGTCCAGTAGATCCTTGCTGAGCTGTTGCTGCGGTATCTGCTGCTGCTTTGTTGCCTTGTTGCTACAGCCATCTGCTGTTGTTGTTTGCGAATTGTTCGATTCGGAGCATTGTCGATGGAGCCACGATGTGTGCACCTTGAGAGCTGTGGCACTCGACGGTGTTGCTGCTTGTGGATGGGGCGGATGAGAGTCAGCAGCGGTTTTGGTGGGCGTGTTGCTGCTAACAGACAGTTGCTGTAGATTGGCAGTTACCAAACTGCTGCTGTTGTTGGCGTTGGTTGCGTTGTTGCTGCTGCTGCTACTACTATTACCGGCAACATGTTGCTGTTGTGACTGTTGCTGTTGTGGTAGGAAGTTGGAGCCGCTGGCAAATTGCAGCTGTGATTGCAGTAGGCCTAAACTAGTTGAGATTTGTGCAACCAGCTGTTGTTGTTGTTGTTGTTGCTGCTGCTGCTGTTGCTGCTGTTGTTGTTGATGTTGTTGTCCATGAATCCGCTGCTGCTGCTGCTGCTGTTGTTGTTGCTGTTGCTGCTGTTGTTGTTGTTGTTGTATATTTGGAACATGCTGCTGATATGACGACAAGTCAGAATCTCCCATGCCCCAATCCCCCAAGAAATATACCATTCCCTGCCGCGTCAAACAGTTTAACAAGTTCTTTGTTGTTTTATAATGGCGGTTATTATTGCTGCTGCTGCTGCTGCTGATGCTGCGGCTATATCTTGTTGTTGTTTGTATCTGAAATGAGAAACAAGAATTGCATTACAATTGGGTTAAACGTTCGACTTGATCAGGTTATGTATGAAAGTAATACGCAACTCGCATCTACTCAGATGTTAAAAACTTTTCAGGGTTCAATGTAATTTCCTTAACCGTGCACACAATGCTAAACTAAACGATTGTCTCTTCCGGTTGCAATTGTTTCTACATAGTATATATGGCCTGGGAAATTATTACATCATTTATTGATTGAAAACATTAAGACAGACAACGACACGGAGTATCGAGGCCTGTCAAGGCAACTCGCCGCAAGTTTGCACAAGATGCTTATGTATCTTTCAGCAAAAGCATTCTTAGTGAACACAAACAAATGGATCAGTCGATGAACTCAATACGTTTAAATGAGACTAGCGTAATAGAATATTTATTGATGCATGCCATTCAGCTGATCCTCAACGCAATCGCAATCAATTCAATCTGTCAACCATGGCACAGACAGCTCTACTATACATTAGACACACACAAATTAGAGGCGTTTTATTGAATTTAATTAGAAAGAGCGAAATTGTGATTGTTGTTGTGATCAATCAGGCGTGTGGCACGTGTAAGAGTGTGAGTGAGATCGGTCATTGATATAGCTAAAGTCGGGCACAGTGCAGTTATTATCAATTGGGCGCTAAATGTTAATTGAGTTATCGTTTTGGCAAATTGCAACTTGTATGTGTATGGCAAACAAACATGCGATCTACAAATTGCGCATTCTGTCTGGCAATTGCCTCGCTTCTCACCCAGCTACCCGATTTTTTTCTTCAAATATCAAATGCAAATGTGCGGAATTAACACTGAAAACGCAGCGAACGTCATAAAAACAAACGTTGTGTCTTCAATGCATGTAACTACACATTTGTATCTTTATATCTATGCATCTTTATCTAGCAAATATGTGCATATGGCTTATTACCTTAGACGGTTAGCTACAGAACAAAACAGAAATGGAAACAGGCAGAAAAATAACCCCAGTTACAGACCAGACGGCGCGCAAATTGTAATTTATCACTGCAATTGGGCAAAGTCAATAGAAGCAACTACTATGCTGCTGTTTCTGGGCAAGAATCTTTCACTCAATATATGTTAATATATATATAATCAGAGTGGTGTCATTAACTTGAAAAGCAGTCAACGATCGGGCATTGTTCGCATATCTGTTGATTGAAACCAAAAATGTTGTTTTGCATCGCTTATCTGTGTATTTATTTACTTAAATATTGTTTTTCTGTTGGCTTAACGTTTTGTTTACTGTTCAAAATCGTCTCTGTGCGTGCCAGGTATTATTTTTTGGCATTTATATATTTATTTGGCATTTATTTTTAAACTTTAAGTTGCCAACTTTCAGCATATTTATACTTATAGCACGTATTTTGTACTATAGAAAATGTGTCTATTGTCAATTGTTGCACTTATTGCGCGGCGCACTTGAAACGATCGTTGGAACACGGAACACAATAATCGCAGCGTGCTTGGGGGTCAATGGGAATGGGGAATGGAGAGGGTAAGCAATAATTAGGCATTAATTGTCAAGTGATTATATGACAAGTGATTTGCACTGCACTCTACATAGAGAAAGCCTTAATTGCGACGTAAAATATTTAAAAAGAGAAACAAACAGAGAGAGAAATAGAGAGATAGCTGATCGCGCTGAGTCAGAGATGACGGGAAAAGTCGATGAAATGGAAACACACCTTATCGGACATTAGACTTAGAGCTTTTTGGGAAGACGCACTAAAACTGGGCCGCACGCAAAAGTCCCACAACCTCGCTTTGTTGATGACAACCCAACGAAATGAAAGTAAACAAACGATTAAATTTCTCATGCCTGTCTTTGTGTATGCAGTATACATACATATATGTATGTGTATTTGTGTGTGCATGTATATAAGGCCCAAAAAGTGGGTCAAAGCGTCGCAGATATCGGAACAGTGAAACCAGAACAGCAAATTAACAGCTGCTTTCTGTCTCACAGTCTGTCTGTCTGCAAGTTAAGCATCAAATGTATTTAATTAATACTCGATTACAGAAACTAATAATGAAGACGGAATCAAAATGCGACAACAAAACATTTTCATTTGCATTCAACAATAACAATCGTACACAAAAGCGTAGTAGCATTAACAAAAACACAACAAAAGCATACACAAACAGCTTGGAAACAAAACGTAATACGTATACCTATATATGTATGTATATAAAAACAAATATATTTGCATATAGTCGCAGCTGCTGCTGACAAAACTGATTATCAACACGACTATTTAATACCCGTTTCGCCAAGTTTCTCACAAAAATCTGTTATACTTCTAATCGAAAGGAGTTAACTATAACAATAACAATCACATCTTCACACACATTTGCACAAGCAAACTTAAATCAACGATAAATTGACAAAACTTGCTGCAAATTGTTAGGCAAATGTTGATGAAATTCATTTAGCACATTTACAAATTACCAAACGCCTTAACTCACAATAATTTATCAACATAACAACGAACCCATTCATAATTTTGGTTGACTTTTTCTGTGGATGTTCATGTAGTAAAGAGGAAAGTTTTGAAATTGGAACACGCGTTAATAAATCAAAACAGTGGAAACAAAAAGGCCTGCCCTACTAATATTCTACTGCTGTGTATGTGTGTGTGTGTGTGTGTGTGCATGCAAAACTGCTGATAAGAAGTGGATGAGACAAGTGAGAGCGAAAGGAAAGAGGCAGGAACAATGAACAGGCAATTTTGTTCAGCGCTTGGTAACAATATACAAAGTGAAAAATGGACAAGGATAGACAAAAGGGATGAAACACAAATGGATTGACACAGATAAATAGTTTCTAGGAATTTCTGTTAATCGAATGAAGTTCTCTTAACATATTCCTAGATGTTTTGATGAGTTGCCCCTACAGATACGTACATTTAATCTTATCACATAATTCAATTTCAACAAGCCGTATAATAACAGTTATAAGCCGTCTTTATCTTGACTGAGAAGTACTTCATTTGTACATATATAAATAATTCATTGCCAAATACCCGAGACTATTAAAAGGCCTATACTTACGAATGAATACTTAAATATATTTTCAAAATGAATAAAGAAAACAAAGAATGAAAGCCATATCTTAAACTGTGGCGAATGAGATAAGAGTAAGTATAAATATTATACAATTAAAAATGGTTATTAGTCACAGTTATTGAGAAGAGCTTGTTGTCTGGAAGGATCTAAAATACAATTATCTTTCAAGCAATTAAATTCAATATGAAAGGGGAATTTGCTGAAATTTCGCATAATTTACAAGATGTTGATTTTTTTTCTGTTTTGCCAGAAAAACCTGAAACAAGTTTTAATGTGTTAATAATTAATGCACACCAGCAAACACACTCCAACACATACACACACACGCAAGCACAGCCAGACAGATAAATAGACGAAGAAGCAGACACGCGTTCGCTTGATTATAAATTTCTCATATCATAACAAAAAGCAGCTGTGGTAAAAACAATATAAATAACAAGAAGAAGGGGAGAAGGAAAAACCGATGACGATGACACTGACGACAAAAACAGCAGTTGAAGAGCAGATAAAAAACACGTACTCATAGTAACTACAACAGCAACAACTTAAATAACCCTATTCAAAACAAAAGATCAAGCCATACAGCGAAGCAGCGGCAACAGAAGAAACAACAAATAAGAAAAATAAAACCAAACGAAACGACTCTTGAACTGACAATTCGAGTTGCTGCCACTCGCTCAATCTCGCTCTCTCTCACTCTCTAGTTCTACAACTCTCTGTCACTCCATCTCCCACACTCACTCACTCTTGCGAGTGCTGTCACTCTTTAACGGCTGCTCTGCATTGCGTGGCCCGTTGCTGCCCATTTTGTTTTCACGTCGCCGCTTGCTCTTTACTCTAGCTATTTTTACAGCACACACATCAAAAAATTAAATAAAGTTCACTAACACAAACGCGCATTCAAGCGAGCAACCACACAAACACACACACACTTGCAAAGGGCAAGCAACAGAGAAGAAAAAAGATTTCTAAACGTTTTATGTTTGTAAAATTTACCTTATTGTAGACAATTTGCAGTTGTTCAATTAGTTGAATTATGGTTTGATTCAGTTTTCATTCATTTGCATGTGCACACAAATTTCTCAATTCAATTTTACACATTGAAATTATATGTGAAAAATTTCACATACGCACACACACACACATGTATGAATATATAAGTAAAATATATATATATATATATATGCGACTGGGTGGGGGAGACCAACCAGAGCACAGTTACACTTTGGCTTTTGCTTTGCACTTATTGATGTACATACATATACATATGCAGTACATATACAAATTTAGCTTCACAATTTAATTTGATTTTCTTACACGCGTGTGTTAATATAGGCTTATTTTGCGCGACTTGTACTTTATCACAAATATTTTTCCTGTTATTTTTTTTAAGCGTTGGCACGTCCGATCCGAACGAGTGGAGAGGCTAAACTGAATGCAAGCAAAACACATTTTAAATGCTCTGGCCAGACAGAATGTTAGCAGTGCCAACGACCGATTCACTATCAGCCAGTGCGAGCGAGCAAACCATACAGCACCGCAGCACTTGTTCGCTTACTGTCGACCGCAGCTGTGTGTGCGAGCAGCAACACATGCTAGGCTACCAACGCTCTCAGATACATGTTGACAGCTGCATGCTCTCACCACTCAGATACTTTTTAGCAGCGCTCTTTGGCTCTTTTTTTATTTTTTAAGAGCGCTGCCAAATGCATTTTGAGTGCAAAGTGTTATGGTAATAAATCCTGAAAAGAATATATATTAAATCCAGGTTGAACTAGATTCAGGCTAATTGTGTGTTCGTACTTAAAGGTACCCATTAAATTGCTCAACTTGTTGAAAAAAAAAACTCAAGTGCCAAAATTTAACTACATAAATTAACAACAATAACAATTTGCAGTAAAACAAATGTATTGCAAAATTGTTTTTTCCTCACCAATAAAAACGACAAAATAACAAAAATATTTGCCAACGGAAGCTAACGAAGCCACAACGCGAACCAAACTGAACCTCTTTTGCCCTCTCCAAACGCCTGAAAAGCTTCCGCATCGTCGTCGTCGTCTCTTCTTCTTCTTCATTATCTTTTGCTCTGTTGTGAAAGGGGGAAAACTAATTAAATTGTCGCCAAAAGCAGCCGACAGTGGGAAACACAAAACAGCTGTTTGCCAACAAAAGCAAGCCGCCTCGTTATCGTTCAGATCTTATCAACCGGACAACACACTCTATAAGCATGCATACGAGTATATACGATTCCCATAATCTACAAGTTGGGTGCTAAAAGTCCACAATCAGTTACGGGCAGATTCCATTGCCAGTTTCTCAAGACTTAGATATTGACGATACAAGGCACATTACTTGAATTAGTGCCACACCCAAGCTATACAGCTCGCAGCAAAAATTCAAATGACGTACTTGCAGATACAATTTCAATTGCACGCAAAGGGTTATCTTTCGTTTCTTTTTGGCCTAACCAGCCAAACAACGCGGTGATATCGCCAAAAGAATAGAAAATCGCGTGAGTAGACGAGTCTAGTTTACATATACTACATATAGTAATTGGCACGTTCCTCAGATAAAGAATATTGTCCTGTCGTTGTTAAATGTCAAAGAGTCTGACTCTTCATATGAGCACAAAAATAGACATCGAAGTGGGAACGCGGGGAGTGCGAGGGGAGGCAAAGTGTGACGCATATTAAGCAAACAGACAGTAGGATCAATGCTTATCTAGAGCTTTTATGTATATGTAGGGGTAACATCACACACACACACACACACACACACAGCATTTTAACATTTTCACATTTAACATTTAGGGCCCGTTCAAGGCTGTTAAGCAAAACCCAACCCCTCCCAGTGCATCATGATTTATTCAGTTTAGTCACTGTTGCTGCTGATGCTGCTGCTGTAAATGCTGACCCTGGACAAGCACTTGGCAGCCAAGTGGGCGCCGCTTGAATTGCTTGCCTTTTTATGCATTGTTTGCCTGAATTTTTGCATCCTTGACACTGACAGTGACTTTCAATGGAGGCCATAGCTGCTGTTGTTGTTGTTGCTGCTGCTGCTGTTAAAAAGAGAATCTTTCAAGAGCAAATTGAGCGCAATTCTCCGTTATAGTGATGACACAAAGGAGCATAGAACACATTGTGAACTAAAAGCAACTGTAAATTTCTACAAGTCTGTGTTTTGTTATTACTGCTCTTGTTGTTCTGCTTTGAGAGCGAAATTCGTATCAATAACTGTAAACAGTGTCGTATCACAACAACACTTTTCACGTGATTCATTTCGAATATGATTTTGTTGATTAGTTTTTGCCGCTGCACCTTAAATTTATTTGTTGTTGTGTGACAATTTAGTTGACAGCCAGCCATAAAGTTAAGGGAAACTGCCAATCAACGTTTCAAATAGGGCCAGCTGGTTAAATGAGAAATGGGGAAGATGTTGTCTTGGAATAATAAATAAACAAATAATAAAACAAGTGCAAAAGTGATTATTCATACTTTAGTCTGAGAACAAAAAACCAAACAAATAAATATTAATTAACCGATTAATGAAACCTGAGCAAGTTTTTTGATGGATGGCTTAAATAAATGGTTAAGTGCCAGTACCAGGCAAAAGCTGCCTCTCCCCACACCAGCAGCCAACCACAAACTACTTAAAGTGCATCTAAAGGACACACACACACACAGGTAGCACTTACCCAAGGCTATGCTGCAGGATATGCTTGCTCTTTCTCTCTCTCTCTCGCTTTCTCTGTCTTTGGCATTGAGCTGACATTAGTAAAATAAAGCCTTGTAGACCATGGGCATAGCCAATAGGGTTTTAGCAATAAACAAACTGCTCACATTTAAAGTTATGATATTGCTAGACGATCCGTACGATTCTGTCATATGCACTTATCAGGTTTATTTATAATTCAAACTCAAATGGAATTTGAGAAGCCTGTTTTGAATAGTAGTCAGTTTACTAAACTGACAATCGCTTTAACTTTTTAAGTTTTAGGGCAGAGAGACTACCATGATACCCTCCATTAGCCAGTCCCTGGGTTTAGGGTATTAGAAATCATGCTTATTAATGACTTTTCGCAAAAATCCTGAGACTACATTCATCATTGACATTGCCCCAATGATATGTTTCCAAGAATGAATAATATAGTATGAAAGTCACGTATGCGTGTTGCAAAGCAATTGCTTTTTTTTTGTTTTTTGTTTGCATTTAATTTGTACTCGCTTTTGCATTAGCGAAAAAAAGTTAGAAATTTCCATTTCCATTTGATAGTCAATTTCAGTTCCACTTCGTGCCTGCCTGTCTGTCTGTCTGCGCCGTCTGCTTTGTGGGAAACAGTTGGAATCTGAACTTGAGCGAGAGAGAGAGAGAGAGAGGGAATAAGGGGGTGAAGAGGGTTTATTAAAAACACGCGCTCCTCAGCGCGTCATTTAATTGAAAAGGCAATTGAAATTGTTTTTTTTTTTGTTGGTTTGTTGTTGTTGTCATCATAACAATAAAGATGTGTGTTTTGTTGTTGTTTTTTTTACCTATTCTTGTGACTCACAACAATGGCTAATAAATTCAAGTGAATAACAACAACAGAAGCGAAACATATATCAGCTGCTTGTCATTTCTGACTTGCAAGTAGTTCTCGTTCATTCAATCAATCAATTAGTCTAGAGCAACTTTGCTTAATGTTAAGAAAGAACTAGGTCATTGAAAAGGTTTTTGGAAAACGTATACTTAATATGTTTATGTTCTTCTTCAGGCTACATTATAATGATAAATGTGAATCGAATGTTCTTATACTAAGTTTCACAACACAAAAATTGCAAACATGAAACATTTCTCAGGCAGTTGTTTGTCGCAGTCAAATATTTGAAATGAATTCAAATGCTTTTTGATTAAAATGTATTCAATTTTGAATGCTCAAGCAAATAACTGATGAAAGATCAACATAGTATTTAGTAGGTGCCAAAGATACCTTTAGTTTCTTGGCCCTGACATTGAAAGTTGGCTAAGAAATCGTATTTTTCTTTTCAGGTATTGCACAAATTTAAGCTATTCACTTTGTGTTAAGTAAATTCTCAACTTATTTATTTTATCTTTTCTTCGCAAATCTTACAACATAAAGTAAGCGTAATTTTCATTCTTCTCTACCGGAACAATGGCCACGCGTTGAACCCGTGAAAAACGGCTTATTTGCTAGGCAGGGGGGGGGGGGGGGAGAGAAGGCTGAGGTGGCACTTGTCAAGAGCCGGGACACGAGGTAGCAGCAGCTAATGAAATAACCAAATGGCTAAATGGCCAAATAGCCGGCACTTTGCTTAGTAAAATCGTTTACTATTTTGATTTGAAAAAGAATTCAAGTGTTTATAAATACAAAATCGTATAGAAAAACCGAAAGCACTGACCATGCCAAACCGATCGTACAAATGAACTTTATTAGCAGCTGTTGCCAACTTATACAACACAAAAAAAAGAGACAGAAAAGAATACATGTTGGCCCAATGCCAATGTATAAGTATACATATCCATGCGACCAAAAAGCGGCCCCAAACAAGGCCACATACATTCATCAATTCATCGCCAAACTATGCAAAACTATTTGAATCCATGTGGAATTTGTAGTTGGAGCTAACTCCAATGAACTGGACTTTGCACAAACAAAGCCCCAATAAGTATACTATACTTACACTACTACGACTACAAAAAAAACGTGTTGCTCCCGCATGACATGCAAATAGACAGATTAATGGTACTACATACATATATACCGACACTCTCATGACCCAGTAAGTGAGCGAAATCAATGTCAATAACAGATGCCAAATGCAAGACAGCGAAGCAGTACGACAGACCAGTACCGTTAAGCAAGTGGTTGTGCCTCTCTTTTTAACATGTGCACGCTGGTTGGCAAACGGAAACGAAATTGCGACGTTAATACACATATGCATGCACTTGTATGTATGTATATACCTGGTAGCCTGCGGCCGACACACGTTACTAAAAATAATGACACCAAAATCTGCCGCCACACTATAATTATATGACTTATGTAAATATTTGTGTATAGCATTTTGTGTACTCAAGCATATGTGGATCAAGTTTAATTTAATGCCAACGATAACGAAAATAAATAAAAACAAAAGAGTCGAAAGAACAGAAGAGAAACCAATACGACTACACGATGATGCTGTATTGCCAACAACAATGTGGGAATTGCAAATTCGTGTTGTGGCAAAAGCAACGTTAAATAAATAAAACTAATGCCAGCTAAGCACTTGAAATTATTATGAATCGTTGAAGTCGTATGCACTGCATTCGGCTATAAACATTCAGTTGTTTTGCTTTTTCACTTACGTCAATGGCAACAAACGTAGAAATTTTCGCAAATATAAAAACACACAGAAAGGGGGCGGGACTCGGTTCGAGCAGAACGCAATACACCTCAAACGATCTCTCGCAGCATACGCACTATATACACACACACACACACATGCATACGTAATCGTTTTGCCGTGAATGATCTATTGCAAAGCGTTCCCAACTGAACCGAAACGAGCGAGGGAACACAGTGTAAACATTGCCAGATCGCTTTCGGTTTCTTCCGACAACGCCAAGTATAAAATAGAAGAAGAAGAAAAATGCTTTGCTCTTAAAGATTTAATGACATAAACAAAAAGCTGCTTAGTCAGCAATTATCAGCAGGAAGGATTGGTGTTGAGGGGGAAGGAGAATGGAAACTTTGTTATTTGCTTTTGTTTTCATTTTTTCGCTACAATATATGTATATTGTTGAAAGCAAAATAAATTTGTATACATAGTATACAAATGATGAATGTAAAATGGCACATTAGGCATTTTTCTAATGATTGAAATGGATTATGCGGAAATTGCTTAAATTGATGAATGAAAACAGGAAAAGTTATGAAAATCAAATATAAAATTAATCTAAAAGTTACATTGAGGCGCCATTTGTGATCGTAAAAAAAGATTTATAATATATAGCTATTGAAATGATTATTCATGCTTAAAGCACGTAAAACACTTGGCACGAATCGAGATATATAAATTGCGTATAAATTTTAATGAGCATATTTAGCATTCAATTATCATAATTAAAGCTACTTGCAACGAATATTCTGTACAATATTATTATGCGACATTTGTTCTGGCATGTTAAATCAATTAAATTTGATAGAATTTGGCAAATGCAGCTAAAATATTTGCTTGTATAAAGTTCAAGGATGCACATGTGAAAAGCTCAGACCTAACACACATTTTTATTATCTAACCCAATTAACTAACTAACTATGCATATGATGTCATGTGAAAAGGGAAATTCCTGTTACTATTGATTTATTTTTTCTTCGTATTCACTTCACTTAACATGTAAATTATATATATATATATACTTAGGTATATACATTTATCAAGTAAATGTATCCTTAATGCCATGCTTATCGTTTTGGCACTTTAACTCGTTAAGTCACGCACTCAAAGCTCTGATTGTCTGATTGATTATTTATACGCACGAAAACCCTCAAGTTTATGCAGAGCTTATCTAATCGACTGTATGTTGTGGGTTCGAGGCAAATTGTACAAATTTCGTCATAAATAATTGCAAATTGATGGGCTTGTGTTTGTTTCACAGACAACGTACATATTAATGGATACGCTTGAAGTTGTTTGCTAATTAATAATGATTATCAAATTGAACAATAATATTGATTTGGTAAGCTTATAGCTTGAGTGTACACTTAAGTTTTATCTTTTGATAATTATAAACAAAAGCAGTAAAAACTTACGTTATGTTGAAAAATAGCCAAACTGCAAGTAAACAAAGCAAATTCATTGTGAGTTCTTAAGGCAAAGAAATATGTTTCAAATTGCGTTGTTGAAACTTGACTTTGTAAATGTGTTGCGCATTAAATGACACATTTAACCTACCCCCCCGGAAAGTATCCACCAAAGACCAAACAACAAATCGCCTCAGTTTGAACTGCGTCTTTGCTTTTTTTTTTGGGTTGGGATCCAATTACTTACAGTCATTATGTAAACTAGAAGTAGCTTTAGTTTCAACACATTTTCATTTTCCATTCAAATGTTACATGAGCTTTGTTAATTAACTAGATATATATATCTTTGCTAGCAAACTTGCTTGAATTCCCCATAAATGCTCTACTGTTCAGGTTTCTAATACCTAGAACAAACAATTAGTGGGAACAGCTTGTTTTAAATGGAAACGAAACACATTAGACATAAATTATAGTTATTGAGTTTTATTTTTGCATTTAAAAACGATTTCACTTTTTATTTTGATATTAATACAAGCCCAACAATGAAAACCAAAGCTGTTGAAAAATTTGAGTCTAAAAAATATCAAGAATACTCATCCCAAGGATTTTTACGTATATTAGCCGCAATGACTCATAGACAAAAAAAAACAATAGAAACAACATACAATAGAGTATTCCATAGCCATCTAAGTATATGTATAATTTATTTAAAAGCATTGCGGCTATTGTTGTGTTGGTTTATTACTGTTATTTTTCTTGCTGCTTTCTGTTGTGTTGCCTAACATCTAAAACTTATGTCTAGAACGGCATTATTATTAGTTAGTTTAGTTATAGTTTTATTATTTTACAATTGAATGTGCTCGGGGTTAGAGCACGAACAGGAGAACTACGATTGACGAGACATCGAGGATTGCAATAAGTGTGCTAACTATAAACTATTTATACTTATGTATGTGTACATAAGAGTATGCCTAGTGGGTAGTATAAAAATATATGTATATACGCTTAAATATACGTATAAATCTGTGTATATCTAGTTGCCTGGCTTAAGGATTTACATGCCGAGCAGGCACTCGGCAAACTGCCCGGGCTACGCCTGCGTCACAAAATACATTTCGCCCGATGAACCAACGACAACGGCATGCGTATCACCTGGCCCCGCACCACCGCCGCTCAGTGCATTTGGAGCGGCGGCAATCATGCTGCTCATATCGGACATATCGGTGCCATTGCTAACAATGCTAACGGCACCACTAAACGTTGCATTCGAACCAGTGGCATTTAATTGCTCATTGACCACATTACTGCCATGATCCGTTGTCTCCACATGCTGTTGCAGCCCATCGATGTTATCATAGAGCGTGTTGCATTCGCCACACTTGTAGAACGGCTCCACGCAGTCCGGATGCTTGCGTTCGACGTGCCAGCGCAGATTCGCCGCATTCGAGAAGTTCTTGCGGCAATTGCCAACGCCACAGCAATAGGCACGCTGCTGATGCGTCTGACGATGCCGATAGAGAATCGCTTTGGATTTAAATGTGCGATTGCATATATTGCACACGGGCGTACTTGTCTCGGCATCGTGCGTCTTCATGTGCATGCGCAACATGCCGGGACCCTTGAAACTCTTCAAACAGATCTCGCACTGTGGCTGCTTCTTGCAATTGGCCCGTATCCAGTTGGTGTGCGAGTGCATGTGATTCTGCAGGCCCTTGAATTGCCGAAATTCTGTGCTGCACAGATGGCAGATGTAGCGACCCGAGCCCAACGGTGATGTATGCTGCCGTATGAACTCTGTCACCAGATTCGCATCGATCTCGTAATTATCATCGGCGCCTGCTGCCGCAATCACTGAGGCAGTCTGCACCAATTGACGGGAATTGGCTGCTGCCAGTTTGCTACTAATTGTGGGTGGACTGTGCTGATGATGATTGCAGGGTTGTTCTACTAATTGCTGTTGCTGATTATTGTTATTGTTGCTGTTGTTGTTGTTGTTGCGACGCGCACGTTTCGCCGAACTGGGCGTGGGACTGGGTGTGTTGCTGACATGCAATGTTAGCGAATCTTGTCGAAACTCAACGACAGCATTCTCCAGCGATAGACTGTGCAAATCAACGGATTGCTGCTGCTGCTGCTGCTGTTGTTGTTGTTGCTGCTGCTGTTGCTCTTGGAGTTGTTGTTGCTCTTGCAACTGCTGCTGTTGCTGTGCCTCCACATCGATGAAGGCTTGCTCAATATCACTGGCGCTTACGTCACCGTCGTTTGGCTCCATTATTGAATAGTGCAGCTCATCATCAACATCGCCGCCAAGGCCGCCATGATCCGGATCATCGGTTATATACTCACAATCATCCACCGGTGCCATATCATCAACATCGCCATCCATTTCGCCTTCGCCTTCGTCAAGCATATCTTCGTCGTCCAGTTGGATTTCTTCAATGATGAAATTATCATCGTCTTCATCCTCGGTCTTAACGCCATCCTCGTGCTGCATCAGCTGCTCATCAAAGTATTCGTCATGCTCTTGCTCCTCTTGCATATCCTGTTCTTGATCTTGATCTTGCTCTTGCTCCTGATCCTGTGTGTCACTATGCGTTAGATCCTCATCGATGAGCACCTGATGATGGTGATGATTATGCTGCTGCTGTTGCTGCTCCTTGAGAAAGTCTTGCTGCTGATCATCGTCGAGGACTATTGTCTCGAATGTGTGACCCTTGCTATCCAGCTGCTCATACACCTCATCCAGCTCCTCATCATCCATTTCACCATCGTCCAGTAATTGAACATCTGCATCGGTTAGAGAGGCATCGCCAACGCCACCACCATTACCACTATTTGTCGTGCACATTTCTTGCGTTGTCGGCGCTGGAGCCATGCTGCGCTGAGGCACAAGCTGGACAAGCTGTAGCGTCTGTGTACCATTTGGCTGCTGAACTATTTGCAACGTTTGACCATTGGGCGCTTGAAGAAGCTGTGGCAGAAACTGCGCCTGCGCCGCTTGCGTCGCATTTGCATTTGTTGTCTGCGGGCTAATGATCTGCGCCAGTTGCGGCGTCACAATTTGTGTGGTGATAAACTGGCCATTGGGCAAAAGGATTTGCTGTTGCGTTGTCGTCGGCATCAGTTGCGCCGGCGCTGGCTGCAGCGTTGGCAGCTGAATTTGTTGTATCTGCTGATGCTGTTGGTGCTGTTGATGATGTTGATGCTGCTGTTGGTTTATCAGTGGTGGTGGGGGTGGTGCTGGCTCCGGCAGAAGTTGTGCCGCTTCTTGTTCTTTCTTCGGTTGGCGCGACGTGCCCTTTCGCAACAGTGGTTTAAATTTGCTCTTGACCTGCGGGAAAAGCAAAGCATATGTGTGATTAGGGTGCCAAAAGCTCAATAATAAAACGCTTACCTTTAGCTGCACTTGCGCTTGTTGTTGATGCTGTTGTTGGGGTTGTTGTTGTGGCTGCTGCAGTAGATATATGGGGGACTGTTGTTGTTGCTGTTGTTGCTGCTGCTGTTGTTGTAGAATCTGGTGCTGCATTATTTGTTGTTTCTGCTCCTCGAGCTGCTGCTGCTGCTTGAGCTGTTTTTGCAGCAGCTTCTGCTGTTTGCGCTCCTGCGGCGTCAGCGACTCATCTGTCACTAATCGTACCGTCAGACTTTTAATATATTCGCGCAGTTCCTTGTCGCTGCGCTCGACGAGCGTCTTGAATGCATGATTTCGACTGACGGCATGAACGCATTGTACGCAGATCTTATCCGGCCAGCCCTCGGTGGGCTCAACCCGGACACTTGTGCAGTCCATTAACATTTCGGGCACTTTTTCGCTGAATAGTGGACGCATTTCCTTGCGTTCTGAAATGCACAGGCGGCAGATTTTGTCCAATTCAAGAACTTTCTTGCGGTCCATCATGACTGTTGCTGGATTGTGTTGGTTGCGACTCTAATAACAGTTGCCTTCTACAAAAAGAAACACATAAGACACTTGTTGCTTGCATATACGCAAAAACCTTGCAATAGTCCTCGGAGTATGAGATATTGGTTGATAACATTCACATATTAAATATTTGCGCCTTTTATTGTTGTCTGGCAGCTCTAGTTTGTTTAACGCTCTGGCAACTCAACGCCGGCGGTGCGAGCGAGATGGCTGTAGTGTACCAACGACACGACGACGACGACAACTAGTTATACACACTTTAGCATCTTTGTATTGGTGCGAGCGAAAAATCATATTTTAACTACTTTCGCAGCAAACAGAAAATGTATTTTGCTTTTAAAACTATAGCAATTATGTGTTAATTCCATTAAAAACTCATACTCCTTGGCTCCATGCTTGAGGTTTTCCATAACACAATCCATTTCCTTAACTTACCCAAGCACTATTTATATAATTTATGTGGCCTCCTCTAGCCTTTTCACAGCATTCGACATTAAATTCGTTTTAAATATGGCCGCATCACACAATTTCCGAACGAAAAACTTAGTTAAATCACATTTTAGGCACTTAGCGCGAGTTTGTTTTGAATTGATGCGAAACAAAAACAAATGCGGCACCAGTTGGTTATTCTGGCAAGTAAATGAAATAACTAGACTTCGACCAGTGCCAAATTAATAAAAATTCGATGAATGAAATTTCTGTGCAACCGCAGTGGTGCTGTTTCTGCTTCTGTCTTCTTCTGTCGACTGCAGTATGATGCGCGAGGCAGCTAAAACGATGTGAAACGACGATTACCCACACATTCGCGTCACACATATATATCTCTCTTTTTTTGTTTCGCCTCGTTATCTGCTTGTGTGAGTGAGATATGCGTATGTGGCGTGGCCGTAGACACTGTGCTGCCAACTCGATCAAATAAAAACACCAAATTCCGCGTCCGAATCAAAACAACAACTCATACATACAAAAAATATCCATCACAGCTTAATATTATATTTGTTTTATTTAATATTTATTAACTTTACTAAAAGTAAGTTGGTGTAGCTATTTAAAAAGCGTAGTATCTTACCTGTGTTTTTTTGAAAACCGCTGCAGAACGCGTATTTCACATTACTTTCAATACACACACTTGCACTTTTACACAATTGCACTGTGCCTTGTTTGCACTTTAGCGACTTTTTTGTCGTTCGGCTTATTTCTCACTCTTGTTATAGGTCGTCGGCACATTGATGGTTTCGCGATTTATGTTATTCACCACAATAAAACAGAATTTCACATCTTTTACACGCCCACGTAACAGCTGCCGCCCGGTTCAGAATACTTTAAGGACTGTCATGCCATGGCTAAAAAGCTTAACAAGGTGCGAGTGAAATAGTCTGCATCTCAGATGGATATCAAATGTGACGTCACAAATGTAGGAAATTGAAAGCCTTATCGATTTACCGATTAATTACAGCATTTGCAGGCCGTTGCTTACAATATTTTCAAGAAACGATAAAATGCTTATATATTTTTGTTTGAATTCAATTTAAAAACACTGCAGTGAAAGAGGAGTTTACTTAGTTTCTAGACAGGAAGTGGCCTGCGTCTTGTTTGTATTTGCCAACTCGTACTTTTGTCGCTCCTTGGTCTTCTTGTTGTAGACGCGTACAATGCCATAAACTACAACAATAAGCACAACGGCGAAGAGCAGGCAGCTGATGACAAACCAGGGATAGAATGAAGAGCTTTCACCGTCCTTTGGCTCCTCCGACGCCCACTCATTGAACTCCTGTGTGCCATTAACGCTCAGCCTAGCGGGCATAGCAGCCATATCGCGAAAGAGCGAAGCCTTGGCTAGATTATCCGACTCGGGCGATTCAAATGCCGGCTCAGTGCCATCGATCCGTATGAAAGTGAGACGAGCCCCTGTAATAGGCTGCTTATACCGCATCAGGCCATGGCCAAAGTATTCGTAGATGTCCGCATCGAACTCGCGATGTTGATCCACCCATTGGCCAATTATTTGCACCTTAACCTCGCTTCTGGCATCCATGGTGCGTCCATAGTACGCCTGCTCCTGCACTGTGAGTCCACCAACACCATTTGCGTCCAGTTCCAGCACAGCACCGCGATGCTCCAGCAGCAGTGGCAGCTTCTCCAATTGCTCCTGCTCAAATATGCTGGTCGTATTCAAGCGTATTTTTTCCACAAACTCATAGCTAAGGCTGCCATAAATGGGCTTCCGCTGACCACTCGGATTCCGCAGCATTCCGTTGCCCAGCCTCATCTTGTAGCTGTTGGTCACATTGCGCCAGGGTAAATAGGTCACATTGCGTAGCTGATACATCAGCGGTTGCAGTTCCACCAGCACATTGATATTGTCCTCCACGCCATACTAAACAAAGATGAAGAAAATCATTGTACTAGGACACCAGAAACTATACGTTTTAGGCTTACAAAATTATCCTCAAAGATCATGACCACACAGGTGAACATGTTATCCAAAACGTTATTGACCAAATCTGTGTGCCGAAAGTGGCACAATTCGGTCTTTTCGCGCTTCAAATTGGTTGCCTTGGCAATATAGCTGAGACGCTCCTTGGGATTCAGTTCAGCAGCATACTCCTGCATCATGATGCTGTAGGGCACCCAGGCCAACATGGAGCTGGCATTTCCACTGCATATATCCCGCTGAGCACCGCGACCATTGAGCTCACCATTGTGTAGCTTGAAATAGTGATGATTGCTGCGTTTCATTGTTGTTGAGCCATGATCCGCGCACATGGTATCGAAGAGGCTTTCCTGGGGATTAGTCAAGTGTGTTCAAATATAAGTACTTGATTTGGCACACTTGCTTATTATAATCATATTCTTATCTCTTATCTACTCGAAGACACTTTTTTAACGTTTCCTTGCCTGCTTTATCATCTTACCTAATTGAATTTGGAATATATTGAAGGTAAAGCCACTTGATTAAGATTTATTTGTTGCCATTTAATCTATATTGACCATATATAATTGTCTAGATGATGATTCAATAATGGCCTTGCATCGATCATGTAAGGACTTAATGCCAGACAACTCGCTTTTGGCCAAACAAAATCACCTTCAAACTTCAACTGATTCATCGAAATGCCATAAATGGATATTAACTTTTGAACGTTCTTAAAACTATGTACATGGAATCATTTGTATCATTAATTTAATTGTTGTCTTAATTGAATTGTGATTTTAAATTTAGACTTTGCTTTGGTTTTGTAAACCCAACTGATTATTGAAAGCTATATATAGCTTTTAAGAGTAGTACTTGGATTAATTGAATCCTCTAAGGACTTTGGTGGACCCACCTTCTCCTTAACCGTCAGCGTTGTAGCTGTTATATGACACTTGAGCTGTTTGTCGCTGGCCACAAACACATGTCGATCAATATCACTGAGCAGCAATGGTGAAGTTTCAATGCAAAAATCCGGACGCTCCTCGAAAGCCAGGCAGCTGATCGTGCAGAGCAGCAGCAATCCAAGCGATATTCTAATAATGCACATAGCTGTGAAGTTTTTCCGTTTCGTTGATACGCGCGCCACCGATGACAAATCGTAACTGAAATATTTGCGATTTGAAGTGATTTTGGTCATCGTTTGTTTAGCGCTCAATCAAAAAAGCATTCAACTTGACCGCAAAACCCGATAAATGTACGCGAATGCTGCCATATAACCATATTTATCTATTTTGTTTGGAGCATAAACTTGGGCAGATTCATTTGGAGAACGCAAACCAAACTAACTGAATTGATTAACGTTAGCTACGAAAAACCCCTTCGCCTGCAACGAGTCATTTCTCTATTCGGAACAGCGATAAGATAAGAGTTAAGCATAACAAATACTTTGTGCTCCGATTAACAGGTGTCCATGTGAGAGTTGGAATGACTTCAAACCAAATAATTAAACTAAGTAAAACGTATTTAACATATATAAACTTACATTAGTTTACTTAAACTATTATTTATTGTATTTTTGTTTTTATACATGAAATTCACAATAGAAAAGTGTATATTTTCAATAAACTCTATACAATTTAAAATTGTTGAACAATTCTTTTAATTTTGCAAACAACTGCTTCTATAACAGGTCAGTTAATAATTACATTTTTTTTTTATAGTTTAAATGATTTTTACAACTGAATTATTTGTACAAACTTCAACATAAATTACAACTAAACAGCTTAAAAAAAAACTAAGCGATGATAAAAAGAACACGAAAAATAGACAGGCATTGACGATGTTTTATACTGTAAGAACAAAATGTTAATAAAGTTTCAATTCATTGTAGAATTAATTTATTTACCATCGCTGCTGCCATCGCCATCAAAGACCATTTCATCACCGAAATCAATATCATCGTCATCATCATCATCACCGTCATCCAAATCGCTATCGTTGTCATCATCATCATCGTCATCATCATCATCATCATCGCTAGGGGAATCTATATCAATAAAGTTAAGATTCCGATGGCTGCGCAACGGGAAACCAAGGAAGTTTGGACCTAGTGCAAAAGCTGTAAAACCAAAGAGACGCGAGACAAGAGAAACGTTAATATGTTGTATACAAAAAAAATTTTACTATATATGTTTATTTACCATTTTCGGAGCCAGTATCGGTACCCGTGTCGGAGCCCTCCTCATTGGATTCGGGCACCTCCTCTTCATCTTCCTGCAAGCATAGACATAATATTAAATTCAATATCATCCATCTGCCGCATGAGCGTTCTGAGATCGATTGGCGCACCGGTACCAGCACCAGCGCCAGCGCCGGCACCGGCACCGCCCAGTGTACGTGCTCGCCGTCGCACACCAACAATTGAGCTATTGGGCGCATGCTGGCGAGCCAGATTTGAGTTGGCATGTGACGTGTGCCTAAGCCAAATTGGTCGACGGCCAGCACCACCAATGCTTGCTTCCAATGCATCCAATGGAACAGCAATTGGTTCTGCATCAGCATCAGCTTGTGCATCAGCTTGAGCATCCGCATTAGCGTCAGCATTAAGCAAAGCTAAATTTGGCGCTGGCGTATGTGGACGCGCCGCCTCATCGACGATACGAATAAGCACAGAGTCACTGCCTCCTGCATGAGCGGGCAGTGGCGGCTCTTCGGATGCGGACGCAGAAGCGCCGCTTCTAACGACACCATCATCGACGGACAGATCCTTAACCGCACGCACCTCTTCCGAGCGCTCGCTCTTTTTAACGCCAACTGCATAGATTTTCACATATGTCTCCTGCTTCGAATCGTAGCCGCTATGATCCTCCACAACGGCAATCAGGCTGCCATTGGCGCTCACGCTCAAATCGTTGATATTCCGCCTCACATCGATGGTCGCAATGCTCGAATAGTCGTAGGCATCCAGCACATTAAAG
Source organism: Scaptomyza caliginosa (assembly GCA_035044725.1). NCBI lineage: Eukaryota > Metazoa > Arthropoda > Insecta > Diptera > Drosophilidae > Scaptomyza > Scaptomyza caliginosa. The sequence goes on along the minus strand of JAWNNR010001007.1, from coordinate 78,180 downwards.
CTTGTATCATAGGTGGTTGTTTCCATATCATGATCTTTATCTGCGCCCAAACTTGCGCCATATATCACATGCATCGGTGAGAAAGTGCAACTACGTTGATCTAGCACTGGCACAGTTTGTAGCAGATGAAACGTTCGCAAATCCCAAACTTCTGTATTGGCTATAATCTGTTGAAGTAGTAATTGTGCATTAAGTGATTGTTTATTGGATACATATACACACAAAAGACTAACCTCCAAACAATTTGGATGAAAGACGCCCGAAATGCACTGATTAAACTTGTCAAATTTGTGAATTTCTTTGTTGGAACGCACATCCCAAAGAACGCCATCTGCAAAGAGTAGAATGCTTGTAACTGGTGCGTATCAAAGTAAGCAGCTCGACTTACCTGAGAGCAAAAGTTCATCAGTACGGCAAAGGGTAGCACGATTTTTGGTGTACTGATTGGGTATGGTGGGTGTAAATGTTGATATCTTGGAACCAGTATTAACATCATATAGCACAGCACACTGTTTTCAACAACTGATTAGTGTCAAATAAATTGGATTTGATGCATTATTACTTACATCTGTGTGTGTGCCCAGTAGACGATCCTGTGTGGTTTGACTGAACTCACAGTAGCCGACCTCGGGTAAGCGCAGCTTGGATCGAAACTCATTGTCGCTGATGGACCACAGAATGGTGGTTTGTAGACGCCATAGACTGGTGGTCAACACAAGATCGCCGGCACGATTTGCTTGTATCGCATCGACGCCGTACGTATGACAAATGGATGAGAACTGTTCGACGCCATCGTTCATGTTGAACACCTTGCTTTCGCCCTGATGTGTGCCGACAATCAGGTAATTCCCAACAAGATCACAGCAGGTGAACTCCAAATCATCATAGTCGGCGGAGCGCATAGTGCGCCAAGGCGCAAAATGTGTATGGACATGTCGGCGATCGAATCGGGCTGTATTAAAGCCCGCCTGGGTACGAAAGTGTCGCGAGGTCAGATTGTAATTGGAGCTAACCATACGACTGGGACGTGGATCAGGGCATTTGTGCGGTTCGTATAGATCGAATTGTGGGCACGTTGTCACCGGATTATTACACAACGAATGCTGATTTGTCAGATACTCTGTCACAATGCTGTTCAGCGTTACGCGCTTGGGATACATCATTGGCGACAAACCCAAATCATCAGGCAATCCGACAGCACCCGGCTCAACGATTTGCTTCTGAAGCGATCGACTCACCGACGAGGTGGAACGTTCTGTTTTGCGAAGCTTTATGGGCGTCTGTGCACTGAGGTAGTTAAAGTTGGGCACACCCAAAGCTGTGCTGGATGTTCCGCCGGCAGCTGAGGTGTAGGCACCGCCGCTGTTGCCACAGTGTGGCGATAAATCCTCGCCAAAGCTACGATTATGTTCGCTGTTGTTTGACATAATCGCCGCATTCACATCCTGCATGCGAGTGCGTAAGCGATTGCGCGATATCGAACTTATACCGGCAAACCCTTTGTAGTCAAAGGGCGATTGATGAAAATTGCGCGTTGTTGTTGTCTGAAGCGGCAGGCCAACCTCACGCTGCAGCATCTGGGCTGTCTGGCTTAAGCCCTTGCTTTCCAGATGCTCAAAGATAAGCTGATACAGCTGCTGTTCGTTGTATTGAATGCGCGTCTGAGCAATCACATTGGCCTTGTGCATGTTGGTAAGCGATGGATCCAGTGGATTATTCAATGGCTTTGTTTTGCCCGAGATGCGTTCAAGCAACTCCATGGCGTACTTCTGAAAGAGTACATGTTCCGCCCGCTTCTCCTGTAGTATGGGATCACGCATTAGTGTTTGCAACTGACCGCTGGCAAACAATGGCAATTTGCCAACAATTTGACGCACACGATCCGAGCGTGCTAAGCCAGCTAATGCTCGGCATGCCATGCCACGTATGCAATCCGCATCTGTAATGGGTCCTTTGGTCTGCATTAGTGATAATAGCACCACAATGCCATTGTTGGAGCACACCGATTCCCAAACTTTTTCAATTAGCTCCTCGGCATACTTTTGATTGGCTTTGTTCTTGCGGGAAGAGCTGGCAAACTTCAAAAGCGCCGTACTTCCATTATCCTTGCGTATTATTGGCGAACAGACGCAATGGCAGAGCACGGCCAGTGCGGATTTAAGGACCTCAGCATCAGCGGTTATCTCACCAGCAGCTGCGCCCAGCACCGAACAGAAACCGGACGTTGTTGTCTTGTCCAGCATCTGGAGACGCTCACAGAGCACCAAATAAACCCGTGGTATTACACAGCAAACGCTAAGCACGTCGAGAGCTGAGCGCACTGTCTCCGATCTGCCAGTGTTGACCCAGTCATAGCTAAAGGCAATGATGCGTAACAGCATGGCCACACCACCCAGCTTAAGCAACTGATCCACTGGCTCCCAATGTGCACGCACCGATGTGTGTTCCTGCAGGGTGCGTATCTGTTCGTGCAGCTGATCAAAGGTCAGTTTGGCAGCAACCGTCGGCTGCTGGCTGAAGTAGTGTGCTGCCGAGGTGGACGACGTTGCATAGTGTTGGCACAGGAAGTTATTGTATTTGTAGAAGAAATGCGCCTCCATATAGCGTTTAAGTGCCATGCAGACATGGCGCACCATTTGACGCGACGCGCACTCCACATCCTCGTTTATATCTGAGGCGTTGTCATTGTCATTTTGTGTGGGATCCAAAATTTTAAGCACCGATATCTGGCAATTAAAATCAAGAGAATTTATAAGCAGGGATATTAAAGAAGCCAGGTTATGCTTGAACTTACGACATTATAAAGCTTTCGCAGGCCATCCTGTGAATCAAACTCATCCAGTATGACTTTAAACTGAAAACTCAAGCTGAAGAACATTGTAGCATGACATTTAGACGAATCATGACAACGACCCAGTATCCACAAAGCATAACTAACTAAATTTGATATTAACGGACGGGGCATGCTGCAAATACGCTCCATGGCATCCTCACAGTAAGCTAAATAATAAATAGCTATGGACACTCCAGTGGTGGCTAAACTGGGCCGTGGTACATTCAACAGTAGCTAAAAAATGAGACTATTAGTAAAGAACGATGCATTCGAATGCATTTGCTGTACTCACCTCAAGGCCACCGCGTGAAATGAACTCCAAGGCAAACTTCTTGTGACACAGTAGTGAGGCCAGATATTTGAGAACTTCGTAGGCAAGGCAAGTATCACGTCTATCCAGCTCCTCCAGATGCCCAAATATGAGCGTCATGACATTATTGCCAAATGCCATACCCAAAAACTCTTGATATTCGCCCAGGCTTGTGAGGAATCGCATGATAAGCATTTGACTCGTGTCTGCCGTCGGCGGATGCAAAGGAATATACATGCGTTTGTAGTACCGCGATACAGGGAACGCATCACGACTGTTCTCGAAGAGAATGGACATATTGGAGACACTACCGCTGGTGCCGTTATGTTGCGGCGATTGTGGTGCCGATGCAGCACCACAAGCCATCCAACTGAGCATGCCCGGCGAGAAGCTGCTGTCCGCTGAGGTATTGTGTGAGGTGGTGGGCTCTGTTGTTGTGGTCGTTTTACTCATGCGACTGCAGGCGAGCAGCAAATGAAGACGATTAATCATCTTGGGCACTAGGCGCATATTCTGATCACGGCACGTGATGGCAATATCGCTGACCTCCATGGCAGCGGCTAGCAGTCCCGTTGCATAACTCTGCAGCGGCTCAATGCTGTCCTCCGCCCAGTTGTACAGACGATTTATGATGCCATCCTCCTCAGCTGTTTGAAACACTGCCGTTGTCTCCAGTCCCGGCATTACTACCAGTATCAGACGACAGGCAATTATATTCAGCTCCAGAGAGCTGCGACTTACGTTTTGCCGTGTGAAATAGTTTTCTCTGAGATAATCGTTGAGTAGCTACAAGTTACAATAATTAAACTAAGAAGTTTAAAAACGTCATCAATGATTCTTACCTTGCCCATAAACTGATCCTTGCGGAATAGCAGTTTGAGCAGAAGCCCATATTGGCAACTGGGATCAGTGCGATATGGATGTCTGAGGTCTAGTGGGTCCGGATCTTTGCGCATGTATGCATCCTTTTCCCGCTCAAATATCTCGGCTAGACTGTAAGCAAAACATAAACATATATTCTAATTTGTAATGGTTTCTATATTGGAGACTTACCTTCTGAGCGTTGGTACTGGATCGTAGCCACTTGTGGTTTGCTCCTGCTCCCATTTCTCAATGATTTGGGTGAGCTCCTTTTTTGTGGCCGAACGTTTGTCAGTGGGATCATCTGCACTGGCATTGCCAGCATCATCTCCTAAACTGTCTTCATCAGCAGCAGCATCCCCCTCTCCATCTCCATCGCCATCACCTTCAGCATCACCTTCACCTTCTGCATCGCCTTCGCCTTCAGCAACAGAATTGCTATCGCTTTGCGCATCACCATCCACTTCTACTTCTGCGTCGCCTTCTCTAACCTCGTCAGCAGCTAGATCCAAGGCATCACCTATGCTGTCATCACTTTGATAGGCAGCCGCAAACACAGCATTATCCAATGAAGTATCGTTGTCATTTCTTACTTCATCAGCATCGTCTTCCTCCTGTGCCGCAGCATTTCCATTATTGTCATTCGCATTCGACATTTTTTGGGCGGCCCACGAGGCAAGCGCTGCACGCCAGTTATTTAGATAAAGTTCAAGTTACACACACGTGTTGCAGCTATGTGGTAGGTTATTGTGTGTTTATATTTACAATGCAATCGAGTTGATTACTATGCAGATTCCGAGCCGCTAAACCACGCGCTTCTCTTTTTTTTTTTTGCTAATATAATAGTGTGACCATCTTTTACACTAGAGAGGAGCTTAAAAACGTGAGCTGCGCCAGTCTCTTAAATATATCGTTAACATTATTGAACATTCCCGTCAGTATGAAACCAGACTACTTCATACTAACAAAAAGATTGCAAATAAACATTTCAATTGAAATACTTACTTTAGTTATTCGCTGTGCTAGCGTTTACTCTCCAGCAGATAGCTGACTATCTGGCAGCACTGTGCACGATAGAAAATCGCCGCATATCGTATGTGTTATCGATTTGTCGCGTCATTGTTTTGTTTTTGGCACCACATCAACAACTCATAAGCTTTTGTTAATAATTTAGGCAATAATTATGGGTTTTCTATTTATTCTAAGTTGGATATCGCTCGCGATACAGATAATTTTCCTAACACTATCCATAGGTAAGCTTTGCGCTGTGTAATAAACTAAGTGTATTTGATAATGTTTACATTCTTTTCAAGTGGCCGGACTTTATTATCTAGCTGAACTAGCGGAGGAATACACAACGTCCACTCGGCGTTTTATATTGTTCATGATTAGCTTCACAATATTTGTGTACTTTATGTTAATACTCTTCGAGGACCTGCCGTGGACAATGATGGTTAGCGGATTGCTGGCACAAGCATTCCATTTCAGTATTATGACTAGTTTTCCATTCATACGATTGCTTTCGTTGCCATTCATTGGCTCGCTGACAATGCTGGTGATTAATCATCTGCTCGCATTTCAACACTTTACCAGCGTCTATGCACCCTTTACGCAGGTTAGTGAAATACAATAGCTTCCAGCTGAGCGACATGTTAATCATATGATTCCTTTGCAGGTGCTTGCCTATTTTACGATCTGCATGTGGATGGTTCCCTTTGCATTGTTCGTCTCTGTCAGTGCCAATGATAATGTCCTGCCGACAACAATTGGCCTTAATGAGCGGCGTTTGGGCAGCAGCAATCCGGATGTGGTTAGCAACTACTTTTCGGGAAACAAAAAGCTGGGCTTGCTCTCCCTGTTTAACTATTTGAAAGAGACGTTGCTGCCCGGACGCAGCAAGAAATCGTTTTAGGATTGAATCAAATTCCTTTCTTCTAAACGAATTGCCGACCTACCCCTCCATCCTTTAACCACGCCCCTTTAGTTATTTATTTTGTAAAAACCAATTAATTACGTTTAGGAATAATAAATGCAACATTTGAAATTGTACAAAAACGCAGAGTTATTTATTTTGCACTTTGACCGTGCCGTCGGCCATGCCAAAGTAACACTTGAATGCCATGTCCACAAACAGACCCGTCTCCATAACACCCGGTATCATGGTAATGGCACGATTCACCTCATCCCAATTGTACTCACGTTTCGCAACAAACTTCCAATCGAGCAAAAAGTTGCCATTGTCCGTGACAATGGGACCGGCTTTTTTCAGTGCAGTACGCAATTGAGCATTGCCACCATAGAGCTCCTCGATTTTAAGCTTGACCGGCATATAAGCCATGGGTGTCACCTCAATGGGTATGCCCTTGCACCACTTCTCACCCAAGCGAAGCGACTTCTTGGTATAATCGGCAATTATAACCACCTTCTTGGCACACGAGGCAACAATCTTCTCCTGCATCAGGCAACCGCCGCCGCCCTTAATGAGCACCATACTGCTGTCTACCTCATCGGCACCATCCACGTACACATCAATCTTGCTATGACGATCCAAATCGCCTAGCGTGAGATTATGATCCAGTATCAATGAACGTGCTTGAAACGACGATGGCACACAAATCATGTCAGCCAATGCACCCTCCTTATATACACGTTCCGCAATGCGTTCTACGGCAAACACAATGGTCGATCCACTGCCAATGCCCACGACTTTAGTGTCCTCGGTTATCCACTGATCAACGGCAGCGCGTGCTGCAAGCTTTTTTGCTGCATCCAATGAAATTTGATCGTCCATTGTCTTGTTATTACTGCTAACAATTGTGCGTTGATTGTTCGACGATTTAATACCAAATGAGATCAATTGTGGTAAATGCGATTGCAGCAACGCTCGGTATAACAACAATGGCTTTAACATGTGCTCTCGTTCCGAACTTCAATGTGACCTGGCTTTGGCTTTAGCAAACTCAAAACTTACTTGAATGACACGAGCTGTTATCGAGCTTGTTGTAATTCTGATTTTCACACAAATTGTAATTAAACAGTAAGTTTAAAGCTTATTTTAGGGGATACATAAATTTTTGAGATGAAGATCATTGATTTTTAATGTTTTATCAATAATTTAACACAAAATTCGATTCAAGAAAATCAATTATGATATAATAAAGGCAGTGTCATTGCATTATTAACATTTATAGAGCTGCAAAGCTAATATCGATGTAATCGATACCTATCGAATCAGTTCAGCAATATTTTGGCGCCGCCTTCAAAACGTGAAAAACCAGCAAGCAGCCTTTATGTTTGAAAAATAAAAGGAAGCTGGATAGGTTTCCAAGGCGTCATACAATATATATATTTAAGCTGTTAACGTGCTTTCTCTTAAGTGGAGGATTTTGTTGTAGTTAATGTTTTAAAGTTTTATAGCACTGTGTAAACACAAATGGCATTTGACGGAAATGCGCCAAAAGTAAGTTGAAAGCGCAACGTTGTAATAATAGTTTTCTGGATGCAATCAGGACAATCTAGTGCATACAATGTGCACAGCTAAAGAACAAAACAAGAACTAACAACAGTAGGGAGCCACAATACAAAAGTCGTTTAAAGCTAAACGCTTGCACTGATAATGATAAGAAATGGCTGCTAAAAACCATTAAAGGCATTCCCATTCCCTTTTTGGCTTGAGTCGTTGTTGCCAACGCTGACCAATGAAATGTAAATGGGGGAATCCCCTACTTGAAAGGCCGACCACCACATTGAATTGCTTGTCGTTATTATTGTTGTTTCTGTTGTTACGTTTGCTGCTGCTGCTGCTGCTCCTGCTGTTGGAATATTCCGACTTAGAGCCGGCAAACTGCTTGGATTAGTTCAGAGTATATAGTATTTGGTAGAAATTTAATACTTTTAGTGCACAAAGCGAAAACTCTGTTGAATGGAAATTGCGATAAAGCTGAATGAAAGCAAAGCACAATCACAAAGGTGATTGCAGTTTTTTCCCTTTTGCTTAATGTGGAACACAACCTGAATGCCACATAGCAAAAGCAAAATGATACACCATACACATAGCTGGACGAAAAAAACAAGCTGGAAGATTTTTGTTAGAGTTAAGGAAATGTCAGAAAGATTTGTGTGAATGGATTTGAACTTTTTAAGAAATGAATAACAAGTGTACAACAAAATTCCATTATGCACAATGCTATAAGCATTTCTAAATCTAAGAAGGAAAGTACTAATGTTTCTTAACAACTTGAAGAGAAAAATCAATTTTTGTAACAAGGATAAAGTAACCTTTTCTCTGAAGGGTAAAGGCGAACGGTGTCAATATCAATTAAATGAAACAAAAGCCCTGAACACACACACATACGCACGTAACAAGAGGGCTCGGGGTGAAAAAAAATGGTATATGCAAATTGTTAATTAAAAGAATGCATTGTTTAATGTGCCCCTTGTTGATACCATACACACACACACACACACACTCCAACACCTGCATGCCAGCCCCATTAGCCCAGCCCAATTCCCAATCCCGAATCACACTCAGCATCCACCATCTCCAATGGTGACGCCTGCTCAATTACACGCACAAACTTTGAACAAAAACTGGCAAAATGGGCAATAAGGGCAAACAGCGGAGGGCTGGAACCCGCGACCCAATTGCAATGACGTTTTTCCATTATACTGCCTAAATAGAAGAGAAAGAGAGCGCGAGAGAGTGAAAAAAAAATTCCTTTTTCATTGAGAGGGTGAATTATGAGATGGAAATGCTGATGATGACAATGTCAATGCTTGGCGCTGCACTGAATGACTTTTCCAATACATATATACATACGTACATATATAAATATATATATAATTTATAATTTGATTAGCACATCGCTGACTGCCCACAAAAAGCACACAGAAGGGGTCAGAGAACAAGGGATAAGGGTGTGCAACAGGAAGCAACGTGCAAAATGGAGGCGCTACAAAAGTTAAAACGGATGTGCAACTGAGTGCATCGGAGACATTGGAGCTTTGTGCAACAACAAAAAAAAAAACAGACAACGAGCATCTCTCTAAGCCTCTTATCTTGAACATGCTAATGGTGGCTGCTGGTAAGGGGGTTAAATCACACTCCGTTAAGCAAGACAATGACAAATGATGATGAAGTGGAAGGCAATGGAAAAGGCAGCCTAAAGTTTTATCTTCAGCTTTCAATTAATATAACAAGTGGAGCATTTTTTTTTGTTGCTGTTGCTTTTTTATTGGCGCCGCGCAACCACAAAAGAGCGCACAAAAACAAAGACAGACAAGACAGAGCCCAAGATGATAATCAGTTTTGCATTTCTTCTTGTCTCTGTCTCACTCATACTCTCTCTTTCTCTCGATTGCTCTCGCTGCATAAACAATGCCAAAAATGTATGTTGAAAAAAAAAGCAAAGTAACAATTTCCCCCTAAATAAAAGGAAAGGAAAAGAAACGCCTAGCATGGAGATTTTCCACATTCATTTATTAAACAATAAAAACAACGAATGCTGCAAATGGGGGCGTGGCAGCTTTAGATTAATGGGACACAAAACAAAAACAAAGCTGGACTAAATCAATTTATTATATGTATGCAGACAGTTGACCGCAATAAAACAACCAGCTGTAGTAGCAGCATACAAGTTAATTGAACAGACAACAGTTTTGGCTAAACATCTTGAGATATTTGCTGCCAAAAGTGTTAGCCATTGAATTAACTAACTAATGCCGAGCTGCTAACATGCCCAGTGGCGTCCAACGATAGCGACAGACATTTCTCTTTAACATAACATGCAGACTCTTCACCTCAGCGATCTGATCCCTCGATTCCATATCGAAGAGTTCACGCATTCGCATCCGACGCATTTTAATAAACAACGCCTGGGCGGAGCTAATCTCAGTTCTTATGGGTTTTAGCAGACAGTTAACAATGGAGCCGCGACCTGTAACCGTTGTTAAGTCCCGCTGGGCAACCAGTTTTAATCTGAGGAATAAGCAATTTTGGTAGAGTATATAGTATTAAGCGTACATAGGCATTTACTTACAAATCGGTAGACATAGTATTAATTAACAGATAACAATAACTAAACGCAACAGAACTAAGAAAAAGTGCTTTTGAACAATCAACAAATGTGAACAATAATAAACAGAAACAAATATTTAAAATCTAACCAAGCAAATAATCAATCAAGTTTTTAGGCAGCTGTCGCCCTTGTTGCTATTGTCAATGTTAAATGGCGTTAATTAACACAAACTGAAACACGGCCAACAGCACACAAAATGTGCGTGGCACGTGGCAAAGCCGCATGTGATTGTTGCGGCCAGGTAACAAGGATAGGAAGGAAACCGTTGAATTTCAAGTTGTGTACGCACTTAGCCATGTTTGTCAACCCATTTGAAGGTCAGCATTTGGCAAATAAACAACAAGTAGGATGGATTATGGTAGATTCGGGGCAAGTGGCCTCTTGTCCAGTTGTCAGCGCTTCATTGTAAGCAAATGTTTTGTATGCGCAAAGGTTTTCTCGAAGGTTAAGTGCAAACACTCGTAAGGTTTTAACAACGCAAAATCAATTTTAGATACAAGCTCATCTTTTACTTGGCTTTGACAAACTAAGGAACTTTTGTAATTAAGCGTGGCTATAAATAGAAACACTTAAAGAAACAACGCCAGACTTTTCATTAGTCTAGTAGAAGAAGGACTCTCTGATCCGTGCTAAAAGGTCTTTGTCTCTGCACTCGCTAAACAGCTACGACTTTTGGCCAGCACAACCAATGGTTAACTTAAAATTGGCAAACAAACGAGCTTAAGCCAACACAAATCGTTGTTCGACAAAAGTCGACTGTGCAAGATGTCAAGGGGTTGTGTATAAACGAAGTAGGGTTTTTTGCTACAGTCAGGTGTGTAATTGCGATTCGAATTGGTCAAGTGTAACAATGTAAAGACGCCGAATGCAGAGAACACAGCGACAACACTGGAAAATACTAAGAGTGTGCAACCAGGTTAAGGGGTATTAGACTAGAGGGATATCCTATTGTCAGATAACAGCTGTTAAGGGATTTTTACCTAGATAGACAGCTGCAGCTGAGGCAGATGCTAATTGGGTTGACTCTGTTTATGACGGTAGACAGCTAATGTGCGATTACCATAAGGTTCATTTTGCCTAATCATACTGTATATTCAATTTATACAACTACTGCAGGGTATAAAAACACACATCTAGACACACTATTGACACTTACACAAACAGCGAGAGTATGATAGAAAAATAGAGAGGAAGAGAGGAATCAATTGGATCCATGAACTTATATGTAGCCAACAACTGGAACTTTGTTACGATATAAGAGAGAGAGAGAGAGAGAGAGAGAGAGAGAGAGAGCAGATATAGAGACGACAGCGAAAGGGAGAAAGGCATAAAGTTAGGATAAAGGAGAAAATCAAATTGCAAATTGCATTGAAGTGTCACGTGCATGGACATGCATTTTTGGGTCTGTTGCCAGGAATCGTTGCCCAATGCCCGGTGCTTGATGCTTCTGTTGCCGACACCGCCTCCGTAATGTCGTGACATATTTGGGCGCGCGCTTTGAACTTTGAACACATGAAGAATAGTAGCTGGGTTATTGCAATCGCCGCCAAGGCAATCAATGCCAGAGACATGAACTCCCAAAGTGCATGTGTTATACTGCTGGCTCTGCGTGTTGGTAGATGCGAGCGGGTTATGGGTTAAGGGACAATAACACATGCACCTGCGTCATTCTATACTTTTCGCTGCGCTCTTTTTCCGGGGTGGCAACCATTCATTATGTTGACCACGCTGTCACATTTGCTACGTGACATTTTGCTAACTGCCCAAAATGAGCAGACGAAGAGACTAAGTATTGTCAACTGTACATGGAACACTGCACTGCACTCGTTCCCATACCCATTTATGTGCTCCCACTCAACACATAATCGGGCATAGCGTAGCAAATATGAACACCTTATGATGCTGCTTAACATCCACATTTGAGACCACAAAATGATCGCTTTTATCTAAGTGATGCCGCAATGAATGGCCGTTTATCTTTTTACTCATTAGATAAGCATATTGTTTTCTGTGACCAAGGACTGCCGTTTGTGGTTAACCCTTCCTTGGTAATGTGAGCTTTGGGAATATGTTTAGATGTGTTGCTAATCGGTAGATACTGCACATTGTTTCCGAGTATATATTTAATCTGAAAATTAGTGACTGTCATGGCCTTACAACTTGATTCTAGCTCCGAATCCCTAGTGATATATGCATGCTTCTAGTTCTTTTCGAAGATTCAGTGAGTCAATTGCATTGCCATTACAATATACAAAGTTATGGCGAATGCTATTCGGTTGCTCTTTGGGGAGAATTCAGAAGCCCTTAACTGCATTGCAGTGAGTGTGTTCAAGTTGGCTCCGTTTGCCTTTTGAGTTGAGCTGTGTTGAGGATTTGTATTGGAGATTGCAGTTGCACAGATTCCGCATCAGCTTCAAATTACAAGCAAATAAAGCGCACTCCCCCCCCCAACCAACCCAAACAAACCGGGTGTAAGAGTTGAGTTATGAACGTGCTGGGAACAGGAAGCGCAACGAATCGAAGCCAGCAGGCAAACACCAGCAACACACCAGCAGCAACAAGAAAAACAAACAAACAAACCCACAACACCAGTAGCTTATACACAGTGCAGACCGAAGGTACAGTAAATGTGCAAACATTTATTTATGTGCCAGCCATGGAGAACTTTTAAAGCACTTCAATTGCCCTGATTCACCTACACTCAGAGAAATGTATATAAACATAATATTAGTGTCCTTTTTTGACAGAATTTTGGGTATTTGATCTTGTTATCTTCATTCCCGACAGACTTGATACCGATCCAATCTGGTAGCTTGTGTTTCTAGATAGTTATTCCAAGTGCCGAAAGTAGTTGGGGAACAGTTGTAGACTGCAATCCGGGCCAGCTGGTAAAGGGGTTAGGTGAATGCGCTTCGTAACCCAAACAAATGCTATGTGCTTCAAGAGAGTAGATGTTGGACAACGCTTACAAATGACACGCCGGCCAGAGAGCCTCGAGTGCTCAGTCTGTCTGTTAGTCTGTCCCGGCTTTCCGTTCGTCTGTCTATCAGCTAGTTTTGCCAATTCAAATTTTGAAATTTGTCGGGAATTTTGCAATTGCATTTTTGTACATCAACACACACACACAGACACACATACAGCCACGATCATCGTCATGCCCCTTTGGGAATCAATATGGCCAGCCTGTGGCATTGGTCCCCCAGCAGCCATACCGCCCCTAGAGCAACAGTAATCGAAAATGGAATTAAATGTTTTGTAAACACACTTGGACGCGCTTGCCTTTGCCAACACAACTACAACTACAACTACAAGTAACAGCATTCAACCATATATAAATGAAATTTTATTGCCAACTTTGGTCCGTTTGCATTGTAAATTGTGATGAATTTGTACGCCATTTGGCTTTGTGTAAAGTTTTAATGTGCCACCAAATAAAAGCTAGATTAGTGGACAGACTGATGAATAACAAATATACCATGAGCTGCAGTGCAATGAATAACCCTCATACAATATTGTAAATTGCTAGATTAACTTCGCTTGAAGAACACAAATTGTTTGCCCTAGTAAGTTAGTTTAAACTCGATCGGTTTCTATTTTCATGATTATTTTACAAAAGATAAATAGCTTTTAAAATTCTTGCACATATGAACATTCTTTTGGCCAACTAGCCAAAGAGAGACGTTTCGTTTTTAATGAGCTCTTGTTAACTTTGCATTGTTGCACTGTAATATTAATTAACAAAAACAGAAAAATGCCATACTCCGCTTCCTTGCCACGAAAATTGAAAGACTTGCTGCACGAGACGAAGAAGACGGAGGACGGAGAAGACACATGACCCTTGAGTTGGGAGACACATTTGAAATGGCTGGCTTGACAGTACAAAAAGTCGCCACTAAGTTGTGCTTTCCCTTTTTTTTTTTTGCAAATGTTGTCCATTTCTCCTTGTCTGCAGCTGGCTCGGGACAGACCAAAAGTGGAAAGTGGAAAATGGGCGACAGGGCGACACAAGGGCGAGTTGTTGCACTTGGCGTTAAAAAAGCGGAAAATCGCAGCACAATTTTGCTTTTTAATTAAGCCCTCCATTTTTTATGTGGCCTTTCGAAAGCGACACGCCGTGATTCCATCCGACAAGTGTGAGAATAGTTTATATATTTTCTTTTTCTCCCTCAGCTCAGAGCCCCATATACCCAGATTTATAAACCCGAGCGTAAAGAGCAAAATGGCTAAAATAACATATGTATATGTGCGTGTGCAATAAAAAAAATTAAAACCAAACACCAGAGGTTAAGTGAAAAACTGCAACGGTTAACGGTTAAGGCCTTGTTGGCCAAATGAGACAGTGAAGCGCGCATGGCATCAAAAAGGGGCTTCAATGCCATGCAAAATCCATTGAGCTTGCAGCGAGGGAAAGGGTGCGATTAAAAGAAAATACCATGGCTACTAAATACAGTTTAAACTCATAATATTTACAATTCGACTCATTTAAATACGCTCAGTTGGAGCGCTCACAAAACAGTTTGTTTATTTATATATTGACGACAGTAATAAGAACCATACATTTTGAGAGCCAAGACAGAGAGCAGAAGATTGCCAAAGAAATAATGGTTTTGCTCGACGATGAGTGCTAACAACTATGTGTGAACGTATTTGTATATATAGGTAGGTATAGGAGCTGGGCCATACGATAACGCATTCAGTTGACTTTGCCATTGATAGCACAGCGGACGTGTCGAGACGGTGCTGAGTGATAATCGTATCGTATCAATTCGTATGTGTGCCATAAACGTAGCGCAACAAGCTTGAATAATTGTATATGCAAATTGAGCTTCTTGAAGGTGCGCACTAATCAATACGCATTGTCTCAAACTGGTTTGAGAAACTCAATGACCCGATATTGTAACGTCACGGGACTGTAATTGACAAGCTTAAAGCCATGAACCTTATAGAAGTCGATTAGCCAGCTCTTGGAACACTCTGAAGATTCGCGCTCAAACTGCTCTCGGCGCAGTGTCAGTTGAAACTCGCCCAGAACAATTCTGCGATGTGTGGGTGCCAGCTGCTCTGGTATTTGGGATTGTTGTAGTACCTGCTTCAATTGTTGCCGCATCTCCTGTTGCTCCACGCAGTTGTCAAAATCTCGCATATCGCGTAGTCCCACAATCAACATATCTGCATAGATATAGTTGCGTCCATGTTCGCAAACGCGTTGCACAGAAACCGGTGCCACATGGCACAGATGCTGGCTCTCGAAGCGCAGCAGCTGTGTGTATTGGGTTTTTCGCTGAGTCTGCGTTAGTCCGTATATGGCACAGGCGCCCTCATCTGTGCAGCAGCTTCGTATGCGACTCCAGTCTGCCTGACGCACTGCCTCGATCATCATTTTGGCTGCCTGACGTGCACCCACTAGGAAATCATGCTCATCAAATTCCTCGTGCCCCAGCAAACGTTGCAGTTTCCACATGTAATAACGGGCACGCAGCGCACTCCACCAATGCGCCAAAGCTGGATGGATGCCCTGGCTACGTTGGCCCATGATGCTTAGTGAGCGCATGGGGTATCTTAATCTTAATAAACTAAAGAATTTCGTACGGACGAGGCAGCGGGCGGGTAAAGAGCCACACATTAGCTTAACCATCATATTTCTTCCTATTTTTTGTGGTTTAATAAAAACAATAAGTAGATTTTTTAGTTCTAGTTGAAATAGGCCGAGAAGTGACTAAAACTCAGGCTACAATTTGATTAAGATCTCCAAGTGTTTTGTCAAAAAAAGATTATAACCATTCTCTTATCAGTCTATTCACAGCATGCAAGGAGTTTGGTATTTCCTGTTTGGCCTTCTACTGGCGACAGGAGTGCTGTGCAGCTTAGACTCCTATAGGTTGCCCAGTGTCATCAGACCAAAACATTACGACCTGCGCATTTTAACCCATTTGAACGGCAGAGATAATCTGAATTTCGAGGGTCGTGTACTAATTGATTTTCAAGTAGTTGAACAAACCAGTAACATAACCATACATGCCAAGAACTTGACCATAGATGAAACGCAAATTACTTTGGTATCGCATCATGGAACAAACAAAACCATAATTCGCACACAGTTCAATGAGGACAAGGAGTTTTTCGTTATGCATGTGGATAAGGATCTTCTCAGGCATATGCAGTACAAGCTAATGATTCCATTCAAAGCACGTTTAAATGGCAATGATACGGGCTACTATTGGAGCTCCTTTAATGATACAGTGACGGCGGAAACACAGTAAGCACTCGATAGTGTATGACAACGTTCGAGGGTAAACTTATTGCTATTTTATTTCATACAGTTACTTGGCTGCAACACAATTCTCACCGACTTTTGCGCGAACTGCGTTCCCCTGCTTCGATGAGCCGCATTTGAGAGCAACATTCAGAGTCACTTTGGGCTATCACACAAACTACACGGGCTTAAGCAATACGCCAGTGAGCAAATGTGAGACGCAGTAAGTTATTAACAGTAACAATTAAAACATTTGCGATAACGTTAATGCATAATTTACGATACATAAAGTATTAAACGGTTTGTTAGAATGGAAATCAATGTTAATCTTATCTACTTATCTATTGCACAGTGAAACTCTGCGTAATTACATTTGGTGCGAATATGAGCCACTGTTGCCAACATCGACTTATCTGGTGGCCTATGCGGTGCATAATTTAAGCAGCGTTGCCAGTCCGCCAAGTGAAACAGTTAATAATGTCACATTTCGTAGCTGGATGCAACCCAAAGTGGTTGCGGAAAGTGAATTCTGTGTGAATTTTGCACCGCAAGCTTTGAGTTATTTGGAACAACTGTTGCAGTATACATTCCCATTACACAAAGTGGATCAGCTGGCAACGCCAACGCATAAATTTAGTGCCATGGAGAACTGGGGTCTGACCACCTTTAAGGAGAGTCGCTTTATACACAACGATACCACAGAGACACAGCAGGCAAAGGAGGGAAAGGCCGAAACTGTTGCACATGAATATGGCCATCAGTGGTTTGGTAATCTGGTAGCACTACGCTGGTGGAATGATCTGTGGCTTAAAGAAGGACCCTCCACATATTTTGCCTACTTGACACTGGACGCATTGAATCCGGCATGGGGCAGTGGCGAACGTTTTGTTGGCAATGATTTGGCCAAGTTCTTTCAGGACGATATGTTTAACAATACAATTGCCATATCACGTGAGGTGCACGATTCAAAGAGTGTACTGGCGCACTTTTCACCCTATGTATATAAAAAGGGTTCCCTAACAATGCGCATGCTGCACAAGCTGCTTGGCGATGAGGCATTCTTCTTGGGCATACGCAACTATTTGAAGCGTCATGCCTATGGCAGTGTTGTTCAGTCGGATCTTTGGCAGAGTATGCAGGAGGCATCGAATTTGGCTTCTAACGTTAATTTGTCTACTGTTATGGACACCTGGACTCTGCAAGGAGGTTATCCGATCGTTAACGCCATACGAAACTATAAAACAGGCACTGTCATGTTAAATCAAACTCTATTTTTACTGAGCGAGCAACCAACAGAACGAAATGAATCCTGCTGGTGGGTTCCCTTAACCTTTGTAACACAACAAGGGGCCAATTTCAATGAAACACAGCCGCAGTCTTGGCTTAAGTGTCCCAGTTCTCAAGCAATCCTAAGAGTACCCAAGAATACCAACTCTGATCAGTGGATTATGCTCAATCCTCAAGTGAACAGCATTTATCGTGTTAACTACGATTTGCACAATTGGCGCTTGATTATGAAAACACTCAACTCCAGTGAGGGCGATATTCATGTGCTGAATCGTGCACAGCTGTTGGATGATATAATGGCTTTGGCTTGGACTAATCAGCAGAGTGATGACTTGGCCTTTAGTATGCTTGAGTATTTGCCTAGGGAACAGGAATTCTTACCATGGAGCACCATAGTTAATGTGCTCAACAAGCGTGGCGCTTTACTGCGTGGCGAACAGGCGAAGACTTTCCACGTAAGTTGTTACTAGGAACTACTTTTGCCTCTTCCAATACTTATGGGCTTTCTTCATCTCTTTGCAGGCTTTTATGAAACAACTAGTAACTCCTTTGTACTTGCGCTCTCCCAAATTGGATTCGGTTCAATTAAGAAGCGAGTTGGGCTCGCAGTTGGCTCTTCATCGTTTGGCTTATAGTCAAGCATGTCGATATCAAGTGGACGACTGCATCAATCAAGCTTTGCAGTCAACCAGAAACGGAGCAGAAGATGTGCTTATCAATTTCAGGGATATTATGTATTGTACAAGCATAGAACATGGCACTCAGGAGCAGTTCCAATTGATATTGCAACGCTTTAAAAACTCCACCAATGATGCAAAGAAATCCGCTTGGGCTCAGGAGCTTGGCTGTAGTCGAAACTTTACACAGTTGAAAGATTTTCTGGATTATCTACTGCAAGCCGCAGATAAAACCACAAACAGTTATTACCTAACCGTCGTAAACTCAGCGTTGCAACGTCAAAATGTTGCATTGGAGACCGCCAATCATGTTATGCAACATGCCAAAATGCTCAAGTAAGTAGCAATAGCTAACAAATTTAAGGCACTTTTCTTAACCATAACTTAATGTTCTATAGTGACAAGTTCAGCTCAAAGGATATCAAAACTGCGCTTTTAACAATCATTGGCAATGCTTACACTCAACACGATGAAGAACATTTGAAACAGCAGCTCCAAGGGCTCGATAAATTTGAGGAGCATCTAACAGCTGCTCTACATATACGTAATATAAATATGAACTGGTTGTCACAACGTTCCGCAAACTTTAGTGCTGCTTTAAGTAAATATATTTGAATAAAGTTGTTGTACTAAACTTTTGTCTTCAAATGCGCTGACATCTGATGCTCTCCGGTGGTATTAATTAAGCCAATGGTGATGAAATCTTGAAATTGAAATTGTAAGGAATGAAGACGATGTGCGAGAATATGAAGGCATGCTGAGCCTTTTGGCATCCAGCTGCTTTTGGCCTGTCACAAACTTGCTTGGCTCTGCTATCGTTTTCGTTGTGCCTTTGACTTGTAAATAGCTTGACACGGGACAAACACACACACACACGCACACACAGAGACAGACATTATACACGCGCACTCACACTTCTATAAACAATTTCACATTGTTTCGCTTGGCATTTGACGCTTACACGATGATGACAAAATGTTTCTTTCCGGGTCCTGGATCTGACACATGGCCAAAGAATGAAGATACACACACACACACACACACACACACACACACACACACACACACACACACACACTTATATATACGTTTATCTAATGTTTGTCCTTTTAGCTGCTAGGCAATTAGTCAAATTAATCGAAGTTGAATTCAATTATAATATTTAAAGTCTTTTTGATGACAGCAATGGATTAAAACATGCACAATAACTAAAATTGTATGCAGCTTTTCAATTAAAGTGCATTAACATGTTGCTTTATTTACGGTTGATTTAATTCAAATAACAACAACAAACAGACCAAACATGTTAAGTAAGGCTTTTAGTAATGAATTAAAGATTTCTACTGCAAACAAGCCGATAAGGCCTAGGATAATTGAATTTAATATATATGCTGCTACAAAGTATGCAACAGAAAGGATGTATTTCGCTTTACAGGGTATTTAAATGGCAAACAAACTTTGGAAAAATAAGTTAAATAGTTGCAACTCAATCATAAAATTAACACTATTAATGCAGCTATTGAGATAAAAAAAATGAGGGGAGTGAAAGCATATTCAATTAATTAAATGTGTGACGTCAGTGTGTGTGTGTGTGTGTTTGAGTGACTAAATGAATTTAACACACATTGACAGTGCGAAAAGAATTATGAATGTTGCATATTTTTATTACGACGACGCTACCTTTATTTATTTATTTATAAATAAATTAATTGAACGACACGAACACGTGAATGTGACACTTTGATATTATTTGAGTGTCAAATTACCAGTTTGCAAACAGATAACCCAACGACAGGCTCCACAATCAATACGTACAAATATTCCTCTATTTTTGTTTGTTTTGCATTAATCTCCCTCTCTCTCCTTTTTTTTTTATTGGGAATTTTGCAATCTGAATCTGCCACAGGATAAACAAATAATATGCAAAAATAATAATATGATACAGCAGCGTTTGTTGGCATAAAAAATGATCAAAGGTGAAAAGGATTTTGTCCATTGGGCATAATATATTAATTCTTTGTCGCAACATTTATAATTAGTTTGAATAACAGTGGGCATACAGTGGCAAATAACTTCCTACACTATCTATCCACTTTGCCTAATTACCAATATTTAATGGCTTTTATACCCAATCATGATTATCCATCAAGTGATTTAGCATTAATCGATTTCGAGTACGTTTCACTTAAGATTCTCAAAGTTTTCTATATTGTAGGTGAAAAGTGTTTGGGCTACCTTGCAGTTTGGCAGATAGTTCAGAAGAGCTTCTGTGTTGCGTTGATAAGCATCAAATTATGTTAAATTGCATTAAAATTGAATTTCTCACTGCGTGTTGTTGTTGTTGGCAGTCAGTGTTTCCTGGTCCCATTAGAAAATTGCCTAATTAACTCTAATTGAATATGAAATGCTTGTTCTATCTATCTACCATATACAGACAATAATTTGTGATGGTAGTTCATTGTAATTCAATTGGGTCACCTCATAGGGGAAGTTACTTGGCCAAAAGCGCGTTTGTTTCAATTATAAGCCACACCTGGAGACAGCAGGGAGCGAAGAGAGAGGGCAGAGAGTTTAAGTTTAGTATTAACTTTTGTTGTAAATTTTGCAGCTTGTTTGGCCATTCGGTTGCATGTTTATGTAACTTACTTTTGTGCCATTTGGTTGAGCGTCGTAAATTTCAACACAGAAAATGTTGCTGTTTGTTTTTTAATGTCGCACGCAACGGAGAAACGGTAGCAAGAATAAATTCATTAAAAAGTTTCTCGTTACAATAATGCAGCAATGCGAATATAAAATGCAAATAATTTGCATTTTCAGAATGTACTAAAAGAAGACAATATCGATTTATGGTTTAATTTATTTTGATTTCTTGTCTTTGGCTTAGTTTTTGTACCTGTTTTCGAAGGTGCTGCCTGCCTTTATCAACGTCATTAGAACCAAAAACTTTTGCTTTGCATTTATTGCTTTCTTCCCAAAGTAAAACAGAGTGAAAATAGAATGAGAGAAAGAGAGTTTTGTTTGAATTTTTGGCAAGACGTGCAAGTATGGCAATGGTCCTTTGTGCCTCGCAGGCAGAGATATTCACAGAAACTTGCCACCGATTGCCACAAAAGCAACAAAAGCTAGACCAACTGGACCAAGTTGCACGTTACAAGCTTACAACTTGACTACTTCATCTTGGCTGCTGTGGAAGATGGCAAAACTTACAAATTTAGACACAATTACAAGCACAATTGCCACACATGTTTGCACAAATGCTGGCAAGATTGTTTAATTTCGTTTAATTAAATTGCAAATATTTTCTACCATACAAGCGAAAGCCTTAAAAGTGCTAAGGCAACAGCTTGAAGGCACATTGCAGTTTTTGTTGTTTTACTATACTAAATGAAAGCAGCTGCAACAGTTGTAATCTTTTCGTGTATGGCAATTTAAAGTGCATAATTTGTCGCAACAGCTGCGTTAAGTGCACATCCGTTTGCTGTGTTGCATATGGTTCAATATTTGTAGCAAAAGCATTGCCAAAAAGTTTATTGTACAAATGTTAAGCAGAACCTTAATAAAACTGCTTGAGTGATATTCGAGCTGGAATGTAATCATTGATAGTGTCATTTACAGGTTAAAGCGTTAAACATAAATAGAATAAACACAACAGTTGTAGCCTTTTGTTGCGGTCGGCGAATACGCGTCAAAACTTTTTCACTTTCAATTCAAATGCAAATTGAATTTTGTTAAAAGATTTGAGCCAAGTCAATGCTAACGACATCCTGTTGACCACTTCAAAGGGTCTTCTAAGTCGGATGCACGCTCGTTGAGCACGACCTTGAAACTACTGCTGTGTATGAACAGCCCAACCGCACCTTTCTTGTTTCCACTACAGCAAGAAACGCCTCAAATAACAAACGCTGCGAAAAGTGCCCGACAGCGTAGCAATAATATTGGCAACAAAAACTATAACAAACACACACAACAAACCGTCAAGTTCAAAGCGCCAAATTTTAAGTGCTTGTCATTGTAGCTGTTGTTGCTGCTGTTGTTTTTATTGGCGCTGCTGCTGTTTACTCAGGTTTTCTGCAGGTTCTCTTCCAGCACACTTTCCACCTCCCTTCCTTTCTAAGAAAAATAAGAAAAACACTTTTAGCACGCATCGTAGGGGAAAACCAATAGAACTAATGCTTAAACGGACGCGACGAGCAGCCAACAAAAACTTAAAGACAAGACATAAACACGACCCAAGACATCAGCTGTTGTTCCACTTTGAAAAATACTTGGCGAGTTAAATAGGAAGCGGTCTTGTTAAGTGCTCTTTTAGCAGCAAATTTAAATGCCGCCCAAGTGTACGTAACACTTTATGCTGGCCGCTGCACAAAACAATCTCCCTGGCAGCCGCAAAGTATGCTACACTTTGAATATTAACCAAATACCCAAACTAGAATTTCTAAAATTCCAACTTAGCATGCATCTACTGTGCTGATAAATTAATGGAAAGCTCTTCGATAATAACCGAATCGTGATGCATACTGCATGCATATTAAATAGAACGCTTTTATTCACACACATACATACACAAATTTTGATTGTCCTGTATGGCCTGTATGTGTCTAGATGGTGAAAATAATCATTGCCACTTCGCTTGTTGGTGGCAGAACAGCAAAGCATTCTATACGGAGAATGCATATGCACGAAACGGCATTATTTCGATGCTTCAAACAATGGGCGCACAAGATTCAAATCTCTATGTGTTGCCACTGAAATGCCCAGAAATAACCCTACCCCAACCCCATAAATTTCTATCCACATCATGAAACAATGCGTCATCCTGGCATTGTGTTTCATTGGCGCATGACAGCAGCAAACGCAGCGGTTGGTCCTATTTAGAGTGTGATGGGTGTCCATGCTGGCTGCAATTTGCCTAAGCGCCAAATATTAATGACGCTGCGTTTGCTGTCTGGAATATTATTCCTGGGTGTTGGATTTTAATGAGTAGCGTTGAACGTACTGAAGCAGCAGCAACAGCGACAATAATCATTTTTCTTTTACCGCTTCCTCTAAATTAGGGGTGTTTATTATTATTATTCTTGATTGCCGGCACGCGCCAGCATAAGAAAAGTTCTGGTCCAAAGTCTTTGTCTCATTGTTGTCCAACAAATTGATAGCGCGTGTGCAAATTTTTTAACCCCTCATTTCTGTTTCTTCCCCTTTTTTTTTTTTTGGTTTTTTGTTTTGTTTGTGCTTTGCAAGAGCAAGTGCTTTGTTTATTGCTTAATGACTCATTTCTGGAAAGGTCCCGTGACAATTGGGCTGCTTCGACAATCCCTTTGTCACGCTCCTCACTCTCTCAGACGGAAGCTAAAAACTTGGGTGTGAAAAGGCAAACATGGACCCATGAAATATGAATGGTTACAGGGTTAGGCCTCTTAGTCTGAGTCTTGAACTTAGCTGTCTGGACGCTGGCAGCGCATTCTTTATTGTCTGGCCCATGCTTTCAGCAGTTGCTTATATGACACGTTCCATTTCTTTATGCGTTTCCTCTTCTTTATGTGTTGTGTCGCCTTTCCCCCTTTGACACTTGACCCTGTGAGGAGTTCTTACAGCTAGACAATTAGCGCAAATCACGAGCTTTCTAGTGCCTTCAATTAAACGCTTGACATGCAATTTGAAGACATATGTAATATTGGTGTTAAATACATACAGATACAATACAATATATACAATAGAAGAAAAAGTATTTAAAATTACTGTCTCAATAATGTGCAGATGTATTTTTATGAGGCTTTTAAATTCAATTTACAGTCACAATGTTGAATGCATTTAATATAAATATTTGACTTAACCGAACATTAACGAAAGTCCTTGCCATTGCATTATGTATGCCAACATACATACATATATATGCATGTATTTTGGAATGTAACTGTGCGATTTTTAATGCATTTCCACGGTGAAGTATTGCTGTTGTTTGTTTTTGTTGTATTTCATTGTTTATTTACTTCTCGTACTTCATCTACTTGGACAGCAGCGAGAGGAGAGAGAAAGAGAGAGCGAGTGCAGCAACAGCAACAGCATCTGTTGTTATTGTTGTTTGCTGTTTTGTTGTTGCTGTTGCTGTTGCTGCTGTTAAGCATTCTTATCGCTGTTGGTAGCATTTCCGTTTTTCTTTTTCGTGCATTTTTCATTTCCGCCTCAGCGTCGCGGCATTTCCTTTCATTTTTCACACGTTCTTCCCCTTATACCAAACGCGCATCGCCAAAATACAAGAAAAAAAACCCACAACAAAAATCCCTCAATGCTCCAATGTCCCTACTACCCCACTAACCCTCCCATTCCTTTCGCCACCATCACCCCAAGCAAGGGGCATTTCCCATTTATATTATTTCGTAATGTATATTACATTCCACAAAAGAGAAATCCTTTTTTTTTATACTGCTCTCGGCGTCCCTTCTTGTTGACATTCATTTTGGTCAGCCTTTAAGAAATTGATTTTCAAAAAAGCCAACAAAAAACAACAACTTCACTTTAATATTAAAGTCCAGATCTTGTCATGCATCATAAATGGAACCGACTTCCGCTCCGTCTTGCCCCTCTGTCCATTATGATTGTCGTATGCGATATACATGGATATATTGTCTGTTCCGCAGAAATACCAAATGGAAATGGTGCCATTGTCATTAGCCTGACTGGCTACGAAATCTGTAGCTCCATTATGGGACGTCGAGGGAGGGGGAGGAAGATAGAGGGAACACGAAGGAGCGAGTATCTGGTTGCCTTGGACACCCGACAATCCAAGCAATTGCTATTTGCATTATTTTCACGACAATGCGGCCAATTCATACCAAATAGAATGGAACGCAGAGTCGAGTTCCCCTGCACAACACCCACCTTACCCCTCTACCTACTACCCCACGCTATTGGGAAAGGGAAGGTGAAAAGCCTGATTGTGGAAAAAGCTACAAGTGACGGTGTCTGGGGAACGATGAAAATTGATTTTAATGCCAGAAATTATGTTTTTTGTGCATGTTATGGACAGAGGAACAGGACACACAGCACAACGCACTGAAGAAAGCAGAGACCATATAGGATACAAAAATGCTCTCAACAATAAGAAAAGTGTGTGTGCACACACTTATTGCCCTAATGTCCAGGCTCCTGCTCGAGGTAAATGCCTAGAAGTGAAGTCAATTTACATAAGCTCTCATCCATACAGCTAGAACTACATGCTACATGTGCCCATTATTATACCCTGTGTGCCCAAAAGAGCAGCAAGAAGGAGTTTTCAAAGAACAGCAAGTTATAAGTATGTACAAAGAGCTACTCAACCTTGAAATTATTTAGCCTTGTTATTATTATGAACTTGAGAATATTACAAAACTTACACAAGTACAAATGGAGCCTTAGAGGAAATCACACACAACACAAGTTTTGGATTGGGTTATGTGAAACCAACAACGGAAACGTAAATAGAAACCTTAACAATGTTGTTCGACCAAAAATAGCTATAATATGACAGCAAGACGTAGTAGATAAATGTGTTTTGATAAAGTTCGTATCATTTGAAAATGCATTTATCTAATGCAGTTAAAGGCCATGACCAACAATAAGATACCATTTAATGAAAGTAACTAGAATTCTTGAAGTCTTAAGCAATTGAACTTAATTAGTGAAAATTACATTAGAACAAATCAAAAGTGAGAAGCGAAAAGTTTATATAATCTATATAATATGCACCTTGCAGTTGTATTAAAAAAAAAAACCTATAAACTTCGACCGCAGCAGGTTTTCCCAACCGCATCGCTATTGATTCTGATGCCGTTTTGCGAAACTTTTCGTGCGGAACTTCTCTCTGCAACTTTTCCTTATTTTTTTTTCTTATTGTAAAAAGTCAAATTGCATTGGACTGCGTTTAATTTGTGTGATTTATTTGGTTGGCCGGCATCGTTTTGCCTTGTGGCTCGTGCCTTGACTTGGATTTGTCTAGTACTACTGACAATGACTTTGATTTCTTTTGGGCCATGTTGTCGTGCTCTTCACGATTCCGGGCCATAAATCAAATGTAAAACTTTTGTCACTTTCTTTATATTCTTTGCCTTGCCTTATGGCTTTGAGTTGGGTATCTGTTTTGGCTTCTGGGCCTAATCGATTTTAAGTTTATTATGTCGCGCATAGTGAAAGAAGTAGGAATAACAATAAAAATTGACACCGCGTTCGTAACCTCGCGTCGATCATAAAATTTTATTACCAGCATTTTCCGCAAAACGCCCGCGTCCTCCACATACAAAAACTGATTCGCGGCTTTTGTGAATGCCAAATGTGAAATCAATGTCGCCAGCTGCTTTTGCTGCTGAATTGTGAATCCTGCTTCTGCTACGGCTCCTTTGTGCCAGTGCTCCATTTATTCTATTTGCATGCTGCCGGCTTTTGCATTTTGTTGTGCTTGTTGCCGGTTGAGGCCGCACATGATTTGCTTTTCAGGCAAGGCGCCACCGCATAAACTCGAACTCGAACTGCAAACTCAAAACGCAAAACTCTTACACAACTCGAACATGGGCTTCGCGAATTGCATTGCTCGAGGCACACTGCTCCAAAAATGTCAAAGTGCTGCTGCCGCCGTTGACACCGCTGGGCCCTTGTGGCCAGGCAGGGCAGGGCAGGGGCATGGCAAGGGCAGTGTTGAACATGCTTGCATGGCACTAGGGCTCCAATGCTGTGTGTTTCTGTATGACCCCCACCCCCTGAGAGAAAAACGAAGCATTTTTATACCCTGCAACAATTAGAAAAGTATACGCAAGTGTTGTTAGGCAGTTTTGCTCGAGCGGAAGGCAGCTTATTATAAGGGTTTTACTCTGAAGTAAACACCTTTAACTTTGTTCCCAATAAAACCATTCAATATCCAAAGTAAGTTTCGATTAGGGAGTATTTTCAATTCTTTCATCCCGGTTCTAGCTTTATACATTCCTTATTTTGACCCAGTTTGGTACCCACTCTTACTCTCTCTCAGTGTCGTCTCTTGTGTGCTGTCACTCGCGCAAACGTTTAAATTGGGCTGCTTTGGTGTCGCTTTGTGCAATACTTTTTCATCTTTTTGCTTGCTTCTTCATAAATACAATGCAAACCGAATTGAATCAACCAGGCACAAATATGCATATAAGTACAACAAATTTTTCGGCAGAAAACCAAATTATGTTGTTAAAGAAACTCGTGTTCTCTCTGTGGGTCGTCACAGCTGACGAGTACAACTTTTAGCTCTCTGCCCGCTTTCTCTCGTTCTTTCACACACGGCTGGCAGGAGCATACCTATTAGGGGCATGCTACAGTAACGCCTGGAAAAAAGCCTCCTTCATCCTAAATGACATTATTATGCATGCATTCGGAACGAGGCTGTCTACGGAGAGAAGCACAAGCTTCCAGTTTCCGACTAGACCACTTGTGTTTATAAACGCGGGAGGTGAGCAGTGGGCTGGGTGTGGTAAAATAGCCACCCTTTCTGCAGGTTGGCAGCACGACAAACAGCACTCAACTGGCACAGCCACTTGGCCAAAAATTTGCATAATAGAAATTAAAATGGATTTCAATTTTTGTTGCTTTTTTGTGTTCTCTTTTTTTCCGTCGCGCCTTTGTTGCTGTGTGTATGTACTTGCTGCCAGGGGCGAAGGTGGTTTTTACCTTTGTTTGCCTTGAAAACTCGACGCAAAGTTAAAAATAAAGTTTGCCAGCCATTTATGATGGCGTGCCTAAGGATAGTCACATACTACTATGAACTGAGGGGGAAAGGTAAGCTTTATGATACACGCCGGATAGTAAATGACAAAGTAAAAGTGTCACAGCGAAAAAAAAGAAGGAAAGTGTACTTAAAGCATATGCAAAGTTACTATTACGTCGCAATTGTAGTACTTGTTTATTGTGAATATATATTCAACGCATTGTTGGAATGTTAAAGTTCTTGTTTAATGTGACGCTTGAGTAATATTTAAAGTTGCTTTGGGCATAACATCATAAATATCACTTCAAAACATGCTAATTATCTCTGCCCAAATCAGAAAACTACTCTAAATCAAGCGCAACACACACGCACACGTCAACTAGACATCAACATGAAAAGTTGCAACAAGAAGTTGTTTGTTTTGGCCTTTAAACACAATTAGCGTTAGCATTATGGAGAGAGAGCTTAGAGTTTTCTAGTTAACTAGCATGCTGACGGCCATTTATCAGGGCGTCTCTAATCTAATCCTTTTACTGGTCAAATAAATTAAAATGAAATACCCTTTTTCGGCTGCCTCTGCCGCAACGGCCACTAAATTACGCCAAAGATAATTAACCTGTAGAAGGCAGTGGCAGCAAACATATATATATATTTATATATATTCAAGCGCTCTAGACGTATCTTTGCTGGCAACGGACTTGCTCTTTATTAGGACTTCGACCCTTGAAGCGGAAGCGCCAAATGACGCTGAGGCTGTGAAAGAAAAGAAGCCGAGCCTGCTGCTTGCGCCTTTTTTTTAACCATTTCGAGTAGCGATGTGAAATTACAAACTGGCGCAAATTATAGCGTAGCAGAGAAAGAGAGAGAGAGGTAAAGGAAGTGCGAGGTGAAGAATAAAGAAGCAGAACGATGACAGTGTCGCGACTGCTGGCGTTGGCCATTTCCGTTCGTAGGCATTTTTCCAAATGAAGTTTACAAGTAATCATGGCAAAAGGTAATTTAATAAAAGCAAAATCGAGCAACATAAAACTAATTTACGGATTCTGAAATTGCTTGTGAAAAGCGAATGAAACAAATACAACAACAGCAACAATAGAGTGTGCAGCACTAACTTAATATATTTGAAGATTTTCGTTCGGCTTTTATGCTGAAGTTCAAGGTTAAGCACACTCAAAACTCAACGGTTACTTGATTTTTAAAGTGTAGTCCCAGCTAGATTCATTCAGGCGTTATAATATACTTCAGAATGCTCGCATAAGTGTGCAACTTAAAGAGCTCTGGCCAAAGCAAATGGATAAGCTGATGTCCACTCGAAAACTAGTCGAAAAGAGAGCGGTAACAGTCTGGCTACGAATGGGTTAGGTTAAATCCACACACACACACACACACACACACGAGAAAGGCACAAAGCACATGTCCAGCCATTTCATGCAGCAACTATAAGCTATGTGCTTCAGCTAAAATTGGAGGCAACTTGCTGACACAAACTTACACACACACACACATACACTTCGAAGAATGGTTCACTAACATGGCATCCTTTTGCTCTTCTGCCCTTTTTGTTAGCCGCACCAAACCGCACGTATGACAAAACAATTTGGGAAGCTTATTTATTCTAGGTTTTTTCTCGTTTATTTTTTTCTAGATTTTTGTTTTTTTGTTTTTGGCTCTCATCCAACAAAAATATGTGCAGCAAAATGTTACAAGGCCAAAAAAGTACTGCAAATATTGCAAATGCGAAAGGACAACATGTTAAAGTTTAAGCAAATACAAGTGCACTGTGCGTGTGTGTGTGTGTGTGAGGTCAGTCCCCGAATGTCCTTTATATTTTTTGTTGCTGTTACCAGGCACTGACCGACATTGGCTGCAATTTTATGCCAAGCTGATTTTCTAGCCAACTTGCAACACATTACAAAACAGGGCAAGTAGAAGAGAACTGTAGAGTATTTAAGCAAACTTTTGTGTCCACACATATATATATATATATATATATATATATTTAAGTGTATGTGTTTTTACATTTTAAATCATTGAATGCTGCTTTAATGCTATTTTATTTCTCTCTTTCTTTGCGTGTGTGTTTGTGTGGCACACACACACACCATTCAAATTGGGTGTCACCAGCTGTAAGCAAAAAACTTTTGGCCTAAACCAACTGCTTAGTCCGCATTGAAATTGCAATTCTTACTGTTATTATTGTGTTGGGGCCAATGCGACATTTTAAAGCGGATTGTTGCCAAAGTTTATTAAACTGTTCTTGAACAGACACATATGCCACTTGGCTCTTCTATTATATAATTTAAATAAATCTCAAGACTACATTTGTAAATAAAGTTGATAGCAATTATTTCAAGTGTTACATAAATGACGTTGTGTGTGTTTTAATGTTTAATATTATTACGCATACGCATTGGTAGCTAGAGACATATCCATATAGTATAAGTTTAACTTTAATAAACTATTATGCCACAAGCCGAAAGTTCTCACCAGACTTTTTGCCATTTCAAGGTGCTAAAGCTGCTAGCAAACAAATATCATTAAGAAAATTGAATTCGCAAAAAAAGATGCATAAGTAAATTGTGAATTGCGGATATCTGTGTGTTTGTGTGTACTCGCACACATGCTATAAATCAACTGAGATGTGGAGCACAACAGCAACAACAATACCAACTACAGTTGAATTGTAAAATCCGACTGGTGACAAGTGTCACTGCGAGATGCTATGACAAAGTGTCAAAAGAATGTTTGACATGTGACTGTCCCTCTCTCTCTCTCTCTACCTGTGTGCCCGTCCCGTCTGTCCCACTCTGTCTGCTGTCCACCTCGCCGCTTCCCACCTCTCTGACAATACTGCACCCTGGCATTGGGTGATGCTACTTTTTGCTTTACTTTCATATAGCCGCAGGTTTGTTGTTTTCTTTTTCTTCTTTTGGTGCGTTGTGCGTGAGCTTTTTGTTACACATACACATGCATACAACTCTATATATTGGCAGAGAATCTCACACGTTTATTTTTATGTTTACCTTATGCCAAAGGTGCTGAGTGCTGTGATCTGTGCAGCCTGGATTCTAAATCTCTGTATATATATGCATATAGATATATATGAATTGTTTTTTGCCTGTTGTCACCTGTAGCGCAACCCCTGGACAACACCCAAGCATTCCGCAACGAGTTGGATAACTTTTTTTGTTAACTATTCTTAAACAAGCTAAGTGCAGTTCATGGATAAAGATTCCCTTATTCTATTAATTGGTTCAATGAAAACGAAATTATACCTTAGTTAAAGCTTTTACACCCAGCTTGTTGTAGCCAAAGAAATGGTTCGAAAACAACAAGTGAAAAAACCAGTTTAAGCATAAAAAATCAAAAAGAAGAAAAGGAATCGCTTGTATGCCCAACTGAAGAGTTGTCAATGAATCGGCTATATTAAAAGGAATATCATGTTAAAAGATGCAGATACAGCTGAAGCAAGACACAGAAAAAAAAAAAAATGGAATAAAAAACCAAAGAGGCATATAAAAATAATATTGCGGCAACATTGTGAGTGCGTACAAAAAAGTGGAAAGAAAAGGGGACAGCATAAATTCAAGACTTAAACTGGGCAGAACATATATGTGATATGAGGCACTTGCATCGTTTTGATTCCCAGTCCACTTAGTACCCGGCTTCACAAGGGGAGTCTCTATAATTGTCGGTTATGCTCCCAGTTTGCCAGCGCATGCATAATTTCCAATAAGAAACGATGCGTGGCAGCAAAAAGAAACAGGCCGAGGCAGATGGAGATGGAGAAAGGGTGTTTTTTGGGTTGCAAGTGCAAGTCAAAGGCGCATGTTAGTCGTTAATTTTATGCGACGACTTTTGCATATCGCGTCATCATCATATAAATTAACGATGCATTTAAATGCGTGTCAAAGGTCGAAGCAAAAAAAACTGAAATAGCTGCAAAGCTTTGCCCAACTGGGTCACTAATTGCAGCAGCAGCAAAAGCAGCAATAACGTCGAAGAGTTCGTCTTTAAACTTTGCCTCTAGCTGCGCCAAGCCAATTTCGCATTCACAATTTGCTGCCAACTCATGCAAAGTCTTGCCCAGAACTGAAACTGTTGCCAACAAGAGCCAAGCCCAACTTTATTTAACAGCAAGTTTAACACAGCAAGAGCGCATTGTGGGTTATAAGTTAACAGAGCGAAAGAGATAGAGAGAGAGAGACAGAGAGTAATTCCTAAAGCGATGCTCAGCACTGTTAGGTTAACAGCGCCCCTTTTGGGAATTTTATTAACAGAACTTGTTGACTGCAGCTTAACATGATGGCGATATGTAAAGGATATTTATAGCACAAGCAAACCGTATGGGTCAAAGATTCCAAGCTAATAACTAATCAAAGATAAACCCAAACAACATTTTACTCTATTGCTTGAGGGTCGTAGAGAGAGTCCTTTTTTTTCTTTTGAAAATCCACATGTGGCATGAAATTAAATCAAAACATATAGACATATTGAAAGCGATGCATATAAGATTTGCTTTCGTTTTTGTAGTGCCTGTTGACATCTTGAGCTAAAAAAAAGAAAAGGAAAAAGAAAGGACAACAAAAGAGAACGAAACAAAAATATGCAAATGAAATATTTGTTGAAGCAAATTTATGCAAACCGCTGGCCAGGATATGACGGAAGTTTGAAGGATGAGCATTTTGTTTCCATGTTTAGCTTCGTTTTCCATGATTCTGTTTCGTTTTGTTTATTTCTGTCATAGTTTACCCGCCTTCGGGCAGTTGACATTAGTGGTTGACCGAAAAGTCTTGCCCGTTTTGGCTTTGCCAAGAAAAACTTGGCCTGTTGACATTATGCTAAAAATTAGTTCAACTAATTCAATTTGCGGCAAAGAATGCTTTGCTGACCAGCGCAAGCAAACTTATGCCAAAGAATAACTTTAGCTGAAAACGCGAATCTGGATTACAACTATCTTTATGTTCATCTTTTTGCCTTCTTCTTTTTAATTTGGGGCAATTAATGTGTCCACTAATTACGAGTCACAATTAGTGAGAGTTTTATTCTCATTATTTTTTTTTGTAGGCTGGTTCGTTATGATAATTTTGTTGTTGATCATTTGAATAATGAACTAACATAAAATATGTTTGCTTTTTGTATACATATGAGCTTAGAAGCTGCCCTCGTCAAAAAATTCTATTGTTTTAATGTGAACTAAAACCGACAGTTGTTTGTGGCTTTGAAAATAACTATTTAAGGATTTTGGTATACTCGAAATAAATTTGTTCCAAATTTGTATAGAAATTGTTGTCACAATAGTTGTTTATATAATCATAATTTTACAACATTTTCGGATTTAAAGCTGGCTAAATTCTAAATTATTTGAATCCAAATTCAAAATGTGTAACTCGATGGGCCAGGCAGTATGCGAACTGAAGAATATGCCATTATCGGGCGATAAAGAGCTTGATGCTCAAATAAAGAATTGGATCAAATGGGATCGCAATAAGGATACAATGGGACAAGTAATGGATGCAATCAAAATGGAAGATTGGGAAACGTAATATTATAATAACCAATATAATGCTAATCCTATTATGTTAAACGCAAACAATGTCTTAACAGGTTAAGATGTCGTCTGTGCAATCGTATTACGTTTGGAACGGCTGGATTGAGGGCCAAAATGCGAGCTGGCTTTGATTCAATGAACGAACTAGTTGTTATACAGTAAGCTATTTAGGGGTTGATTGTTGTTTAAACACGCCAAGCATACATCGTCATCTCTACTTTGCAGAACTGCTCAAGGATTGGTGCACTATCTGGAGGAGCAGTATCCGGATGAGTCGATGTGGCCGGATCGTGGTGTTGTTATTGGATACGATGGCCGCTACAACAGCCAACGCTTTGCAGAGCTAACAGCCATTGTGTTCTTAAGTCACAATTTCCGCGTATTCCTATTCAAGTGCCTTGTTGCCACACCCATTGTGCCATACTCCGTATTGAGGTTGAATTGTTTAGCTGGCGTAATGGTTACTGCCTCTCACAATCCCAAGGAGGATAATGGCTATAAGGTAGTTACAATTTCTAATCACACTTATATAGGTTATCTGCTTAAATAATATGTATTTAACACAAGGTTTATTGGACAAATGGTGCACAAATCATTCCACCACACGATGAAGCGATTCATCAGTCAATCTTAGATCATCTAAACCCACATCCCGATTCTTGGGATGAGACAATGCTCTGTGCCAATGAATTATTGTGTGATCCCTACAATAATGTTGTTCCGGCCTATTTTGATGCGTTGAAAAAACAAATCTCATGTCCATTGATGGAAGCTAATGGCAAATGCAGTTTAAGCTTTACCTATACGGCAATGCATGGCGTTGGTTATCCGTTTGTTAGAATGGCTTTTGCAAAGATTAATCTTAAGCCTGTGATTTCTGTTTCCGAGCAGAATGATCCTGATCCAGAATTTCCAACCACGCCGTATCCGAATCCGGAGGAGGGCCAAGGCGCTCTAGACTTGTCCATTAAACGTGCAGTTGCAAAAAATAGTCCAGTCATTCTGGCCAACGATCCGGATGCAGATCGACTGGCTATCGCCGAACAAGACGAGAGGGGAAACTTTAAAATATATACTGGAAATGAGCTGGGCGCTCTGCTGGGTTGGTGGGCATTAGAGAACTACCGTATGAACGAGGAAAATCCAGATTTATCAAATTGTGCCATGGTTGCCAGCACGGTTAGCTCAAAGATACTTAAATCTATGGCTGAAGTTGAGGGTTTTAATTTCCATGAAACTTTAACTGGATTCAAGTGGATTGGCAACAAGGTGATTGATGAACAGAATGCGGGCAAGAAGATTCTCTTTGCATTTGAGGAAGCTATTGGTTATATGTTATCAACAAATGTGATTGATAAGGATGGCATCAGTGCGGCGGCACATGTGGCAACAATGGCCTGTTATCTGAGATGCAAGAAATGCATGACAATGCAGGAAAAGTTGCGCGACATATACGAGACCTATGGCTATCATGCAAGCATTGTTTCCTATGTAATCTGTAAGGATTGTGATCGAATTGACAAGATCTTCAATCGATTGCGCACCTTCGATGATGGACAGGAGAACACCTACCCCACAAGCATTCTCGGTGGCGAATTTGAGATTGAACATGTTAGAGATCTGACAACAGGCTATGATAGCAGCACACTCGACAAGAAGCCAACGCTGCCAGTTAGTGAAAGCTCTCAAATGATAACGTTTACTTTCATAAATGGCATGATAGTCACATTGCGTAACAGCGGAACTGAACCCAAATTGAAATACTATGCGGAGATGTGCGGCAAACCAGAGAACAAGCGTTGGGATGAACTTGACATAACGTTACATCGCATGGTTGATGCAGTAGTTGATGAGTTTTATGAGCCCAAAAAGAATGGCTTAGAAAGGAAACCAGAATAGAACAGTTTAAAATTGTAACACATTTAGATATACTAAACAATAAAGCGAACAATTTATCAAATATTTTTAACCAAACAGGCTAGCATTATCTTTTGGTGTTTCAAATTTTTCTATTCGACACAAAATCGAAACTCATTTAATAACGGATAAAATGTGCTCGAAATTGTTACGTAAACTGACCACGGGTGTGGTAAGAAACGTGGGCGTTACTAGAGCGGAACAATTGCAACTTCACCAGCAGCAAAGGCATTTTATGTTGCCACCCAGTAGCCAGGAAAAACTGCCTAATGTGAAGATCATAAGCAAAACGTTGGCACCGCAACTGGTCTTAAAATACAATCCATTCAAGTACTATCTAAGTAAGTTGCGCATGTGGAAACTCAGATGGACATGGGATCGTGAGTTCAAAGAGCAAGACTTTGTCGAGTGCTCCAAGCGAGCGGCTGTTGCGTTGACGGATATTTTGCGTTTGCGTGATATGAAGAATGTGGACAAGTTCTCAACTTCGAATGTTTTTTACCAAATGACCACTGAGACCGTTAACTTTCCACACGAGTCCTTTGTTGAGCTGTTGCGCTTTCGCAAACAGGATATTCGTCAGGCGGTGCCGATTAATGTACATCTTTATAATATACTTGGCCTAAAGTATGCCATTATCGATGTGGTGCTTGTAGGATTGCGTCATGTGGCCGACTGTGAAACGGCTCAGGAGCTGGAAACAATGAAGAACGCTTTAAATGAAATTGATCCGGAACTTAAGCTACAACTAGAGGATCCAAGTGCACAGTTACCTTACGTCTTTATTGAGCTTTTTATGCGCTTTCGCCGCAACTATTCTAACGTCGAACAAATTTCCGGGCAGGAGTTGGCAAACCACACGAATCGTTGGCTCGTTTCCGTTTATAAAATATGCAGATTTAATGTATTTACAATGCCACCGGCTATTTAGGCTTATATAAAATACGATTGCATTCGTTTCGGACAGTTGCAATTGAAAAATTGTTGTGCATTAGAATCTTACAGCTGCATTTGTTTACTTTTAATTGCGATTGATTGATCTATCGATACTATTATGCTTCATATCGATACTGTTAAGCTATTATATCGGGTAATAAGAAAAGTTTTCACATCTTTGGTTACTATTGCTCTTAATAGCTGGTCTACTTCAATTGTAAAATTCACAACGATTTGCTAAGTTAAATGTCAACACTGATTAAGGTATCAATTTGTATTGATGCAGTGACGTTTATGCACCAGCAGTTTTTGCATCTCAAGAGTTTAAGCTCGTGGGCTCAAAACTATAGGTAAATATCAAATTGGAATCGACAAATGCGTAAATGAACATGCTATATTTTTAGCCAGAATGTATGGCTATCGTAAAAGAATTAAGCTAACACCGGAGATAAGAGCCTGTAAGGCAATAATGCGCCGGCTGATGTCAAAGCGCTACATCAGATTGGCCTGGATATTTTATGATCGTGTAGAAGCAGAAATTTTGGGTCTTGATGGTTACCGCAGCATTGTAACGAATCCAATGGATTTGAAAACGGTGCGGATGCGCCTTGATTCCCATTTTTATCCAGATGCCGCTCATTTTGCACGCGATGTGCTTCTTATATTCAACAATGCATACTTGTACACATCTCCCGATCATCCGTGCTACCAAATGGCCCACGAGATGCAGTTAATATTTGAGAAATTGTACCGCGAGGCTCTGCCAGACAATCCTCTTGAGCACTTCAATCCGCCCAGCACACGTTTTGTCACTGAGTTTGAATTTCAGGCCGGTTTGACCTCCGAGGGTAAGCCAGGTGAACCAACTAAGTTGAGTGGGCCCAGTAAGACCCAAGCCCTGTTAGACAATCCCGTTGCAAGCATTTATCCAACCACTGCCCCATGTGTCAAAGAGTTTCAGCTTGAAGGTACTTCGACCACCGAGAGTGAATCAAGTGAAGACGAGCCGACGCCACATAAGCGTGCTAAGCGCTTATCTCCTACCAAGCAATTCGAAAATCGGGGTAGTTTGATCCCTAAGAATAACCAGAGTGAACCAAGTAAAGCGCAGGCGCTGACGGACAAACCTGCTGAGCGCTTCTATCACAACAGAAACCCTTGTGCCACTGAGTTTGTGCTTGAAGGAACTTCGAGCACAGAAAGTGAATCGAGTGATTCAAGTGAATCAGATAGCACTCAGGCGCTGGGTTATGCCGAACGGTATAAACCTAATGAGTCTTTGAGCACAGAGGATGAATTAAGTACAATGGTTAGATCAAGTGAAACCCAGGAATTGCCGAATATGCATCAAACGGACAAGTCTTGCGCACAAGAGCTTCAACTTCGGGAAACTTCCAGCTCTGAGAGTGAATCAATGGAATCAAGTGACATTGATACTGTACCAGATCAACCTGTTGCGAACTTTCATCAAATTAACATGCCTTGTGAATCAGATGTTGTGCTTGAGGAGACTTCAAGAACAGAAAGTGAAGCAAGTGAGTCAAGTGAAACCCAGTCTCTGCCAGTTGATCCTGTTGAGTGCGACATTACAAACAGTTCCACTCTTACCCACGGGTATAATCACGACGAGGATTCGAGCAGCGAGAATGAATCAAGTGGATCGAGTAGAGCTGATCCTGTTGAGTGTGACCATACAAACAATTCCACTTATGGCGACGGGTATAACCACGACGAGGATTCGAGCAGCGAAAATGAATCAAGTGGATCGAGTAGAGCTGATCCTGTTGAGTGTGACCATACAAACAATTCCACTTATAGCGACGGGTATAATCACGAAGAGGATTCGAGAAACGAGAATGAATCGAGTGGATCGGGTAAAGCAGATGTTCTACCAGACATTACTGTTGAGGAATTGAGTGAAAGCAATGATCTGCCAGAAAAGTCTGTTGAGTGTTTATATTTGACCGATACCCTTCGTGCTAATGAGTATGAACTCCAAGAAACTTTAAGCACCGAAGAAGATTCAAATGAATCTAGTGAATCCGAGGACTTGACAAGCAATTCTGTTGAGCAATGCCATTTAACAAATAGCTTATGTGCTGAAGGGGTCGATTTCCAGGAGACTTTAAGCACCGAGGGTGAATCAAGTCCGTTGAGTGAGTCTTGTGACACCCAGGTGCTGCCAGATACGCCTACTAAGCAAACGATTGGTCTTCAAGGGAATTCCAGCTCCGAGAGTGAATTAAGTCAATCAGGCGACTCAAGTGCAACCGATAAAGAAGATGATGAAGACTTTATGCCCTGGGAGCCAGAGAGATTTAACAAACCGTTATTGCGTGAAGAGCATTTCGATTTGCATGCCCGACTTCAGAATTGTACTGGCAGCTTGCTTTCAAACGTTATAGAGCTTATAGAAGAGTTTGAGGAGACTGCCATGAGTGGTATCATTGATATTCGCTGTTTTAAAACATGCACTAAGCGGGTAGTGTTGGACTACTTAATTATTAATGAAAATTTGGCTGAACAAAAATCAGAAGGACAAGAGGAAAGAGTAGAATATGTTGAAGAAGAACAACCTGCCATGTGGAACGACTTGACCAACAATAATAAGCCGGTACAAAAACAAGAATACACAGAAGAAAATGGTGAGGAAGTTGAAAATCAAAAACACAATGCAAAAATTGAAGCCGATGAGGAAAATGAAGGGCATGCAGTGTTGGACTATGTAACTTTTAATAGCGTGCCGGTGAAAAAAGAAAAGGTGGAGGAAGACGCAGATGTAGATGGGGTTAAAGAAGGAGAAATGGAGGAAAGTAACACTGTATTGGACTATTTAGGCATTGAATATAATACTATCAAGAAAGAAGAAGATATGGAAGAGTTTAAAGGATGGCTAAAAGAAGAACAGGACATCGAGGAAAATGAAGATAGTCCCGCCCTGTCAGACTATCCGTTTATAAATTATATGGCCATTAAAAAAGAACCATCGGAAGGAGACAAACAAGATATTGAAAACCGGCTCGATCTTGACTTTCTGACTTACAACATAACTGTTAAAGAAGAAGAGGAATATACAGAATATAAATAATGATGAAGAAGCCGAAAGTAGAACAAAAAAAGAAAAGAACGAAAAATATCAATCAAGTGAATAAATGTTATGTTATTCATATAATTTAATTACCAAACACAAAGGTAAAAA
The DNA here is from genome assembly GCA_035044725.1 of Scaptomyza caliginosa. Taxonomy (NCBI): domain Eukaryota; kingdom Metazoa; phylum Arthropoda; class Insecta; order Diptera; family Drosophilidae; genus Scaptomyza; species Scaptomyza caliginosa. Next base: position 38,585 of record JAWNNR010001007.1, on the reverse strand, counting down.
ATAAAATGCCACAAATGATTTTTCATTGCTTATGTGATTCCTTGTAGCTATCGCGAAACCGTCGAATATTACGGAACTCGCCATTCCACAATTTATTTCGCATAATATCGCGCGTGTTAGAAGACATGTAGGCATAGAATGTTTTCCTCGGTGGTCCACTACGACATAGGTAGTTTCCCATGGCATACCAACACGCAACTGTGTGGTCCATATAGACATCGTTAAGCTTTTTGTAGTAGTTAGCTCTTACCTTTTCGGCCTGTAAATATAAAAAGAATATGAAAGGCAAATGAGCATAAAGTAAAATATACAATATTAAATTTAATAATTATAAAAACGCTTGAGTTATTAAATAAGGTACTCACTAGAGCCTTTGCCTTGCCATAATAGGCGAAATTCTCTTTCTCATCTGGTAGGCGATCCATTCCCAGTAGGTCAGCTGAGGGTGGATTACCTTGCAGCAGAATTATCATTTCGAATACTTTGAGCGATTCTCGGATGCTATTTTGAATGGCTTCTTCGGTGTATAGCTTGCCATAGCGTCGCTTAATCCATTCCTGCAGAACGGGCAACTTGTGTGCATCGGGCAATGAGGCAAGGACAAATCGCTGATTTTTACGCAACTCGGCCAAACCATTTTTCAGCATACGGTTCATGAGCTCCGCATTATCAGGATCAATTTTTTCATCGTCATATGTGAGAATGGTGGTTTGTCTTGCCTTTTTGATGCGCTCCTTTTCCTCAGCTAACTCCATTTCAGCACGTTTCATGTTAACACCTTTCATCCATATATCTTTGGCACAACGCACAACGGCATCGACGATATCTGCCTTGCGATCTTCATAACTACGTCGGCTGTGTTCGCTAGTATCATCTGTGGAGGCACAGCTATCAGTTAGTCGTACTCCTCTCACTTCCATTTCGGGATTGTCCCCATTGTCGTCGTCGGATGTGATTTCTGAATGCTTTTCACATGAAGGTTTGGGTGCTGCATCGCCGCTATCCAAGGCATTAATAAAGACCTTGTCAATAAACTTTTTCATATCCTGCGGCTTGTCCAGCCCAGTCTTGAAGATGCGCTTGTATTTAAACATATACGGCTTGTGTTCACTGGGCGCCGCAAAAAACGTCTTCTTGGTCTGTTTACCCTGATAGCGCACTTCAACCGATGTATCCTTACGATTCTTTCGCAGCCTCTTCAATCTGCTGTCATCTATGAGGAATGAAATTCTCTGTTGGTTCTCTCCCTTATGCGCTTGACAAGATTTGGGATCAGGTTCCGAACGCCCTGAGAGTAAGTCTTTCAGATCTTTGCAATATTCCTGGTTTCCCTCAAAATCGACGGGTTCTCGACGCAAACCACCACCGGTTAGACGTACACCGACACATCTGTCAGTTGCCTTCGTGTGAGCCATATCTAGACAATCACCGACTAAAGCTCTGCCTTTTCTATCGTGTGCCTCTGCAACGGGAAAAGCAACTCGCTGCTCCTGGCAGATTATACAATCGTGCTTAGATATGGTATGTACGGTTGTACTCTCCATTTTTATTTCATAACGTTTCAAGCAGTTGTCCACATCATGCTCCAGCTGAGCTAGAATGCGTCGTTGTCGTATCTTGCGATAGGGTAGTGTAACATCCATCAATTCCATGCAGCGATTCCGAGCAAGGACAGTTAGTTCATCCTTCACCAGCTGAGCCTCGGCAAGAGCGAATTGATGATAGGTGCAGAGCTGTGTCTGATCCTCCATTTCCTCCTTCTTAGCTTGCTTTAGGGCAAGCGCTGCTTGACGACTTAACCTAGCTTTCGACTCTAGCTCTTTCATGTGGTTTAGATGATGGAAGTACTTATCGACCGCCTCTCCTACAGTTTTCTTAACCAATCTACTTACTGGATTTAATTTGTAATCAGCAAACCATGGTCGTTCGGTATTTGGACCATAATTTGGGGCTTGCCCTTCTGGCCAAAAGGGAAATTGTGCTATAATATTGGGTGGCTTACTGAGGTAATTAACCACAATTTCTTTAGGCCGTGGCTGACGTTGGAAGTAGGGAGATTTTGTTGATTTTTTTTTAGCCGGAGGTGTTGCTGGCTCCGGAGGTGGCTTTGAGTTCCTTGGAAAATTAACAGTACCACGTTGCTTTTTAAGTTCTAAATCACTAAGCTGTGGAGGTGGCAAAATGCGATCAAGCTCAAGCAGAGTGGGCAGTAAGTCAATTTTCGCCAAAGTTATCATCAGAAGTTTTTCGTTCGTTGTGTATTCGCCGTTCTTGCGACAGCTTATATAATACCCTTCAAGAATGAAGTAGAGAAAGGCTAGATCATTACCACGACTTAATTGCACCATGGTTCGTAGTTTCTTTTTGCTAATCAAAGGACTCAGGCCAAGACGCATTAAACTCTTCTCCACACGAAAACAGGTGCCCTGTTCGAAATCATCACGTAAATCGTTGCAAAACTCTTTAATGGTTCGCTCCTGGTAATCCGACAGGCCTAAATACCATTTGGGAACATCAAGTGTCTTTTGAAATGCTTCTAATTTGTTTTGAAAGTCGAGCTTGCCCATTTTGTATAACAATTTATACACATAATTTTTGAAAACGCTGAAATTTTTTGTAAATTCCCTTCAAACAGTTTATAATTTAAAGAAATACTGAATTTTTAGGATAAAACTGATACACAGGAAATTGTAAAAGAAAAGCTAATACAACTAAAACATTTTCCAAAAAGCTCAGGTAATACAACTTTAAGGCAACAAATAAGTCTGCATTGAGTTATATATCATAAAATGAAACAAGCGCAGAGTCTTTTTTAAGTAATTATGTTAGGGCATCAAATTTTAAGTCATGATAAATACTAAGCCGTCTCAATTGCTTGTCTGAAGGGAAAATGTCGCGACCAGGAGAATGTTTCGATAATCTTAAGTATCTCACCCAAAACAGACACAATGGTGGATGCCAACGATTGAACTGCAGACCAGTTGAAGCATGTTGTAATTGGAATGGCCCAGAAAACACTGGAGAATGCCAACCGTTAAGGTATACGCCCGTTGAACCTGGTTGTAGTTGGAATGATCCCAGAAACTCGAAAGGAGGCCAACCTTTGAGTTATCGACCAATCCCACCAGGTTGTAATGTAAACGATACGAATCCCTTAATGGCTGTTTATTGCCTTAAGTATGTTCAGGGTGTACCGACAATGTGTGAGCCACCACAGCGTCAAAATAGGAAAGAATGCATTTGCTGCCAATGCCCTAAAAGTGGTAATAAAAAGAAAAAACCCAAGATGTCTGCAAAAATTATACAGACCACGGATGCAGAACTAGAAGATAAGACCACACAATTTCCAGATGAAAAGCATCATTATCATAATGAAGAGTTGGAGGTGTTTGAAATGGAAGTAGTTAATGCAACAGGTGAAAGAGAAGTAACTGTTAAGAAACTAGAAACGGTTTCCAAAGTTTCAAATGACAATAAGGAAAGTAAGGAGCTAAGGGTTACTGAATCTAAGACCAAATTTGATAAAATGGGTAACCAAATTGGAATAGAACTTACAAGCAAGTATGAAGATAATTCTGAAAATATACAAGTTACGAAAATGACTTCGTTAAACAATTTTCAAGAGTCTGGCAAAGAAGTTCGGAAACGAAATCGAAATGAAATCTTTGCCTCACAAGGTGACAAAGCTAAATCAAATCCCCGTAAGTCCACAGAGAGCATAAGATCCGCAATCCTAAAAAATCTTACTGCAAAGGGGCAAGGGATTGAGGTCTCTGATGGTATAGTGGCGTCCCCACAAGGCATCAAGAAAGAACTTAAAAAGACTCCAAACTCTAGTGACGATGAAGTTAAACATTCAGTTCTATATTTATCAGTGACTCCACAATCTCCAGTAAGCAAATCTGACGCAGATATTACATCTGAACAAGGCAAGGATTTACAAGATAATAAAACAGAGGATTTACAAGATAATAAAACAGAGAAGGTAATAGATAAACAAGGCAAAGACAATGTGGGCCCAACGAAAATTAAAAAGCACCATCGGAAAGAAACTTCAGACGTTCATGAAGAGGACGGCCGACTAAAGGAATATTATAGCGTTGTTTCAGAATCCGAATCAGAGACGGATATTGTAGAGCCCAAACCTGAACCTGAACCTGAAATTGAACCTGAACCTGAAATTGAACCTGAACCTGAAATTGAACCTGAAATTGAACCTGAACCTGAAATTGAACCTGAACCTGAAATTGAACCTGAACCTGAGCCGAATGAAGAGATCTGCTGCTGTCCAAGAGTTCAAGAGCAGAACAATAAGTGTTGCTACATGGGACCACCATGTTCTAACGCTTACCGATGCTGCCGTCATTGTCATTATTCTGGGTACTGCAGGTATAATTGCATGTCATATCCTGGTTATCCGCATTGGAGGGCTTCTTGTTGCTGTTGGCGCAACTGTTGTCAACAGCAAAATAGATAAATGAGTCCTGTAGACCTAATTAATGCACAGCACAATAAACATATATATCTTGGACTAATGCCCAACAACATTTGCTTATTAGTTTGCTGACTATTGCCTTATCCTTTGTGGGATTAATTGTCTTAGTTCTTGTAAAATGGAAATCTGTTTTAAATAATTTGCGGACAACCATATCGTTAATATTACTTGGCCATAAACTTGCATGCACTTTACCAAATTAAATTCAGCAGCAATTGATATTAATGTAAGGGGACCCAAAAGTTTAACTGGTTGCATAAATAGCACTCGGCTTTGCCCAAAATCTTCTGTGTGTGTGCGTATGTGAGTGCCCAAGAGCTGCTCTTGGCCAGGCCATAAGGATTACACGGCTTGCCTATCCAACTGGCCAACTGGCCAAGTGGGATTGCAATGGACTTATGTTTAAAATTATTATTTCTTGACCGTTTTAGTTGTTAGAAAATGGAGTGCGAAAGTGCAGTGCGACTGTTGTGTACATAAATATGAGGTAGTAATTGAGCAAATTAATATTTTATTGATTAAATATAATATTTTAGCCTTTTAGCCTAACAAAATTGACTTAGTTTCTCACAAAAGGCTTTTTATATTTGACAACAAACTGAATATAAATAGTTGCAATCTACACAAAGATTGCCGTTTTGAGGTTTTGTCAAGTTTATGAAATTGTAAGTTGGCCAACTTGCCTGCAGGTAGGCACATTTTTGCACATTTCCTACTTTTGTCATGGGGGAAATTGAATATTTCATTTACGGATATTAAATGCCTTACATCACAGGCTTGTTTCATTTATTGGCAGGCCATTGTTCCTTTGGGTTAGCTGATGCACAAGTTTATAATAAATGACTTGAGGCAGGGGTCGGGCTTATATATTTTGGAATTTAATATTTTTCGGCTGCTTGAATTGGCCTCGTCGCATAATTCAGAGATTTAGAGAACTTACTTGCATTAAAATACGAAAAACTAATCTAACGAACAACAACAACAAAACTAAACGGAAGCTCACTTTTGGCCACACACTGTGTGTTCGAGTGTGTGTGAGTGTGTGCGTTAGCGTCTCTACCAATATATTCAACTTGTATACTTTAGTTGGCTGCTGGTAGCATTATTGTTGCCTTCTGATTTTATTTCGTTTCATGTTTTATTCACCACTTCCGCCGGAAATAGACATACAAGCAAAGAGCGTTAGGCAGAGCCAGTTGGCCATATCAAGTATACGCCTCTTACATTTTTGGCAGCCCGATAGCTCACTGGCCCGGCTGGCAAACATTTGTTTTGCTCAACAAAGTAGAAACTGTTTTCGCAAACAAATCCCACATAAATGCTCAATTTATAACAAACCGGAAGTTAAACTTAATCAAGCGTACTTTTTGGCTTATTGTTTAGTCTATAGTATTCTCCCCCTTTCTCTCATCCTCTGTTTGCTGTTTGTCCCCATATGCTTTTCCGTATTTACTTAACATATTTTATTGCGATACTTTTCTGCTCTATGATGGTCTGTCTGTCTGAGTGTGTATGTGTGTGTGTGTCATTTTTGGAGGGGAGATTACATGCGGATTTGTTTGGCAGTGTGTGATTTCAGCAAAATATTTTCAGTTTTGTTGCCAAACAACGACGAATGCTATATTTGATCGCTACTGTAAGCTTATGCATTTATGTATTACACAAATGTATGTGAGTGTATATATTTTTGGTCATAGTTTTATTGTTTGCCATTTATGTGATAAATTGTGCAAGATTCAAACATGACAGTTAACATTTATAGTCACTTAATCGCTGGCATAGTCTATAAAACTTTTCTCTTTAGTATAAATTGCAGTCAAGATGTGTGATCTTTAAATTGTGAGTCAATTTATAAATTATAAAACATAAAACCAATTCAAGTATTTTGTGCTATGCCTATTATCATTCAATACAGCAGTCCTTTAAGGACATGTTGTTGCATGTGCATTGACTAATGCTGTATGCATCCCCAGAGCAATTTGACTTATTCGATTGTTGTGCCTTATTAATTTGGTCAAGAGCTAAGTCATCCAAATGACATTTGTACAAGCATTCTACTATACTATGCACTAGGATAATCAAATGTATTAGGCTTTAGTTAGAGGCTTGGAAAGTTGTGCAATTATTGAAATCGACATTGGCCAAAATTACTTGGGTCGAATGCAAATTTTGTGGGGGCAATTGCGGAGCAATTAACCCAAATGAAATAAGTTTGTAAACATGTCATTGAGGCTGTGGGCAATAAGTGGGCGTGTCTACTGTATCTACTGTCTATCGTTTGCCATTGTTTGTATTCAGTTAGCAAAACTCAAGTGCACACAACACATACACACGATAGAAAGACACAAAAACACACAAACTTTTTGGACAAACAAATAGAGACAGTCAGCAAAGAAGGTTGGGTGGTTGGGTGGTGTTCTTATATGGAATGTCGGGCACAAACTTAACGTAGGAGTTTACAAATGTTTTCCATTTGCTAATGCGTTCGGTAATTGCACGATGGCAAACTGTGCAATGCGCAGAGAAACTCCTTTGGGTTCCCATGAGGCAGCATCAATCAAGCGGGCCACAAAGTCAGGTGAATCGATTATCCGCTTGTTGCCACAATTAGAGCTCATTGTTGTGTTAAATCGCATTCATGGCATTGCATGCATACATAAACACACACACACATATAAACAACAAAGCGCATAATTTGCAACAATTAAATGTGAGCTCAACAGTTACAAGGACTCAAGAGTTAAATATATGTTAACAAACTCTGTTTTACATATTGCATTTTAGATTTTATACCTGGTAAAAAGAAATCTAGACAGAAATGTTTTTTTTTTAGTTTTATTAATCAGAACTTCAAACAGATTTGGTCAGGACAAAATTTTCAGAAAAAATTCTTAAATAAATTTTAAGTTATGGCAAAATGTCGGTAAAATGTGCACAGAAATTTGGCTATACACAGCTTGCACTAACGTACAGATCTCTGCAACGAAATGAACTATTGGGCAGCTCGTTGTTTGGTTTGAAACTGAATCAACGCGACATGGCATCCAGCTCTGGGTTGGCAGCCGAAACGGTGTTAGCCAAATGGAAGCTGCATGTGGACGTAGTGAGAAAAGAGGAAGCAGCAGATAAGCATCAAGAGCTAACATTACCAAGTCTTATCAAGCTGTATATGCCCTGGCCAGTGCTGAGAACAAAACTAAATCTATGGCAATTGAAGATGCTGTGGGATTGGCAATTTAACGAAGCTGAATTTGTGGATGATTCCAAAAAGGCACTTGTTTTAGCTACAAAGTTTATAGTTCATCAACGAGAGGATTTTTTACAACGTTGCACCACGTCTATGGGTTTCAAGCAGATCAAACATGATCTAATTAAAGCGAATGAACTGGAGTCCATATCATCCTCCTTCACTGGGCCCTGGCCACTTTGGACGATGCGTTTCGACAAGCGGCATATTCTTCAAGCAATGCCGTTGAAGGTGGAGAGATTGCAGCACTATGATCATAGGTTTGCTTTCATAGACATGATTTACTTCGTGCGCCAAAAAACCAAGGACTTTGCCGTCAAGATGGAAGCAGCTGAATTGAAGCAACTGATAAACTATAATACAGACGTTAGAAGATTTTTTATTCCCAACCCGATTGTTGTTGCCGAGATTTTTGTTCGATTCCGTCGGGATTATTCGAAGCCTACAACGGAACGTGCTGGTCACTGGCTTATTTCAAGCTATAAAATCCTTGGCCTAGATGTTCTCAACTCCCAATAGTGATACCTTTTAGACCGACTTGCAACAGATTTAAATTTGATGTATTCATAACAGATTTTATAATACTCGTACTATAGTTCACCTTGAATACAACTTGTGTAAGTTTTGTTGTTGTGCTTGTTGTCAGTTGTGTTTTCGCCTAGAAGCTAAGGCGTCCATAATCTCTACGATAATGAGCTTTGCGCCACGCTCCAGACGCCAGGTGGCGCTAGTTTCAGTAAACAGCAAAGTCGTGTAGAAAATAAAAAAGTACAACAAGAAAAACAAAAAAGTAATAAAGAATAGCAAAAGGGGAAACAACTGCAAAGTGCAAGATGTGTTAGTTCACTTATCCTTGGCATTCAACCTCAACTTCTCTTGCCAACTTTCTCGTTGCAGCTGTTGTAGTTGTTGTGTTGTTGTCGTTGTGCTGTTATGCTGTTGATGAGCCGGCGACGTAGTTCATGAATTTCTAATGCCAAAAACCAAAGAAGGATAGAGCTGGCTAAGGTAGTGTTGGAAGCACTTGAGTGATGGCCATGTAGAGCTTAATGCTAGTCAGCTCTACAAGTGGTAAAATGCATAAGAACTTTTATATTGATGACAAGAAGTTGAATGGACAATGATATGCTTATTTTAAGAATAATTTTTTGTTTTATGAATCCGTTTTTAAATGTTTCTTTAAGATTTTGACTATTTTTAGTTATTTGGCTTTTAAAAGTATCTAAAAGAATTTTTAAACATAAAATATATTCTTCTGACTATCTGGCGGTAATATATATATTTCTCTCTCTCTGTCTCGCTTGCCATATCGCCACATATCACCTGGTGCAAATTATTTAAGTTGCCGCAAGGGATATGCAGAAAGTAGTGGAAAATTCTTATGTTGGCAGCGCAGACAACTTTGAATGTGAATGTTGGCTCTTATCAGAACACGTTGCATTCGCACACTGTCGATAAGTTAAATTTACTATGCGTATGTGCTTGAAGAAGAGAGAGAGAAAGAAAGACAAAAAGAAAGAAGGAGAAGGGGCTAGTGTGAAAGTTAGACCGCTTCTTTAGTTGAACTTCTGTGCGATATGCTTGCTTTGCACATTTTGTGGCTGCTTTTGGTGCTGCTGCTGTTCGGTTGCATTTGGATCTTAAAGCATGCCATTTTATGCTTTTAATTTTACGCTTTATAAATTTTGTGGCTTCTTCACACAAAGCAATTACCTCAAGCAGCGGCACACCTGCCGCCACCTACAATGGATCGATAATAATAATAATAATGTATCTAGCAGCTATACAATTTTAATGAGCACCAAAGAAAGGCTTTAAATTTTGAGGAATACTAGACATGATTGTTAGTTGTATTAAAAGACGGATATAAATATCGTATTGAATTATTTTTGTTTGTACTATTTGTCCATTTACATTAAAAGCCATTCTATGAAGCATTATCTCAGTTGTTGTCATATTATACATCCATTATTTTTTCTGGATAGAACTCATCTAAGATAGTTAAAATTGCAATCCACACTTTCCCATATCATACATCATTTGCTGTCAAGTTTTTTAACTGAATAGCACTTCGGCAGCAAGCCCGGACGGCTGAAAGAAGGACGCGACGACAACAAGTTGGGCGTGTCGAAAAACTTAAAATTGTTTTCGAAATTGCAATGTCACGTTACTCCACAAAACGCCCCACAACAACAAAAACAACGACAAGAACTGCAACGACTTGGTGTAAAGTTTGCTTTTGGCGAAAAACAAAACTTGGCATAACTGACTAAGATATCCATCTGTTTGACGAACTTTCAATATCCTTTGACAAATTTCAGTTAACTAAAGTTCAAGCAGTTTGAATATGTATGCTTTAAAATATTGGGCATTACTATCAAAAGTGTTTTGGGGCTGCACAATACAAGCAAATGGCTTTTAATAGTCCAAGTATCCTTTTTGCATGCAATGTCAATTTGATATGTTGCATTTGCGGGTCATTTCCAGCAATGACAATTTCATTTTGCAACACAGACTCCACTCGAATTCGGACACTGACCGCTGTAATGGGCAACAAAACAAACGATGCCATTGACAGAATGGACACTTGCTCAGGACGTCGCCTCCTTGGCCATGCCTGATGACAATGACTTTTTAAATTGTTTCATGAAAGTGTCAGAGCTATGGTCAGCAAGTTTAGCAGCTGCTGGAAAATAAATGAGGACGCCAAGTGCAACGCAGTACAACAAGCGACGCGCTGCTTAATAATAGTTTGATGATCATCATTGTTATCATCATCGTTAAGGTAACGTGGTAATGAGCATGAACAGGCGATATCAGACTCTATGACTTCATTTTCCACCCAAAAAGGTAGGCAATGGCAGGAAAATGCTGCGAAAACGTCTCACTCCCCCGCAACTCGTTGTGGTCCTCACGCAACACTCAAATTGCAGGTGTGGTCGCCATTCCACAGACAGTGTTCGTTGTGCAGAAAGTGCTGTGTTTGTGGCGCTTTGTGACACTCACAAAAACATTAGTTAATGTCTAACAAAGTTAAAAATCATATTTATTTTATCTTATTTTAAAAGCTTATACATGTATTTTTCCTAACTCTGTGTATATAAGTTTGACTAAATCAAATGCTGAGAATATTTTTTTTGCCAGTGTAGTTTCGTTCAAGTCACCTGCTGTCTGGCTCTGATGCTGGTGCATCGACAACGAACAGACGGACACACTATTAAATAGACATTCGTTGGCTCTTCATAGTGCCATTGAGGCGCAAAGTGCTGGACAACGCAGACGAGCGCAAAAAACAGATGCATGTGTGTGAGCAAGACCCACAAGTGTGGGTAAATGTGTGTGTGTGTGTGCATAACACCATAGTGGCAATGTAACTCATACGCAGTGTTGCCAATTCTAAATATTTTTTGCTATGCTAATTAAAAGAAATTGTGCTTAGTCCGCTTGTTGCTTAGTTTCTATATTAAAGTAAACTTAAAGCCTTTAAAGTTTAAACTAAACGGTTGTTTGTTTAATTTGCATAAGCAATTTTATTTGTTATGCCCTAATTGTATAAGGGTTTAGTTACAATGCGCTTTTTGGTTAAATGCAATATTTTTGACAAGCAAATTGGCATTTAGTTCAAAGCTGTCAGCATTTACGCAATTACAGCTTGTTTTAGATAATTTAGACAATTAAAAAACAGACGCAGTAGTGTTCACAATAACACAAATTACGATTAGATAGAAAATGTACTAAAACATTTATTAATTTGAAATCTTTTGACCGCACTTGCCTTTTCAAAATTCCACTTTCATGCACGGTTATCAAGTTAAAATACCTTTTCTCATGTTCTTTTCATAGCTGGCCATTAATCCAGCAAATATAACAATTAGAATTTCTGTTTGTTTTGCTATTTCAATGCCAGACAATAATGCCTTTGTTTTATTATTCTGAGTGCAAGAGACGACGAAGCAGAAGAAGAAGCTGTAAAACACTTCAAAAATTACACATCAACTAATCCCAGACGAAATTTGATTTAAATTAAAGAGCCCGGCCTGTGTGCAATGCAATTTGCTTTTGTTGAATATGCTAAGATTTATTTCTTAAGATGTTCAAAAGGCAAACAAGGTGAAAATCGCAAGAAAATGCATCAAACTCAACTCAATTTGAATGGATTAAGTAAATTTGAATGTTAGAAGCATACAGACTTGGGCAAGATAGCAACTGCGAGGGTTAACCCATAAAATAACGATTTTTTCAATAGGTTGTCGTGCTCATTCTTAAACCATATTTTACAAGTCTAAAAGCAAAGTTGCAACAATCAAACTTTATAATTACTCACCGCATTGATGTTGCTTCCACTTGCATATTGTGTATTAAGAACACTTCAGGGAACTCGTTTTCGACTACTCCCCTTACCCATCCCTCTTGAATGCGTATGCATAAAACTTTGGCATCACATGGGGTAAGTATGGTAAATATTTAAAAGAAAAGTTTGACTTGAATAAAAATAAGCGAGAGAAAACACTTTGGAGCAAAGCCAAATAAAGAGAGAGAGAGAGAGACAGAGGGAGAGAGAGAGAGAGAGAGAGAGAGCACAGCTGACAATGGAACCAAGAACTTAGCGAGACTTTCAAGCAAATTTGTGAAACAAATAATTTTCAATACTTTTCTCTTTTGCGCTGCACTTCACGCAGAATATAAATATACATAAGTATAAGAATTATGTATGCATGTTTGAATTTGTGTGTGTGTGTGTGTGTATGTGAATGTGTGTTATATTAATATTCAAAAAAACGCAATGCTGTAGCGTTTAAAAATTATATATGTATATTTTTAATGAGCACTCGTTTGACTAAGAAATTTTTATATGTATATGTATATGTATATGGAGTGTTTGGTTGATGAAAAATTACTTTCATTTTAATTAGGAGCTGCTAGCAAAGAGGTGGAGGTGAAGAGGTTGCAAGGGGTGACGCCACAAAGCAGCGGGAGTCGGAGTGCAAAAAGATGAAAAATTAAATTAAAAACACTTTCGTGCATTTAAGCAAATAAAGAACGACGGTCACGTGGGCGTCCTGCCGTGACATACACTAACACACACACACACCTGACTGCACTTTGAGGTTAAATGTAGCAAAATGCATGCGGTTTTAAGCACGTGACGCCAGAGCAACGGAGTTTTATTTTTTAATTAAGCTGTTTACATTTACTCGCAATGTCCTTCGGTTGCATTCCCTTTATGCCTTCAACGTTCTCGACGTGCAACACACATAAAACTTGTTGTTTGTTTGTGTGTTGTTTTTTTCTTCGTTGTTTTTTTCTTCTCCTTTTTATACTATCCAGCCACTCCTCTGCCTTGGCTGCATAAGAAAACGCTTGCGGTTCTTGTGTACGGTCATAAAGAAAAAATACCGCCCGCCTTGCCTTTGTGGGTCAAGCAGCAGCAGCAGCAGGTGCTCTTGCACCTGTCGCCAGTACAATTAAAAATGTGAGCACAAACAAGTATCTCACTTTTGGCTGACACTTTTCTGCTTCACCTTTAACAAAGCAGCCGCAAATACCCTGTGACCTTTGGCTTGCAGGGCATGGAGTGAGTAACACTTGAGATTGCTATTATAAAAAGGCTAAAGCCCAATTGAATAAGAAACTTATGGGATTAAATTTTTGAGCAATTATGATTTTCACTTTATATTGTATATTATAACATGAAAGCAATTGAAAACATTCTTTAAACGCCTTGTCAGTTAGCTAGATATTGTTGCCACAATTTGATTAATATGTTGTCATCAGTTAACAGCCAAATACCTAATTTAAGTGGCGTCGTTTTTATCTTTTATACGCGCTTCTGGGCAATAGCATAAAGTATATGATAAAAATTAATTAAATCGAGCAGCAAAGTCAATTAATTGCTACATTTTTGGTTAATTAAAGCCATTGAAATATTTACACACACACACACACACACGCCCATGCAATTAATTAAAATGTTTTTTACCAACATACACAATTTGAGTTTTATTTTAATTTTTGTCTTGTTTTATTCCAAATGGTCTCAGGTGAAAAACAGGCGCTAACGTTAAAAACATTTCACTTAATTATATCACATACAAAACATATCGAAAGCAATCGCCCCTTCAATTTTTAGTCAAGCGTTGATTAAAGCATATCTCTACGCTTATATAAAGTTCACATATTGTTCTTCTTTCATTTTGTCATTGACAGTTTCTTTCCAGTATGTTGTATAGTGAACACGCCCAATTGAATTTAATAATGCAATTTGCTGCAAGCTATTTTGTACATTGATTGAACAATCGATTGACATAACGCAAACCAAATTGTTGCCGCTTTATTTAATACTACTTATACCCGATAGCAATTGGCGATGAGCATACAGTGATTATTCACCTTAATCATTTAGATACCTAGAGCAAAATCTTCTTTATAGAATTAATATACATTTTGCATAACATTTCTATTCGACCGGACAAATAAATGCCTTTCTCTGCTCATCTCTATTCGATTACTAATTTTCTACCAATTGTGCGTTCCATTGATTTTTATATGTACACATATATATTGAACTGGCTACTGGAGTTTGTGTAATTGACGCCATGTACGAGCATCACTTTGGCATTTTTGCAATGTGCAATGTGCAATGTGCAACGTGCAATGTGCTGCATTGTGTGCAGCATTATAAAAACTTGATTAGAGCGCTCTGTCTAAATGCGAAATGGCGGAAGAGTGGGGTAAAAGGCAGGCAGCAGCAATTACTATGCCAGATCCTTCCAATCCCAATAGCGCTTGGACAAAGGCACATGGCTGCACAAATTCCTACGCTTTGTGGCCAAATTAGCTGGACGAGAAAACAAAGCTCTGCCGCATGCCAAATGTGAATCTGAATGCAAATGCCAGCCACACGTTAAACGTGCTGCGAGCGAAAGAGATAAAGAGAGACAGAAAGAAAGAGGCAAAAAGGCATGAGTCCACATCACATCGATTGGCCTTTAAACGGATAGCGATGGAGGCAATTGCCACATTAGCAGCTCTCATCTGGTCAATACACTGCCTTGTTTTTTGTTGTTACTGTTGTTGTTGCTGTGCTGCCTCGCATGGCTGTAAAACACAAAACGTCTGCCTGCAGCTCTTGTTTTTTAAATGCGTTTTGACAAACAATAAAAAGTGCTTTTCAATTTGTGGCTGCCGGCGTTTCGCTTGCATGGCTAACACGCGCTGCCAATGACCCATCACGTCTTGTCATATGCATTTAAGCTTTCACACAAAACAACACTTTCCATTGTGTGCCAATTTTAAGAAAATGTTTCGCAGCAACAAAACGCTGCGTTTTAAAGAATCAACTAAGATACTGTTGTAGTTAAGATCTATGTTTTTGTACAGAGCTTAGAATATAAAATGTTTTATCTAAAGAACTCGACAACTGCTTAACGAAAACATTAAAGTCGCCATGAAATTCAATATCTAGCCAAGCGATAATTATAGTACGATGTGTGAGCTATAAAAACAACCAAAACACTAGGCCTGTCGACTTATCTTAGGATCTAAAACTTGTTACAGTTCTGTGTGTGAGGTGTGTGAGTTGGTATCACTTCAAACTTTGCGCATCGATGCAAATCGATCATCAAAATTTACGGGACATTGCTCAAAGTGCTCAAAGTCATAAAAATTGCGCTCGGAAACTAATTAAGTACATAAAAGGCGGATTAACGGCTTTCAAAGTGCCGTAAAATGCGAAGGCGCAACAATTAGCCAAAGTCCTAAGGATGTGAAATGTGCAATGTGGATTGGAATGCGAATATATGTTGTTGGCCATAAAATCCTCTGCTTCAGAGACAGGGAATTTGGAGTACGATGCCTTGAAATTGGCTGGCAATGAAAACCAATGCAAAGTCGTTAAAACCAACAGAAAGTTGTTAGGAATGGCGTGTGGCTGAAGTTTGAATACTCTTTTTTAGAGGAAAACTAATATGATTTCTTTTATAATACTAATTGGTTGGTAGAGAACATAATAAGACTATTTATGACTAATTAAGATTATCTAAGCCATGTTCAGGTTGATAGCATATTGATGTTATCCCATTTAAGTTAAAGAGCATCGATATTAGGCCATTTGGGGTTTGGGGGCATAGAAAGGCATTCGAAAAGTTTTTAATTTAATGCATCGTCGTAAAAAATTGGATACTTTGTTAGCGAGTCGGCTGTAAAAATAGTTTCGCTTTGCTTCTTTGATTCCCTTTTGACACCCACCCCACATCTCTCTCCCTCTTTCCATCCCATACTATTTCTCTCAATAGCTGTCTCTATATATTTTTCTGGGCGCCCGCATCATGAGCTGTCAGCCAAAGCTGACCTAATAAGCAACTTGGCGAAAAGTTTCCGTTTCAGTTTCGGTTTCTGTTTCAGTTGCAGCCTCAACTTTGAACTCTCTCACTTGGGCAAGGGGCCTTGAGGATTAGGCCAGGCTAACCCCCAATGTCAGCCTCTCTCCGGCTCTTGGCCTGGTCGCGTGACTATTTCAATTAAAATAAATTAAATGCGGCTCGAGCGGTCGCAAATGTCAAAACTGTTTGCGGCTCAATTAGGCGCACTGTCAAAATTTACGTACAGCTGCCGCTTGGCGGCTAAACAAAAGGAAAAAAAAGACGACACAGATGATAAACTGTAAATTGGATGCTGCTTTATCGTAGATGCTGCAATGTTAAGTAGCAGTCGTTGCCATCAGCGACAAGTCAAAACTTTAGTATATATGATGAAAGCTGCCCAAAACATGCTTTCTAAATTCCGCTTTCAAATCCATCTCAGTAGACTTCCTCCCTTACTCCTTTTAGCTTAACGTCTATTGTGCTGCGCCTTAAGCAAGCTTATAAGTTGTTTAGGAAAAGTTTTACTGTCAATAAGCAGTAAAACAAAGGATTTGTCAGATTTTGAAATAACAAAAATAATGTTAAGCAGCAGTGTAAATAAAACCAAATCAAACAATAAACCAAAAAAACTCAAAATAAATTTTTCTTTTAGTTGATTTTTATGATTATTATTGTTAGGGCTTAACTTTGACAGCAGCCGAACCTCTTTTTTGTATCAAAAAGAACATGTTCCCTGAATATTGGCACACTTTCCGTTATCTTATACATGTAAGCTCTCGTTTCCTACCACCCACACAATGCAACTAGTATTACAAGCAAATTGCAACTGTAAGTCTGCAATTCATAGACTCGATTAGGCTTTTAATTAAGCCAGTCTCTAATGAGCAGCCAATCAACTCAACACGAGCAGACGACACAGCTCCAATGACCAGAAAACTCCCACGAAAACTTTCGAGCAAATGCAATCTGTGCAAACAAAGTGCGACAAAGAGAGACAGAGAGACAGAGAAAGCGATAGAAACTTTTGGCGCCATCGTAAAGAAACATGACATTTTAATTGGCCAAACAGCAGCACCTGCAACAAAAAGGGAAATAGAGCATCGCAAACGGATTTGTTTTATAATTAAACGACTGTTGCAAAATGTTAAGCTGCATTTTAAGAGAGACAAAGAGAGGGAGAGATAGAGAGAGTGAACATCAATTGTCAGTGATCTAAATTTATGCAAATTGGCAGCTGCTGCTGCTGCTGCTGATGATGGTAACCAGTGTGTCCACTGTACCACAATAGTGTCCAGGGTCTTTGCGTGTGACACGTTTTGCGCCACATATTTCATTTTGCACGCGCCTTCAGTTCGCAGTTCGTTTGCCCTCTTAATGGCCATGCAACCAAACAACCGAGAAGCCATTCATTTGAATGCAGCTGGCAAACAGGCAACAGAAACAGGAGCAGCAGCAGCAGCAGCAGCCGTTTGCTGTTGCAGTCGGTAGTCGGTAGTTTGGCTGATTATTAAATCACAAGGCGAGCTCCAAGCCCCGGCAATCTGATATGCAAAATCTCAACTAGTTTAGCTCAGAGTTGCATTAAAGACGCGCTAAAGCAGAGAGATAGGGAGAGAAACCAACTTGGAAATTGGCTTGAAGCTTCTTCTACACTTGCAAAGCCAGCAAACTAAAGTGAAATACATTTTATTTGGTGTTCTTCTTGTTTTTTCTCTAAGTGCATCCACCTTCTGTGCAGTCGCGTTAATTACAGTCCTCTGCCAGCCGTGGAACTCTTTCAAACGGCAACTTGTTAAAAATTTCCGCTGCCTGTTTATTAGAGGGCCAAGCATCACAGCTAAGCCCTCTACTCTGCCTCTCTCCTGACTCAGCTCTATGCTGACTTGGCAATTAATTGAAGCTTAGTTGAACCTGTTTTATTAGGAGTGAGTCTGAAGCACAGCCAAGGCTAAGATGATGACGCCAACTGTAGTGCAAGATTTGGATTTGGTCTACAAATTAGCTGTAGTGTCTATTTCTTGCGAAAATTTACTAATGCAATAAATGGTTGGAGTCATAGTCACAAAGAATAATTAATTGTTTTGTCAACATATTTGTTAAACAAATTAAAACAAGAAGTTGCGCACAGCATTTAAAAGATTTGTTATCCACAAAAGATTTGATTTGTACTTCAAAATTTCTAAATACAAATTCCATTTACCATTTCTAGTTAATATTCAAATACCCCTAATTATGGCCTTAGAAGCAATATGCGGTGTTAATAAGTTGCCCTTTATGAAACGCTTTGATGTACTGCAGAAGGAATGGGATCTGCAGCAGATAGAAATAGCCACGAGTAACTTTAGGAATCCCTACTCTCTAATGGCACCACCCTTTGAAAATGTATAAATAAATGTGTAATTAAAATATGCATGTTATGATATTAAACCAGATAACTATGCCCGCAGCCAGTTGTAAATCTACCCAAGATTCTGGCACATTGCAAGGTGCAAATGGAATTTGAGCATGGAACGACAACACTTGGCTTCAAGTACCAAGGCGGAGTGGTGCTCTGTGCCGATTCTCGTGCCACTTCCGGCGAGTATATTGGCTCGCAGACAATGCGTAAGATAGTGGAGTTAAATAATTATATGCTTGGTACACTGGCTGGCGGCGCTGCAGATTGTGTGTATTGGGATCGTGTGCTGGCAAAAGAATGTCGTCTGCATGAGTTGCGCTATAAGCAAAGGATCACTGTGGATGCGGCGGCACGAATGATGTGCAACATTTGTGCCGAATACAAGGGCATGGGTCTGATGATGGGCATGATGTTGGCCGGGTGTGATGATGAGGGTTGCAAGTTGATCTATGTGGATTCGGAGGGTATGCGTTCGCATGGCAGCGTATTTTCTGTGGGCAGTGGCTCCACTTATGCTCTGGGCGTGCTGGATACTGGATATCGTTGGAATCTTACGGATGAGGAGGCGTATGATTTGGCACGACGTGCCATTTATCATGCCACCAGCAAAGATGCCTATTCGGGTGGCATTGTGCGACTGTATCACATCAATGACAAGGGCTGGAAGAACATTTGCAACACGGACTGTAACGATCTGCACGACATCTTCTGTGTGGACGCAACGACGGGTGAGGTAAAAACTGAATTGCCCTGCACGAGTCGCGATTGGATATCGCAAAAGCTAAGGTCCGATAATGTTCAGGCTCAAGTGGCAGCTTGTACGTTGGAAAAGACACAAAGACTGTTAAGATAAGGCTCAAAATTTAGTGTGAAAAACATACAAAATAAAATACTATTATTTATTTTAAACTTTTTGCTTTTTTTTCTTTTCAATCTGTTTACGCTCAATGCAGGCTTACCATATCATTAGTTACAAGCTTAACAAACACGAAAAGCACTGCAGTTACCCAAAATAGATAACCCCTTCGTGTGCCCTTTTCAGCTGGAATTGTAACTCGCTCAAGCGACTTTAGCTTAAGTAATTTTCTAATGAAACCGCAGTGGAAAAATGAGTTTGACATTAAGGAGGTCATTTGTCGTTCCACTTACCTTCCACACACACACAAACACACACAGGGGGCTGCCTTAGCGGTGTTCATTAGATTAAAAGCAATTTACAGTAAAACTTTTGCCCACAAAATGCAAACACCTTCCCATCCCCTCAGACTTCTCGGCTGAAGAAGCATCAACAGCAGCATCTGCTGTCTCACATATGTATCTACGCTTTCCCCAAACGCCGTGCAAATGTCGCCACTGCCATTTTGGCGCCTTAGCAAGACTCAAAAGAAGAAGAAGCAAAAGCACACATACTCATTTACCGTCAGTGCTGTGCTTTTTTGTTATTTTATTTGGAATTCAACAAATTTGCGGATTTGGTTTGTAATTTATTAAATTTATCGCATGCTACGAAAAATAAGTGTTGGCCCACAACCCGCTCTTGCCTCTGTTTACCACCTACTATGCTTGCCCCATCCATTGTGGTTGCGCGCCTTTCCGGCCATTCTTCCATTTCTAGCTGCAACATTTGTTGATGACAACCCAAAAAGACACACACACACACATATAAACACAGAGACAGAATGCAGGAAATACTATTGCGTATAGCCGAGAATGGTGCGCCATTAGAGTGTAAGAGGTGAGGAAAGCGAGGGAAAGCAACGTCGTTGTGTACCCTCAGCTTAGAAGTTATTATTTTGATTTATAGAAAAAGTTCGTTAGCGAGCGAAAGTTGGTCGTGTATATATATATAAATTGTCAGTCAGGATGTTTGTCCTGCTGTTATTGCAGTCATTTTGCGCTAAAAGTTGAGATATTGTTTCATGCATTGATGTCACCGCACCCAACATGGTCGTTTATAATTAAAGAACAGCCACAACAGATTTTTCACAATTTTTACTGCACTCAAAGCAACAAAACACATTCAAAAGAGAAGTTAACTTAAGCTACATTATTGCTTTGAATTTTGTTGAACTAAATAAAATTTTTAAAAAAACTAACATGAGAAAATAATAAAATTTTATTTAAAGTGCACTATTACCAAAATTTAAAGTAATTTCAAGCATTTAACCCTTGGTATTATCTTATCTACTTACATTGAATTTTATGTTGAGATTCTAAATCATGTACACTTTTGTGCAAAACCTAATAACTAAAGCGATTGATTCTTCAAAACTAGATAAAAACACAAAACTAAACTTTAAAAAACAACACTAAATATGAGTTAAAGTATCTAAATAAAGAATCTAGGTCTGCGATGCCTATGATCGTGTCTATCTCGCGGTAAACTCCACCAGTTGCTTCTATTGTTGATCAATTGAAAGCAAGTTGAGACCATAATGGATGAAGCACGTGCCTTGAGTCTTAGATTTTTATCATGGGTAAGCAGCATCATTTGAGGCACTTGCTTCTGCAATTGCAGACAACAGTTGATAATGCTGTCATCGGCATTATCTATATCGACTAGTTGATTCGAATCTTCCAATGCCGATTGAGCCTCTATGTTATCCAAATCATCAAACCTATCATTCAGATATTCTATAGCACGTCGAGCAGCATAGCTTGTTAAGTGCTTGCATTTCAATATATCCAATTCCTTTATTACTATGTAGGGCACATACAGAACACCGCCAACAGTGCCAAAGAGTGTAAGCTTATCCAGATTCTCTAGAAGTTCAAGACTTTCTATTAGTACATTTGTGTCCAGTACAAAGTACATACGATCCCGTTTATATTGTGATGATTTCGGTTTCGTTTTCTTGTCGTTTAACTGCAATTTGTTGTTCAATATAGTTAAATTGGTAGAAACGTTTACAGTGTTAGCACTGTTTTCTTGTGAAAACTTGAAGAAAAAGTTCTTTAATTGATCCTTATAGTTCATTGCCTTTTCAATGGCAGCGCCTAAGTGGACACTCTCTGAAGCATCCTCTTTAACGTAATCACATCCTATAACCTGGCCAAAATGCATTGTTCGTGGCCTGCGCTCAGCCTGATCGAGTTTACGACCATCTACAATATTATAATCATTATACAAACGTTTGTGAGGTTCATCGTTGGGATTTTTCCTTTGAGCACACAGTTTTTGTGACTTGAGTGAAAAGATGAGTAAATTTAGCTGCTCTTCAATATTTGCAGATGATCGATTTCTGTAATTTTCAGGCATTTTATTTTATAACAATGAATGGAACCAAAATAATGCTTAACGTCTATACTACTTTGCTTGCTCTATGTGTACATATATTTATGAAACTTTTATATTGTTATATATTGTATTTGACATTATGGCTACTAAAAATTCAAATTCGATTTTGTACAATTACACATGACACCATTTATGCATCGGTAGGAAAAATTTGCAGTTGACTGACAAGCTCAACTTGCACATCCTTCACCCTCGCTGTGAAACCGGCCACTTGCCACTTATTATTCGCTATTCGCTCATTCATCTACTACAATTTCAACATGCTACAAAATTTGCATAAAATAATAATGCACAAGGACAACACAACACAACACACCACAACACGTTGACGGCATATTAATTGCGGCTATCATTTTCCACAAAATTAGCCCGATTCCATAGAAAAATGGATATGTATATATATTTATATACGTAGACACCATGCTACATGGCCCACATGTCTTTTTATTTTGCATTTGCACCCACTGTTTCGCTTGGCTAATATGCGCTTAAAAAGCATGCGACGATAACAAAAACTATAATTTAAATTAATTTGCAAATGCAACAGCAACAACTAAACTGCAACACCTGCAAAATTGCTATTGTTGTTGCTGTTGCTGTAGCTGTTGCCATTCCACTTTTGTCAACGAGCTCAAATTCAATGAAATTTCACACTTTGTCGTTAAAAGCCGCGCCGCTCGCAAGCAAAACGGGGGAAACTGGAAAACGAGTGGAAATATTGGTGAGGGAGTCGGGAGAGCTGTGGGTAAACAGGGGCAGTTAACTGCCAGGCATAAGGATGCAAATATGCAAATGGATTTTGCCAAGCGAACACAGAGTTGAAGCATGCAATGAGATAGTCGCTGTGGGAGTGTGGGGCGGGGAGTTGAGAGTGTTTGACAAGCAAGCGTGGCTGTTGAGCTGGGAGTTGGCAGCTTGGATGATGTGCAGCTGCAAGGCGGCATCTTCATTTAGCTCAGCGCCAACGCGCAACGAACATTCAGAGATGCGCATGTGCGCGTGTGAGTTTGTTTTGTGCATTTATGTAATACCCTGCAGATAATTTGAATACAATTTATTTATATGTGTCAAGAACTCTGTGTAGCAGGGTATCTGACGTTCAGACAACTGCTAGCTGGATCGTTTTTTGGTTACTGTTGCTCATGTTGTTGCCGCTGTCACGGAACACGTTGGTGTGCACTTGTATAAGCTGCAGATGCAACCGCCCGCTTGGCTAGAAAGGGGTCGTAATGGAGGGGCATGGTTATAACTGTGGAAACTGCGGATGCCTCGTTTGGCATTTTCATTAACAGAGCCCGCGCCAGAGACGAAGACGATGACGACGACGATGACGACAAATGCAAATGCAGCAGTGTCAGGGCAGCCAGGGCTACGAAGAAGACACGCGTGCCATACTAACAACAAAAACAACAACAATCACAAGCAATGGCCATATTAGCGGCAGCAACATTACACAAGCAGCAGCAAAAACAACAACAACTACCAATAACTAGCAACCTCTTCTCTGACGCTACAAAACAGCTTTGGTGTCAGATGCACTTTCAATTTATCAGCTCCTGGCCTCAGACACATACACATACATACTGTTACACTCATGCAACGTGGGGCAACATCAAAGCGCCGTTGTCGTTGTTGCTGTCGCCGTGTGTTCTCCATTTATTGCCACTTTGGAGGCGGCAACTGCACATTAGTTGCATATCTGTTGAAATTCACGGCAATTAGTCGACTTGTTGTTGTTGTTGTTGCTGTTGCTGTTTGTGTTTCCTGTGGCAACAAAACGCTTGGCAATGTTTAATGCAAAACTTTTCTTATCAATCGGTTTAATAATATGACTGCAAATATAATTAACATAGATAGCACATTACTAGCCAAGTGGAGCGGCTAGCCAATTACTTAGACCATAGATAAAAATTTGCACGCAAAGGTTATTGAACTTATTAGGAGAACGAGACTAAGTAAGGTATATAACTACAACTCGGTTTGATAATGTTATTAAATTTCCATTACTTTTTAATGCAAACTAAAGAATATTTTATTGGTTAGGATAATCAATAATTGTGATTTAATAATTATCGTGAGAGATTTGTATGCAGATTTAAAATTTATCCATTTGGATTATACTTTTTCTCTTTAACTGACATTATTTAGTTTTCCCTTTTATACAAATCCCTAGCAAATGCCTAGCAGCGTCATCAATTTTAATAAACCCAAATTGGCAACTTTTCTCTTGTTTTAGCCGTTTATTTTGGCAGCTTATCGTTCAGCACTTTGTCGTTTGTCATATCCTGGACATTTTTTTGTCAGTTTTATTTTTCATGCTTTTGGCATTGCTAAATTGTGTCACAACTATTTCATTATCCGCTTATTTCGTTGAAGACAAAGCGCACGACATCTGCCTCCCCTTGCTAACACTCGAAAAAGGGCTCAATGCAGGACATTTTTGTGCAAATCCTTGTGATTGCAATGAATAATATTTTTAATGCAAATAACCAGAGTAACAGGAAGCAGCAAAAGTGTGATGACATGAAGGCACTGTGAGGTGTGAAGGCATGGGCAAAAGGATACGACAGCTTGACAGTCGCGCGCGCTCTGACAGCGAGCGCAACAAGGAGAATAACGATGAAGGATATTGCTGTGTGCAGTGTTGAGTAACAAGGCGAGAATGGTGGCAACGTTGGGTCGTCGTAACCAGCACAACGCGAACACAATTCATTCGTTTTCTTTTCCATTTCAATTGTCGTCAAGATTGCAGCAGCATTCGCTCCATTTCTCGTGTCCCCTTTTTAGAGGCGTCGGGCCCATCTACCATTCACTGGTCCAATGAATCGTTCCCACAGTTCGGTAATGGAACATTGCTCATTGTTTTAACTCGTCCAAGGCAATTTTTAACTTAATGCCAAAGTTCTGGTTAACAATTTCGGCTCAATTTCACTAAAATGAAATCACATAAAATGCAGCATACTTTATGTAGTACATTGGGATAGAGCTTTGGTGTTTTTGGTTAGTAATAACAATAATAATAACCATATTTTACTTTGAGTATTGAGAGTATTCCATCTGTGCATTTTCAATCTTCATTATGAATGCTGGAATGTGTTGATTTATAAAAATGTCTACATATATTTACTTATGTATGTTTGTATGCTTGCTCAGACAGTTTTTGTGCGCATCTTTTATGCTCATCGGCTCATCGGCTTGTCAACATTGTCATCGTTGTCATCATTGTCATCTGAAATTCATTACGGATACAGTGTTTGGATGAGTGGGCGTGTCCCTTTTTAGGACACTATCAAGTAGTTGTGGACCAAACTGCACTTGATTATTATTCATGGCAAGTAATTTGTTATCCATGCTGCAATGTTGCTGTTTTTGGCTTTTCACATTGTTTTCGGCCTTATGCTATTAATTCGTTTGTTGCAAAATGAAATTGCACTTTTGTAGTGTGTGTCGTACGTTTACTCTAGCCCAAAATTTGGGTCAGATCCTTTTATAATAAGCACACAGACACAAACAAACATGTGAGTGTGTGTGTAGACAAACACACACGTACTTAGTATCTTGGACGTTTTGGTTTATTTATTTTACTTTCCACAACATTGACGACGTAACCTAATTTGTACTGTTTCTCTCTCTCTTTTTCTATTTCTTTCCCCGTTCCCGTCTACGGCTGTCTGTTACTAATTTATGCAAAAATCGACCCTAACAAGCCAACTGACCATATTTTAGCTATTCAACACACACATACACACATTCGCACATACATATATGCAAATTTTTGATATTAGAGCACAGGTTTAGTAAATGTCGAACATGACCAAATTCACATCGGTCCCAGGCCACAAAACATAACTAACATAACTGAACATATTGTATGCTAATGCTTTAATAAATGTAAGAATGTATGTTTGTATATATATCACAGGGTCATGCAATTTGCACAAAGAGTTAAATGTGTGTTGGATTTAACATAAAAGTTTTAAAAGATTATAATCGGTTGCTGGCATTGCGAGTTACAAAAAATGTATTTACAACATAAATATATGTTGAAACATTTTTCACGCCGTAAAGAATTTAAACAACAAATTAAATTGAAGGTGTGAACACAATAAAATTGAATTAAATCAATAACAAAATCATTTAATATCAGCTTCACTAGATAGTGGCAAACATAACTTTAATGCGTAGATAACGGAAATTGAAAACACGACCTTTTGGTTAGTAATCTCTACTCACAGACACGAACATTGTGCTTTACACTATCCAATCATTAGGCAATGAAAATCGATTGAATCATATATGCTAGTATGCATGTGTCCATTGTGCTCAGGCAGTGAAATATTTCTGTATAAACTTTTATGCACACAAATTGAACGGGAAATGAATGTGCGCACATTCAATAAAATGTATGCAATACAAAAGCAGGATATATTGTTGCATGAACACAAACGCATACACATGAAAACTGGGGGCCAACAGCAGACATGCAAAGCATGTGGGAAATATAATAAAGAACTATTTTTTAATATAGAAACCCCAGCTCTAGACACACACACACACACACAAACTGGGAACTATGCTCATTTGCCGGGCTATACGATATGAGCACGGGTCGCTTTGATCCCAAGGGAAACCAAGCTTACAGTGAGTGTGTGTGTGTGTGTGTGTGTGCGATGACTCTTTGGGTGAGTTGTGTGCAGGTAAACTGCAACAAATTTCATACTATTGAGTGGTTTTTGAGTGCATTTGAAATAAATGTTATCAATGAAGTTGCATACTTTATGGCGCAACGTCGACCCCTGGCTAGAAACTCCCAACTGGGCATTGATAGTGAAGGAAGGGGCAGGTAGAGAAAGGGATGTTTCGATAAAACCATATAAAATGAAACGTTTTCAAGCTAAGTGCAGTCGAAGTGTGTGAAAGCCAAGCCGAGCAGTGAAAAACTAGGAGGCAAGAGACGACGCAAAGAGTGTTCAATTTGTTTGATGGAAAACCAATTGTGGCCCCCGGTTTATTTGTCCGAAAGAGAAAACACAACAACAAGACAAAATCACTTAAACATCTTGGACACCACAATCATCATCATCATTGTCCTCATTATTATCATCATCCCTGAAGCCATTAAAGTCCTGATGCGTTTGTCAATTTCCGATTAAAGTACACTTTTAATTAAAAACAAAACAAAAACGCAAAAAAGATTCTTGCAACAAAAAAAATCTGAACTCGTTGTTATATAGTTTTTTCTTCTGAGCAGCAAATAAATCACAAAGAGCACTAAATGCCGTCAAATATTGGGCAGAGAAAGGGAGGAAGGGCGAAAAAAATGTGAAAAAGCCGGGGCGGGCACAAGCGTTAGCAATTTGCATGAAAATACATTCTGTGCCGGGGCGCGTTCGCGCTTTTTGATGTGTTGATTGAAATGCTCTCGAATTTTTGATATACCCAGATGCTTTTGCTCTTTAGAGTGCTCTCTGTGGCCCTTGTTCTGCTTAAAAATAAATGTTCCAATTTAAAAACAAGTTTAAAACAAATGCATTAAACATCAAAATTGACAAACGAGAGTTGTAAATTCCATTACACACAACTAAAAAGCGCAAAACAGACAAAGGGGCTGGGACATAGTTTTGCTCTTTCGGCCACACAAATCAAATCCATCGAAATTTATTTGCTGGCAGCAGTTGAATCTGGTCACTGATTGTTTTTTTTTCTAGTCGGTTTTTCGATTTTAATAAAGAAAAATATTTGATTTCCCGGTATATAGATAAAGACTTTAATTTTTCGCTGCTTAGTTGCTTACTTGTTCATCTCTTATTCGCTCTCTTTCAGCCGGTCATAATGTGATAAATATTAACCTGTCTCCTGTTGCCAGCTCTCCCTGCGCTATATAACTACTAGTTATGACTTTTATTTTGCCCTGTCGCACAATTCATTTTACCTTCGCTTGTCATTTTATTATTTATCTACATAAATATGAACACGACGAGACACGAAAGTCTCTCGCTCACACTTCCAGGACCTGCTGGCCCTATGTGTCAGCGTATCGGATGGACCTGCTGTTCGACCTGATGTCGGATATCCTTGCTATGTTGTGTAGTAGCTGTAGCGTTTGCCAATGCCACACCATTTATGCCATTAAGTCATTAGCTTTGTTTAACAAATAACAAACTGTCAATGAGTTGATTAACGATGTTTTTCGCATGAACTGCAATTAGCTGCTACCGTCGTAGTTGCTGCTGCTGCCTTTTCGCTGATAAATGGGTGTGATTTTGCGCCCCAACATTGCCAGCTACCTCCTGTTGACTTGCTGCCAACTTGGTGGTTGGCTAGGCTAACAAACAGCAGTACAGCCACTTGGCCA
Organism: Scaptomyza caliginosa; assembly: GCA_035044725.1. NCBI lineage: Eukaryota > Metazoa > Arthropoda > Insecta > Diptera > Drosophilidae > Scaptomyza > Scaptomyza caliginosa. Next base: position 10,429 of record JAWNNR010001007.1, on the reverse strand, counting down.
AGTTAGCGCGTTATTGATGCGCACAACACCACATTCGCCCGTTCTTCCACCATTCTCGCTGGGCAATTATTGTGCTTTGTGATGAGCTTGCCTGGTGTTGGTATTGGGTTGGCAAAGCCACAGTCAAAGTCAGCAGCTCTTTTGCTCTCTTGCTCATCGCATGGCCTGGCATCGTCAAAGCAATTACTACCCGTTGACAAGTGTAATGTCAGCCAACGCCATCCTGTTGCTCCTGCTGCTGCTTCTGGTGGTGCTGTTGCTGCTGTCACTCATTCACTCACTTACTCGCTAACTTGCCATCTCTCATGGCGACTAAACGACACTGGGCTCATTTCGATATTTGCAATTTATTTACCATAGACATACTTAACACAGGCGCGCAATGAGGTCTTAAGTGGGCCCAATAACATGAGATCAAGACTTGGGGAAATAATCGTTCTCCTTCCCTTAATCATATCAATCTTGAGCTTCATTATGTTATCCAGTTATAAGAGTCCACTCCTGTTCACAGTTTACTCCCAATATAATTATTATGCAGAATATGTATGCACTTGTTGTACAACTTTTATTTACAATGTTGACATAATGGCTATTACATTTACCATGCATACACAACAACTACAAGGGTTCGAGTGTTCTGGACACAAATTGACACACACACACACAGCGCACACTTAAATACGCACACAATTAGGCACATAAAATAAATTAGTTATGGTGCCGGCGCTAATTGCCTTAGCCCAAAGTTAATTATCGCAAAAATTTGAAAATTTTCCAAAATTGGACTTGTCAAAAACATTTTGACATTTCCCACTAGGAAATTAGTTTTACAAACTTTTGCGTTTTTGTTTGTATTGATGTCGCTGGCAAGCGAACTCTCTCTTTCTCTTTTGTTTGCTGGCTACTTTCGTTGGCTGTAACTTTATGCGGTGTTTACTTTTCCCGACCATAATTACATATTATGATTAGCATTGCTAAATAAACACACAAAACATTAATGCGAAAATTGTATCTGTGAAACGCAACGTTGATTTTCATTTCCATTTTTGCATATAGCATTGACACGAAGTCCCATTCATACTGATTAAAACAAATGCCACCGCATACCTAATTAAGTGTTATGTTAATAATTGTATAGAATTGTGTCAGATAATTGCATTAAAATTGTACATTGCATTTAATGGTGCAACTAATGTTGCCCGAATGCAATTTACAAATGAATGTGTAAAATAACACTTTGTTTTTTTACCCAGATAAATTGTTGCTAAAATATATTATTAGCGGGTTCGCACAATGAGAATTGACTTGAGTGTGGTTAAAAGTTAAATGGAAATGCATAAAATAATCATGAAAAACTATAATTCAGGACATATGAAAACCGTGCTGTTTTGTAATTACAAAATTTCAACAACAGAGATTGCTACTTTCCTTTGTGTGTGTGTTTTCCTTTCACTCGTCACATAGTGTTTCTTAATTTTAAAAGCTGCTTACAAAAAGGACCGAACTAATGAGCTTTCTCTGCAGCTGCTGCTGCTGCTGCTGCTGTGAAAAGCGACAAGTCAGGCAATATGCCAAATATTAAATGGTGCAGCGTTTAAATTGATGTTAACTCTCTCTCTCTCTCTTTATCTTGCTGGGCTGTCGCATCTCATTAGTCATTTGGCATGCATACATGCTCGGGCAAGTCTTTGATTTAACACCTAAACGGAGCTGAACAAAGGCGTCATTAATTAGGAATGTTAAGATGATGAAAACTAATCTGCTAAAAGCTTCTGCTACAGCTTCTGTTTCTGCTTCTACACTCGCTCTCACCAACAGTAGCAGCAGCAGCAGGCTCATTTGTCTGCCAGGATCAACACAGCTGCAAGATTGAGGCGGCGGGTAGGCAGCGGGGTGTAGAGATGGGCATGACATTGTTAGGCACCGGCTCACATGCGCTTAATGAACTCCAAAGCTGCTGGCTGCTTGTTGTAGTAGAAACAATGTTGCACAGGATAAAATGCGATGGATTCAACAAAAGAGCCGGTACAACACACGCATACACACAAAACACAGGAGCAGGCAAAAAAATAAGCAACGAACTTGAGAACGACAAGTAGAAATCTGTGCAGTGAACATTTTTGGGGACTGCAATTGGTTGTTACGGTGTGTGTGTAGTGAAGAGGAAGTGAAAGCTGAAATCGAATCCAGACACAGAAAAAGCATAGAGAGCGTGGAGGAAGTGATTGCTGCTGCTGCTGGTTTTGCCATAAACTATGTAAGTTGTATCGGTAAAGCTACACTCTAAAAAAAAAAAATACAAAATACATAAACCAATTATCCTGAAGGATTTAATAATATGTATACAAATCTATTAAGAAAAAATTCGAACTAGGTCTAACATATTTAGCACTTATATACATATATTCAAGTGCCTTACATATTTCTCCCTCATTCTTACAGCGATTCGCGGGTTCTCACTTCTCCTCTCTCTGCAAACGGACTAGCATATCGCTTCGTCTGCATTCAGCTGGTGATGCCGATGCATGACGCTTGGCTGAGTGCAAATTCAATTAACTTGTTACAACACAATCTCAGGATCAGCTTTAGCATCTTTGCAGACGCCGGGCAGTGTCTGCCTGGCTGGCATTGGGTTTGGGATTTACGGCACTCAAACTACAAGTAGATCTAAAACAACTCGAAATGGTTAGCCATTTCCTTGGCCATAAGCAGCAGGCTAGAGGCGTTATCCATGTCCACATTCATATCCGCCGCATTCATTTCCAAGTCCTTCCTTCGTTGTTTCGTTCGGCAACATTGTTTATTTTATTTAGAATTTTAATTCCAATGAAATTGGTTTACGCCGCGCAATCCTATCAGAGTAAGCCAGCAGTCCTCTGCCATAGATTAGACTATTCGATTTAAGCTCTTGTAAATGCATTTTTCTTATTCAATTAATAAAAGATTTCCATCGTCATGGCTGTTGGACATGTTCAATAGACAGTGTCAGCAAATATTTTCATTGGCAAGCTTTCACCGTTCACATAGAACTTACAACAGAGAAATTGGCATTTTATTGCAGAGGCAAGAAACTTTTCCAAGTAAATCAAATGAATATCTTAGTAGGTGGAAATGGAATTATTAATTAACTGTCAATTAGTTTATGGCATAAGCCAACAGTTCAATGTGTAAATCATTTCTCAAATGTATACGGTCAAAAGCATCAAGCAGAAACAGGTTTCATGTTGAAATCGATGATACTTTAAGTCCATCCATAAAAATCAATGTTAAGCACAAAAAGAATTTGGACTCAGCATAAATTGAAGCTGAACCCGTTTTTCATGGCCCGCAGCAAATTATGCGAAATCTGTAAAATATATATATGCGCTTCCTTCCACACACATAATAAGTAGCACTGCAGCCTATTCATAATTCATGGCCTGGCCCCAATTCAGGAAAGTAACGCTGCCATTATGAATTCTTTAGCACCTGCGGGCTCAAAAACCCAAATCCAAGAAAGAAATAAATTTCCGTTTGTGGTTGTAAATAAAAAATAAAAGAAACGAGCGAGACGCCAAAGTACAAGAGACAAAAGACCGAGGCCAATGTCAATAGGTTTCAAATTAAAGATTAAATGAAGTTACGCCCCGTGAAATAAAGAAAAAAATTGCTTGCGTCTCGTCATCGTTTGACTTTTTTGTTCTTTTTATAGCTCGTTTTTTGCTTTAGTTTTTTGTTTTTGTGACTTGGGAGTTGGCCCCAAGGCGACTATTTAAATTAGTCTAACAGAAGTGCAAATCAAGTGCGGCTGCGGTCCAGACGCAAAAGCCATGAAATGAATGAATGAAATGAAAAAACAAAAAATGAACAGGACACTGAACTTGTGTTCAGCTCTTTGGTAACTAATTTCGGCATTGAGCTTTGACCTCACTTTTGCCTTAAATGTACGAGCTGTTGGTCTTTGTTTGAGTTTATTAAGCAAAAAGGAAATTTCAATCATATATTATTATATACTTAGACCTTAACATAAAGCTGCCTTAAGGGCATCAAATCTTTGACACATGAATTTTTTTTTGCATATATCTTTGGTGCAATGAAATGCTAGTAGTACATTTGTAGGTAGCCAGTTAGTCCGCCCTCATTTGTGTCTGGTCTGTGATCCTTGCTACGTGCAACCAATTCTGGTGGCACGAATCGTTGTCTCTATGCGCGGCACGTTCGGCTGCAGTCTCCAGTCAGCTGCATTTGCAATTAGATCGACCACGGTAACTGGCAGCAGACAAGGATTTGCAGTGATTTTACTTGGCGCTAAACAGTTAAACGACCCTCACACAGCGTGCTGCCTGTTTGCAATGGGGAATGGGAATCGAATGGAACTGAGTTAGAAATAGAGAAATGCCGGTTCGAATACACTAAGCACACACAGTTGGTCGGACGACCGATTTGTAGCCAAATGCGCGCTGGCAGCCAATCCTGCGACATTTTTTTATGACGTCTTGCCTTCGTCCCGGCAATGTCACCTTTTGTAGCCAGTCGTCGTCATCCAAATCAATGTCACGTAGCAAAATACAACAAGAAGCATAAACGCTTCGCACGACTTGACGAATAGTTTTGCTGACTGCTGCACAACTTTGCTACTTGTAGTAGTTTCTGCAGGACACTTATCCCTACCCCTTAACACCCTCTCTTGCGCTGTTTGGCCAGACCTTATGTGAGCTTAGGTTCAGCTACGTGCCAGCTCTGGTTACAAGTTCAAACCAATCGTTGGTTAGAGGCAAGGTCATGGGGGTCAGTTAGATAGTTAGATTGTGCGGGTTGTCAGACGAATGGTTGAATGGCCAATTGAAATTACCACATCGCCGTAGCAATAACAGCTAACCTGCATTTATCATATACCCTCATGTACTACTAAGGCTGCCACCCCAATCTCGGATAACCCCACAGTGTCTGGTAGGTATTGCTTATTATGACAACAATTCCTGTACTTTGTTAATAAACTGTTTAAAATCGAATAAAAGAGTTTTTTTAAAGGACGGATAGATTCAATCGTAACTCATTTACATCATTTGAAGAGCATAGCTTGACTGACATTTCTAACACTTCCTTGGCCTGATAGGTCTTAATTTTTCTTCAGGTTTTTTTTCCTCTTAACAAATCTTTGAATGTTACTGCTTGGACATTTTCTTTGAAAACCAAAAAAGAGACTCAAAAAAAACACTCAAAAGATTTTTTTTTACCAATTTTCATTCGCAGTTTGAACTTTAAAAGTCAAGTGCTGCAGTCAATTGAGCAATATTTTCCGTATTTTTTTCTGCATGTGTTGGTGTGAGTGAGTGTGTGGATGTAGACGGCAAATGCCAAAGTTCGCCCATTTGTCTTTACGATTGTTGCTAATGTCATTCTCAGTATTAAGACTACGTGTCCCAGTGTGTAGACTGTTGCCTAGTATTCGCATCTAGCCAGAGCATTCCTCTGCATCTTCTGCTTCTTGGTCATGCTTTGTTTGTTGTTGCACTTGCTATAGGAGGGTACATCCGCCTCCATCAGCCCGCACTCCTGTTTGTGTCTAAGTGTCTGTTCATTGGTTTGTTTCACTTCAATCAGTTGTCGGTCGACTGCTTTCGTTAAGTGCCATCTTTGCATGTTGCGTCTGTCAACCAGCACCCCATTGACCAGTCCCTCTTCCCCTCACCCCATCCCGTCTTATGGTCTCCAGTGTGTTCAACCTGTCAGTTGAACCTGGCCAGAAAGAGAGAGCGCACACTATGCATTCAAACCGCTCTCTCTCTCTCTCTCTCTTCTTGTCTTGCTTCAGTCTTTGTACATAGTACGAAAATCGTTTGGGTCTGTCAGTTGCCATGATTTGGACTTTTGATTACTTGATTACGTTTGCCATGCGTTTCCTCTGCCTCAGCTCTACTCTAAGCCCCCATCTAGTCTGCTATGTGCTGGTTTTCATCTTCCGTTTTCATTCGGGCAACGCTTGTCACTCGGCGGCTTCGTCAATGATTTAAATGGAGGTCAAGCCAAGACTGACTCAGCTCTGATTGACGCATTGCCATTAAGGCATCCTTCTCTTCGGGCTTTGCAGCCACATCTGTGCGCCAAGCTGTTTGGCCAAAATGTAATTTGCACATTGATTACATGAACCAAATGAGTTGTGCCTGCAATTTAATGCGTAAATGAACTGAAACCGATCGGGCAATTTGTTGATAGTTTTGACCGGTTGTTTTCAACTGCACCACTGCAATCGAATTGATTTGGCTTGAGTTAAAAGATTTTCTAAGAACTTAACTGCATATAGCATATATTAAAGCTGACTTCATCACTTCTTAAACAAACATTTAAATTTTCTCGCCATATTTACTTAAATATGCTCAACAAACGCCCCTCTTAAACTGTCGCATTTAACCGCAGGCTTATTTCGCCTCACCTTATAATAATATATAGATATAAATCAGTCAACATATCCAGACCAGCAATTTTCAACACTTAGCTATTAAATACAGGAGAAAAAAAGTAACAAATAAAACTGGAACGTTTTGCGCTTCGTTGTTGACTTTAGCTTTGGGGCAGAGCCTTTCACTCGACTCCCTACTTTAGCCGCCTGAAAAACAAAACAGCACATTAATTGCCCGCCTCATGTTGTTTATTCTTGGTATTTTAAACAAAATAATTCATAAATTAATTTCAACATGTTGACGCATACAAAAAAGGCGCAAAAAACGTTACGAGAAATATGTAAAATTGGTAGAGTCAACGTTTAAACGTTTATGAAAAATCACCTCATAAATTTACAACAACGTGAACACAACAATTATTTTGCTATGAGCAGGGCAGGAGATTGAGGAAGGCCGAAAGTAATTGCAATATGTTTACAGGAATAAACGGGTGCGGGCAACGGGTTAATAAAAAGAAAACACACACACACACCAGGAACATGTCCACGTCAATGTTGCTTACGTGACTGGCTTCTCAACAAACACACACACACACACACACATAAAATAAAGACGTGGAAAAGAAAAAATAAAAATTTATTTCCTCAACAATTTGGCAGCCTTTTTGTTAACAACTTATCAAAATTATGACAAAATTGCTTACCAATGCCACACATTCAGTGCGGCCAAACAAATTGTTGACGGGTTAAGGTTAAGCATATGGCTGACCGACAGCGAGGTTAAGCAGAAGAGTTGTAGATTGGTATGGATAAAACGCAGTTGAGTGAACTTGTCGCTAAGAAAACGAAAATCTACAAGACCGCTTGGACTTAGGACTTATTATTAACTATTTTAAAGCTTCATTAACTGATTTCTTATTAAAACTATTGTAGAAACTTTAGAGTCTCAGCTCGCGGTAAAAACGCTGCCGCCGCAGTTGATTGGCATTCAAGCACTTCATTATTGCAATTGCACCATCGGAACTTGCTTCCAGCGCTCGCTTTTTCTCTCTCACTCTCTCTCTCTCTCTCACTCCCTTACTCAAACGCTTTAGCCAGTTGAGACTGAAAGCCGCGAATTGAAATTTCACGCAAGTTAAACGCAATGGGAGCAGCCAAAGGGCGAACCTTTGGGCTGAAAGGGTCAAGGGGAGGTTCGGTTGTACTGCAATTTAAATGTCGGCCATAGCCTGGGTCCGGTCTGTCAGTCGGTCGCTTGGTTGGCTTGGCGTCTGGGCGCGGACATGCTCCCGTTTGCATTGTTGACCGCTGAGTGATGCAGCAGCAAGTATACACCCCGGGCAACTCCGCCCTTTGCCCTTGCCCCTTAGTGGTTTGCCTGCAAGTCCTGTTCAGCCCTCCTTGTTTGGGTGCTTGGGTTCTCGCGTTTTTCGCGCCGCGCAAGCCGATAATTTATTAAAGGCGATTATTATGGCCTGGTTCGACGACGACGAGCTCCCTCCTGCTGCCTGGTTGCGTGCTGTGGCAGTAATTTACTGGCCCTTTGTGGCGAAACAAGTTTACACAAAAGTACACCGGGAGAAAACGACGCCTGTCGTCGTCCCCTTTGGGGTGCCATGCGTGATGTTGTACTTGCGGTATTTACATATGAAATGTGTTAAATTGAGCTTGATTTTTTTTATACAAGTTTGTTTTAGCGAACAAATTGTTGAACCTCTGCCATCCGCTCTCCCTAGCAGCCTTACACTGTTACACATTATGCTCGAATTATAGTTTCAACATTCCAGCAACTCAGTTTGCTCCATAATAATCGGGGCGCCAATTTGATTAAAAAATCGCACAATCATCGCGCCGGACACAAGGAGTTGGCAAAAAAGAGAGGAGAAGGCGTGGCTGAAGGGTCCACAAAGGAAGTCTCTCGAACCCTGTTTCGGTAAAGAGCTCCTTTACTCACTTGACTAAATCAACTAACTAATGAAAAATTTGCATATCCATATGCTGCTTGCTGCTCAAGTGTTTGCCAGGGCAAAGTTGAGCTCGATTTTGATTGTGGGCGTGGTAGCGCCCATTCAAAGTGCATTCAACCGTGAGTTTTCGCACAGCACATTTGTTGCTTTGTTGGTTTTTTTTTTCGTTGAAAATGCGGCATGTGGAAATTTAATCGCCATTTATTTTACTTGTAAAATGCTTTTGTTCAAGATCTGGAGCACAGACGGCACAAACTGCAATTTAAAGTGCAATAATAGAGAATATATACATACACATCTATAAAGAGTACATGTATGTATGTATACACGAATACGTATTTAATTGGAGTACTGTGTTGCTGTAAAATGAGAAATAAAAAATAAAAAACGTGGTAGTTGAGCATTCTTCTACTTTTTATATTGATTGCTGGAATTCAAAGAATACTGCCGACTAAAAATGGAAAAATGTTTAACATGATATTTTACTTAATAGCCAAAGAGACAGAGAAAAAAATTAAAAGTATTTAAGTAAAGTAAAGTAAATAAAGTTTAAAACTTATTGTTTGACATTTATTTTAAATGGTTTTTTAAACTCAAGAAGCCATAATTATAAAATCAGCCATTAACTGGATCTTTTCTCGTTTTTCGCACATCCCTTAAGGGACTTTTGGTTTGAGGGTGGCAACTTCAACTAGCTTTTCAATTTTTGTTGATTTGGCCAATGCAGCAATTTGGTGGATGCCTTTATTTTGGAGCACTTTGGTTTTACGGCCCACAAAATTTCACGCAGCCTCGACATTTCGGCATCTTGTGCTCAAAGTTCCCAACGGAACTGGCCAATTTGACAGGCGTCTGTGGGACGCGCACAAATTGAAGACATGTGCTGAATTTTATGGCTTTTAAATAACAAGCCATAAAAGACGGCGTCCCACACAGGCACAAATAGAAGGAGTCAACAAACCGGAAATTGTCAAAGGAATCAAACTACTTAAACCGAAAAGTCCAAATGCGAAACACAAAACAACGAAGAATGAAAATGTAAACGAAAACATTTCGTTTCGTTTTTCAAAATAAAGAGATACAATTTTGTAAGCATTTCCTTTTCACATTGTTTGTTGTTTTTTTTTTGTTAAACGCGACCTCGCACTTGTTTTTACGCATATTTTATGAAAGGATCTCGTCGCGAGTTTCGGGTCATAATGAATGGCCGACTGAATGTTTGTGTTCATAGCTTGATGGTTCAAATTACAAGTGTCCAGGGAATTTTTGTGTTGCTTTTTCTGTTTTTGCTTACGTGTGTCCTTCGTTAACTTGGCCGCAGGGTCAGGCGCTGAGGAATATGTAATGAAAACAAACGAAAAGAAACGAAACGCAAAATGTTTTTATCTCTTTGAGTTAGAGGAACAGGAAACGCTGAATGAACTTCACAGTACATTCAGAGATGGCATAAGGGCAGTGAAACAAATAAACAGAACGGCACGGGGTGGAGGACAGTGGGTAGACGAAAAAAGACACACACACCCACACACAAGCATTGCGAATAAAAGAGAGTAAATAAAAGGGCGACAACAAAACGAATACCGATAGCCAAGTTAAATGCTTGCAGTGATAATGACCAGAGTCGAAAAGGAGGAAACGGGGTTAGCAGGGGAAACAGTAGATAGGGAACCAAGCAACTGAAAAGCCAGTGGCAGCAGTAAAAGCATTTAGATTTCACTTAAAAGAAACTAAAAATGCAAAACGAAACTCGCTCGAATGCCCCTAATGGCAACCACTCCTGAAATACTGAAGGTGCAAAAACCTCAGCAACAACAACAATAACAACAAGAAAAGCAACTACAAAAGCAGTATTCTAGCGAATTCTTCTTTTTGCCGGTGGTCAGTACGGGCTTTGGGGACGAAGGTTTCCTGCAAGTGGTTGTGGTTCTCTTGGGCAAAAAGCTTGCCCCACAATTAGAGCAGCTGTAAAGTGAACTATATGTAGAAGGTAAAAGCCTTGCAATCTTCTTTAATTGTTGATGTGCGGCGTTGCGGGTGTGTACTGTACTGCACCGTAGAGTAGTACACTACGGTTAAAGTCGTT